>OX459034.1:60418154-61619999 GCA_949775005.1 Orthosia gothica | reverse complement strand
ACCGGATGCGCGAGACACGAAACGGTGCTGTTTTTGTATGAAATTTACTACTGCGCAGCCATTGTAGCCAACTTCAGGGCGGCCAAGAAGTTTGGCGAGAACTATAATTTCTACATCAACAACCTCTTTCATTTGTTATGGTCACAAGGTGCATTTAATGTATTTTTTAATCAGCCCCCAAAATTTGGTCATACCAACAAACGTTTGAACGCGACTGTACGGACAACAGCTTAGGTTTAAAACGTCCAATCAAGAAGGTCATCGATATGTATGAATCCGTCGCTTTTTCGTAGTCATTTGAATTTGGTCGGATAACCAGCCATTGTTTACATGTTTTGTTTTTTGTTTAAATCTACGTATTGGGAAACATTCCAAGCTGAATATTTTCACTATATATTTTTGACTAAACGCACATACTTGTGTTTTACACCTACCTATCTTGGGTTAAGTCGGTTTCTTGTATTTAGCCGCCAAAGTTATGACACCCTCGTTTTGACTTTCAGCAATATTATTCGATAACGCAAACATGTATGCTTTTGAAACTTTTTATGGTTATTACAAGCGTCAAGATGGACTGAATACAGTTTTCAGCGAGCTTATACGTTTTCTCATTTAGGCGCTGTGATTTTTTTTCCGGTTTTCAAAAAAGCGCAATTTCTTGAAAATTATAGGTATTTTCTTAAATCTAATTCCGGCACAAATACGCACAAATCAAGAGCTACTCGTGTATGTTTATTCTACAGGCGCACATACAATGGTTTTAGAGATACACGATTCTGCAAAACGTTACCCCAGCAGGAAATGCAATATCTTGAAAACCTGATGACGCACTAATTATATTTTCGGCGCACATTCTTGCACAACTATAAGCTCTCTGCCCATGCACAATATTTCTCATTCCGATCATTCGTTTAGAATTTTCCTGCTGGAACAACGTTACCCCAGCAGGAACCATTTTTTTCGTTTTTTTCAAAAACGGCGACACGCACTTATTTTTTATGTAGGGCACATTCACAGCAGATTACGCACTAACTATACGTTCCACTCATATCACTCTAGGAGTCACTTTCCTGTTGGGGTAACGTTCACGTCCAGAAATACTGCTTTCTGGATTAGGCTCTTGACCCAGCCGCCTAACGAGAGCCTCCTAAGGTGATGGTCGAGGCTTATTATTATTATAAATAATAGAAGTATTGTATTAACTTAAACTTATTACCATAGTTGGCTAAGATATACAGCCCTGTGAACTACAGATGGACATACGGACAGCACAGTCTAAATTTCAGGGCCCATTGGAAACCTTTGGATTCGTAAGCCTAAATGAAATACATTGGTGTTACTAATTAAGTGTTTAATAAAGATCTAACTTGCATTTGTAATCAGGAAATATTTGAAGTACTGTGAATGTATGTCTTCAGGTGATTTGCACTCTCTATAATTAAATTTTGTTATAAATGGATAACTAACAATCAATTAATCTGCATAGCCTTTTCCAGTCTAACCAGATTCAACTGAGTACAAGTGTTTTACATAGAGCGACTGCCAATCTGACCTCCACTCCACAACCCAGTAACTGGGTAACACGATACCCCTTGGCTAGACTGGTGTCGGATCTCAGGCTTCTGACTACCTGTAATGACTGTCAAAGATCTTCTAATAACAACCGGGACCAACGGCTTAAGATTCTTGCCGAGACACGGAGGAAACTTGCTATGTAAACCGACCTCGACAAGCGTTGCTTATCCTTGAAGATAGATCGGTGTGGCAGTTTATTATTTAGCCACGAGCTCATCTAACAATTGGAGTGGAGTGGAGTGGAGACATGGAGTTTCTTGTGCATTCTTCTCCATAACAAGCTAGTTTTCCGAATGCACGGTAGAATCAACTTTTATTACTTGTAAATTTTAATCATAATTATTGTTTGACGTTCAAAAGTGCCGCATTTTTTTTTAGTTTAACAATTTTTGTACACACATAATACAAGGACAAGAAGAAGGAACAGGAAAAAGGTACAGAGGTGATGCTTATTTCTAATGAAATCTCTTCCAGCATACCTGCGAAAGGAATATAATAAAAAAGAGATGTAGACATCGTGTGTGGAGGGGAAAAATAAAGACAAAAAACAATTCAGAGTTATGTAATTTACAATATAACAAATAAAATATACTGTCATATACATACATATAAGTATACATATCATAACAATTAAAACTAAATAAAAACCAATATATACAAAAAGATAATAATATATATTATATGCTTATTGGCCTAGTTGAATAAATACATTTGACTTTGAATTATGCAAAAATTTAATTCAAAAAATCAAAAAACCCGACTGCTTCAAAAGCGAACTAAAAAGTCGTAAACAAGGAAAAAATCATGCTGTGCAGTCGGAGGATACATATTCGCGGGCTGGCTGACCAAAATCTGGTGTATCCTCCGCCTGCACGGCATGATTTTTTCCTTGTTTACGACTTTTTAGTTCGCTTTTGAAGCAGTCGGGTTTTTTGATTTTTTGAATTTTTTTTTTTATTTATAACTTTATAGTTAGTTTTTTCGAATTAGATACATTTGAACATAGAAGTGTTATATATTTTTGAAATTACCTCTTGAAACCCTTTATTTTGATACCCCACACCATGGGTTTGGAAGAAAAAAAAAATTGGGGCCCCCACAATATGGCACCCAAAATCCGCCATTTTTCTATTATCCAATTTTAATGTAGCCTATGACACTCGCAGGGTTAAAACGCATCGATTGACGTATGAATCACAAAAATCGGCTAACGCGTTTGGTCTCTGGAACGCCATATAGGAACAAACATACATACATACATAGACTGATAAACACATTACCCTCCTTCAGCAGTCGGGTAAAAAGATATATTATCAGCATCTTCCTGCCCTTGTCCCATGTTGGTAGTGGTCGGCACAACACGTTTTATTCTGCCATACCGTCCTGTTCCCCGTCACGCTATCAGTTATCACTGACTCTCTTTTCTTTCATGTCACTCACACAGTCCATCCATCTTTCTTTTCTTTGGCCTTCCCCTCCCTCTCCATCCATCCACATTTATATACATAACTCTTTTAGTAATATGCGTTTCATCTCTCCTCATCACATGACCATAAAAGGACAAACGGTTCCCTTTCCACTTTTCTGTCACTAGCGCCACTTTCAAACTTGCTCTAATGTACTCATTTCTCACTATGTCCATTATCGTCACATCCATCTCAACAAAAATATATACATATCTGTAAATATATTTATAGAACTCACCCAAATATTGTTGTGAATCATGTATGATTTCAATTATGACATTAGAATCATCACCTCTATCAGTCATCTCTTCATCTGTAAAATAAAAATATAGCATTAATACTGACAAAAAAGGAGATTGTCCATACACAGGCCCCTTATGAGGTATCGTGTCTGCGATTTTAATATTATCCGAAAATATGATTTATATTTTGTGTTTTTTTCCATCCGTGTCCTTTACTTTATATGTACAGACAAAAACAGAACAGGTTCCTTCTCTAGGACATTTGTATGCACCTTATTGCTTTGTAATAAGGGTTCATTTCATGAACAGGAACTTCGTTATATCTCGTAAACCCCACGAAAGCAATGAAAAATGTTTTCTAATTATAAATATAACGAGTTTTTCTATAATATATAACCAAATTTATCAAGATACAACCATTTTTCAAAGGGGCCCAAGTTCCCTAACAAAATCCCCCCCCCCCTCCCTCCCTTTAAAGATTAGCTTCTAGACAAGCGTGCTACACCGTCGACCACATCATTGCTTACCATCAGATGAGATAGGGGTCAAGCGAGCCTATCGTAAATTTTAGTCGTTTAAATCCCGTGAAGGGTCAATCCGGTACATTACATGAAACAGTTAAAGATTTGTAATGATTTAATTAAAAAATAATAAAAAAAGAACACAAATTATCAAAACGTTTATTATTATTTAAGGATTTTTAACAAAATGTTTTTTTTTGTCCTATATGCTTGCGCTTGACCGCTATCTCACCTGATGGTAAGCGATGATATGGTCGACGGTGAAGCACGCTTGCCTAAAAAAAAAATATTCACTCTTGAATTAAAGACCCCTAGATTGTAGCTATCGGGAAACACAGACTCCGGCAGGGAATTCCACTCCTTAGCTGTACGCATAATGAAATTGTCCCCAAAATGTTTTGTGCGTATGGGTGGGATATCCACCATGTACCGATGACGCATCGTCGTTGGTCTGGTAGTCCGATGATGGAACGGGCTGGGCGGAATAAGTTCATGCAACTCCATCGCACACTCCCCGAAATGAATCCGATAAAAAACCGACAAGCTGGCAACTCGACGACGATGTTCAAGTCTCTGGAGCTTTGAATTGACCAGTGCCTCATTGCCGATGAGTCTCTTGGCCAGCTTTTCGATGTTACACCAGTTCCATCTTAACCAAATACATCACAATTACAAAGTAACTATTGAACAAACAAATATAGCTTCTGGCGACATGGGTTTGGTTAAAATAACTCACATGCACAAGGTATGTGAGTTTAAATATTTGTAAACGCACCCACGATACAAGCAGAAATTCCTAGTGTGGGTGGGGAAGTTTTTTATATAAAGAAATGCATTTCGGCCTAATCTTGTCTGATTGTAAGCATAGACAGGGTCTATAGTACAATTTCAACCGAACGGCACGCATCGCATCTGATAGGAACGGATTTTACAATCTTTAAACGAAATTATATCGTGTAGTCACAGTATTTAAATTCTTTATTACCAAGCCGCGCACAGTAGCTTGACCGCGGGCGGCTGCCGCGACACGCGTTCGGAGCCGAAAGCATGCTGCGAAGCGCGTTCGGCTCCGTTCGGGTGCCGTCGTATTCGATCGAATCCATTCGGTTCGGGCCGTCGCCTATTCTCGAGAGTGCACTGTCATTAGACGTCACTCATGCAATCATTGATTTAGAAGAAAACGGATTTGTTTGGTGCAAAAGCATACCATTATATACGTAAGAGTCGGAAGCCGTACGGAGCCGTTCGTGTGCGTCGACATCCTGCGGACGCGATCGCCTGTCGCCGTATCCGCTCTTATCCTTTCCGATTCGATGCGATACGTGCCTTTTGGTTGAAATTGTACTTTAGATGCACATGCATTCATGAAAATACATTTTCAGACACTGGCTCTTATATGAAACTTCCGATCTGACCGTGTCCCATCCTTAAAAACTAACGATCACAAACCACTTTAGTTCTATAAACTTTTAAAAATAATGATTTTTAGGGTTCCGTACCCAAAGGGTAAAAACGGAACCCTATTACTGAGACTCCGCGGTCCGTCTGTCTGTCTGTCTGTCTGTCTGTCTGTCTGTCACCAGGCTGTATCTCATGAACCGTGATAGCTAGACAGTTGAAATTTTCACAGGTGATGTATATCTGTTGCCGCTACAACAACAAATACTAAAAACAAAATAAAATAAATATTTAAGGGGGGCTTCCATACAACAAACGTCATTATTTTGCCGTTTTTTACGAAAATTGTACGGAACCCTTCGTGCGCGAGTCCGACTCGCACTTGGCCGGTTTTTTTAAATTATAATTGTTATTTTAGTCCATAAACGAAATAAAATAAGCTATCTTAGAAATTGTAGAACTAAAGTTGTTTGTTCATGTTTATAAGGATCGGACACAATACCATGCTAATGCTGTATCTTACCAGAGCTACTTTGATGTAACCGAGGTGAATTGGGTTGTGGAGATGTTGACGGATGATTTTCAGATGATAAAGACGATGATGGAAGGTTTTCAGGTGCTGGTTCTTGTTCTTGAGCTGTAAGTAATGATATATGACTGTAGTGTTTTTTTGGGACAATCCCACCGCACTATTCCCAAACCACTGCAACTCCTGAAAGCCAGAATCAACAGTGGCGACCACCAGAAAAGCGCCGAGGCAATGAAGCTCGACGATGTCCCGGAGAATGAATTTACCTGTCTTGGATCCCGCAACGAAATTAATCAGAAAAGAATAAATAATATATCTATTTCACTCGCACGTTCGCTTTGTCATCCCCACTTCCCCCACACAGACAGACACAATCTCGTGCGCACCGCGTCATTATGACGAGAGCTGTTGGCCAGTGTAGACGTGTTGAAGTGTGGTCATTTATTGCGTGTACGAGCCTGTAGATGGCTCCACAATAGAACCGGTCGCTATAATGGCCATCATAAAAATTATAATATCTGTTATTAGCTATCTATATAAATAAAAATGAGTCCCTATTTCCCTTGGTCACGCCATTACTTGAGAACGGCTTTACTGATTTCATTCATATTTTTTTTAAGTTTTCTAATTCTTTGTAGAAGGTTTATTTATTTATTTAATCTTCATGCACAAAGGTACAAAGGCGGAATGTCTTAGGCATTCTCTACCAGTCAACTAAGGGTGCTGAAGAGATAACATGGCAGGTGTATTGTTAAAACCATGGAATTCAAACCACATGCAAAAAAAAACAATAATAAGCTGCTTAAATACAAATGTTACAGAACACCAAAAAATAGAAAAATGGTAGGAAAGGTTTGTAGGTAGGGTGAGTAGGGTATGGTAGGCAGTTAAAGGGAGCGTAGCCGCGGGCACAGTTACTAATATGAAAATAATCTAATATATAAAATTCTCGTGTCACAGTTTTCGTTGCCAATCTCCTCCGCAAAGGCTTGACCGATTTTGATGAAATTTTATATGTATATTCAGTAGGTCTGAGAATAGGTCAAAATCTATATTTTTTTTTTTTTTTTTTTTTTTATGGGTAGTGTAGGGTAGGGTAGGGTAGGTAGGGTAGGGTACGTAGGGTAGGGTAGGGTAGGGTAGTGTAGGGTAGGGTAGGGTAGGGTAGATAAATGTTTGGTCTTTTTATGGCAAAACAAAGTTTGCCGGGTCAGCTAGTTAATTATAAATTTATTAAAGTATCATACTTATGATATCAATTTCGATTGATTAACAGATCGGTGTAGTTACCTATATTGACTTACCTGTTCACATCTGCTTGCCAGGTAGCCTGAACATGAACAGAAATAAGTAAGCAAGCCAACCTAGGCATATTCTGTGTGTTAAAATTTAAAACCCCCCGACACATTTATCTTGCGAAAACACCCCGATTCAAACAGTAAAAAGGCCAAACTTTTGAAGAAGTTGAGATGAAATTCATTTGGTTATCAAAAGATTGAAGGTGATGAAAAAAAAATATTAAAATTAATTCAATTAAAAATAGCTATGAAAACTTCTCGATAGGCAAGTTATCATTAGCATGTTTGTTAATAAATTAAATTTGATAAAAAATATGTCTCATCCAGTTATCTGATGGGTGAAGGTCGGTCTTCCACGTCTCTTAGACTATATGAAGAGACGCTAGGACACAGGACCGATCAGTGTTGCGATGATTTGGCGAGGTCTATGTGGACGTCTTTTGGGTAAAATGATGATGATGATGAGGAGAATGAAAATAAAATTTACCCAATAGTTTTAGTTCTGGAATAGCTAATTTACAAAGATGGTGGTTTGGGTAGAGGTAATCCGCTTTGAAATGTTCACGACATACTCTCAGATTGTTGTAAACATATTTCTTGTCCTGCAGATGTAGACTGCCAATACTTGACACCCATGTCATGTATCTCTCAGAATCGGATTTTGGTTCTGGAAACCGATGTAGAGCAATACCTGAAATACAACAAATTTGAATTTATTATTATTGCCATAAAGTAGTTTTTTTTTCTTGGTGTCTTTTATCTGCAATCTGTCTTGAGTACTTTAAGCAGATGTGGTAAGTGACAATTGGTATTTCAAATGTGCTTTCCAGTGAGAGCAACTACTCATAGGTTTAGCATGTATTAAATGCTACTCAAGAGGGTAATGTCTTTTATCATGTACCAGGAACGTCTCAAAAGAAAAGACATTACTTTTCTTTTGAGTCGTTCCTGGTACATGCATGTTGTCAAACCAGTGGCCAGTTCATTTGGATGCCCCTCCAGCCTTTCCAAGTATGGTTTACTTATGGCCAAGATTTCCTCTTTCACCGAGTTCATTGGTTGTGTATTTCACAATTTGTAATAAACCAAGGATATGGATCTCAGAATCACATTTTGCATGCGCTGGATGATTTTCCCCCATCCAGATCCAGATGAACTCCCCCATCGCTGGATGCCGTACATCCACACAGGCTTTCGAACGGTTTTATATATAAGGAGTTTGTTGTCAGTTGATAGAATAAAATAAAATCCATACTTTACAACACAATTGCCATTTATTTTACATATGGACTGTTTAATCTGAGTGCAATATAATCATGTTTTACATTTTTAAATCTATACAAATTAACTAGCGGTCCAGCCAGTCATTGCGGGTTGAACAATTACATAATAAATATAGTTCCGGAGATTATCATCCCCATTTCTACATACAAACTCACAAAATTGGTACTCTCTTTAAAGCTTAGATTGCCGCATGTATGTAAGATTAGCTGCTACACGCGAATTTGTCTGAAAATCAAAAAAAAACTTCAAATCTTCGCTCCACCAATGATCGTCTTCTACAATGTCCCTCTCAACGCTCCGGGTTTATCCAATCGTCCTTCTTTGGCCAGGCAATCTCCCTTTAGGATGCGCTCCCTCAGAACATCAGGATAGCAACCAGTCGGTTTTCTTTCAAATTGAAGGCACATGAGCACATTCACAAGAAGTATACAGAATCATCAAAAAATTTATTTGTTGGTTACGGATTCTCTATAACATTGTTTATATGTATGTAGGTATCTAAATATATACTTATTTCTATTCATCTTATCATTTGGTTGCACCTGCCTTGTTTTATCTCTGCACCACCCCAAGGTCGACTGGAAGAAAATGCCTAGGGCACCTTTGTACTTGTGCATAAAATTTTAATCAATAAATAAAACTGGGACAAATTGTGTATTAATTTAGATCAATATCAATGTGCCAAATTATTTCTGTTCATCTGTTTAAGCATGAAAGAGTAAGAAACATCCATACATCCTCATTTCAGGATTATCAATACCGTGTCTTAAATTGCCGGTCATTGGGTCGTCCCAATAACCAGATTATCACTTGAGAAAGCTGGACCTGGGGCAAAGTTTGGAGAGCACTATAATCTTTTATTTACTAAGTACTTGATGCTGTACGCTGTAAATACATATTAATTACAACATGGATTGTGGGCATCAGTGGCATAGCAAGGCATAAAGCAACCCTGTTTCATAATTTCTTGTGGCCCCTTATTATTCAACTGCAGCAAAGACTAAGAGGAAAATAAAGTTTATTACAAAATTAATAAAATTAGAGCCTGGTTTCTTGACTTGGATCAACCACTCAGGACTGACAGTTTGTAATTTGTACCAATACCAGCCGGCGAACTTACAAACGTGAAAATCTTGAGATAAGTTAAGTTCTCATTGTGAGAGAATGCTAGTGACCGTAGCGATTAAGAAAATTGAAGCATACTTAATTAATCGAATATTCTAAACTGTCATAATAAAATACAGTACATTATTACCTCAATGAAAAATACAATTGTGAATAACATTTTACGAACTTTTGATTCCACATGGTCGGGGCGCAATGGCGCATGTAGTTCGGGGGCTCCGTATCATTGATACGGCTGATACTGCGGTAGCTACGCCCCTGGTAGGCATAGATGTATTATATTTTACCTCTAATCTGAGTTAACAGTTTGCAATTAGGTGCAAACAGCAATACACTAGAGTACATACGAAAAGAACCTTATATTTACCGTCATCTTTAGTAACTTGGCAGCCGGGCACACAGCACTTGTTTCGAGACATTATATCAACGTAATCGTAAATCACTCACAAAATCCGAAAGCAAGCAAACGAAATAATTTCAAAAAGTCCACAAAGATGCGAAACCGCCGCCGCAAACCACAGAGCAAAAGAGTAAATAAAAAATCAGTAAAATAATAATATATGCCACAGACTCACAGAGTCACAGACAGCTGTCCTGTGACAGGACAGAAGTTCTAACTTCAAGTTAGGACAGAAACAGAAATGACAGAACCAGAGTAAAGTCGGAAATACACTTACGTGTCGTGGCGTGGCGTGGCGCAGGATCCAGCAATCAAACGACTCTGTTCCAGCCTAGAGTCTGAGTCTGGCAAACGAAAGTAGAGACTGAAAAAGCGCGGCAAATTTAAAAAATCTCGGCATAGCAACCCCAAAACTAGTATGAAATACTTGGAATAACCTTATTTGATACTTTAGAATTATTTATTATTATCGGGTGGTTGTTCCGACCAAGAGTACCCTGGTCGGAACAACCACCCGACTGTTTAGAAGAGGTTTTACTGGGCCCCATAAATATATCGGTGCTGCCAAACATTTGTTTGTTTCACATCAATAGAACATTTCAACATTTTATAATACAATTTCTCTGCCTAAAAAAGACGCATGAAATGAAACGCAATCAAGAATGACATGTATTAGTATGACAGTCGCCAGTCGCCACGCCATGTTTGTCAATGTCAAATCAAAACAGAAGCGTCGGATGCGAAATTCAAAAGCGGATTGGATTTATTATTTTAGTTGTGACCAGTGGCTTACAAAATACAAAAATATATAGCATAGCATTTATCGCGGTTCCGGGTTCGCTCCTGTGTTCCTTCCTGCCTATTCCGCAGGATAAAAAGTAGCCTCACTCAGTGATATTTTGTAGCTTACAGTGAAAGAAGTTTCACTGTTCTCAATCGCATCAATATTACCAGAGATACCTTTACTAACAAACAATTTTGTCTGTAATATTAGTTTGAAAATTTAAAATACAAAAAGTACTTCAGTAGTAACATACCGTAAAGGTCTAGTAAGCCAATTAATTAAACTCCTACGTATTTAAGCCCGATAGTGTTTTAAATATGGAGAAAAATAAATTGCCTATGTGCAGGATATGTTTAGTGGAAAATGTTCGAATGTCTGGGTTCGCCAACACGAACCTTCAGGAAATGTATGAGAAGCTGACTAATATTCCAGTAAGTATATTATCTAGACATATTAAAACATCAGTTTATTTCATCATCATCATCAACAGCCTTTTAATGTCTCCACTGCTGTGACACAGGCCTCCTCTCTGTGAGAGAGGGAATGGGGCTTAATCCACCACGCGGGCCCAGTAAGGATTGGTGGATGTCACACGTCTTTGAATTTTTGGTTCTAGGACATGCCAGTTTCCTCACAATGTTTTCCTTCACCATTTTTTGAGTTTATTTAGTTTGTAAGAATTTCAATACTAAGTGCTTTTAAGTTTTTGTTTAGCACTTGTATATAGATACTGCCCTACATAAATTATGCTGTGAAATATAAGATCCATAAATGGCTAGGGACTGATGACGAGTGTTGTGGACACTAGTTTGACTTAAAGAAACATAATTTTGTTTCTTCTTTATTATAATACATTGTTGTAATTAGGTTTAAATACTATAATATAGAATAGGCGTAAAAAATAATAAAGAATAAACTTCAAGTTCTTTGAAATATGGGTGTTTTGAATACAAAATTTTGATGCGGGGACATGGCTAGGGACTGATATTATGGGGACAATAGAAAGGATTTAACAAATCTTTCCTCTTTATAATATTAGTATAGAAGGACAGATATAGATATAGAAGTATAGATAATATAATGTGCCTATTTAATATTAATGAAGCTAGACTGTTAATTTTATTATGATTATGTTGTGTATGACTAATGATCAATGGCATTGATGTTATTTCATGATATTATTATGCATATATTCATATTCTTTATTGTACACACAAAATAAACATTTAAAATATAAAAAAAAAAAAAAACAAAATATAAATATAAATATTTGCATGACTCATATGTCGAATATAGTGAGACTAATACCATGTTATTACGTAATCACCTATATTCTACCAATTTTTTTTTTTTTTTTTTGTTTTAGGCTCGCGTTTGACCACTATCTCGCCTGATGTTAAGTGATGATGTGGTCGAAGGTGAAGCATACTTGCCTAGAAGTAACCTATTCACTCTTGACTTGAAGACCCCTAGGTTGTAGCTATCAGGAAACAAAGACGCTGGCAGGGAATTCCACTCCTTCGCTGTACGCACAATGAAAGTATTTTCAAAACGCTTTGTGCGTATGGGTGGAATATCCACCATGTACCGATGGCGCATTGACGTACGTCTTGTAGTCCGATGATGGAAAGGGCTAGGTGGAATCAAATTGTGCAGTTCCATCGCACACTCCCCAAATGTAACCGATAGAAAACCGACAGGCTGGCAACTCGTCGTCGGTGTTCAAGGCTCTGAAGCTTTGAGTCAACCAGCACATCGTTGCCGATAAGTCTCTTGGCCCGTCTGTCAATCGACTCAAGTGCATCAAGTTGGTACCTGGCAGATCCGTCCCAGAGATACTCCAGTCATGCAGTACTCCATGCATGACCGAACTTGCGCTTTATACAAGTTGAGCAGCTGTTCAGGCGTAAAGTAAAAAAAGTAAAGTAAACCGTCTCACCTTCGCAAGGATTCCCAACTTTTTTGCAGCCAATTGAGCCTTTGCCTCAATGAATGGACCAAAATTGAGGGTCGATGTTAACGTAACACCAAGAAGGTCGAGATGGTCCGTTATCGGCACGGTTACACCACGGAAGGTTGGAGCCGGGTGAAATTGGCTATTTTTTGCGGAAAAAAGACACGCCTGGGTCTTAGCAGCATTGAAACTGACTAGATTGGCATTGCCCCATTCGGAGACTGCCTCCAAAGACAGGTTCAAGCGCTCAACTATGGCCTCCCGAAGAGACCGGACTTGAGGCCCAGTAGCCCGCGGGCCAGACACGTATCTCTCAGCAACAGTGCTGTCGTCTGCATACCCAAAGGTTTATATTATACCCGAGGGTTTTAGCAGGTCATTAATGTGCAGCAAGAACAATGTTGCCGAGAGCACTGACCCCTGAGGAACTCCGGCGTTAATACCTAACTGACCGGACGAGCAGCCATCGATAACCACTCGGATGGACCGATCCCTCAGGAAGTCTGCAATCCAGTCACACAGACCACCAGGCAGACCGAAGGAAGGAAGCTTACCAATAAGGCTCTCGTGCCAGACCCTGTCAAAGGCCTTCGATATGTCAAGAGAGACAGCAAGCGCCTCCCGGTGCTTCTCGATGGCCTCACTCCAGATGTGAATGGCTTACGCTAGAAGATCCCCAGTTGACCGGTTTCGGCGGTCACTAAGGAGGTCGTTGTCTTCTAGGTATGCCAGGAGCTTATTATTCAATACACGTTCCATACTCTTACAGAGGATGGGCGTTACTGATATGGGTCTGTAGTTGGCCGGGTAAGCTCGACTACCCTTCTTGGGCTCAGGCTGAACGTTAGCTTGCTTCCAAGCCTTCGGGACTTTTCCAGTCACCATCGAAAGGCGATATAGGCATGTCAAGATCGGAGACAATTCAGGCGCACAAGTTTTAAGTACAATTGCTGGTATCCCGTCCGGGCCACTAGCCTTGTTCACGTCAAGGTTACGCAGCACCCTACATACCTCACTCTGATGGATGCGAATGTCCAACATACTCGTCTCACATCGAACAGCAGCAGCAGGGGGCCGCGTGCCATCAGTATTCAGACGCGAAGATTCCGCAAAGAGGGAGGCAAACAAGTTTGCCTTATCCTCAGTGGAGCGGGCCAGCGACCCGTCGGGTCTCAGCAGTGATGGTAGTGAGGGGCGACAGAAGTTTGATTCAACCGACTTAGCCAGGGACCAAAACGCCTTGCTACCTGCGGGGTGTGAAGCAAGTTTGTCCCCGATTCTGCTAATATGGTCAAACCGTGCCCATCGCATCGCCTTTTTGCAGGACTTGGCAGCCCTGTTGAAGGCTCTCTTCTTGTGACTGACGTCACTTGCCTTGCGCACACGAGCGTCGACCCATGCCAGGTACGCCTTGTGTTTAACCGCGTTTGCGCGGTCACACTCGGCACCAAACCAAGGACGGTCAACGCTTGACACCGTTACGTCAGAGAACGGAATGAAGTACTCCATCCCCTGACGCAACACATCCGTCACTGCGTCAGCGCATAACGATGGGTCATCCGAAGAGAAGCAAGTGGGCCGCCAAGGATAGCATGCGAGAAAAGATCGCATACCATCCCAATCTGCTGACTTGTACCGCCATACCCGCCGGGTGCCTCTTGGGCTGGGATCGTGCGAGGAGTAGACGGATACAGACTTCACCAGACAGTGGTCAGAACTACCCAAAGGTGATGATATCGATACTGAGTTGGTCTGGATCAGTTGTCAGCAGAAGGTCCAAGCAATTGGCTGTATGTGAATCAACATCCGGCACCCTCGTAGCCCCTTGGACCAGCTGGGTGAGATTTAGCGCAATCGAAAGATTTCGCATCTCTCGTCCAGCGTGGTCAGTGCACTGGTATGGGAAGAGCCACTCCTGGTGGTGGGCATTAAAGTCCCCCAGTAACACTAGTTGAGCGGAGGGGTACCGTAGCTGAGCCACATCCGCCGCCTCACTAAGGTACTGTGTGAGCCCGGTTGTCTCCAGATCACCGCTATGCGATCGGTAGACACAGGCATAGATGATCTTATCCAGACCTGTGTCCACCAGGGCCCATAGCACTGAGTAATTTGAGTCTTCAAGGTCACGGGGACGCCGATAGCTGATGTCGTCCCGGGCGTACATGCATACACCAGCGCGTGGCTTGAACATGTGCTCCAGGGTAAACCCTGGGTAAGATAGGTACGCCACGTCTGACGGGCATCCGATTCGAACAAGAGTGCTGGTTTCTCAGTCTCAAGGTGGTGATGGACTGTGACAAGGTTAGAGTGCAGACCTCGGATGTTGCTGAGGTGCACCTTATGTGAGAGTGAGTGCTGCCGCTGTTCAGCTTTTTTCTCTTGTTCCCTGGCATTCTTGATGTGAGTGAAAAGGAAGAAGAGGAAAAGGAAGTGAGATGAGGTTCCACGCTTGCAACCTACAGATACGCGCCGATAGGACGCCATCATTGGGGGACTGGTCTGGAGACTGCGGGGACGCCCGAGCCCCCCCAGGAATGTCCATCGGGCACTCTCGTCTGGTCGCCAACCAGCACGATGGCGCATTCCGGGATTTTTCGACAGTTGGCGGGGCAGCCGTTCATGTGTAGTTGGCACACTTCTTGGGCCCCCAACTACCTGCGGTCGGCCAGCGGCGCACCGTGCCTTGGATCCCGCTACCCTCCGCGACCAGTCTCCCGATACGTCCATTACAGCGCGAGTCAGGCCGGCCTGCCTGCAGTGGAACAACTATCTCGACCCAACTCCTCTAGTGGCTGCACCGAGCATCATACCGGAACACGACTAGGCCGCTTGGCGGTACGTCTTTGCCCGGTGGGTGGTCGCAAGCCTTCAAGCAAATAAATCCATTTCATTTCAACTTATAAGAAAATTCATTTCAAATACTATATTAAGAAGCATCTACTTAAGGGTCGGGCCCAGCAACTTTAACACAAGTTGTCTTGTCAACTTAGTAAGGGTGCTGGTGTCGCCACGCTATTGTGCAACTTGCCTAATGTTATGTACTACCATGTGTTTAATATAAAATGTAAAACTTGTTATGCAAATAAACTATTATTATTATTATTACTTATAATTCGCGGCCGTTACCACTGGACCACCGCTGCTCTCACTATCCAACCCTTTAGACTTATGAACGAAAATAAAATAAAATAAATAGCTTTTAATCGCTTAAAATAAATAGCCTTTAATCGCTGATTTTCCTATTGCTAATACTTAATTCTATTTTACACAATATGTTAAAAAATTGGTAACACCAGCATTAATTATCCATCAGGTTGTCCTCCCTGGACATAGGCCTCTAGAATTCGCCATTTATGTCTGTCCATTGCTGATCTGCTCCTTGTGGTAGGTCATCTTCCCATCTTCTTTGTGGCCGCCCTCTTGTTCTCTTTACATCTCTGGGGTACCAGGATATGACCTCTTTGGTCCATTTTTCTTTGGCAGATCTAATCACATGACCAATCCAACGCAATTTAAGTCTCTTGATTTTCTTTGAGACCTCTGTCAAACCTGTGGTCTTTCTGATTTTGGTCAGTCTCCACTTGTCTTTCAGCTTGATGTGTAGCATGCTTCTCTCTATCCTCTGTTGGCATATCTTTAATTTTTGACTGTGAGCCTTTTGAACGAAAATACTCATAATCAAATACATATACAAACAGTTAAACAGTACTTTTGTTACAGTTGGTGACTGAAGACAGCAGACCAATGGTGGCTTGTTTCATCTGCTACGCCAAACTGAAGCAATGCTGCCGATTCCAGAGAAAATGTCTGGAAGCTGAAGAGCTGTTTGCTCAGATGTTGAATGAGAACAATGAGGTGAGAATCTACTTTGGACTTTGAGGGACTTGTGAACATGTATCTTTTCTCTTCTTACTTGTTGTCTTCATTGGTGAAGGTTTTGCATGTCATGTCATGGGAAGCTTTGACGGATGCAACTTCACTCATATATTTTGAATAAATTTAGTAAAGTTAAACCTGGTTGGCCCACTTAACCAGGTTTAACTTTACTAAATTTATTCACATAATGTGAGAGGCCTCTTCTACCGTTAAATACAATGAGGTTCCGACACATTTGCATTCAAGAGTGAATAGGTTACTTTACTAAATTTATTCAAAATATATGAGTGAATCATATATTTTGAATAAATTTAGTAAAGTTAAACCTGGTTGGCCCACTTAACCAGGTTTAACTTTACTAAATTTATTCACATAATGTGAGAGGCCTCTTCTACCGTTAAATACAATGAGGTTCCGACACATTTGCATTCAAGAGTGAATAGGTTACTTCTAGGCAAGCGTGCTCCACCGTCGACCACATCATTGCTTACCATCAGGTGAGATAGTGGTCAAGCGAGCCTATCAATAATATAAAAAATACTGTTACTGTACTGATAGAAATAAACCTTAATAAGTAAGATTTTTTTTTCATGTTTTCTATGTTTATTTCTAAACATGGGACTTTTTACCCGACTGCCGAAGGAGGGTAATGTGTTTATCAGTCGATGTATGTATGTTTGTTCCTATGTGGTGTTCTAGAGACAAAACGCGTTGGCCGATTTTGATGATTCTTACGTCAATCTATTCGTCGTGGCCATGCGAGTGTCACTGGCTACATTAAAATTGGTACATAGAAAAATGGCGGCTTTTGGGCGCCATTTTGTGTTGGCCCAATTTTTTTTTTCTTCCGATCGCATCGTGTGGGGTATCAAAATAAAGTGTTTTAAGAGGTGATATCAAAAATATATGACACTTATATGTTTAAACTGCACCTAATTCTTTTTTATTGTACCCTCAGGCTGTCACTTTCCATTCTTGGTTGCCTGGAAGAGATCGCAAATCGCGATAAGGCCGCCTGTTGTATGTTTGTTATAGTTATAAGATGCCTTTTTGAATTATTTTTCTCGATTTATAAATATCTCCGCACACTGAGATGTAGAATGTAGATGGACGAATCACACGGGATGTGTACAGGAAATAAAATCACTGCTATGTGTCCGTTAATGATTGACAGTTTATTAGGCAAAACAATAAATTATATAATACCTAAAGTAGGTGAGTTGTGGCGGGCGTAATAGCCTAGTCAGCGAATGTACATAAATAATCGGTGAATTAGCGTCTGCTTGTTCAGGTAAAAACTAAAACAAGTTATATCATGTGGCGATGCTCGTACATCCTGCCAACTATAAAAGTACAAAATATAACAAGTAAAATAGAGTATCCAAAGTAAGTAAAGTATGTAAAGAAAGTTATTAGACTGTTCTGCGTTCGCCGCTAACTGATATTGGCGACGTTTCGCGATCCACCGTGTTGCTGATAGAACGATGCCCGATGACCTCTTCTAGTGTCTGTGGATCTGCCTTTGTTTGTCTTTCCCTAGGGATATGACTTGGTACCATCTCAATCTCTTCCTTGTGCGCCTGCGTTACTCTTAAGCTTCCTTGCCCGTACACTTGGTGTACAATAAAGTGTAAATAAATAAATAAAATCCTCCGACTGCACAGCATGATTTTCTTCTTGCTTACGTCTTTTTAGTTCGCTTTTTAAGCTGTCGGGTTTTTTTTGTATTTTTTTTTAAATTAACTTTTTTTTTTGCACAACAAGACGAATCTACTATGCGGGCCCCTTCTTCTAGCCCCCTTGAGGTCACAGTTTGCCAAGATTTATCTTATCTCAATAGTGATCACGACATTGTGAGTTCAATGTCTCAGCATGGCATGGAAAATACTTGTATTTACTTATAAGTAGGAAGATTAACCTTCAACCTTGCAAAATGGTGCTTCTTCGAAGGAACAGCAGAACTACCGGAGTCTTTGTACCCTGATAGTAGCTACAATCTTGGGGTCTAGGAGTGAATTGGTTACTTCTAGGCAAGCGTGCTTCACCGTAAACCACATCATCGCTTACCACCGCGCCTATAGAGCGTTTGAGTGTGCATGTAGAGCTGATTCGTAAACCAAGCTCCACGTCCTGTCCTGCTCTCTGTGTGCCTAAACATGCAGCCAAAGTGACCTATTTGCTGCCACCAAGGCTGCTGCGGAAGTGACAAAGATTTGGCCAGCAACCTTAGAAGACGATGGATAATTCATGAACTAACAAGTTTGACCTGAAACTAACAACCTTTTGCAGACGAAACCACAACCAAACCAAAGCAAGCTAGAGCTCAGTGGATATATTATATCTCCAATACAACACATAAACATATTTGATGGCGGCCAAACAGAATGCGATGTCATCAAAGAAGAACTACTAGACATCTGTGAGGGACAAGAAGATGAAAATCATGCTGGTATGGTATACAAAAATACTAACATACAAATCTTTCCTCTTTATAATATTAGTATAGATAGATATAGATTTAAAACTCATAATTTTCATAAATTTCATATCGATAGTCATTAAAAGGCAGAACCATCATATCGCAGAAAGCTCACAGTCAGAATCGTCTTTTGGCATACATTTCATATCAATATTGATTGAAATACTAATCTATCACATTACAGAAAATTCATAGAATAATTTAGTATTTTTTACCATAATAAGCATGCAAGTGAGCAACTGCAAGCAAGATTGCAAGTGAGCATGCAGCAGGCATGGTTTCTGTCACGGCTCCGGCGACGGCGACGGCTCGGTCGACGTGCAGACAGCGAAGGTTTTGAATCCAGCAATTAACGCACAGTTCCACAGGTGCTAGTCACTCACTTTTCTTACCCGGAGCACTTAGAATACTAGATGAGCTAGAGGAAACTAAGAATTTCACATAATAGCCGTAGACCGTTCGGTAGACAGTCTTTTCGCGCGCTAGTCCATTAGTTCAGTGAAAAAACACGCACGCCAGTGCTGCCAACTCGTTTAAGCGAAAACGCGCTGTTAGCTCTTTAAAAAAGCGCTAGAACGCGCTAAATGGTCGCTGTCAAAAAATCGGTCAAATTCGGCGTCAAAATCAAACAAAACGCCCAATAATTTGAGACTAAAAATGTATAAACGCATTTTTTTTTTGTTTAATCAGTTACTGGGTTGTGCAGGTCAGGTAGGCAGTCGCTCCATATAAAACACTGATACTCAGCTGAATCCGGTAAGACTAGAAGCCAACCCCAACAATAATTGGGATAAGGCTAGGCAGATGACGATGATGTCATTTAAAAGAGTGACATAGGTACATTATAGTACTTGTTTAGTAATAATAAAATAAATTAGTAACGTGATAATGTAATTATTTTATAAAATAAAGGTATTAAATTAATTCATCATCGTCTGATTCTATTCTACTATTTCTTCTGCCGCCGAAATAAGGTTGGTCTTGATCAGTTTTGGACTTCAATTTATATTTATCTGTGGATGAAATTTTCCTCAACACGTCGTTGGGTAGTTGATAGTTTATAGTTTGCGTAGTTACTATTTTTTAAAGAAAGGACAGTGTTTCAATAAGCGCTAGATTTAGCGCTAGGCGCTAGAACGCAATATTGAACAAAAAAAGCGCTAGATCTGGCGCTGAAAGCGCTAAGTTGGCAGCACTGACGCACGCTCTGGTGGCGCTGCGGTGGTGCCGACCAATAGGATGGCTCGGCCAATGAGCAAAATGGCGTTTCCACTCAAATCCACTCAATTTTCAATAAATCAATACATAATTGATGGAATTATGGTCGATGTGAGGTGTATCAAAGCCCAGAAAAAACCCTTGAAAGTATTATGATTATTTTCCTTAGAAACTTACTAAATAGATCAGTGTAAGTATTATTCACACTTGAAACAAAGAACGGTACGGAACAGCTAGAAATGCTATTTTATAGAAATGTGTTTTTGCCATCTTCATAATGTGCTAAGTGAAATTATGCCATCTTAAAAGAAAGTAATAAATAATTATATTAAATATTTTTTTGGCTTAAGAATATTCGTTAAAGGCCCTGCGCAGACGACAGACTATCCGTGACGCACTTTTTAGTCTGTGAAAATAGAACCTATGCAATTATATGCAGTAACGCACACGGACTTTGACGCGCGTCGTGTGCGTTACTGCATATAATTGCATAGGTTCTATTTTCACAGACTAAAAAGTGCGTCACGGATAGTCTGTCGTCTGCGCAGGGCCTAAAGGAGATTATGCCAAGTGTGTTATGCCACATAAAGGGGATTGCCCATACACAGGCCCCCTATGAGGTATCGTGTCTTCGATTTCAATATTATTCGAAAATAGGATTTATATTTTGTGTTTTGTATCTTGGATTTTTATTTGTATCTTGTTGACCCAAAGCCTGCAAATTGTCAAACATGTCTTTTTTATGTTTTAAAGGGGGGCTCCCATACAGCTGCACGGGGAGGCCTGAAAAAAAGTTTACCTACTCCGTCGAGTGGGCTATCGCTGATTAGATAAATACTGTATTTTCTGTTTTAAAAAACGATGTCCGACAAGCACTTGGAACTTGGACAAGTATTTTAGAATCATAATTTTCCTACCCAGGCAACATTTTTATAGAGCTAAAATTATGCATACACCTTTGGCTTGGATTACAATGCATAGTAAGCTAAATAGCTTGTTAAAAAAACTTTTTAACAAGCTTGTATTTAGTTTTACCTGTCCGGTGCCTGTAATTAAATCTTACAAGTGGCTTAGTAGGCGTTTCGGCCGCTGAGTTTCGTCCGATCCGGTCGAAACAGGAATTTCATTAATATATTTGAGTGGTGTTTCGGAAGAATCTTTTTTTAGAGGCAAAGTAACGTCACAAACATACAATCAGTAGAGATTTTACAATCTCTACTGATTTTATGTTTTATCATCTTATTAATTAGATGATAAAAATATAACTTTTTCTTTTGCTTTCTACCAGGAGGTCAGAATCATGAAGAAGTCTTAATATTTGCGGGACTGGAATCTTTACCGGTTAAGACTAACTTAAGTACCAGGAGATTATAATCATGAGGAAGTATTACCGAGGCTGGAATCATGAGATGTAAAAAGAGTACGGGGAGATTTTAGATTCTAAACTCCTGGTACTCCGTTAGTCTCTACCGCTTATGATTCTAGGCCCCCAAATACTTCTTCATGATTCTGGCCTCCTGGTAGTTTGAGTATAAATGTTCAACATCTAACTAAAATAGCAAAAGAGGAAGTTATTCTTTTCTTTTTATAAAACTCTCAACTGATTTTAATCGAATTTTTGATTTTGACGTCCTAAAAAAAACTAAACGTCCCAAGACCTACTGATTCGTAGGTGCCAAATGTGAAATAAAATTGTAAATAGTAAATTATTTCAGGAATACCTCAGGTGGCATTTTTTACGCCTTTTTTAAATAAGACTGATTCTGATTTTTATATATAAGACTGATAATTGTGATTTATCATGTTAACTGTTTATTGTTGTAATGGTAAAATAATTAAGCTTTATCTTTTTCGATAAATTGCCTGACTTTTACTTAAAACGACGACTAACGCCAAAGACCTTGAGGGAACAAAATGCGCACTCGTTTCACACCCGCGCGTCCCAAAATTTAGTAGTTTTTTGTACTTTCCTTATTATTCTATGATATTAAAAAAAAGCTTCAGATCAAAATGTAGATAATTAAATTGTCTTTGAGATGGTGTCGAATTCATTAAAATACGCCCAGCGGTTTTGGTGCGATTGTCGCGTTTTTGTGCGTTTTAGACATAACTTTACAAATTAATTACACTATGTTATACGAATAAAACTCAAATTCTGCTCAGATGAAATTATTAAGAAAATGGTCTAATATAACATATATTTTTCCAAAAAATTACGACTAGCCGTTTAGACGTGAAACTCATTTTAAAATCAGCTACTCAAGGGAATCGGCGCCTTAAATAATATAACCCTACTTAAGGTTTTTCATTCTGACTGTACAAAATTAGCTTAAAACAAGTAAAATTTCACAATTTAAAAACCCCCGACGCATTTATCTTGCGAAAACACCCCGATTCAAACAGTAAAATACCCATAACTTTTGAACGGCTGAACCGATTTTATTCAAACATAGTTAAGAACACTCTCGACAAAATTACCTTTCAAACAAAAAAAACTAAATCGAAATCGGTTCATCCGTTTAGGCGCTATGATGCCACAGACAGACACACAGATACACAGATACACAGATACACAGATACACAGATACACAGCAACACACGTGAAACTTATAACACCCCTTCTTTTTCCGGCGGGGGTTAAAAAGTATAGTCCGAAACACCACTCAAAACTATTAATAATAATGAAATTCCTGTTTTGACCGAATCGGGCGAAACTCAGCGGCCGAAACGCCTACTAAGCCTTACAAGTTATATTTGTTCTAGTTCCCGGTGAGCCTTTTCTTTAATTTTGCCACTTATTTATTTGGCCTATCTAAAATTTTTTTTTTTTTTTTTAAACTTTGCCCCACACTAGGAATTTCTTCCTGTATCGTGGGTGCGTTTACAAACATATAAACTCACATACACAACACCCAGAGCCGGAACAACTATCTGTAGGTCATACAAATATTTGTTCCGTGCGGGAATCGAACCCGCGACACG
Organism: Orthosia gothica; assembly: GCA_949775005.1. Classification (NCBI taxonomy): domain Eukaryota; kingdom Metazoa; phylum Arthropoda; class Insecta; order Lepidoptera; family Noctuidae; genus Orthosia; species Orthosia gothica. Next base: position 61,596,868 of record OX459034.1, on the reverse strand, counting down.
CAGCGCAGCAGTCAATCGCTCAACCACTGCGCCAACCGTGCGCCCAAATTGTTACACTGTTCATTCTAATAATACAAGCAATATGATACAAAAATAGTCACACTAATAATCTTATAAAGGCGAAAGTTTGTGATTGAGTGTGTGTGTGTTTGTTACGTTCAGACGGCTAAAAGGATCTGGATGAAATTTGGCCCAGAACTAGATTATAGTCAGGAATAGCATATAGGATACTTTTTATCCCGGGAATATGTACCCTCGGGATAATTTTTGAATTTCACGCAGGCGAAGCCGCTGACAGAATCTAGTATACAATATGATACGATAGACACAGCGTGCCTTATGCCATTACTGCCCAGAATTTGATCCTTTTTAGCGACACTATCAAATGGTGTAATAATACGGCATTTGTTTTTTTTTCCAAAATCAACCGATTCGATTCCTGGCTTGGATTATTGATTTTCAAACATCCTATGATGCAGTTGTAGTTTTCATCAAAATCTACCTCGTGACTACTTTGTGTGTTTGCAGCTATTCTATAAGCTTGTTTTTAACTGACTTACCAAAAAGGACGAGGTTCTATGTTCGAATTCATGTATGTTTTTTTTTATGTATGTTCACCGATATCTCCGCCAATTGTGGACTGCTTTTGAATTATTATTTTGTTTGAATGAATGTGTTCCGAAATTGGTCCCATTTTAATTTGGTGTAGATCTTATGAAGAACTTCGGTGATATACAACAGAACTCTTCAATAAATAACGGCAAATCTCTCGGGATTGCTGCAATCGCATGTCTGTTTATTGTTTATACCATTTCATAACATAACATCACGCCAGTACGCTCGAAAGCGGTACGCAGATCTCTCATTTCACCGGTTATGTTTAAGTTTCATTTTATTCGTGTAATCTATTCTGGCGTAATAGGTACTTACTAAACAACTTGCCTATTAGGTAGGTAAAACTAAACAGGGAAAAATTAAAAAATCTTTTTTGCAAAAAAATACTACCGACTTCCAAATAAAGAACTACGAAGTGAAAATAACTTTTTTTTTTCGTAGGTACCATTTTTTTGCGATATGGACACCGACTGCAAAAATAAAGTTATTTTTAACTTTGTAGTTTTTTATTTGGAAGTCGGTAGTATTTTTTTGTAAAAAAGTTTGTTTATTCACTTTGTAGTTTGGAAGTCGGTAGTTTTTTTTATTGTAAAAAAATTTTTCTTTATTAAATGGAAAATTTTATTGTTTCTCCCCAGATTCAGAAAACGAATACAAAGACATATGTACATCGCCCCACCATTCGGAATTAGATTCAGAAGATGACGTTCCTCTGATGAAATTTAAGATTGAAGTCGAAGCAGAAGAAGATTCTCCGAAGAAACGAAAAGCTGGGAACTTGATAAGTAAGTAAAAAGTTAATTAAAAATATCAAATACCCGACTGCTTAAGAAGCGAACAATTTTTTGTTTGTTTATGTACCTCTTTTTAGTTCGCTTGTTAAGCAGTCGGGTTTTTTGATTAACTTTGTTATTTATAACTATTTAGCTAAGTTTTTTTCGAATTAGGTACATTAAACAATTTAATTGTCATATATTTTTGAAATCACCTCTTAAATCCCTTTATTTTGACACCCCACGAAAGGGAAAAAAAAAATTAGGCCAACACAATATGGCGCCCAAAACCAGCCATTTTTTTTCTAATTTAATGTATCCAGTTACAATCGCAAGGTTAAGACGAATCGATTGACGTAAGAATCATCAAAATCGGCCAACGCGTTTGCTCTATAGAACGCCACATAGGAACAAACATACATACATAGACTGTTAAACTCATTACCCACCTTCGGCAGTCGAGTAATAAGTTAGTTATTCTTGTAACTAACTAGTTTCTGCCCAAGCTAAAACACTACTGGGATAAAAACTATCCTCCATCTATATATATACATACATACATAAACTCACGCCTTTTTCCCATGGGGGTAGGCAGAAGCTACAGAACGCCACCTGCTACCAACCTTACATACTTCTTTTGCTTCACACACATTCATACATCTAGTCATACACACACGCCGGTTATGGGTACTGCGCACTTGGCCTTTCTGAAGAACATCACCTATAAGGTCTATGTATGTCTTTCTAGGGCGTCCCCTCCCGGCGTTTCCATTCACGTCTGCCTTGTAAATACCTTTCGTTAGTCGACTTTCATTCATCCTCTCAACATGGCCAAACCATCTTAACATACCCTTTTCAATTTTAGTCACTACATCTTCTTTTAAACCACAACGTTGTCTTATTACCTCATTCCTCAATCTATCAGTTAAAGTTACACCACACATACTCCGCAAGGAGCGCATTTCTACTGCATTAATCCTACTTTCATGTCTTTTTTGTCATACCCAGCCTTCACTTCCATACATAAGTGTAGGCACCAGCACGCTGTTGTGAACGGCAATATATATATAAACATATATATCTATCCATACCATGTGTTATTTTCTTATTGGATATCGCTGCACATGCTGAGATAGGAGCCTTTTTGGTCTCGCACGGGGTTCTATTTTTTAATATTGTTATTTTTCTTGTTTTTGCTCGTGTCTCCTGTGCGGGTCACAAATAAATATTTTTCATTCTTTCTATTTGTTTTATAGAATGTTCATCTAAATCGGTTCAACCGTTTAGTTGTGAAAAGGTAACAAAAAAACAAACAAACATTGTTACTTTCGCATTGATAATATTTACGAATTTATATGGATGGATTTGAAGGCGCCCTTAGCTAAAGAATAACCGCCGCACGTGTCGATCTACAAGGTTAAGCAACGCATGCCGAGGTTGGTCCGTAGATGGGCTATCTTAACATACCGAGATCCTTACTTCGTAAAGCAAGTAATGGTAGTTACTTACTACACGGCCGTGTCCGTAATCCGTATCCGTCATCCGTATCCGATCCGTTGGAGCCGTTTCCGAGATTCAGATTATATATATGTACAAAGATTGCTTGTTTAAAGGTATTAGATATGTAGTTCATTAGTAATAGGTCAACTAAGTTTGTAACTGGTTAGAAATCTCTGCCTCGTTGGTGTAGTTATCACAAGCAGTACTGCTGAGCATGTGGCCTTGAGTCCGATGCCCGGGTCGGGCAGCGTTGTTGATTTTTTTCATCTTTAAATTCTCTGTCCTAATTATCCTGAATGAATGAGTTGCCGATGTCAGTAAGACAAGCCCAGTCACTAGCATCTTTTAAAAATCTTGTCAAGAACCATTTCCTTTGTCTTTAATGCTTTTCTGTTTCTTCCATTTTTTTTTTCCAATCATTGTTCAACCATTCTTTAATTATAATTTTTTTAAATGTAATATTATGTATGTATATATATTTGTAAGTTTGTGTATAGTATTTTATATAGCTATATAATTTTTATGTATTTTTTTTTTTTTTTAATATAACAGTACACCCTACCCCCTGTTTTTATCTTAAGTTCTTTAGTCCATCCAAAGGTTGTCTGGTAGATATCGCTGTCAGCGATAAGACCGCCTTTGTACCCATAGTATTAAGTTGCTGTATAATATGTGTTATTTCTTTTTTTGGTGTACAATAAAGTATATTCTATTCTATCCTATTTTATATTGTAAATGTGAATGTTTGTGCGAATGGATGAATTTTTGTTACTCTCTAGGTCGGTTATGCACTATATCCGATCCGTGTCCGTCAAATTTCGGTTCCGAAGTAGCCGTTGCACTTCTTATAGGGAAGCTTAGGGGGCGTCCACAAATTACGTGAGATGTTTAAGGGGGGGAGGGTGTCGAGTCAAATCTCATCTAATCTTACGTTGGAGAGAGGGGGGGTCTCGGCAAATATCACGCAATTTTTTTTTCTAAAAGAATCAAAAAAAAAAACTATTTTGGTCCATTTAATCCAGATTGTACATGCTTAAGATTTAATCTTAAGCGTAATCGTAATACCTTTAAGATCATTCAATAATTCGTTCGAAAGAAAATAATTTCATTCATACTTCGACGTTATACATCTACTGATTGTCAAACCACCATGTACAGCATTTTTTTTTTCTTTTTACATTAACAATCCAACGCGTTTACGTAAGAAACACACATTTTGAAAAATCTCACGTGAGATTGGGGGATGGGGGAGGGGGTTGAATAAAATCTCACGACATCTCACCAGGGGGGGGGGAGGGAATTACAGAAAATTAAAAAAAACACCTCACGTAATTTATGGACGCCCCCTTACGCACTACATCCGAACTCTATCCTTCATAATTTGAATCATTTTGAACTCGAAACTCAAATGGAGGAGCTCGTGGCTAAATAATAACAGCCGCACGGGTCGATCTTCAAGGTTAAGCAACGCTTGCCGAGGTCGGTCCGTGGATGGGTGACCATTTCAACATAGCGAGTTTCCTCCGTGCCTCGGAAAGCACGTTAAGCCGTTGGTCCCGGCTGTCATTTGAAGATCTTTGACAGTCGTTACGGGTAGTCAGAAGCTTGAGATCTGACACCAGTCTTGCCAAGGGGTATCGTATTCGTTGTGGAGGTCAGATAGGCAGTCGCTCCATGTAAAACACTGGTACTCCGGCTGAATCCGGTAAGACTGGCAGCCGACCCCAACAACAATTGGGAAAAGGCTAGGCAGATGATGATGAACTCGAAACTCAAATTACGGACACGGACGTGTAGTGACTATTGCGTAACCGCCCTTACACGCAAAAACTACTAAACGGATTTGGAATCTGGAGCTATATCCTCTGCTCGGCGTTCCTCTTCGCTCCCAGTATGAATCTTTAGAACTAACCGAATTTATGTTCCCAGGGGCGTCCGGTGCGAAGAAACCGAAACTAGAAGATACAATTTCAACTCATCAAAAGAAAACTGAAGAACTAGACTGCAAAATTATTCAGAGCAATCGAAACTTTACGTCCAAATTTATCACTGAATTCAAAGAGCCTTTCGCTCATACAGTACCTATAGTTAATAACAATATTAACGGTTCAAAAAAACGGTACAATTATTGTGTTAAATGTAAGCTTAGTTTTAGTAGTTCCTTCGATTTAATTAAACATATTCGTATACACACGGGTGACATTGCTGGCAAGGTCGTAAGTAAGCGTGATTTAAATTATAAAAATAATCTGTTAAAACGTTTTCGACTAAATAGTACTAACACACCTCATGTGTGTAATTTTTGTCAGCGTAGTTTTAGTGAAAAGAAAGATTTAATAAAACATATGCGAGTACACACTGGTGTAAAACCTTATAAATGTGATATATGCCAAAGTAGTTTTATTAAAAAAGATGATTTATCAAAACATATCCGATTACACCATGGTGAAAAACCTTACAAGTGTGATGTTTGTCAGAGTAGTTTTAGCGAAAAGAGTACTTTAACACGGCATAGTCGTTTGCACACTGGTGAAAAACCTTTCAATTGTGATAAATGCCAGCTTAGTTTTAACCGAAAAGATCATTTGAATAAACATCGTCGTAGGCATACTGATGAAAAACCTTTTCAATGTGATATATGTGGACGATTTTACAGAGACAAGAAGGGTTTAACACAACATATTGAATTGCACAGTGAAAAACCATACAAGTGTGAAATATGTCAGCGTTTGTTCAGATTTCAAGTATCTAAAAATCACATGAAAAAGTGTTCTGGTGACAAATCTTTTACATGTGATTTATGCCAGATAAGTTTTAGTGATATGAGTAGTTTAAATAAACATAATATTGAAATACACGTCGGTGTTCAAACCTTCAAATGTGATGTTTGTCAGCGTAGTTATGCTACTAAAAGTGCTTTGAAATTTCACATGCGAATACACACCGATGAAAAACGTTACAAATGTGATACTTGTCAGCGTAGTTTTAGTTACGTTCATCATTTAAGAGAACATATTTTAATACACACAGGTGAAAAGCCTTACAAATGTGATATATGTCAGCGTGGTTTTATTAAATCGAGATATTTGAAAGTACACGTGCGAATGCACACTGGTGAAAAACCTTACAAATGTGATGTTTGTGAGCGTAGTTTTAGTAGACCAGATAATTTGAGACAACATATTCGCACCCACACTGGAGAAACCGTTAAACGTGTACGACGAAAAGTTATTTAAAATATTACACAACGCTGGCTCGCGAGAAGAACCACAGAATCAAAAAAACCGGTCAAGTGCGAGTCAGACTCGCGCGTTAAAGGGTTCCGCTCGAATACCCATTATTTTGTGTTTTTGTTAATATCTGTCGTATTTCTGAACAGTTCATCTGTGTTAAGTTTGTTTAACAATCCATTTTTCGCATATTTCACATCATAGACAATTTGTGGAACGCTCTTTTTTGCACTATTTCTGTCATATCATAAAAAATTAAAGTCTTTATATTTTAAAATTCTCAATTTACGCTCTTTTATTTGATATCCCACACGGTTCACATCCTACGAAAGAAAACAAGACACTATTACGCCAGTTCTTCAATTTATTTTAAACTAGCAATGCCGCCGCTAAAGGTGAACACGCACCTATCCGCGCCGCACTCGCCGCACGCGCCGCAGTCATCGCATTTTATAAATCTTTATATGAAATCGTATGCAGCCTCGCGCACCTATCCGCGCCGCACGAGCCGCATTTCAGCAAAATGCTGTAGGTATACGGATTCCACCAGCGCGTGCGGATGACGTCATCAGATTCGCCGGGCGATGCGGGCGGCACGGAAACATGATCCGTATCCGTATGAAAATATAGTTCAAGATGTACAGAAAAATTGTATAAATAAATATACAATGCGTGCGGTGCGTTCGGCGCGGATAGCGCGGGGCCAAGAGAAAATTCGATGACTGCGGCGCGTGCGGCTCCTGCGGCGCGGACAGGTGCGCGTTCACCTTAAGTCAACCCACTGACTCTTAATTTTTGCCAGCGGCTTCGTCCGCGTAAAAATGTTTTTTATCCCAGGGGAACTTTATTCCGGGATGATAAGTAGCCTATGTGCTATTCCAGGCTATAATCTATGTCTATGTCAAATTTCATCCATACCCGTTCAGCCGTTCTGGCGTTATTGAGTAACAAACATACAAGCACACTCACATCCATCCAAACAAACTATCACATCTTACTAATATTATAAAGGCGAAAGTTTGTGAGTGTGTGTTTGCGTGTGTGTGTGCCAATGCCAACCATTACGCAAGAAACAGTTTGTCATCGACTAAACTGCATAGTGTTAGCGAGATGGACGAAGCGACAAACTTAAACGAGTGAAAAAGGCAGGATATAATCCTATCTTCTACTACTGCGCAGGGTCTTGCGGCTAACTTCAGAGACACAAAGATCTGCTGTAACTACTGTAAGATTATCTTCGCATAATTACGCACCTCGAGTTTGGTACTCGTAAACTCTCAGTACATTTTACAGTCACGATCGCGTCGCATCCCGCAGTGAAGTTCGATCGGTGTGATAATGTACCGCGCGACTGTAGGTAAGTGTTTCAAGGACAGGTCAATCACAATACTGTTTAGATATCGTTACCGTGGCTAGGGCGTGATTGAGTAACAACGAAGGGTTCCGTACAATTAACTCAAAAAAAACGGCAAAAATATCACGTTTGTTGTATGGTTGCACCTTTTAAATATTTTTAGTATTTGTTGTTATAACGGCAACAGAAATACATCATCGTTGAAAATTTCAACTGTCTAGCTATCACGGTTCATGAGACACGGCCTGGTGACAGACAGACAGACGGATAGTGGAGTCTTAGTAATAGGGTCCCGTTTCTACTCTATGGGTACGGAACTACGGAAAATACGTTGAAGATAAAAATATTTGGTTGTAGCTCCTTCTGCACATGCGGCTTCCCTGGTAACTCATAAACGGCACAAATATGTGGATGTCTCTAACTATTCTCAATCTAATTTTTCTTCATTTAATAAGAATTTTACACTGGTTTTCAATTATCTTTATAGCCCTTTGCTAAGAATAGTTACAGCACTGATAACAACATTTGTGCCACATGTTAAATTTAGTTTGTATAGATTATTTTACCGATTGGTTTGTAAATGTGTGAACATTGTAGGCCTTCTAGATTTCTAGATTGTTAACATTTTATCTCGTTTTACTTTTTTAAATCTTTTGTTTATTTATTATATAATCATTTCTTGTTTTAGTTTCTTACGACTTATTATCGGGCCTGCGTTGTCCCCCCATCTAAGTACTGCTGTAACATGGAAATATTGTAAAACCTTGTAGGCCTTCTAGATTTCTAGATTGTTAACATTTTATCTCGTTTTACTTTTTTAAATCTTTTGTTTATTTATTATATAATCATTTCTTGTTTTAGTTTCTTACGACTTATTATCGGGCCTGCGTTGTCCCCCCATCTAAGTACTGCTGTAACATGGAAATATTGTAAAACCAAACAATTTTTTAAAAGAGTAACCATGGAGTTTCTTGCCGGTTCTTCTCCATAGGAATCGACCAACCCGAACCGTGCACATTGTCGACGTTTTATAAGTGCCCATGTAGGCCTATGTGAAATAAAAATTATTGATTGATTGATTGATTGAACCCTAAAAATTAAATTGAAGGAAGTATTTAATTCATAGTCTATAGGCTTGGCTACATCATCATCATCATTTTCGTCATAGTTTTTGCTGAAAAATGTGCACTGCTGGACACAAACCTCCCCCAAGTGTCGCTACATTGATCGGTCCTGCGGATTCCCGGAGTCTTTACCTGGTTCTCGCTCCACCTGGAGGAAGGCGAAACGCTGCGACTTTCGTGAACGCAGTCGCCACTCCAGAACTTTCGGTCCCATTGCAGTACGCCAACCCTCGATCTTTACCACATTATTCACTTATGGAAGATAAATCCGATACCACCCGATCTGCCGGTTATCCTTCCGGAACCATCACCACCGCAGGTTACTGGATATGGGAATGATCGAGTTCCCCCCTCTCTTCGGATCTAAATACTGTCAAGAGTTGCCAGGGCCAGTCGTCGGTATTTGTAAGGGTAGTTGGCTCTCATGAGAAGATTCTTCTCATCCTTTTTCTCACCGTAACCTCAATCGCTATCGTAGTCAAGCGGTAGACAAGCTGCCGAGCACTCGGAGTCATTTACTCGTTCTATTTAGAACGAATTGGAGAGTTTTGGGATAATTGCCACGCTTGTGAGACGAGTTGGCAATCGCAGTATGGGTGTTACAATGCATAGATATTGCTGGTGTCCATTCTGTGGTGACGCCTGGGGGAGGCCTAAGTCTGGCAGTGGACGTCTTTCGGCTGAAATAATGATGTTTCTCTGGTAAATCTCTTATACAAATACAAAATCTTTATTTCTGAACCAAAAAGTTTTACATTCGTTGGTGATTGGAGCCTCCTTTTATGCAAGTAATGCCTGTGTTAGGAGACTCCGCTCTTCCACAGCAATACACAATTCATTCAGTACCTTAGATATAACCAGTATGTCTGCGTGCGTGTGTGTGTGTATGTGTGTAGATGTTTGTGTGTGTGTGTGGGTATTTGTGTGTGTGTGTGTGTGTGTGTCTTATACGACTCTTACAACACAAAAATATGGGATGGTACTAATCTTTACGTCCGACACCATACGGAACATCGCTGACTTCGGAAGTCTGCACACGTGCTACAACGCAGCTGAGTATCTGAAACGTGTGTGTTGGATCCCCAACAGCCCCTACGTTTGATGTTATGTTGTTATCTGTATGGTCTGTTATTTACAGTTAAATACACGTGTTACAACGCAGCTAAGTATTTGACAAGTTTGCTTTGGATCCACAACAGCCACTACTCCGGTATCTACGCGCTGGACAAGATGACAATTCCTGATATACTGCCAAAGACATTGAGTATAGTTATCGTATTGGACTCGAATCTCATTCACTTGTGTGATGTCGCTGAATTGTGGGCCATGTTCAGGAATATGACGGATGATCAGGGTAAATTGTATCAAATATTTTTGAAGCAATAATTAATAAAAACTAATTTAATCAAGCTCTTTAGTTTAACATTGTAACTTTTTTGGTGTACAACACCTACAGTATAATTATTCTATTCTATTGTCAAACTTGTATCTATACAAAAAATTTCAGTTTAAACAGATTAGGCCTCTTTTACCTACTAAAACAGAGATTTGATTTGATATAATGGCATACTAACTAACAAAACAACATTTTTTTTAAACTTTTGAAGAATACTTAACTGAAGATTTAACTCATTGTGATTCAATCATAACATATAGACCAGGGTAGAAGCCTTTTAAAATAACAAAGGTGAAAAAAAAAATTGTAAAAATTAAAGGAAAAATAATTTACGGGCGATCTGAGGTCGGGAAGGGGATTTTTTTTCACATAGTTTGGTAAAAACTTACCTTTTCATGTCCCAAACACACTTGTTTTTTTTTTTTATTTTTTCACCTTATTTTGACTTAATATAGAAAAAACTACTGTTGTATAGGAAGCCTACGTAGGTGTGAACTCAAAGACGGTATGATTCGCACTGGTTTATTCGACGCTGGCGCTTACTGTGTGGCGCAGCCACACCTACCTATAACTACATACATAACACTTTTCCCCCTTCTTAAAGCAAGGAAAGCTTCCTAAAAATAAACAAAATATTAAACAAAATAAAAATTACAATCTAAAAGAACTTCTTATAATCTACGTTAGGTCTAATCCTACGAACTCGGTCTGACAAAAGCAATTGGGAGTTATCATTGCCAGCTGATGAAGGCAGTGGAGTACTGAACTCAAGGCTTCTATCCGCGGCGGAGAAACTTGTCGGCGTATCAGGTATTACAGATGTTTTGGGTACCTCAGAAATACCCGGCGATGTTGTAGAGGTATCTGTTGTGTTGTCACTATTTGTAAAATCCTGACTTAAGGTGACACTGGTACGAGTGTCTGTGGACGGTATGGGTGATTTTTCCATTGCTGATGACATACCACTTGTAACAATCAAGCTGCTCTCTGGGTTCTCCTCTTCTTGTGGTAAAGTTACATCCCACACATCAGTAAACCCCTTTGCCTTATAAGAACGAAGCTGATTTATGTGCCTCATTATGTATTTAAAATCACTAAACACTTTAATTTTGTACATTACTTTTCCAAATATATTCACAATTGTTCCTTTTGACCATCTGAATTTATTTTTATTCAAAAATTGTTTGTACTACACATTTTCACCAATCTTATAGTTTTTCTGTGGTTTGCCAACGTAATTTTCAACCTGTGAGCACTGTTTACGCTTATTTAAGGCTGGTAAATCCGATGACAAGGAAGGATTTAATCCCGTTTTTGAAATTAAATCCAAACGTGAGCGTAACTTGCGGCCAAAAACTAACTGTGCTGGAGAGGTCTCGGTAGTGCAGTTAACCGAATTACGGTAGTCGAACAGGTACTGTGATAATCGATTCTGAAAGTCATCATTACAACTAGACACTAAAATGGACTTTATACCCTTTTTAATTATTTTCACAAATGATTCTGCTTGACCATTGCTCATAGCATGGTAAACAGGTGAAAATAAATGTGTTATATCGTTCAACTTACAAAACTTAGCAAATTCCTGAGACGCGAATGAAGTTCCGTTATTAGACACTAAAACACTTGGTTTTCCGAACCTTGATATGAAATCACTAAGGTTTGTTATGACTGCCTTACCCCCAGTTGCCCAGCTTAAAATTATCGGAGAATTAATGTGACAAATTGTCAAACACGCGTTATCTGCTGTGATTGGTTGAATGACTTTTCAACAGCCAATCACAGCAGATAACGCGTGCTTGACAATTTGTCACATTAATTCTCCGATAATTTTGAGCTGGGAAACTGAGGGTCAGTCGTTATATTATTGTTCATTACGTAGCACTCAACCCACTTGGAATACGCATCCACTATTATTAAAAACATTTTATTGCACATGGGGCCTAAAAAATCCATGTGAATCCTATGGAATGCATGCGGCGCGCGTGGTGGAGAAGGCCGTAACTGTGCACAAGTTTCACAATTATGCGCCAATCTTTCTAAAGCTCCATCAATGCCCGGAAACCAAAAATGAGCCCTCAGCTTCAGCTTTCATTTTAACTATTCCAAAATGTGAACTATGAAGCTCGTTCAATATTTTACTACGCAAAATTTGTGGAATAATAACTTTATGACCTCGCAATAAAATTCCATTTTCAAAAGATATTTGCATAAATGACATAAAAAATATGGTTTGAGTGAATTATCTGTCACTTTTCGAGGCCAACCATTTTGAACGAAGTTGATAACTAATTTTATACCATTCCCCCTCTAAAAAGCTTATTTTATTCACTGAAAACAGTGAATAAAAAGCACTTTTAATCACTGTTTTGGTGTTTGAATTTGGAACACACCAATGTATTAGACGTCCATCTCAATGCTATGTAACCTCCTTGCGCCTCCTTGCGCAAAATATACTCGATACACAAACTCCTTCTTCGATTTTAATTTTGGCTTTGATTTTGATTTTAGTCTAAGATATTTATTGAAAACTTGTTTGTATTGTAATTCTAATATTAATTGGAATGGTATTTAATTAATTATAATTATGTAACGTAACGGAGGTGGTCACTGGCCTCTGAAACACAGGTGCTGTTACCTAGCTCAGGGGTCAGGGTTTCACATTTTATGTAAATTTTGAAGGTAATAAACCATTTATTTATTTATTACTCGTAATATTCCTTGTGCTTTTCGCTTAAATCTTTCTTTTTCTCGAAGTCATGGTATAAAATATAGTATGCAACTCTTGAATAAAACGGATTTATATCGAGGGCCATGAATCACTCGCGTCGCTCATGATTCTAACACTTGAATCACTCGCTATGCTCGTGATTCAATCATCATGAATCGCTCCCTACGGTCGTGATTCAGTCGTTAGAATCCTTCACTTGCTCTTGATTCATCTATGGCCCTCGCTTTAAATCCGTCTTTTATTCACTAGTTGCATAATATACTATTAATACCGAATCCTTTTCAGTCTCAATCTTTAATTCCCGCGCAGTAACAGGTAAGCAACCATCGATGGCAAAGTTCACATACGCAGCCGTCTCCGTCGCACTAAGCGCGCACACGGCGGCGCTCTGAGTCACAGTTGTTTACCGATACGGCTCGCGATAAAAAATCAGCTGTGTTTTGACCGCTGGTAACGAACTCAATTCCATAATTATAAGCACTTAGGAATATAGCATAACGTTGTAATCGGTTCGCCGATACTTCGGGAATGCCATGGTTTTGCTTAAATATAATCGTTAAAGGCTTATGATCTGTCCGTAAGGTGAATGGCGTAGGTCTACCATAAAGATATTGGTGATATTTTCTAACGCCAAATATTATTGCTGTAGCCTCCTTTTGTATTTGAGAATATTTTTTCTCGGCTAAAGTTAACGAGCGCGACGCGTATGAAACCGGTTGTTCTATGCCATTGCTTGCTATCTATATATATAAAAGAAAGTCGTGTTAGTTACTTCACTTATAACTCAAGAACGGCTGAATCGATTTAGCTGAAAATTGGGGGTTATTCCCGTTCGTCCACACCCCGTCGTCTACACTGCGGACGACTGGGAATAATGCGTTCTGTTCGTCCACAGTGTAGACGAACAGAACGCAACATTCCCAGTCGTCCGCACCTCGTTTCATGTTTAGTTTAAGAGTCAGTGTTTTTTTTTTTAAAATTAAATAAATGATTTAACGGTTTAATTACTTTAAAAACAACATAACTATTAAGTTTTTTTTATTTAAAATCATCAAATGTTAAAATAATTAACAACAATTCTAGTTTTTATCACAGATCAACATAATTTACAATAATTAAAAGGCAATATTTTAACTAATATTTTGTTGGTATTATATAAACATTTTTAAAGTATATAATAACAACATAATATGTACTAAGTAGTGTTTAAATTCAACAGTATTTTTCATCACAGATCATCTTATTTTACAATAATTAAGGGCAACAACAAAGTAATTTGTATCACAGATCAACTTAATTTACAATAATTTAAACATTACCATTTTTACAACATAACTATTTACAATTTTTGTCAGTAATAGTACAATTTTACAAACCTTTTTTTTTTTTTTTTTTTTTTTTTTTTTTTTTTTTTTTTTTTTTTTTTTATTTTATTTTTTTTATTTAATTTAACACCTTAACTGCCAGATGCCCGACAAACAATACATTTTCTATTGTGTCTCGTTCTCTGGCAGCCAAACTGTTAAAAAAAAAAAACACTGACTCTTAAACTAAACATGAAACGAGGTGCGGACGACTGGGAATAATGCGTTCTGTTCGTCCACAGTGTAGACGAACAGAACGCAACATTCCCAGTCGTCCGCAGTGTGGACGACGGGGTGTGGACGAGCGGGAATGACTCAAAATTGGCAGGGAGGTAGCTTAGAACCAGGAGAAGGACATAGGGTAGGGTAGGGTAGGGTAGGGTAGGGTAGTGTAGGGTAGTGTAGTGTAGTGTAGGGTAGTGTAGTGTAGGGTAGGGTAGTGTAGGGTAGGGTAGTGTAGGGTCGGGTAGTGTAGGGTAGGGTAGTGTAGGGTAGCGTAGGGTAGTGTAGGGTAGCGTAGGGTAGTGTAGGGTCGGGTAGGTTAGGGTAGGGTAGGGTAGGGTAGTGTAGGGTAGGGTAGAGTAGGGTAGGGTAGTGTAGGGTAGGGTAGGGTAGGGTAGGGTAGGGTAGGGTCGGGTAGGGTAGTGTAGGGTAGGGTAGGGTAGGGTAGTGTAGGGTAGGGTAGGGTAGTGTAGGGTCGGGTAGGGTAGTGTAGGGTCGGGTAGGTAGGGTAGATAAATGTTTGGTCTTTTTATGGCAAAACAAAGTTTGCTGGGTCAGCTAGTTTGTGATAAAATTGCACCTAAACCGACTGGTGACGCATCGACTGTTAAAATAATCTTAGCATTGTTATCGAAGTGTGCGAGAACCCTATCTGAGGACATTATCTTTTTAATGTTATTGAAAGCAGAACTGTGCTTAGCTTCCCAGCGCCATTTACTGCCTTTTTTTAATAACTCATGCAATGGACTCAATAAAGAAGAGGATGCGTTCGGAGTAAAATTTCGATAATAATTGATCAGTCCCAAAAAAGATTGCAGTTCGCTTACATTTTTGGGTATGTTTGTTTGCATAATTGCATCTACTTTTTGTGGGTTCTTTCTAATACCATTTTTATCTATAATATAACCTAAACTTTTTGGAAGAAAACGCATTTTTCTTTTTTTAGAGTAAATCCGCATTCTTGCAAACGTTTTATAAAGGCGATTTAAGTGCTCAATCCTATTTGAACCAGTAATGCAGATGTCATCTTGAAAAACTAAAACCCCTTCCATATTTTCCACTATTGTTTCAATAACCCGTTGAAAAATTGAAGGAGCGCTAGCTAAACCAAAAATAAGGCGAGTGTGATTAAACAAACCTCGGGGAGTATTATGCAAGTGATGTTTTGTGAGTTTTCATGTATCCTTAACTGTGTATATGCCATTGATAGGTCCAGTTTACTAAATTCTTGGCCACCATGAAGTTTGGTAAACAGTTCTTGTGTGGTTGGGAAAGGATATTTTTCTACTAACAGTTGTTTATTAATTGTTACCGAGTAATCAGAACAAATGCGAATACTACCATCACGCATAAGGACGGGCACAATCGGCAACGCATACTCTGAATAAGAAACCTGTTTCAAAATACCTCACGCGACCAATCTGTCCAACTCTTTGTTTACCTTGTCTCTTAAGGCAAAAGGCACTGGGCGAGACTTGAAAAACACAAGTTTTGCATCTGACTTAAGGGGTAAAGTAATTTCAAATTTATTAAAACACCCTAGGCTATCTGAAAATACTCTCGGGTATGCTTTAACTAGATCTTGCAATAAATTATCAGCATCGGTTATGTTATTACAATTGCCGATCGTGGTTATTAGACGTAATTCAAATGCACGTATAAAATCACGTCCTAGGGTTGGAGGGCCGCCATCGCGAATGACACAAACAGACAATCTGACCGTACGACCTAAGCATGAAATGTTCAATGTCATACACCCTGTAACTACCAAACTGTCCTTATGAGAATCTGTCCTTCTGCTAATCTGTCTTTATGAGAATCTGTCCTTTTGAGAACAAAGCCATTTTAGTGCTAGTGTATGTCAACAAGGTCTTAATAGGTTTTGATAACGGAATTTCAGAGAAAGTACTGTTATATAAATTTTCTGAAATGACACATACTGGTGAGCCGCTATTTATTTCGCATTTAATACTTTGACCCTCCAGACTTACAGTTTCAGTCATTGGTACCTTCACTCGAACAGTTAATGTTAAAAATTAACTCACCATTTCCATTTCACCACTCATCCACTGTGTCGAACTCTATCTAGTAACCCGTCGGAGTCTTTAGCTTTAACGCCGGCTCAATTCTTAAACACGACTCCTCTTAAGTATTTGCCCGCTATGCATGTTGATGAAGACAGAATGCATCTCCTAAAGCGTCACGCTCTTTTGGATAGATTCGTTCAATCGTTTTGGAGGCGTTGGAGAACAGATTATGGCACACGCTGCAGTCGCGTCAAAAGTGGAATACTCCATCGAACCCAGTCACCGTTGGTACTGTGGTAGTTTTAATGACCGAGAATGCGCTCCCTCTACACTGGCCTCTAGTTGTAGTGGAGGAAGTTTCCCTGATTCAAAGGAAGTAACGCGTATAGTAAGAATTAAAACCGCAACCGGTTCATATTTACGTCCGGTTATCTGCCTTTTTCCTCTGCCTAATCAGCAGCAGGTTTCAACTTAGTTTAGTAGTTGTAGTAGCGCTTTATATACGTATTTAATTTAGGAATAGGTTAGCAGTTAGAGATTACACCTGAATTTAGTTTGAATAGTTTCGCTTATTGTTTTTTTGCGCGAACATGCTAAATATGATTGACATTCGCTATTTCTTATACCTATCCTTTTCCCGCACACACTCGCGATTGAACGAGAGGATTTTGCTCCTTCATTTTATTTTGGAAACACTTCCGAATGAACCGCGCATGGCGTACGCAATGGCGTCGGCCCGCTCCGTGAAAGCTGTTGATAACTTTGGAATCATCGCGTTTTAGCATGTAATAAGACTGTAATCAACAGTTTGTGATTAACGTGTGATGACAGTAATTTGAAGCCCAGCTGCCCTTGAACCCTGGTGAAGTGTTTCAGTGCCACGACGACGCTACCACGCGGCTCCGGAAAAGGTTTGTGCTTCCTTCCCTAATTACTTTCGGGTTGTATTCTGTTATCCAACATCCCAGCAACTCGAATTACCTATCATCGATCGTTTGTCAATAGTTTTGCTCCGCATCGCATAAACAGTCCACTAAACCAGCCCAGCGCGCAACCATATACTATAGAAGAGAAACACTGATAATTTTCGACATTCACGAGGGCAAAGTCGCTCACAGAAGCGACTGTGTTGCTATAATTTACTTTTTGAACACTTTAAATACATCTAACTTTTGATAGAGTGAACCGATTGCGATGAAACAAAAACTAAGTACCTAATACTTCAAGTTACGCACAATTTTCATGTAAGTATAAAATCTACATTGGTTTCGTACATTTTACGTGATGTACGAAACCAATGTAGACAAATCCTGGCTATTTTTTTGTAAATGTTTTCGATGTACAAAAACGACTTTTCTACAATCTTTAAATACGTATCAAAATCAATGCCAATTTTCGTTGTAATTTTATAACTCAAGAACGGGCTCACCTATCCAAACCAAATGTTTAGGCTTTTGTTCGGACTATTTAGTAGATGGTTTAAGTTTTATTTTTTCAGTAGTTAGGGTAGGTAGGTAGCCAGTTGACGGGAGCGAAGCCGCGGGGGTCAGCGAATTTTTTTTTTTTTTTTTTTTTTTTTTTTATAAAACCTTGCCCCACACTAGGAATTTCTTCCTGTATCGTGGGTGCGTTTACAAACATATAAACTCACATACACAAACACCCAGAGCCGGAACAACTATCTGTAGGGCATACATTCCGTGCGGGAATCGAACCCGCGACACGCAGCGCAACAGTCCATCGCTCAACCACTGCGCCAACCGTGCGCCCAAATTTATTATATGTATTGATGATTGATAGGCTTGCACTTGACCACTATCTCACCTGATGGTCAACGATGATGTGGTCGACGATGTAGCACGCTTGACTGGAAGTACCTATTCATTCTTGACTTGTTATTATTTTATTCAATCTTCTCCTCTTGTACTTCCAGGTTGTAGCTATCAGAAAATACAGACTCCCGCAGGGAATTCCTTGTCTGTCTCATTGTCTGGGGTATCGTTGGATAGGCGATTCAAAAATATATTACGGGTCTGTGAAAACCATTGTTCGATTCAGGGATCCGCGTAAAACTGTCAGCCGCCCCCTTTCCAGCTAGATGGCTGCTTTTGAATATGTGAAAAAATTCACGGCATAAAAATGTTGTATGTTGGGGACAACAATTTTCGAACAGCGAAGTCTTTGTCCCTTCGTTAGAGCAATGTTCGATGCTTTCATTGTTGTTGAACGTTAACAAACCTATTTATTTTGGTGTATGTAGCTGTTTATACGGAACCACCCTGAGACGCTGCGCTGTGACGACGTGAAAACGGAAAGAAGACAATAGTAATTTCTATTGTGTCTGCTAATTAGCGCTTCACGGCGTTTTGGATCTTCTTGCATCGAACTTCCAGTGTCATGGCGTCAGTGACAGCAGCCCCGCTTTGCTCGGGCGTCTATTTTAAACATTTTAAGCAACTTATGTGTGATCCGGAGCCTAATTGTGTAAGTAAATTCGGCAAACGAAACAATCTGTTTCTTTCCCAAAAACACACACATACACAAAAAAGTTCAATCTTTATTCAACTTTTTTGTGTATGTGTGTGTTTTTGGGAAAGAAACAGATTGTTTCCGTTGCCGAATTTACTTACACAATTAGGCTGTGGTTAAGAGGTCCGTTACCAGTAAAGTAATTGATAAAGCGGTCAAGTTGCATGAATCAAGTTTTTACTTTATTATATTTTTGTTTGTAAGTGTAGAAATAAATTATTTTTGTTATGATTGTTGAAAATACTCACAAGAAGTAAACACTTTAACTATCTCTTTTTATTTATTTAAGGTAAGTTTCGTTAAAAACATCCATTGACTCACGATGGCTCCTGCAATGTGGTAGCGAGGCGAATAGATGCTCCTAAATAATAAATAATTGTAAATAATAATTTAATAAAAATCCTCCTAGAACACAAATAAAATGTTAACTTGTTCATAAAAGTAATATTTGCTTAAAATAATCATGTTAGGGATGATGACTAAAAATTTTTTTAGTTCGTCAGTTAGATTTCCAAAAAATATTGGACACGTATTTTCTCTTTTGTCACGTTAACAAAAAATGGTGACGATACAGTTCGTTAAAATAGCGCATGACGTTATAACTTGGAACACTTTTTACATAGAAGTTACGTCACAAGCCCCCACTACCGAACTTTGATGCGCTTTATCTTGGTGTTTTTTCATTGATTTGAATAAGCAAAAAATACGTGTCCGATATTTTTTGATAATTTAATCGGCGGACTAAATAGATTTTGCTGTTTTGTACCCCGTCATCCCTATTGTAAAGTACCTGGCTGCCGTTTCCAAGATTCAAATAATATACAAGAATTGCTCGTTTAAGGTCTCCCTAGTAGACGACGGCACGAACTATTTTGTGCGCGAGGTTAAAATGCATGCTATCTCATCCGACAACACGTGCGAAAGAGATAGATGCTGTGTTAAGCAGTAAGAAGCTATTTCGTGTACGAATTAGCACTTTTATATCGAAATGTATGATGATTTAGGACGAAAAAGAGCGCGCGAAATTTTATTAACAGGTCTTTGGGAGTCTAGATATCATGAAAAAACTACTAAATTCATATTTTAAAAATAAAATTATTTGCATTGTTGAATTACTAATCTAACCCTGTATGGAGGCAGTTTTGCAATTTTTCTTTCTTCTTATGGTATTTATTTTTGCCCAAAGATGCGGTAAAATTAGTGTTGAAATATGGAACTTTCGACAACATCATAACTCATAACTTTCAAATATATTCATTTTTTACTTTTTTGTTTTCATACAGGGCTAGATGAGACAAATTGATATCATTTTTTATTTTGAACGTACATCGTCAAACAGTGGAGTAACCGCCAGAGTACGTTTGTATGAAAGAATGATCGACTAGTGTAACCTTAAAGGTATTAGATAGATTAGGACCATAATACCGGGAAATATTTATTTAAAACAACCGTCATATACCGAAAGTTCATGTACGTACGCAGAGCGGGACCCTGACCCTACGGTCTTTGCAGACCCCGTCTTTCCCAAATTGTCATTATAATTTGTAAGTGCGTACGGGTTGACCGTAAATTAAGAACTATTGCTATACAGTTACAAATATTAACTAACTCGTCGTCGAACACGTCTAACGGTTTCTCCAGTGTGCGTTCGAATATGTTGTTTTAAATTATCTACTCGACTAAAACTACGCCCACATACATCACATTTGAACGGTTTTTCACCAGTGTGCATCCGCATATGTGATTTTAAATAACTCGATTTAACAAAACCACGCTGACATATTTCACATTTGTAAGGTTTCTCACCAGTGTGCCTTAGGATATGTTCTTTTAAATGATGAGATCGATTGAAACTACGCTGACATATTTCACATTCGTAAGGTTTTTCTTTAGTGTGTATTCGCATATGATTTTTAAAATTACTCTTAGCACCATAATTCCGCTGACATACATTACAATTGAAGGTTTGTCCACCAGGATGTATTTTGATATGTTTTATTAAACTTCTCTTATCACTATAACTTTGCTGACATAAATCACAAGTGAATTTTTTTTCACCAGAACATTTTTTCATATGTTCTTGAGAAATTTTAGTTCTGAATAAACGCTGACATATTTCACACTTGTAGAGTTTTGCACCAGTGTGGGTTTGAATATGTTGTTTTAAAGTGTTACTATTTTTGTAAAATCGCCCACATATATCACATTGAAAAGGTTTTTCATTAGTGTGCGAACGACTATGTCTTATCAAACTACGCTTTTCTCTAAAACTACGATGACATATTTCACATTTAATGGATGTTTCACCATTGTGTGTACGAATGTGTCTTGTCAAAGTACCCTTTGTACTACAACTACGCTGACATACATCACATTTGAAAGGTTTTTCACCAGTGTGTGAATGAATATGTTTTAATAAATCATTCTTTCGGCTGAAATTACGCTGACATGCGTCACATTTATAAGGTTTTTCACCAGTGTGTACTCTATTATGTTTTATTAAATCATTCTTTCCACTAAAACTGCGCAGGCAAAAATTACATGCGTAAGGTTTGTCACCATTTTGTAATCGAAAAAGTTTTAACAGATTACTCTTGCCACTAAAATTGCGCCGAATGTCACGCTTGCTAGAAATTAGAGCAGTGTGTGAACGAATATGTGTTTTTAAATTGCTCTCATTATTAAAACTTCGCTGGCATATTTTACATTTGTGAAGTTTGTCAGTAGCGTGTGCACGAATATGTTTTATAAAATCAAAGGAACTACTAAAACTAAGCTTACATTTAACACAATAATTGTATTGTTTTTTTAAACTATTATCTGCAGCAGTGACGTTAATATTGTTATCAATAATAGGTACTGTATGAGTGAAGTGCTCTTTAAATTCAGTGACAGGGTTGGACGTAAGATTTTCAGTGCTCCGTATAATTTCACAGACTAGTTCTTCAGTTTTGTTTTGTTGAGTTCTAATTGTATCTTCTGATTTTGCTCTTCGTTTGTTCAGTTTTTGTTTCTTCGCGCCGGGTGGCCCTGTCATCATAAATTTGGTTAGTTCAAAAGATTGACACTGGGAGCAAAGAGGAACGCTACTTCAGTCAGACCTTGAAAGATTCGTAAAATTAATAAGTTTCAATCACAAGATAAGCTAGCCAAGCGGGTACATATAAACATTGAGCTAGCCCAACCACAAACAAATTGAGTACTCCTTGGTAGTCACGTCGCCCCCTTACGTGGGCGGTCACGGTGCATAGCTCCCTGCCCGCGGGTGCAACACCGAGGCTCGCAACTCACTTTGATGTCCTCTGGACCTAGCTTGGTGCGAGCGCGAGTCATACTAACCCGCGATCGCTATGTTTGGCTAAACAAAGTGACCATAGCGCGTCCTCTGTATATATACATATACAAAGGGCGTGCTATGCTTCACTCGAGCCAAGCGTACGAACCACACTAACAAACAGTCGAGTAGTTGTGTTGTTGTCGAGAGAGAAGACTCGTTTCGCTCACTTGAATAGTGAGAAGGCTGTGTGTGTTCATTTGTTCGGCTCGAGAAGGCTCGGGTCGCTCGATTGACTTGTAAGAATGCTGGAATCACTTGTCCGGCTAAAGAAGGCTCGTTTCGCTCGTATGAAGACAGAATTCGCTTAGAATGAGGGCTCGTGTTGGCAGTATGGGCTCGTTTCGCTCGTCAGCTCGTAGGTAAGATCGCAGAGGTTACTTTTGTGGCAAATGTTCTCGCTTCTCTCTCCATATGCTAACGCTGGCTCACGTCCAGCGCAAAATTAAGTAACATTGTAAAGGACACTTCTTATTATTTCACAACTACACGAAACTTCTGCTGGGCTTTCTTTTTTTCTTGTAGATGCAGACCATGTGGGGAATCAAATGAAAGAGACTTAATAGAAATATTTATTTATTTATTAGAAAAGGTTTCGCGTTCGTCTTACGACCTTCAAATTTTTGAATTGGATCCACTTATATTTCCTTTTTTTTATTGAATACCCAATGTGTACTTTATAGTTACTCTTAATTCATGTGGCGCAATACTCATTTTTCAATGTTAGTTATGTGATTGTGTAACTATTATTTACCAGTTTTAAAACCTGCCAAAACTATTTGCATTTTGCAGCATTCTCCCTAAACGGGCCTAACAGATCCACAACCATTTGTTTCGGGATGGAATCGAATGGTTGTGAATAGCTACGCTGCACTCGAACTCAAAAAAACACACACATATAAACCAGCTTTTATGCAACATAAAAAGCTGAAACTATGCATTAAAAAATCATAAAATATGCCTGAATAGTTTCAAATGGTGCAACATTAAATAATAATAAAACCTAGTTATTACTGTTTATTTCATGTAAAAAAAACTACATTGTATTAGTATATTTTGTTATTTATTAATATTATTAAACAAAGGTATCGTTAGTAAATAATTTTACATTTTGCAACTTTTGTTAACTACGACGTGATAATCATATTTTTAGAAAATTGACCACCAGACCACCAGTATGTATTTCAATATATTTTATTAAACTATTCTTATGAATATAATTTTACTAATATACATCACATGTGAAAATTTACAAACTATAAACACTTTTCATGTGGTTAATAGAAATTTTAGAACTGCACACCAGTGTGTCCACATAAATGATTATTTAAATTATCACTTCGGCTAAAACTTTGCTGACATTTATCACAATCGAAGGGTTTTTCAGCAGTGTGCAAAAGACTATGTCTTGTCAAACTACGCTTTTCAGTAAAGCTACGCTGACATATTTCACATTTATAAGAATTTTCAACTTTATGTATTCGAATATGTTCTGATAAATCATTCTTTTCACTAAAACTAAGCTGACACGTTTTACATGTATAAAGTTTTTCACGTGTGTGTCGTCTCATGTGTCTTTTAAGAACTTGTTTAGAACAAAAACCACGCTCACATACATCACATTTGAAAGGTTTTTCACCTGTATGTGAAAAAATATGTCTATTTAAATGCCCTTTTACGTTAAAACCGCGCTGACATATACCACATTTGAAAGGTCTCTCACCAGTGTGAGTACGAACATGATTTGTTAAATCACCTTTTTTAACAAAACAATGCTGACATACATCACATTTAAAAGGTTTTTCACCCGTGTGTGTACGCATATGTGTTGTCAAAGTACCCTTTTCACTAAAACTACGCTGACATATTTCACATTTAAAAGGTTTCTCGCCAGTGTGTACCCGAAAATGTTTTATTAAATCACTTCTTCCGGTGCAATTACGCTGGCAAACACTACATACGAAAGCTTTGACACCAGTATGTACACGAAAATGTGTGATCATATTAGAGTAAAGTTCTCCTGATTTATTTTGCTGATTTGAAAATGTATCTTCTAGTTCCGCTCTTCGTGTGTCTGGATTTGGTTTGTTCGCGCCGGGCGTCCCTGTCATCATAAATTTGGTTAGTAGCAATCATAGCGGTGACTTGTGTGGTTGAGAGGAGACGTGTTGTAATCATCAAATTGAATTTCGCTATTAACACTTTCGTTGTCGTTGGTCTAGTAGACGCAACCGCTACTGCTGAACATAACAACACACACATGACACATCGAAATGCGCAACTTGTTCGCGCTTTTAAAATCCCAACAACCATAAAACGGGAGATCCTAAGTGCCATGCTAGGAAAATAGCGGAATACAGGCACATCAACTCTATCGAATATGACGGCGTCTAGTACGTCATACGCGTTGAACGTCTGCTGCTGACACGGAAATGGCCTACTAACCGTCTATTTGTTGCTGGCTAAGCGCATTAGTCGTTAGCTGCAAAAATTTAGTCTCGTATATATTTTGTACGCCAAATACGCGCTTAGACGTGGAGTTGCGGACACCAGCCCGCCTTAACTTAACTTAAATTAAGTCTCTGTTTTAATTTTACAATGTGTCTTTACAATTTTGCTTATAGACCAGGGTCTATAATTTTTGAAACCAAAAAAAGTAATAGTAGGATAAAACCCACTGGAAAAGGAAGAGAAGATAACAAAAATGAAAGGAAAAATAATTTACGGGCGATTTGAGTTCGGGAAGTGGATGAGTTTTTAAGGGTAAAAACGGTTTATCTCGATTTCCGGCAAAAATACAAGTCCTATGGAAAAAAGTTAAAGTCCAAAGTTGTAGGTAATAAAAAGATCTACAACTTTTGCATTTACCCCTTTTTCACATAACCTCAAAATATATGTGAAAAGTTCAAATAACCAAGTTGGTTTTTTATCGTTATCTTTCACAAAAAAAAAACAAAAAGTTGGTTATTTGAAAATTTCAGTTCAGTGCCAGGGCCGCGTAACTCTCTATCAAATTTATCCGGGACCCAGACAGGCATCGGCCCTGAAGGCCCCGTTACTTTGAGGCGCGCGATGAACACTACGCGCCGTAAACTCGGGCCTGGTCCTTGTCGGACGGCGAGCTACCCATTACTTGCCGTCCGCAAGCCCGCGCCTACGGTGGCCGGGAATCGGCTTGCGACTCCCGACGCCCAGGGCATCTTCTGCGGTAGCTAGGGGCGTGAGGGCGTTTCCTTTGCGCGTCCCTCACGCGTTACGCCTCCTCCTTTGCGAGCATGATTGCTTTGCAGAAGGAGGAGACAGCTTCCCATGCCCTCTCGCTCCGTACCGTGGCCTGGACAAGGGCCGGACGCGAGAGGTCGCCACCACCGATCGCCTCCACGAGGAGCCAGCGGAGCTCCGCACAAGCGGGGCAGCCCTCCACCGTATGCTTCACCGTGTCCTCCGGGCGGTCCACACAATGGTGACATCCGGGCGTTCCCTCCCGCCTTATCCTGAACAGAAACCTTCCGAAACAGCCGTGTCCGGTGAGGACCTAAGTCTTGCTCAGGCTCGCCGCCTCACCGGAGACCGTGCGGTATCCCCAGCGGACCAGCCGGATGGCCATGACCCTTTGGGACGCGTTCAACGGGCGAACTGGTCGTCGCCTAAGGGAACACGCCCATACCGGTGCCCCGTAAGGGCCATGGACCGTACGACCCCCCTATACTGGGCAGCAGCCGCTTGAGGGCAGCCCCCGCCCACTCCAGTCAGTGGCGCGTTCCGAGGACCGTGAAAACACATGGCCTCGGACTTGTGCAGGGCCATCTCGAGTCCCATTTGCCGGATCCTCTCAACGCCTGCCGCCTGGTGCGACCTCCCCTGCATCAGGACCAGCGCGTCGTCAGCGTAGCAAACCACGCTGACGCCAGTAGGGAAATCGGCGCGCAGCACCCAGTCGTACCCGATGTCCCACAGATGCGGCCCCACGACCGATACCTGTGGGACACCGCACGACGCTCTCTCTCGCCGGTTCAACTCTCCCTGGTGACCGGGGTAGATGACAGCCCGGCGTATGATGGCGTCCACCGTAGGGCGGCCGCTGCGGAAACCAAACTGGCTCTCCACCAGATCCGACCCCACCCGCACCAGCTGCCCGACGAAGCGGTCTGCAATTACTCTTTCAAAGAGCTTGCCCACCTCATCGAGCAGCACGATGGGCCGGTAAGCGGACGGAGAGACCGCAGGACGCCCCGCCTTCTTAATGAGGACCAGTTTCCCTGTCTTCCAGCGAAGTGGGCACTGGCCCCTCTCCAAGCATGCGTTAAAGAGCCCCCTTTGTCAAGGCCCGAGAGCCTCCAAGGCCATGACCAAGGCTTTTCCAGTTAAGCCCTCGGGTCTTGGGTCGGTATTTTTCCAGTCAGCCTGTGTACCGCCACTCTCAGCTCTACCTCGCTCACCTCCGAAGCATCGTCATCGTCGGCGGTGTGGTCAACATTGGGCACCGCCGGAGGCGAAGCCATGGGCGGGAGAGTATGTTCCCCTCACGAAGGAAACAAAGTGCACACCACGTCCTTTACGAGCTGCGGCCGGAGACTCTGCGTCAGCAGGGGAGCCCATGGGCGGAGTTTATCCCGCACCATTTTATAGGGGCGTCCCCACAGATCCCGGTGCAGCGACTCTTCGCGGGCCAGTCCCTTGGCCCGCTAGATCTCCGCTCGGAAGGCGGTCCTCGCCGCTCTGTACCTCTCTTATAGCTCCCGCCTCAAAGGCTTCCGTATCCGGGGGGCGGTTACGCAGCCTGCGGTGCCTGGTGTACCGGCGTTACGCAGCAACACACGCCTGGCGCAGAGCCGTAAGTTCCGGCGACCACCAGTACACCTGGCACCGGGCGTGTCCTGGCTGGATCCGGGGCATTGCCATATCACATATCTCGGACATGGCCTCCAAGGTGGGAGTGGGAGGTGGGAACCACACCGCTTTGTCGTTGATGACAGCAGGCCTGTCCGGTGATAGCACCTAGGCCTGCACGATCGAGGTCCAGCTGCTTTAGCGCCCACCGCGGACCACTCGGGGTCTGTCGGACCGGCGCGCTCGAGGTCTGGGCGGAGAAGTCGAACCGGATATACCGGTGGTCGGAATAGGTCTCAACCTCCTCCATGATGCGTCAGTTGACGACACGTGGTGACAGAGCGCCACTGGCGAACGATATATTCACCACCGATTCACCCTGCATCCGCACACACGTGGGGACGGCACCCTGGTTTAGGACATCCAGGCCTGTCTCCAGAGGCCAGGCTTGTCTCCAGAGCTCAGTCCTCCACCATCCTGCCCCGTGTGTCCGTATACCGGGAACCCCAAGCCACATTTTTGGCATTGAAGTCCGAGGGACGAGCACAGGGAGGAAGTGGTACCCGACGACGACGATTTTCAACTCCTCAAGGGAGTTGTGGAACTTGGCGAGAGTTCGATTCGGAAAGAAGCATACCCCACCATGGCAATCTCTCCAAACCATGCTACCACCCTGTCCCCTCTTGACACCATCGACGGACGGGGTACCGGCGGCGGCTGACGAAATTAGCGTCACTGAGCCGCTCAGGTCCTCCACCCAGTCATCCCAGGGCTCAGCGACCACGGCGATGTTAATCGACCAATGCGCCAAGCTCTGGAGCAGCAGATCCTGAGCAGCGGCGCAGTGGTTGATGTTCGCCTGGAGGAGGCGTACTGGGGCCATAATTGACACTCCATTTCCGCTTCCTCCCGAGCCCCCTGTGAGGGTCCTGCCGCGGTGGTTTTGGCGACGATGGAGGGCTTGCCGTTACCTCTGGCCTCGGCGGGTGGAGCGCAGGACTTGCCCACAGCGGCAGCAGTGGTTGCTCCGGTCCGCCTCCGAGGTGCATTGAGCTTCCACGTGGTTGCCCACATGGCAGCGGAAGCACTTCAGAGGTCTGGGTTCCAGAAGCTTCACCTGCGCTGAAACCCACCCCACCAAGAGCCTATATACGACACTCCCCGGCTATTTTTAAGGCCACCGTGATAGCCCGCATCCGATGTCCGATGATAGAAAGGGGCTGGTGGGATGAGGTCGTGGAGTTCTTGAGAACACTCACCGAAGTACAGTCTGTAGAAAAAGACACGCCCGTGTTTGGTGGCGTTAAAGGAGACCAGATTGTCATCACCCCACTGGGAGACAAGGCTTAAGGTCAAATCTGTCCGCTCCACCATAGCCTCTCTCAAGGAACGAACTTCATCCACGCTGGTTTTTGCGCTGGACACGTAACTCTCTGAAACAGTAATGTCATCTACGTACCCAACAATACCAGGCTGAAGTAGGACATTGATGTGCAGCAGGAAAAGAGTTGCAGAGAGAACCGACACCTGAGGAACTCCGGTATCAATAGCCATAAGGTCAGAGGAACAGCCGTCAATGACTACGCGGATCGACCGTTCACTAAGGAAGTCTTATATCCAGCTACAAAAACCAGCGGGGATGCCATAAGCAGGAAGCTGAGAAGACTTTCGTGCCAGACCCGGTCAAAGGCCTTCGAGATAATCTCAAGCGATACAGCAAGTGCTTCGCCGTGTCTCTCGATGGCTTCGCCCCAGCAGTGCGTGACATACACAAGAAGATCGCCAGTTGATTGCCTCCAGCGAAAGCCATATTGACGGTCACTGAGGAAAATGCAAATAGTCTCAGTTAGCCAGACTAGAACAACCGCAGACAATGTGTCTGATTGATTCCTCCGGCCGGTGACATGCCCGACAGATGTCAACCGTGCCGTCCTTCACAATGTATTTCCGGTAGTTTTTCGTCATCTTAACTTCATCCATAATTGCAAAGACAAAACCTTCAGTTTCCCCGAAAAGGACACCAGGACACCAAATCGCAGCTAGGCCACGGACGCTAAAAGATCTACATCGGGCCCATATAGGATCCGGTAGAAGCGTCCGTGAAGGTCCTTGCTCTGCTATACCTCCCTGCGGTCATCATATCAGCCGAAAGACGTCCACTGCTGGACATAGGCCTCCCCCAAGCGTCGCCACATTGACCGGTCCCGCGCGTCTCGCAACCAGCGGATCCCCGCAACCTTCACCAGGTGGGACCATCGGTCCACCTGGTGGGAGGCCTTCCAATGCAACGTCTTCCGGTTCGCGGTCGCCACTCCAGAACCTTTCTGCCCCATCGGCCATCTGTTCTGCGAGCAATGTGCCCTGCCCACTGCCACTTAAGTTTGGCAATTCTTCGAGCTATGTCGGTAACATTGGTTCTCTTACGGATCTCTACATTTCTGATTTGATCACGCAAGGAAACGCCGAGCATAGCCCTCGCCATTGCCTTTTGAGTGACTGTAAGCTTTCTGATGAGGCCCATTGTAAGCGACCACGTCTCAGAGCTATATGTCATCACTGGCAACACACACTGGTCATGGACTTTTGTCTTGAGACACTGTGGTAAGTTGGACGAGAAGACACCGCGCAACTTCCCGCAGGCTTATTACGTATGAAACAGCAATTAACAATATTTGCGCAGAGATTGTACAATCATCGCGCGAATATCGCTTTACGTCAAAAAATTGGAAGGCTTATTTTTGCGAAATAATTGCTCTTCAATAGCCAATCCGCATTATATATGAGCTATAGCCACACCATAATAATTTTACGACAGCACTGCTTACAATAAAAATCTGTTAGCTGAAATGTGCATTTATCGCAAAGTGATCGCGATAATTTCGTATTACGTATGGTTTTTGACAGCAGAGCGACAGCGATCGGCGAGCAAATGTGGCTGTCAAATTGCGATTACTTTTTCCCTTGTTGTTGGTCGATTGCCAATCGCTCGCTGATGGCTGAGTGGGTACAGAAGTTTTTGAGTTTTTGGCGGCTCCTTTCGTATGTTATTTTGTGGCTACTTTAAGTATCCGCAAATTAGAATAATAATATAAGAATAAATATTGAAATAACAAATTCCTAGTGAATATTGTAAATGTAAATGACAAATTGGTGTTGTTTTGAGTCTCTAATGTCTACGCAACTGGACTATTTGTTGAATCATTGAAACAGAAGTGATCACGGTAAAGTGGAGGATTTTTTTTATATACAGTATAAAAAAATCCTGTGTTGGCTACCTGAGCGAAGCTTATATGTTTACTACTAAATACTTACAAACACATGAGAATGTGATAAGTCCGCAATAAGTATCTTCTATTATATATTTTTATATGGCAAACACCGATGTCGACTATTCTGCCAATGTCTAAATTAAATTTGTAAAATCTTTTTTACGTTTCATAGCTCAAATACGAGATAATGTAGTCTACTAAGTGATGTTCTAATGCGTTATCGATTCAATTTTTAAAACAATCGACAATTCGAAGAAATTTTAATTGATTTTACACATTGACATACATGTAAATAAAATGCAAATATCAAAGAACAATGGCGAGATTTTAGCTGACTTAAATTTGAGCGTCTGAAAGTGAGTTATATACGAAAGACTTTCTATTAATTGTCTACATTTTTTAAATATATTATTGGGCTGGTTCAAAACGGATAAAAAAAAATCATAATAAATAAAAAGTTAATTTCAGATAAGTAGTTAATAAAAGATTTTTTTGTTAATTTCTTTAGCTTAGTGTTGCCATTTTATATTTTATCTGCTAAGTGACAAGTAGTAACTATATTAATTAATAATATAATTAATGTATTTATTGCAGTAAATGTGTTAACAATACAGTTTGTCTAAGTATAGATGTTCCTCGCAGGTAGGTAAGAATATTGTAGTGTAGTAGAAATAAATGAATTACTTTTAATTAATGATTGGCAAAAAGACTAGTATCCAAGTTTAAAAAATATAGCTTAGTTGTTGACGAGGACGACGACCTTTTGATAAACGTCAAGTTCGCTTAGTTTAAATAAATATACTCTTTCCAAAGAGTTTATTATATATTTCATGCTGAAATAACTAGGTAAGGGAAATGCTAATGCGATATTCCCCTTTTACTGCCACGAAATTGAATAATATTACTTATTAAACACATTATTAAAAGTTACCTAGACATAACCTGCAAAAGTTTATGACTGGATATCTATTATTCTCGACATTCTCGAACAAAAATTCTTGCACAAACTAATTCAGAACATCACCCTGAGTTAAACCAGATATTTTTCATTTAAAGACGTAGGAATTTAATCTCAGCTAAAAAAATGTATGGGCACCTGCCATTGTTCTTTTCACTGCCATATTTACTTTACACAAATACTTTACATCTGCGAATATTAATTTATCGAAATATTGGAGCTAAATAGTAATCAAATTGACTATTGTAAAAAAAACAGCCTCCACGAAGTGATGCTCTTTCATAAGCTGGTTAATTCATCAAACGATACATCTGCGATACATTTTATAAATCATCGGACAGATAAAATAGCTTCTGTTAAAAGTGACTGTCAAAAAAAAAAGACTTGACTTAAAGGCCTCAGTAGCCAGGTCACTAAATTGATCGCGCAATAATTGTACAATTATTGCTATTTGCTGTTCCTTACGTAATAAGCCCGCCGAACGCTGCCCAGCCGAGTCGGATTCGACGGTTGATCTCTCTCTCGAAGTTGGCCCTACCCAACCGGATCGTTTGTCCCAGGTAGACATAGTCGTCCACAACTTCGAGTGTAGAGTCTCCAACCTTGATAGGAGTGGGTGTAACATGGGCATTCAACATCATTTTGGTTTAATCCATGTTCATTTTCAGACCCACTCTTTCGGAAGCTCTACTGAGGTCCTCGAGCATTGTATTGAGGCTCTCCATGGTCTCAGCCATGATCACTATGTCATCGGCAAACCGAAGGTGAGTGATGTACTCGCCATTAACATTGATGCCTAGGCCCCTCCAGTCCAGAACCTTGAATACATCCTCCAGTTCAGCAGTGAACAGTTTCGGAGAAATGACATCTCCCTGTCTCACGCCACGCTGGAGAAATATTGGTTTCGAGGTCTGATCCTGAAGACGGACTGACATGGTGGCGTTTCTGTACAAACACCTCAATGTACCGGTAGTCGATCTGGCACCGTTGGAGAGACTGCAGTACTGTCCAAGTCTCGATCGAATCGAAGGCTTTCTCGTAGTCCACAAACGCTAAGCAGAGAGGCAGGTTATACTCTTTGGTCTTCTGTATAACCTGCCGCAGCATGTATGTGGTCCACGGTGCTAAAGCCTTTTCGGAATCCGGCTTGTTCGGGAGGCTGGAAATCGTCAAACCTGCGCGCGAGACGATTCGTGATGACTCTTGAAAACAACTTGTAGACATGGCTAAGAAGTGAGATGGGACTATAGTTCTTCAGTCGGGCATTGTCACCCTTTTTGAAGAAGAGGACCACCATACCCCTGCACCATGCCTGTGGCGTTTTGCCCTCGAGTATGACGGAATCAAACAGCTTCTGAAGGGCCCACCGGGTTTTCCACCCGCCTTCAGGAGTTCAGCCGTGATTCCGTCGTCACTCGGCGCCTTGTTGTTTTTAAGCTGTTTCAGAGGCATCCTAATCTCGTACAGGCTGACGTCCGGGATATCTTCGGTATAGTGTCGGGTCAATCTAGCTCTTGGGTCGTTTGCTAGATTCGCAACGGGTTTACTGGTTGACGTGTACAACTGCCCATAGAAACTCTCGATCTTCCTCAGAAGCTCCGGTTTGGCGGATACAATCCTGCCATCATCGGTCTTCAGTTTTGTGAGCTGGCTCTACCCAATAGACAGATCTCTTGCAAAGACCTTGGAGCCCTTATTCCGCTCGATAGCATCTTTAATGCGCTCAGTATTATAGCGGCGGAGGTCGGTTTTCAAGGACTTTGAGATCCGTCTATTTAGCTGCCGGTATTTCACCGCATCGTCTGAAGACTGCAGGATCATCTCACGCCTCTCCTTCATTAGCTTGAGAGTAGGATCAGAGAGCTGTTTATTTCTATATGTACGGCGGGTCTTGAAAAACTTAGACCCGACCGTATGGACAGCTTCCACGAACCCATCGCTGTATTCGTCCACGGAGCTCCCTAGGCACTCGAAACGATTCTGGAGTTCGAGCTGAAAGGTTTCGGGGTTTTGGATCTGGATCTGTGCTGGACGGAGCATGGAATTCATCATTCGAGACCTTTCAAGCTTGATATGAATGCTCAATGTGCCTCTTACCATACGGTGATCGCTCCCGGTTTTCACCGAATTGATCACAGAGACATCATTGAACATTTGCTTCTTGGTTGACATGATGAAGTCGATCTCGTTTTTAGTTCCACCATCGGGGCTTTGCCATGTCCACTTCCTGTGCTCACGCTTTCTGAAGAAGAAGTTCATCATATAGATGCCTTCCTTCTCCATAAAACTGGCCGGTAGGTGACCCCGGTGGTTCCGTAGTCCAACTCCAAATTGCCCCACTTGCAGCTCATCCTCGTCTCGTTTGCCCAGTTTTGCGTTGAAGTCCCCTATGACAACGGTGAAGTGAGTTTTGAAACTAAAACCATGCATGGCTTTAGAGATATCCTCATACATGGTCTCTACCTCGTCGTCGGGGTGTGCCGAGGTTGGGGCGTAAACCTGTATGACCTTCAGCGAATATCTTGAGTATATTCTGAGTGTAAGGTACGCCACCCTGGTCGACACACTCTCGATCTTCACCACGTTGTTCACAAGGGACTTGTGGACGATAAACCCGACACCACCCTGGGACAGCCGGTCACCCTCTCGGAAATAGAGCAGGTTACCGGATTTGAGGATTATCGTGTCCTCCCCCTCTCTTCGGACTTCAGATAACCCTATAATACTCCATCGTAACCTGCTCAATTCTTCCTCGAGTTCGGCTATCTTCTCGTCGGTCCGGAGTGTTCGCGTGTTGTACGTTGCCAGGTCCAGTCGTCGGTGTTTATTGGGGTAGCCGGGTCCACTCCGGGGATTCTTTGCACCCCTTGTCACGCCATCGCCTCGACCGCTACCGTAGTCGAGGGTAGACGGGCTGCCGGGCACTCGGGGCAGTTTTTTAATTGTGCTATTCATGGTTTGGGGGGGGGTTTGCCGTAATCGCCACGCTTGGCAGGCGGGTTGGCGATCGCAGTTTGTTCTTAAAGAACGCTGCTGTCCATTCTCTGATTTTGCCCTTAGTCACCTCTTACGACACCCACGGGAAGATATTCAATGGTGAAATTCTTTACGTCCGTCACCATACGGTACATCCCTGCGGTCATTAGTGTCTAATACGCCAGTTCTCGTTAGCCAAGAAGAGCGGGGTAAGGCCCTTGTGCAGCGCTAACACATCTCGATGCATACCCAAGTCGGCGACCTGGAAGTATTTCTTAAGACTGCATACCTCGCGGTTGTGCAGGGTCTTAGCATTTAAAAAGCTACGACCGCCGCACTTCCACGGGATATACAGTCTAATAAGCATAACTGATGACCGTGGGTGATGCATACGATTTGCGGACTCTCCTATCCAAGGCATCAAGTTCTGTCTGAGTCCATTTGAGTATGCCGAAAGAGTACATCAAGACTGGCATGACCCAGCCGTTGAAGGCGCGCACCTTGTTCCCACCTGATAAAAGACCATTTAGTACTTTTTTTCAGGCGGCCAAAGAAGCGTTCCTTCAAAGACTGTTACACGTCAGTAGCATTGATGCCTATGGCTTCCGACATACCCAAATACTTGTAAGTTTCGGTTGACGAAAGGGATCGAAGGTGTATGGAATCCGCGAGTTGTATTCCCACGGATTCCATAATCTCCCCTCGCTTTACATGCATGACTGCACATTTGTCCACACCAAATTCCATCCTGATGGCGTCACTGAAGATTTCAGTTAACTTCAGTAGCTTCATCAGTTGCAAGTTGTTGGGGGAAAGAGCTTCAGATCATCCATGTAAAGGAGATGTGATATGACCTGTGAGTGTGTAGAGGTGGTCACCTCTTCTCAACCGATAGATAGCCCCGGCCCAAACCCTCTAGCAGTGTGCTGAGAGGGTTCAGGGCTAAACAAAACCACAGAGGACTCAGACTGTCGCCCTGAAATATCCCGCGCTCGATCCTAATAGGTTCACTGTTTTTCTGAATCTGTCGACATCCTGGATAGTGAAGGACCGTCCTCCACTGCCTGTCATGTCAGGAAGGCGCGCAGAGTTGTATCGATTTTATACAACTCTAGCAGCCTCATGAGCCATGTATGTGGCACTGAGTCATAGGCCTTCTTGTAATCTATCCAACATGTCTCCAGATCCTTGTGGGAACGGCGAACCTGTTAGCTAATGGCAATGTCTATGAGGAGCACCTCCTTAGTACCGCGGGAACCATAACTACATCCATTCTGAGAAGCAGACATGATGGAGTTATTGTCAATTTATGTTGATTAATTTTCGCTCTCAGTATGGATGTAATAATTTTATAGACCGTCTGTAAACACGTTATGGGTCTATAATTTTTAGGATCCGCAGTACTACCCGATTTATAGAGCTGGTGGGTTATTCCTGTCGTTAGGAACCGGGGCAGCGACCCTGACTCTTTTATTGAACTTATTTCTTGTTTAATACATTTTTAAATATTTTTATAAAACATTTAAAAATATAGAAAATAGAGAGAGAGATTCCCACCTGTATCGGGAACAATGTTCAAGCAACCGGCAGTCAGGGCTCCAGAGAGAGGAACTTCCTAACAATACGAGCTGTGTCCAGCAGTGCTGCTTTCTGGACACAGCGTTTATTATTATTATTTATAAGGTCCTGGGTTGATTCACAGGCCTAGCTAAGTGTTATTGGGTTTAAGACAAACTAAACATGGTGTTATTTTCTGATGACACTTCTATTATTTTTAAGATAGACGTAATAGTCAGGTGGACGACGTAAATAACGCAGATCCAAAACTGGTTCACTGTTAATAATTTAGTTTTTAATGTAAAAAAATCAAGTGTGTTAAATTTGCCTTGCCGAATGTAAAGTAAAGTACTGATTGTGACATTATATATTAAACAAGGAAAAGCTAGAATTTGTCGGTAAAACGCTGTTCCTGAGGGATCACGCTAGGCTCAAGGATACAATGGGGTCCACATTTAATGTCTCTTGTAGTGTGGCTAGTTTAGGCAGATTATGCAGCCAGCTTAAGCTGTTTAAAAAATTGGTCAATTTACTGATGTACTGATACCGCGGGACGGTCTATTTTAGTTACTTTCATAGTATAATGTCTAACAATATCTATCTATGGGGAGGGGCTGCAGATATCGAGTCAATTTTTGTTCTGCAAAAACGAGCCATCAGAGCGATATACTCGTACAATCTCCGCCGGCGCGTTTCTCTAAGGGAACTGTATATGGACATTAACATCATGATGATATCTTGTCAATATATTTATGAAAACATCATCAACAACGTTACAAAGAATTTACATATTTTAGTAAAAAGAGCGACAGACATTATTATGTTACTAGAAATAGGGACCAATTGGCGCGCACAGTTGGCGCACTGGTTGAGTGATTGACTGCTGCGCTGCGTGTCGCGGGTTCGATTCCTGCACGGAATAAATATTTGTATGACCTACAGATAGTTGTTCCGGCTCTGGGTGTTTGTGTATGAGAGTTTATATGTTTGTAAACGCACCCACGATACAGGAAGAAATTCCTCGTGTGGGGCAACGTTTTTAAAAAAAGAAAAGAAAAGAAAAAAGAAAGAATTCGTTCAACTAGGTTTCAAACAGGCTAAATAGCCTCATCTTTCATGAGGTACTGTATAACATGTTACAATAAAATACCTCCTCACATTGTAGAAACTGAATGAGACGAGATTTAAAACTTGTATATAATGCCCACTATGCAGGTAGGGTTATAAGTTTGGGGATTACATCGCTGATAAAAATGCTTGGGTCAATGCTAGTCCTGCTCCACAACCACTAGGGCGCAAAAACAAGTGATAAGCAAAACATTATTGTTTTGAAGTATTGTTGGACCCGCAGAAGACTGTAAGAATATATAAGTATTGTATAAACTTAATTTATTTTGTATTACATATCTGCACAACACATATGTGAGAACTATGTAGCAACTGTAAATATTTCTCGCCTCGACGATATGATTACGAACTTCAGTGAATGTACTGAAGCGATCTCGTAAAACACTGTTGACATCATCATCATCGATGACGGCCTTGACCTAGCCTTTGCGTGTACGAACCAGTCTCCCGAAACAGTTTGATGGCATTCTGGACCGTGGATCGAGGCAGACCCAGTGTCAGAGCGATTTGACGTTGGCCCTACCCAACATCAGCTAAAGCCACAGCCCTTGCCGTTCTGATTATTAACAGTGACAAAGAACGCTTACTGGTTGGCGCACACATATCACCTCACCTCGCCTTTTTCTGTGCCATCAACCAGGCTTCAACCAAACGTAAGCACGTAACAGCACGAAGGAAACGCACGGGGACGGATAGACGTTAGCAACATGACGGGTACACTTAAGCGAGCGGACGGCGAGACGCAAGCACGGGGACTGCGAGTCGGCCACGCACCGCCTAAGGCGAAGCGATGCTGATATGTCCGTTCTAGTCTGTTTCAGTAAGGTTTCATACAGAGAATACGATCCGTTGCCGAGTTGGTATGTGTGCGTCAAAGTTAAATCATAAAGCCACCTCCACACGCTTGGCTAACAATGACAAAAAGCAAACACAAAACAACAAACACGAACGTGTGGATGGGTGTTTGTTTTTGTTCGCCCGTGTTCGGCATCGGTGTCGGTTTTGGTTGGTGTTTAACAAATATTTTTGCGATATATCCAGACGCTTCTTCAGTACAGTAGTACGCGCGAGCTTGCAGCGGTCGGAGTTAATAGTGGTGGTCAAATTTATGAATCGTGACATTTTGTGTATCCTAAGCTAAATTGTAAGGAAAAATGTCTGATTGGTCTGAGGAGTTTAACCCGAAAGTAATCGCTGCCACAACAAGCTCGTCGTCTGCCATGTTTGCCAATCCAGAATATACTAGCACATTCGCCAAGAATATGGATGCCGTGTTTGTGTTGGATGAATTGTGGTCAGTGTTAGTCACGTGTTTGGCGTTCGCCACTGTTTGTGGCAAACCACAAGCGTTTGAAGGCGGCATAAAAATATTCAGCAAACACAAATAAGAAAAGGAACAAGGGTACTTAGTGTTTAATTTATATTTAAGTACCCACTTGACGTAAAACATGCATGGAGATAAGTATTACTTAACGTTAATATACTTGCAGCCGGCTGAATTGAGTATTTGGAGAACCATCAACCCCGACTTAAATACTAAAGTTTGACAGGTTTTCAGGCTATAGTCGAATTTAATACATATAACTTCAAATGCCTAATTCAGAAATCAGGGGATAAAGACCCTAAACGTAGGTGGGCGGTAATTGTGACAGTGACTGTATTTGATCAGTATGCCTACAGCAGAACACTGCTGGACATAGGTCACTCCAATAGTGGAGGTCCGCCTAGCCTGAGGGATCAGTAAACGCAAGCTAAGTAATACTTACACATCGTGTTCTCAGCTATTCGTTTCTCCGTAGGCACTTCTTGTACTTCTGCCACTTCTTGCTCTGCTTCATCTTCTTGTTCCATTTTCACTTCTTGATTTTCTTCCTCCACTTCAATTTTGAATTTCAGCAAAGGAACGTCGTCTTCTGAATCTGATTCGGAATAGTGTGGAGTTATATCGACATGCACCATGGCTTTATACCCGCCTTCGGACTCTGTGGAGAAAAACAATACTATAGAGCACTTTGTCTTTGGTTTTTTTGTCGAAAGAATAACATGTGCGTGTCGGGTCACGCGCAGTAATAGGGTTATGTAGTTGCACAATAGTGCGGACTAAGTAGAGAGTTTTTTGTGGTATCATGAACGGTTTCGGCGGCTCACGCATACATTTTATAAGTTGGTCGACTATTACTGGTAAACTTGTAAAGCCTACTTAGCTGTGATAGTTTTCCTTTTAATTCCGTTATATATACTACTGCCGTAAATTTTTACATATCCAAAAGCAACCATTTAGCTGGCAGGGAGGGGACATTAAACTCGTAAAAAAAAATTGCAAATTAAATGAATGTTTTACGAAAACGGATCCCTGAATCGAAGAATGGTTTTCACAAGCCCATGATGGTTTTGAATGGGCTATCCAACGATACCCCAGACCATGGGATAGACGAGAAAAAAACATACCCACAGTGTACAGGAGGTAGCCCAAACGTTGTTTTTCTTAATTTTATTTTACCACTTTGTCGGCCTGATTATATGTATACCCATGCCAAATTATAGCTTTCTAGTACTAAGAGTGTCTGAGCTAAGCTGCAGACAGAGGGACATGACTATTTCAGACATCAGTCTACATGTTTTTAACATGATCTAACCAAGATTTTGTCAGGACTTAAAAAGAGACTGACCTCTGAGTTTGTTTCGGCCTTTCTTCTCGAGAGTAGTCAGATAGGAAACGCCGACCTCATCTAATTTTAA
This sequence comes from Orthosia gothica, assembly GCA_949775005.1. Lineage (NCBI taxonomy): Eukaryota > Metazoa > Arthropoda > Insecta > Lepidoptera > Noctuidae > Orthosia > Orthosia gothica. The sequence continues at coordinate 61,557,212 of OX459034.1, read as the reverse complement.
AAAATATGATCGACATGTAAAAGTGTTTGTACAAACCAACTAACAGAAATAAAATCTTTATCATTATCATTTACCTTAGTTTATAATGGCATGCAAATATTAATAACAGAATATAAATCAAAATAATAAAATTAAAATCAAAATAATAAAATTAAAATCAAAATAATAAAATGCAAAACAAAATAATATAATTCAAATCAAAATAATAATTCCTAAATGTCATGTCAATTAAAAATGTGCAAATGTTATATTATCATTCTAGAATGTCAATAAAATTATTAAAAATTACAAAATATTAAATCAAATTATAATTCTAGTTTGTCACGTTTTGTCAAATGAATTAAAAATATCATATAAATGATAATAAGAATACAATTCCAAATTATCGTTCTAGAACGTCAGAACAAAAAAAATAAGAATATAAAAAATGAGATTTGAGATTATTATTATATTAAAAATGTCAACATAATAAAATAATAAATGAAATCAGAATTATCAATATATAGCAGTAAATTATAAAAAAATTTCAAGAATAATAAAATAATAAAAGCAAATAGGTGAAAAAAAAAGGTTTTATTTTTTGGAGGAGTTTCCAAAAGTTTTTTTTTAGCATCGTGTGTTAGATCCTGGACAATGCTGGCACAGGAACGAGGGGGATTGGCACAAGAAGAGAACTCAGCAGTGGGGCGAACTCGGGCTGTGGACGATGAGATGATGATGATAATTGAGTGCGTTCCCCGAAATGGGGTATTCATAACACCCGACAGAAAAAGAGTGGTGTTATAAATTTGATGTGTGATACACAGGTGTATTTGTGTATAGTAGTCACAGCGGATCTTTTTGTCTCCGCGACTGGCGGTAGTTGGCTCTGCGAACCATTGCGCAAGAAACAGTTTGTCATCGAGTATACCGCATACAGTAAGCGAGATAGAATGATGCGAAAAACGTTAGCGATTCGCTTCGCAAAATTCGCTTTTTAAGCAGTCGGGGTTTTTAGATTTTTAAATTATCTTTTTTTATTGCATAACTGTGTAGACAGCTTGAGCAAACAAGCTAACTTTCAGTGTGACAACTCAACAATCACGCATACGCCATTCTTTGAAGTTATGCAGGTCTATTTTTACCCGACTGCCGAAGGAGGGTAATGTGTTTATCAGTCTATGTATGTATGTAAGTATGTATGTATGTTTGTTCCTATGTGGCGTTCCAGAGACCAAACGCGTTGGCCGATTTTGATGATTCGTACGTCAATCGATGCGTCTTAACCCTGCGAGTGTCATAGGCTACATTAAAATTGGATAATAGAAAAATGGCGGCTTTTGAGTGCCATATTGTGGGGGCCCAAATTTTTTTTTCTTCCAAACCCATCGTGTGGGGTATCAAAATAAAGGGTTTTAAGAGGTGATTTCAAAAATATGTAACACTTATATGTTTAAATGTATCTAATTCGAAAAAACTAACTAAAAAGTTATAAATAAAAAAACTTAATTAAAAAAATCAAAAAACCCAACTGCTTCAAAAGCGAACTAAAAAGTCGTAAACAAGGAAAAAATCATGCTGTGCAGGCGGAGGATACACCAGATTTTGGTCAGCCAGCCGGCGAATATGTATCCTCCGACTGCACAGCATGATTTTTTCCTTGTTTACGACTTTTTAGCTCGCCTTTGAAGCAGTTGGGTTTTTTGATTTTTTTAATTAAGTTTTTTTTTATTAATTTACTAGCTGACCCGGCAAACTTTGTTTTGCCATAAAAACACCAAACATTCATCTACCCTACCTACCCTACTACCATATGTCCGTCTCCTGGTTCTAAGCTACCTCCCCACCAATTTTCAGCCAAATCGATTCAGCCGTTCTTGAGTTATAACTAACACGACTTTCTTTTATATATATAGATATTACCTTGCAGTCAGATGGAGTTTCTTGTGCGTTCTTCTCCATAACAATCTACTTGCCGAATGCACGGTAGAATCAATTTTTATTACTTGTAAATTTTAATTTATTTGACGTTCAAAAGTGCCGTTTATTGACCTAGTTGAATAAATATATTTGACTTTGACTTTGACAGTCATATTATGTGTCCTGCAATTACTAACCCATTCTTCAAGTCGTCCTTATGTAACTTTGGAAAAATACTACGGTACTGTTGAGTAGGTCTCATGATGGAGCCGGAAGGTGGTCACAGCAACTCCTCAACAGACAAGCTAGCACCATCGTGTTTGGGCTCATTGGATGTGTATTGTGATTACATTTAGTAACTTTCAATTCAGAAAGCTTGTTTTAAAAAAAACTGACGGGCCTACATTAGTGCTGTAAAACAGTAACTTTCTAAAGCATACTCTTTAGTAACAGCTAGGTTAAGAGGTTTGAAAAAAAATATATATTTATTAGAGTCTGGCAAACGAAAGTAGACACTCGAATTATTTGCAATTTTTTTATATGGCAATGCTATACTAATGTCAACCTCAGTTTTCCAAAACAAGATGGCGTGTTGTTTTGGTTTGTTGTGGTCTTGTTAATAGCATTTATTCAGTGAAAAATGAATAAAACAATTAAAAGTGGATTACGGGAGATGTTGTTTTGCATGATGTCTGAATTTAAAGGAAAACAACAAGAGAAAGACGCCGAATTGTAACAAAAACAAGGTTGTTTACGTGTGGTGTTAGATTTCTTAAGTAGTATGACGCTAATAATTTGATACTTTGTTTTAATTCGTAATAACCTGGTTAAAGTTGCGGGCATGCGCTTAATGCGAGACGCACGGTATCGGTCAATGTGGCGACGCCTGGGGCAGGCCTGCTGTGTCCAGCAGTGGACGTCTTACGGTTTTTTTTTTTTCATATGTTCCTACTTGGGCACTTATAAAACATCGCCAAAAGGTGCACGGTTCGGGTTAGTCGTTTCCTATGGAGAAGAACCGGTAATAAACAACATGGTTACTCTTTTAAAAAATGTTTTGGTTTTACAATATTTTCATGTTACAGAATTAGTAATTAGATATGGGGGGACAACGTAGGCCCGACAATAAGTCGTAAGAAAAACAAAACAAAAGATTATATATCATATAAACAAAAGAAAATAAAACGAATTAAAAAGTTAACAAATGTTAACAAGCATCTAGAAGGCCTACAATGGTCACACATTTACAAAACAATCGGTAAAAGAATCTATACAAAGGTAAAGTAAAAACCGGCCAAGTGCGAGTCGGACTCGCACACGAAGGTTTCCGTACCATTATCGCAAAAAACGGCAAAAAAATCGCGTTTGTTGTATGGGAGCCCCCCTTAAATATTAATTTTATTCAGTTTTTAGTATTTGTTGTTATAGCGGCAACAGAAATACATCATCTGTGAAAATTTTATATGTTGTCAGTTCTGTAATTATTCTTAGCAAAGGGCTATAAAGATGATTGAAAACCATTGTAAAAAAAAACTTAATTCAAAAAATCAAAAACCCGACTGCTTCAAAAGCGAACTAAAAAGTCGTAAACAAGGAAAAAATCATGCTGTGCAGTCGGAGGATACATATTCGCGGGCTGGCTGATCAAAATCTGGTGTATCCTCCGCCTGCACAGCATGATTTTTTCCTTGTTTACGACTTTTTAGTTCGCTTTTGAAGCAGTCGAGTTTTTTGATTTTTTGTATTAAGTTTTTTTATTTATAACTTTTCAGTTCGTTTTTTTTTCGAATTAGATACATTTAAACATATAAGTGTTATATATTTTTGAAATCACCTCTTAAAACCCTTTATTTTGATACCCCACACGATAGGTTTGGAAGAAAAAAAAATTTGGGCCCCCACAATTTGGCACCCAAAATCCGCCATTTTTCTATTGTCCAATTTTAATGTAGCCTATGACACTCGCAGGGTTAAGACTAATCGATTGACGTTTGAATCATCAAAATCGGCCAACGCGTTTGGTCTCTGGAACGCCATATAGGAACAAACATACATACATACATACTTACATGCATACATACATACATAGACTGTTAAACACATTATCCTCCTTCGGCAGTCGGGTAAAAAACTAACTAAACGAAGGGAAAAAAAAAACAAAAACAATTAATAAGATTGAGAATAGTTGGGAGACATCCACATGATACCGTTTGTGCCGTTTATGAGTTACCAAAGGAAGCCGCATGCGCAGAAGGAGCTAAAGCCAATTTTTTTATCTTCAACGAAGTCCTTGATTTTATAATATGCTTTTTTAATAAGGACACGTTTGATGTAGTTTTTGAACTTTCCATCGGTCAGTTCTATAACTGACTTTGGCAACTTGTTACAAAAGCGTATACTGCTTATATGAAACGACTTGCTAGTTTTAGTTAATCTGAATTTGGGTATTACAATTTTGTGCTTACTGCGTGTATTTTTTATTAAATTATGGAAGTCGCTTCTAGGTTTGAAAAGCCCTCGATTTTTGTGGGCATACAAAATACATTCCAAAATATAAAAATGATGATGATGATGACTGGGTAGTTTGGGAGCAAATGTGCTCCTGTTTCGTCTTCCTCCATGTGGTCTCTGCAGAGTGACCTGTCCATGACCCAGAAGGTTCATCATCATCTGCCTAGCCTTTTCCCAACTATGTCGGGGTCGGCTTCCAGTCTAGCCGGATTCAGCTGAGTACCAGTGTTTTACATGGAGCGACTGCCTATCTGACCTCCACAACCCAGTAACTGGGTAACATGGTACCCCTTGGCTAGACTGCTGTCAGATCTCAAGCTTCTGACTACCTGTAACGACTGTCATAGATCTTCAAATGACAGCCGGGACCAACGGCTTAACGTGCTTTCCGAGGCACGGAGGAAACTCGCTATGTTGAAATGGTCACCCATCCACGGACCGACCTCGTCAAGCGTTGCTTAACCTTGAAGATCGACCCGTGCGGCTGTTATTATTTAGCCACGAGCTCCAGACCTAGAAGGTTACGCAACATAATTAAGAATCTTCAGACAAAATAAAGAACATACCAGTTTCAATTTCATCGCCTTGTTCCTCATAATCTGGTAATTCTTTTTTGATATTGAGTTCTGTTTCGCAGACATCAAATATGTTTATTTGCTGCGTTGGAGTTATAACATAGTCACTGTACTGGCCTCGGTTTAGTTGCGGTTTTGTCTGCAAAAGAGTGTTATAGCGTTAAGTTAATAGTTAATTAATAAAATCTAAAAACCCGACTGCTTAAGAAGCAAACAAAAAAATATGAAACAAGAAAATTTTCTCACCTGAAATTGTTATGCATACAAACTATTCCGTTGACACTACGGCGGGCGTAGAGGATAACCGTGATCGTATGCCACTTTACAGTATATATATTTTCTTGTTTCATACTTTTTAGAGCGTGTTTTTATCAGTCGGGTTTTAGTTTGATATGATGTACCAAACAGATGTACATACATACATAATTACACACGTACCGATCAAAAACATAAGCCTTCTTTTTGCTTCGCCGTAGTCGGGTAAAAAGAAGTACTTAAACAAGAAGAAAATCATGCTGTGCAGTCAGAGGATACATATTCGCGAGCTGGCTGACCAAAACCAGGTGTAACCTCCGACTGCACAGCATGATTTTCTTCTTGTTTACGTCTTTTTAGTTCGCTTCTGCATTTTGATTTTATGGATTAACTTTTTTTTGATACCCCACACAATGAATTTGTAAGTAATTGGGCCCCCACAATAAGGCATCCAAAATTCGCCATTATTATGTTTTCCAATTATAACGGAGCCAGTGACACTTGCAAGGTTATGACGAATCGATTCTAGGATATGTACGTAATAATCAAAATCAACCAAGGCTTTTGGTCTCTAGAATTCCACATAGGAAAATAAACACATAACCCTCCTTCGCAGTTGCAGAAGGTGCGCTTCAATATCGTGTGGAGTGATTTAGAGCAGTCCTACGACGCAGAGGCGACCGCTACTAAGTGTACAAATTGTAAGTAGTGGATTAAATTGCATATTTATTATAGTAAAGTTTATTTACTTATACTGCATTTATAACTCATTATTACAAACTAATCAATACTACTTTCAGGTTGATTGAAAACATATATTTTTGTTTGTAATTCTTTGTTAGTTCAGAATTTAACACACATGATTTTGATTTTCTCCTGGTTTTCCTAAGATTAACAAATTAAAATAAAATGATTGCTATTGAGGCAAATAAAATGGAACTTGGTAAGCATTTTTGCATAATATTATGCAACCTGGATAACTGAGACCTCAAGGGAACCGGTAGAGGGGACCTGCACTGGTAGGAGACGGGGCCTGCACGAGGCCTGTGTGTTGGATTACAGCCCAATCCCACTCAAAGAGAGGGGGCCTGTGTTCCAGCAATATAAGGGAGCTTTAGGGTTACGTTGCCTCATTTAGAAAGAAGTTTGAATTGAAAATGATATCTTATTCAATGATTATCCGTCCCGTTGAGCCAAAAATACCCATGTATAGCAGTAAAGATAGAAAAATAATCTCTCATTAAGTTTATTAACTCAGTAATAGTAGTATTTCAATGCAAAAGTGTCAGACCTCATTGTAAGTCAGTAGAAGAGTAGTAGAAGAGATCAGTCTCTCACATATCGAATGCCACTTAACCAGGTTTAAGTGTATTAACTTTTTTACTAGATATAATTGAAGTTGCATCCGTCAAAGCATTCCATGACCTTCAACAATGAAGACAACGAGTAAGAAGAGAAAAGTTACATGTTCACAAGTCCCTCAAAGTTCCAAGTCAATTCTCACCTCATTTTCCTCATTCAACATCTGAGCAAACAGCTTTTCAGCTTCCAGACATTTTCTTTGAAATCGGCAGCATTGCTTCAGTTTGGCGTAGCAGATGAAACAAGCCACCATTGGTCTGCTGTCTTCAGTCACCAACTGCAACAAAAGTAACTCTTTAACTGATTCTATATGTGTTTGATATGAAAATTTTTAGTTTGTAAGTCCAAAGGGTCTATCTATCTGTTCTTTGTTAAGGGGGCTGTTTTCCGCTCTTAGTCCTTCAGTTCTCTTGGACCATTGTGCATGGGCTATAGCGGCCGTTTGATGGTTATGCCAACCAGCCCACCTCCCTCCAGAAGTTAAAGCTCCTGGTTTTCTCAGAACATCTGTGTAAGATCTGGGTGACCCGAGGGTTTGTGTTCTAATCTAGATGACACCTGTGCATTCAAAAGAGCATGTGCACAACAGTTTCCTCAGCCTCCATGCATGCCCTGCACCGAGGACTATATTTTATGCCTGTTGTGTGGAAGTGTTTGTTTTGTGAGGGGGTCATGTAAAAAGGGTTCGAACTTCCACAAGGCAGACAGATACATATGGGTCACAGGAATTCGCAGCATGCAAAATTACAGGACCATTTGGTGTCTCTCATGAGGGAAATAAAGTGGTCCGACGTTCATCTTACACATTTGTTCTTATTAAAAATTATATTCATACTGTTTAATATACACAAAACAAACGGATACAAATACAATAGGACAGCAAATGTACAAAGTTGATCTGAATACACAATTGAATTCTCTAACAGCAAAAACAATATATCTAAGTACACAACAAAAACATAAAATTTAATTTCTTACTTATTAAATAAACTGATGTTCTTAATATTTCTACATATTATACTTACTGGCATGTCAGTCAGCTTCTCATACAATTCCTGAAGGTTCGTGTTGGCGAGCCCAGACATTCGAACATTCTCCACTAAACATATCCTGCACATAGGCAGTTTATTGATCTCCATATTTAAAACACTGTCGAGCACAAATACGTAGGAGTTTAAATAATTAGCTTACTACACCTTTACGGTATGTTAACTACTGATGTACTTTTTCTTTTTACGTTTTCAAAACAAATACTAGATGCAAAATTATATGTAAAGGTATTTCCTGGTAGTATTGATGCCAATACGAAACTTTTTCATCAATAGTAAACTACACTGTATCACCGCGAGTGAGGCTAACTTTTATCCAGGCCACGGGAGCAAGTGAAGCCGCTAATATTATGCTATAAAAGCTATATATTTTTGTATTAAATAGGTCACCGGTCGCAACAATAAATTCATAAAATCAATACACTTTTGTTTTCACACGCTTTTATTTGTCAGTAATTTAGATTTCATCATTCCGTGATTTGATTGACATGGCAGCGTAGCGACTGTCAACACACCAAAGTCAGTGTCAAACGTCAGTGTCAGTGTCACTCTTGAATCTCGATAATTTTTAATAATCTGTGCTGTGCTGTCAATTTCGTTTAAAAAAAAACAAACTTTAATTAGATCATACGTTATACGTAGCACTGAATCGATACAGTGAATTGAAAATCACTCTAGAAAATCTACATTCCATTTTTTTTCTGTTTTGATAAATCACGTTCACTCAACAGTGTTTGCTATCGCACTGACTTAGAAACCTAGTTTTCTTTTTTTCGAACATCGGTAAGATATTGACAGACAATATTAAAAAAAACTAGCTGACCCCCGCGGCTTCACTCCCGTCAAAATTATAGCCTATGTTACTCGGGAATAAATATAGCTTTCCAAAGGTAAAAGATTTTTTTAAATCGGTCCAGTAGTTTCGGAGCCTATTCGGTACACACATACAAAAAATCTTTCCTCTTTATAATATTGGTATAGATAAAAAATCTTCACTGGCCCATTACGTCATTGAAACACCTCCTGCCTTAGAGCATTTAACCTATGGAGATGGCATAGCTGAGCAAACCCCTCTGCCAAAGTCGCTTGGCCATATGACCATACGCGTTACAAAAAACTAGTTCATTCGCCGACCGCCACCATTGTGTATCGTATTGTGTCGCAAGTAAGTTCTCCCAAAAAATATTAGAGAATGGGATACGGTTGCAGAAAGAATAATACTTATTTGTAGTGCAACAGAAAAATATATTAATTTTACGACTTTTATTACCACGGTTGCTAGGACACGTTAAGCAGTAGACAAGATGTAGCTTATAATAAACTTATAGGTTTGCAACCTCTAACACCGCCCCATACTTATCTTGTTAACATACATCAGTAGCCAAACTGGCAAACGAAAGTAGAGACTGAAAAATCGCGGCAAATTTAAAAAATCTCAGTATAGCAACCCCGAAACTAGTATGCAATACTTGGAATACCCTAATTTGATACTTTAGAACATCTTTAGAATTATTAATTTTACTTCGTCTGAATAAAAATACTATAGGTACTTTAGGCAGGCAATACTTTAGATATTATGTATCTATCAATCCGAATAAAGAAAAACAACAGTATGCTCTAAGGTATTCTATAATAATTTTGGTTTATTCACTACCATAATCAAAATCTGAATCTAAGACTTCCAAGTGCATAGATTCATTAGAGTCACTGGAATGTAGTGAGTCACTGTTTCGTACATTAATCATAAAACTTTACAAATTATTTTACAATGCATGTCCTCGAAAAGAGCGGTTTTCCAAGCAGCGAAACTGTGCGGAAAGTGTCACTTTTTTTTACTAGTGCTTTTTACTTTCCTGTACTTTTTTTAATTTTTAACTCCAACGTCAGCCCGACGCATAGAGTTTTTATTATTTGAGAAAAGTTTAAAAACATTGTTATGTACAGATTATCATTCATATAAAAGGTAAAATAAAACTAATACTTTATTTTAGGCGTTTTTAATTATTCTAGATTTAGATTTTGATCAATAAATTAATTTTAAATATTAATTAAATATGTTTGGCAGATCGTATATTCTGCTCGTGCCTTATTGCGTTACGATGTGACAGCTATTCGCACATGCGCAGTACATATGCCCGAGGAACTATTAGTTAATCTGTGGATATGCTGAACGCGCTTGAATAAGCCCGCCATTTTAGTAATTTCATTTTATTATTTTTATTATTTCCTCGCACAATGCATAGTAAAATATTGTATGATACACGTACGTAAGATGATTTCCGACTTGTGTCGATTTATCCACTCACTCGCTTCGCTCGCTCGTGAATAAAAATGCCACTCATCGGAAATCACCTACCTTCCGCACTTGTAGCATAAATAACTATTACAATGCATTTCCTCGAAAAGAGCGGTTTTCCAAGCAGCCAAACTGTCCGGAAAGTGTCACTTTTTTTCACTAGTGCCTTTACTTTCCTGGATTTTTTTAATTTTTAACTCCAACGTCAGCCCGACGCATAGAGTTTTTATTATTTGAGAAAAATTTTAAAAATTAGTTATGTACAGATTATCATTCATATAAAAGGTAGAATAAAACTAATACTTCATTTTAGGCGTTTTTAATTACTCTAGATTTAGATTTTGATCAATAAATTAATTTTAAATATGTTTGGCAGAACGCATATTTTGCTCGTGCCTTATTGCGTTACGATGTGACAGCTATTTGCACATGCGCAGTAGATATGCCCGAGGAACTATTAGTTAATCTGTGGATATGCTGAACGCGCTTGAATAAGCCCGCCATTTTATTAATTTTATTTTATTTATTTACTCGCACAATGCATAGTAAAATGTTGTATGATACACGTACGTAAGATGATTTCCGACTCGTGTCGATTTATCCACTCACTCGCTTCGCTCGCTCGTGAATAAAAATGCCACTCATCGGAAATCACCTACCTTCCGCACTTGTAGCATAAATAACTATTCTGTAATTCTGTCCCTTTCATTAGGTTTTTTTTTCGACATTGTATGACATGGTCAGTCATTTTCTTCCACTCCTCTGCTAGCTATTTTACCCAAGTACTGGTTCAGGGTTCTTATACTATCTTTCTGCTCTAAATCCGTAAGTTCGTCGATCTTCTGTAAAAGAAAAAAATGTTAAAATTAGAATGCAACTTTTATTATGGTATGATAAATAGCCATAATGCATTATTATGAAGGTGTTTAACATAATATAAAATGAATGTGAATAATAATAGAGAAATAGTTTATGCAGCAATAGTAATTACGAATTAAAACAAAGTATCATATTATTAGCGTCATACTAACATAACAAATCTAACACCACACATAAACAACCTTGTTTTTGTTTGAATTCGGCGACTTTCTCTTGTTGCTTTTCTTTATATTCAGACATCATGCGAAACAACATCTCCCTTAATCCACTTTTAATTGTTGTTCGATATTTGCTCATAAAAACAGAGGGTAGTTTTAATTTGGCTTGTCTGCTCGTCTGTTCTCCTACCCGCATTTGGAAATCATGAATGGACTGGTGGCGTGATGACAGCTCCGCACCGCGCGCGCGCCCGCGCCCCTGTGTGAAGCCTCTCCCAGTTCGATCTGGATCACCATTATTTTGATGTGGTCAATTTACGTGTCATAAACTCAACACTGAATATTTTCTGGACATACATAAATTGCCGTGCAATTAGTGACGTGCGTGTTCATCCAGACATTTTCCACGCGAGTGCCGAATTTCGGTGGTATTTCCTGAAGCTGAGATCTGGTGCCGTGGCTGGGATATTCAGGTTGGTGGTCAGGCTTTTTTATATACCCTGTGTATTGAGCAATATCTTTACTTCAGTAGGGGGATTTAGGTACAGCAAGTTCCACCAATTACTTTCTTTCGGTCCTTCGATTTTTTAATTTATTTTACCAAGCGTCCTTATTCAGACTCCACATTTTGGTCCATACGAGCCGGATTAGCATTATTCACGGAGCATTATTGGATTGATTTTCGTAAAATCATTCCATATTTATTTATATTTTGTCTTCCTCGTCCATTACCACGTTGGTAATTTTCTAGTTAAAAAGACGCCATTTTGAACAAAGCCGTTGCGTACCGTGTACCAACGATTTGTTCAACCTGTACAAGCCGTGCTTGTGTTCTATTAAGGCGCCTCCCCGAGCAAAACGCCGCGCTAGCCGTTTTTGTGCAGTTTTTAGAAGCTATCTACTCGTTATTTAAAAAGAAAAATCAACTAATAAAAAAATATTAAATTTCTACATAATATTGATACCAAAATGGTAGATTTCTTTTTTTTTTTTAAGTATTTTAAGTTTCATAAATATCCTTCCAACAAAACCATGAAAATGAGAAATAATTATTGACAACATGCATCTCCTCGTAAAGTGTTCAATAATCAATTTTTCTACTAACAATATTGGATAAAAAATTTACTATCGAACATTTTTGTAGAAATATTTTTTTCAAAGACCAAAATTCGATTTTATTGGATTTTATTCTAAAATCTGGGCGTATTCACTACTGTAACTCACGTGCGCCCACCCACCCGCACCCACCACTCACCCATGGTATAATAACATACTTATACTTCGCCATGCACTCACCAGCAGCGTTGCCAGTACGTAACTTTTGTTACATTTTACGTAACTTTTCACCGTCTCACGTAACCTCCATGTAACACGACTCGAAATGTAACTTTTACGTAACTTTTAGGACTAACTTAAAATATTATAAGATTTGCCCGCAAACAAAAAATAATCGTGAAACGGAACGCATCTAAAGGCGGGTACAGACTGCTGCAACGCAACATGCAATGCAACACGAAACGAGCATTGCATCAGTGTAGACGCGGGGCGCGCACAACGTGCGCACGAACCGCGCATGTACCTACTCACATCTGTTTCCGAGATGCGCGCGAACGGATCGCTCAGTCTGCAAAAGAACACGCAAAGTTCCATGTTCGCGCGCGTCTAGCCGTACACACCACACAACCTGTCCACACTGACGCTCCGCGCATACTGCGCGCCTCTTTGTGTTCGGGGAAAAAACCGACAAATTTCGGGTCGCTACGCGCAAGAGTTGCAACAATCTGTTCGTGCGCGTAGTAGACGCGGTTCGTGCGCGCAAGGCGTCTACACTATGGGAATTCTGTTACTTTACATGATACATTGCAGCAATGTGGACGTCAAATTCTTGCATTGCATGTTGCATTACATGTTACATTGCACCAATGTGTACCCGGCTTAAGAAAACGAACGTGTTGTCGCACTGTGCCCTGACTATATTCACTCACTCACTCACGTGTATTTCTAAATCTTCCATCCCGCTTACTCAGGCGAGCGAGTGAGCGTAGTGTTTTGTTAGCTAAAGTTTTATTATCGCCAAAGAAGAGTAAATAAATACGAAAGTAATGTAATTTGATTAAAATTTATTTCGTTATCAATAATAGTGTAGTAATTGGTTTGTTTTCGACTTGTTTGTGCTAAAAATACAAGGTTAGTATATTTATTGTAGTTTTAATTTAATAATTAATTATTTAGGGAATCAGTAAATCAACAACAAAGTCGTATTTGCAACTGAAATAAGTTTATTTTTGTATTAATCGTCAACTAAATATCAAGATTATCAAGGCAAATAGCATAATTTAAGTGTGCCATGCACTGCACATATCTTCAAGAAGTTAATTTAGCTATTTATTACTCATTGTTAAGACGGTACCCTGACCAAAAAATCGGCATGAGATATGAGCATTCCTATTGGTCTAGCGGCACTGGTGGCGCATGAATTACAGTAGTGAATACGCCCAGATTTTAGAATAAAATCTTTATAAAATCGAATTTTGGTCTTTTGAAAAAAATTATTCTACAAAAATGTTCGTTATTAAATTGTCTATCCATTAGTGTTAGTACAAAAAATAATCAATGAACACTTTACGAGGAGATGCATAATATCAATAACTATTTCTCATTTTTATGTTTTTTTGGAAGTAGATTAGTGAAATATATACAACATTAAAAAAAAAAACTAAATCTACCATTTTAGAATCAATATTATGTAGAAATTTAATGTATTTTTATTAATTGATATTTCTTTTTAAATAACGAGTAGATAGCTCCTGTAACAACACAAAAAACGGCTTGCGCGGCGTTTTGCTCGGGGTACCGCCTTAAGTAACTTTGGTTTCGTTTACAAGAACTAGAATACCTACCGGCCGGCGTAACCTAGATTTCATTATGTTTATCGATCTTTTCGCTAATACGACCAAGTAGGTACCTAGCATAGTTGTTTCTCGTTGTAATTTGAATGTTCTAAACGAAATGCAACGAATTTACCCGTGTTAGACGCGGGGGAGGGCCTGCCCGCGCGAAAATTCAAATAATGGGCGCGTTCCGCTAACTACAAAGTAGAAAAAAAAACTAATTGTAGTATTGTTCTAGTGTCGTTTTCCACATACAATAAGGTAATGTAACATTTCTCATGAAAATGTAACTTTTTGAGATGTCTGTTGTAACATTTGACTAATAAGTGTATAGTCTACTGTCTATGTCTGCCACTGGCAACACTGGTCACCAGTGTGCCGCTAGGGCTTGAAGGGGGAACACGTATCGCATGTCACCGCGTCGATCACGTGACTCGTCACATTATCAATAGATAGTAAATATTATAAGTTTAGTGGTTTGTTTTGGTTATAGTTTTTTGTTAGTTATTTATTGTGTTATTTACTGCGAAAGAACGCTTTGTGTGTGTATTTAGAACGATTGAGTTTTGCGAAAGGACGCTATTGTTGTGTAAACACTCAAAATGCCAAAGTACAAGAAAGTTGTGCGACAAGGACGTGCAAAAACATCAAAGATGAACGAAGCTCGGTAAGCTGACTCGTAGTTTTATTCTTAATAATAGTCAAATTATTTCTTTACCTAAATTATTAGGTAAAGAAATAATTTTATAGATGTTACAAAAATACGTTAACATGTATATTTTGTGTTTATTTATTAATTAAGGTTTTCTAATTAATACGCAACTATAAACAGTGCAATTTATTTTTCAACCTATTATTTTTTGTAGCTGGGCTAAAAGACAAGGACAAAATAATTATGACGAAACACCAACAACATCTACAAATTCTCAACAAAACAACGTTGTTAACGGGTATGTACCTACCAACTATAAACCTACTAAGTACTATTCTAAGATAGTAATTGTAATTAGTATGAGTATTTAGTAAAATGATAATCATTGTCATATAATAATTTATCAGCTAATAAAAAAGAATCTTCGCGGAAATCTTCGTTATTATGCGTGAGCCATAGAGTTAAGAAACTACAGACATGAACATTCACATTGATTCCGTTCTAAAGTGGTTCAGTGCTTGTCAATTGTCATCCTGTGCGGGTCACAAATAAATATTTTTCTTTCTTTCTTTCTTTCTTTCATGTATTGATTTTTGTGTATGTACCTAATATTTTAGATTAAAAGATAACCAGAGTGATCCACCTCTAATGGAAATTTCTAATAAACAACCGATGGAAATAAGCTATAATGACTTAGTATTAGATAATAATATAATCTTTTTCTCGGTTACATAAATTTTACAGGGTAAATTTCCTTAGCACGTTAAAGTACAATTATATTACATGTCATACTAATTTTAATTATCGATAAAAACAGAACTTTAATTTCATAAAAAGTTGCAATTTCTATTATGTCCCTTGCGAATGCGTCGTAAACTTGTTGCTCACGATGATTTAGCGTTATTTTTTTCTATGTATACTACGCAAAATAAAACATAGGGAAACTTAGTAGTATAACAATCTCTGTATAACTTAATTATTTACGTATGATTATCAAAATATTTAATCATCACTAGTATGGATGAGATGTATTTACGCTATCAGGAACAAAGGCCTCGTTTCGAAGTAGTGCGCGGCCTGGTGCGGGCAGGAGAAATATTTGTAATGGTGAAATTATTTGCTAGTCGGGCGCGGACAGAGCTGAAACACACCAGAAATACTTGCATAGATAATCGATCCATGTGAATTTATATAAGGAGCACAATCGTATTTTCAAAAACAATACTTTGAACTTCTCTTCTTTTTTTCGCAAAAACGATTATGCTCCTTATTTATGTAGTAACACGGAACGATTTCCTGTGCAAGTATTTTCATCTGTCGAAGCCGACGGCGGCTCGCGGTAAAATTTGTTTGTTTGTTTATATAGGGGGGTAATCTCCGGAACTACCATCTCATCCCTATCACTATACACCCGAACCTTAAAATCTGTCATCATTATGCAAAATATTTTTCTTTTGCAGTTTACGAGAGGGCTTTACAAGAGAATTGACGGCAGCTAATAACACTGAAGAAACCAATAAAAACATTGAAGAGGTAAGTTTCCCATACCTACCACGTGTGTTTTGAACTTCAATGAAAGTTTGAAAGAGTAGTCCATTTATATTTGAAAATAAATAACAGCTTCTACTCTTGGGTACATAGTAAAAGTCGTTTTTTTTATTCCGGTTTCAAATTTCGTATGATAAGAAAGCAGAAACATACGAAAGAACAGTAAACAGAAGAATTATTGATTTCAGCCACTTCCTTTCTGAATTAAAACGCATTTCAAACCATGGACCACTTGGATGCAGCTTCACAGAACTTGACCTCGTAGCTGAAACCCAAATCGGTCTACAGTCAAAATTTACATTTAAATGTCAAAAATCAAAAATTTGTCATACATGGAGACAACTGCAGTGACAATTACCCAAATATTATAAACAATAAACAATATTTATTTGTTCAAGGCTTAAACCTAATTACAATGACTCTACTTTTGACTCTACTTGAGAGAGGGTAGAAGTAAACTTCTATGTAAACAAGCTCCGTATATTTTTTCATAATAAAAAATAGTTTTAAGTGTTAATATATGAATAATTCTGCTTAAATTTATAAACTATGAGCCCAAACATATGTTCAAGTGTTATCTAAGTGAAAAAATGTGAAATAGTGAACTTTTAAACACAATAACATTCTGAGAAATAAATTTAATAAAATGCATAAATACAGCGAATAAATAATCACTCTTTTATAAAGTGTTGACGCAACTGTTGTAAACTGACAAAATTAACTATAATGTGACATATTAACAAAAAATAATCAACAACAACATAACACAACATTATTTCAATAGTTTTGTCTGATACAAACTTATGTGTAAGCGAGATAAGTGCATAGTGAAATATTTATAAAACAAGTGGTAGTACTCTGAACGCAACGGTAAAAATCTAATTTTGTTTGTGCAAAAAGAAGTGAAAAAATAACTGTTGCATGAGTCATCATAACGTCTTCTTAACTTTAAAATTCAAATCTGCGACGAATGTGCTACTGTATTTCACGTATATACTCAACGATCCAGTTGGCTTAGGGGCATAGGAAGCGTCCTCGATACTGCGTTTACGAGGTGTCGCGAGTTCGAACCTTGGCAACTGATATTCTTTTTATAAGAAATATTTCAAACCAAGACAAATTTGAGTTGATAAACATGAATTTCTTGGATAATATTACATTTCGCCGTACCAGGACAAAGTCGGATCCAATCCTAAACGACAGTGAGGTAGTTACTAGTCAAACATTAAATGAGACTGTGACTAGTATGCCGGAAATGTCTGACTACGATGACGATGAAAATAAGAAACTACGAGAACAAATTACGACACTTAAACTAGAACTACAGAGCGCTCACTTAGAAATTGAGACGCTGTCCTTAGAAAATAGTAATCTGAAGACATTAAATAAAAATTTGAATAAGAATAATGACCTATTTAAGAAAGTCACTAGCACTCCTGTGAAATTGAAGTCTACCAAAAAGAACAATAAAAACAAACAAACACAAACAGAAATACCTAAACCAGAGGAAAATAATAGTACTACTCCAATAATAAAAGAAACCAGAGATAATTTGGAAAAAAAACGAATGGAACGTAATAAAATATGCATCTTAAGTACAGACAACAAGAATAAATTGCTTCATATAGCAGAAGATACTTTTGAGACATGTGAACTTTGCCACTATATCACACCTCGTGGAAGTATGCAACTTTTGTTAAAAGGCATCAGAGAAAAGCTGGCAAATTTCACTTTAATGGATTTCTGTATTATATTACTAGGTGAAGAAGATTTTAAGGTCACTAATAAATATTTTGATAATATCTTGCAAATTAGACAAGTTTTGCAAGAAATCAAAAACACAAATGTAATTATCTGCATTCCGACATACAAATTCTACACTAATAATTACTTATACAATTCAAGAGTTGAAACCTTCAGTAACTTGTTATATTTGGATACAAATACTCACGAATATGCCTATTTTTTGGATAGTAACAAGAACTTGAAATACGATGACACTATGTTTGACAGACGAACTGGTGCAATAAATGGCTCCGGAATGCAGGCTATTTTTAAGGATATTTATGACATGATTATTTATGTACAATCCACCAACACAAACTATCAATATGAAGTTGACAGAAACGAGGACATGTCTGCGAATCAAAACAACATCAGCGAACAAAAACCAACTTCGCAGAAGCTTTTTCGGAAGTAATTATATCAGTATATTGCACCAAAATATTGCAGGTTTGAGGAGCAAGTCTGATGCACTAACGATCTGTTTACATGAATTATCGGACAATAACACAGATATTGATATAATTTGTCTGACTGAACATTTCATGATGTTGGGCCATGAAAATATATGTGTTATACCCAATTTCTGCCTAGCTGCCCACTTCAGCAGAAGTAATTCCAGCAGAGGAGGATCGTGTATCTACGTAAAAAAAGGACATCAATGGAAAGCGATTCCGAAAGCAGTGTTATTCACTGAATACTCAACTTTTGAATGCTCTGCAATAGAACTGGTAGCCTACAAAATGATTATTATTTGTCTATATAGGGTTCCCTTAACTAGTAACTTAAACAGCTTCTTTTTAAGATTAAATAAAATGCTAAAATATGTCTATAAAACCTATAATAAGCATAATGTCGTAATAGCTGGTGATTTTAATATTGATATTTTAAAACAAAATAATACCACATCTGAATTTGAATGCTTACTACTCAACTATAATCTGAAACTTAAGATAGCAGAGCCTACAAGAAAAATTAGCAAAACATGTATAGACAACTTTGCTCACAACTATCACAATAAATGCAAAGCAGAAGTGATTGATTTTGGATTATCTGATCACACAGCTCAGATATTGAGATGTCTTGTTAAAAAAGTATGCCTGCTAAAGAACTGGAAAATTAAGCGTAGAGACTATAATGAGGAAAATCTTAAGAAATTTAAAAGTTGTATAGAGAAATTGTCTTTTTCAGAAATGTACACGGCTTGTGATCCGAATGTAGCCTATAATATTTTCATTGATTTGTTTAAGTTATTTTACGATCTCTGCTTTCCATTTAAATATATTACCATTAATGCACATCGAAAAGCTCAGTGGGTAACAAGAGGTCTCAAGGCCTGTAGTTTAAATAAACGTAAACTTTTATGGCAATACAGGAAAAAACCAAGCGAGGTAAACAAAACTAAACTGACCCAATATTCAAAAAGATATAAGAAAATAATAAGATTAACTCAGCGCGCACAAAATAATCATTCAATTAATATGTCAGACAATAAAAGTAGAACGGCATGGAAAATAATAAACCAAGCAAAACAGAATGTACCGAAGGATACTATAACTAGCATTAAAACGAATGGTAGATCTATAACTGACCCTCGTGAAATTTCCAATGCTTTTAATAACTACTTCGTGGATAAAATTGTACCTAAGGATGATTCTAACAAAATGCAGTATAACTCATATATGTCAACTAAAGAAAAGTCTATGTTTCTGCAACCATGTTTGCCACAGGATATAATGCACATTATTAGAAGTCTGAAACGCACAAATAGTGTAGGTTATGATGGACTAGCAACCAAGGTCATTAAATATGTAGCTACAAATATATCTACTCACCTTAGCTATATATTTAATTTATGCATTGTAGCAGGAGTCTACCCTGATAGATTAAAAACTTCGATCATAAAACCGATCTTCAAGAGAGATGATAGAGAATATCTAGAAAACTATCGACCCATTGCGCTGGTTTCAGTTATATCAAAAGTATTTGAGAAACATATTCATAAAGAACTTAATAACTACTTAGAAAAAAACAATATTTTAGTAAAAGAACAAAAAGGCTTCAGACCTAATAAAACCATAAACATGGCCATATATGATTTTTTAAACATTGTTATGGAAAGTATTGACAAAAGAACACCCGTCTGCTCTATCTTTATGGATATGACGCAGGCTTTTGATTACGTTGACCATGATATACTAGTTGGTAAACTCAATTCCTATGGAATAAGGGGTAATGTTCTCTCACTGATTGAATCATACCTCAAAGGCCGAAATCAATATACTGAAGTGACTAAAGTGAATGTTCTTACTAAACAAGAAGAAACCTTTATGTCACATAAACGCAAACTAAACTACGGTGTACCGCAAGGAAGCGTTCTGGGTCCACCCCTATTTATATTATACATTAATGACCTACCAAATGCCACTGATAACCCCATAGCTCTCTTTGCGGATGATAGCACTGTTACTGTCAAATGTAAAGATAGAAATACTTATGAGCATGATTTAAATAGCACCTTGAGCTCAGTTATGAATTGGTTGAATGTTAATAATTTAAAAGCCAACCTTGAAAAAACCAAATTAATGAACTTTAGACAGCGTATACCAACACTTAACAATCTAAACGTAAATTTTAACAATCAACCTATTGAAGAAACAGACACTACAAAATTTCTCGGATTATATATTGATAATAAAATGACTTGGAAACCACATATTGAACAATTGTGCAAGCGAGTGAGTCGATCAGCTTTTGCCCTACATGAACTTGCATATAAAGTAAACTCTAGAACACTCATAAGTGCATATCATGGGCTTGTTGCGTCTGTCCTCAGATATGGTATAATTTTTTGGGGCAACTCCACCAACAAAGATCTTGTTTTTAAGGCACAGAAACGGTGCGTTAGGGCTATGTTCGGTTTGCAATCTATTGAGAGTTGTGTGCCTTTCTTTAAAGAGTACAGTATCTTACCATTGCCTTCACTGTATATATTTGAAGTAACTGTCTTTGTGAAACAGAATCCAGAACTTTTTGTGTTAGCATCTAAAGCATACAATCGTACTCAACGAGATGAAAGTTGTCTCTATGTTCGTAGAACTAATACTGCCTTAATGTATAAAAGTATTTTTCATATGGCACCAGTCCTTTATAATAAGTTGCCGCAGGAGCTAAAAAAATTTCCTCTTGATTTGTTTAAGCAAAAATTAAAAATTCTCCTATGTCAAAAATGTTATTATACTGTCTCAGATTTTTTAACAGATAAATTATGACATTATGTATTGTTCAGACATTTTTTGATTTATTGTAATAAATTTTTATAATTCGAATTTGACTTCATGACGTTCTACAATAATTATACTATAATATTAATGCTTTTCTGACTGTAGAATTTATTTTGACATAGAGTTTTATTTGTAATTACGTTTTCATTAGCTGTTGACATTTTTAATTTAATGATATTGGCTGAAATGAATTATTGATTATTAATCATCATATTTGCACGCCACAATACGTGGCAAACATGTCTGAACCTGTTTTTTTTCTTTATGTTATCTTGCATGCACGTTATTGTATTCTTGTATGTGTACACATGTTTGCGCAAATAAATAAATATGAATATGAATATGAATATGAATAATGATTGTACCTTAAATTAGAATCATTAAGTTAGTGGCAAGATACAAAATGTGTGCAACTGGGCTTAAACTAGGAGGATTCCTGTGCTATAAGCACCAGTTACTTCCGTCACCACCGTGTTCGAGCTGCCATTACAAGTGTGGTGCGGTGCTAAAGTAAGTAGTAGTAGTGTGCATGTGAGTATGAAGATAGTGTGTGTGTGGTATTCTGGTGTGTGATGTGTTGTGTTTGTGTGTATGTGTGGATGTGTATGTGTTAGCGTGCAAGGGCTTGACTGGTTTTATTATTATTATTTTATTTTATACTTTAAATACGTTTTAGTAAATTTTCAGTGTTTTCATAATTTTGAGAGAGAAGGAAGTTATCTATGGTAAGTTTTAGTTTTTTTACTTTAATATTAATACGTGCGCTGTCACAGGTAGGTACTATTGCAATAGGTGGGGGTCATTCACAGCTGGATGAACTTATATCAGCAATCAACCTCACGTTGTTATCTGAAAATACGTATTCAGAAAACCATGACCTTATCAGTAGGAAATGGGAAGAGGTTTTAGTAGAATCCATGAAACAGGCTGCTGAAAGAGAAGAACTAGGTATTCGCAATTTCTAATGGCAGAGTGAACAAAGATGGAATTCCCATAATAGATGTCGTTGCTGATGGTTGCCGGTCCAAATGTAGTTCTAAAAAGAATTATAATGCTCTTTCGGGCGCAGCTGCCATAATTGGCAAACATACAGGAGAAATCCTATACTTAGGCATTAAAAATAAATACTGTTGCATCTGTGCCCGTGTAGAAAACAGAAATATTGATCCTCCAGAACACAAATGTTTCAAAAATTACAGTGGTCCAGTCACAAACATGGTGAGTGAAATAATTGTGGAAGGATTTGAAGAGTCCATAAGCATGTACAATTTAATTTACGGAAAACTCATATCCGATGGTGATGCTAGCACCTACTCCAAAATATTACAGGTTCGCCCGTATCCTGACCTGACTGTTGAAAAATTAGAGTGCCGGAACCACATCTTAAGGAATTTTTGCAATAAACTACAAGCACTCACCACAGACACTAAGTATAACATAAAATACCGTAAAATTATAACAAAAAGAGCTATACTAAGAACAGGATTTATTATTTGCAAATTAATTAAAAAGCATAAACTTAATTCTGATGTACAACTTTTGTTTGACGATCTACTAATTAGCCACCTCCATGGCTTCGGGGACCACACTAAGTGCCCGTCATACTCCTGTCATAATATTATCGGCAAAACGGACCTACCAAATGACTTTATTTTAAGCCCTTTGTGGTAAAAAATATATTTTATTGTTCAAAATGTTGCAGGACACGCTCGAAGTATAATATATGACGTTGATAGCAACGTGGTGGAAAGATTTAATAGCGTGGTGGCTAAGTTGGTGGGTGGCAAAAGAATAAATTTTCTTTAAAAAAAATCTATGAAACCAGAAGTCATGCCGCTGCCGTAGCGTTTAATGAAAAAAAAAAAAACGATGTCTCGGCTTTAAAAATCAATAAATAAAGGAGACAGCCCGCAAGGCAAAATAAAACGTTTAGAAAACAAAAGAATAAAAAAAAAGCAAAACAGGAAACCAAAAAAAACGCTTGTTCTTACAAAATACGAAACAGGAACACAATTATGGTCCAGACTGCACAAAACCCGATAAGCCTATCGATGTTTTTAATAAACTTAAAGAAAATTTTATGGCAAAAATTAAAAAAAACTAATGAGGAACGAAGTTTGATCGAACAGTCAACCATTTTACAAAGCGAATGCAGCGAGTGGCTACAGTTGCGTAGGTCATTGTTAACCGCTTCCAACTTTGGAAAAGTTGTCACACGGCGAAATAATACAAGTAACAAATCGGTTGTCACGTGGACGGTGTTTGCGTGAACAACATTAGCTACGCTGATGATATGGTGCTACTGAGCCCATCTATCGGTGCGATGAGAAGGCTACTTAAAATCTGTGAAAGTTATGCAGTGGCTCATGGGCTCAAATACAATACCAATAAGAGTGAATGGTTAGTTTTTAAATCAGGTACGTTAACCTACGAACAGCTGCCTGACCTCTCACTCTCTGGGTCTCCCTTAGCTCGAGTTTCGAAGTTTAAGTATTTGGGCCACTGGGTCACTGATGACTTAAAAGACAATGTAGATTTAGACAGGGAGCGCAGGTCGCTGGCTGTCCGTTGCAACATGCTGGCCCGCAGGTTTGCACGTTGTACTGATTCAGTCAAGATAACGCTTTTTAAGGCCTTCTGCCAGTCGTTTTACACGTGCAGCCTGTGGACCGAGTACACCCAGCGGGCATACAGCGACCTGCGCGTGCAGTACAATAACGCATTCAGGATGCTTTTGGGGTTGCCTTGGCGATGTAGCGCGTCAGGGAAGTTCGCGGAAGCATGCGTCGACGGGTTCGCCGCAATCATGCGGAAGCGATGCGCTTCCATGATGGCGCGTTTGCGCTCCTCCTCCAATGGCATCCTGAATGTGTTCTCAGACCGGTGGGACTCTCCCCTCTTACGAAGGTGGGTAAGTGTATAGACACACTGACCCAGTTAAAATCGTTTAACATGGAACAAGCAGTTCAATGTTCATTACCAACAATAATGAGCCATGGAGCTGTGTGTTTTGTTGTTATACATTATTGTAATTTTAATACTAACATTAGGCTAAGTTTTACTACTACTAACATTATATGGATGTTTATCTGAAATAAAATATTTGAATTTGAATTTATAAAAGATTTACTGTACAAAACTAACATTGAACATGTGCAGGCAATAAAACATGGCCAGGATAACGAAAAAATTGCTAGCAAGCAATTAGATAGGCAAGAAAAAATTAAAATTGAACCTTGTGGTCTATTTCTTGACGAAGACTTGCAATTATTAGAAGCAACTCCGGATGGCTTATGTAGCGACGATACTATCGTAGAAACTAAATGTTCGATAACGCCATTCAAATTGGGTTTAGAAGAAGCTATAAAAAAAAGAAAAGTAACCTTTTGGAAAACAACGAAAAAAGGTGTGGAAATAAAAACCACCAATGGTACTATCAAGTGCAGGGGCAACTACACGGTGAGCGTCAAAATGGAGGCACTCGAAACGATTCTGGAGTTCGAGGTGAAAGCTCTCGGGGTTTTGGACCTGAATTTGTGCTGGACGGAGCGTGGACTTCATCAGTCGAGACCTTTCAAGCTTAACATTAATGTTCAATGTGCCTCTTACCATGCGGTGATCACTCCCGGTTTTCACCGAATTGATCACTGAGACATCATTGAACATTTGCTTCTTGGTTGACATGATGAAGTCGATCTCGTTTTTAGTTGCACCATCGGGGCTTTGCCAGGTCCACTTCCTGTGCTCACGCTTTCTGAAGAAGGAGTTCATCATGTAGAGGCCCTCCTTCTCCATAAAACTGGCCAGTAGGTGACCCCGGTGGTTCCGACGTCCAACTCCAAATTGCCCCACTTGCAGCTCATCCTCGTCTCGTTTGCCCAGTTTCGCGTTGAAGTCCCCCATGACAACGGTGAAATGAGTTTTGAAACCATGCATGGCTATAGAGATATCCTCATACATGGCCTCTACCTCGTCGTCGGGGTGTGCCGAGGTCGGGGCGTAGACCTGTATGACCTTCAGCGAATATCTTGCGGATATTCTGAGTATAAGGTACGCCACCCTGGTCGACACACTCTCGATCTTCACCACGTTGTTCACAAGAGACTTGTGGACGATAAACCCAACACCACCCTGGGACTGCCGGTCTCCCTCTCGGAAATAGAGCAGGTTACCGGATTTGAGGATTATCGAGTCCTCCCCCTCTCTTCGGACTTCAGATAACCCTATAATACTCCATCGTAACCTGCTCAATTCTTCCTCAAGTTCGGCTATCTTCTCGTCGGTCCGGAGTGTTCGCGTGTTATATGTTCCCAGGTCCAGTCGTAGGTGTTTGTAGGGGTAGCCGGGTCCACTCCGGGGATTCTTAGCACCCCTTGCCACGCCATCGCCTCGACCGCTACCGTAGCCGAGGGTAGACGGGCTGCCGGGCACTCGGGGCCGTTTTTTCGTTGTGCTGTTCATTAGGTTTTGGGGGGGGGTTTGCCATAATCGCCACGCTTGGCAGGCGGGTTGGCGATCGCAGTTTGTTGTTTAAGTACACAGAGAACGCTGCTGCCCATTCTCTGGTGTGTCCCTTAGTCGCCTCTTACGACACCCACGGGAAGATATGGGATGGTGAAATTCTTTACGTCCGTCACCATACGGGACGAAACATATATCGTTTTAAAGATATCGAATATATAAGTTGGTCCCTCCAAATTGACGATTTAATTGTTTAGTGTAACAAGTAAATGGGTGGTTTATTTTCGATCTTCGAACGACAAATATTTAATACCTATTTAATACCTTCTAATCGTGCAAAATTTCTTACGTTAAAGTTTATTTTAACGAACCAAAAAAAAAAGAAATAAGTAGGTACAACGTGCAAATTTTAATATAAAATGCAAGCAAGCTAATATAAAATGTATCTTTAGTTTTTAAATATTACAATTTATTGGTTAATTTTATTTATCTAATTCTCGTAATACTCAATGTAGGTAAACACAAAGAAAAATATTGAAGGTAGTTCTAAAACATAGTCGATGGATATGGATTGCATTGTAGTGAAGCTATTTGCGATAACTGCGTCCTGGCAAACAGAGTGCATGTACAGTGATTTCATTATCATTATTCCAATAAATTGTAATACCTGAAAACTAAAGATACATTTTATATTAACTAGATATTTTTGTGCTGTTCTTATTAAAAAAAAACACTTTAATTAATGCTACTGAGCATGCAGAACCGCATCTGGTTCCACGTTTTTAAGAAACGGGTCTGGCAAGCAGTTAGAACCGGTTCCCCGGTTCCGGCTTTTTTCTTTTTGTTTTTATATAGTTTTGGAATAAATCATAGAGAATTTGACAGGATAAGCAATTATCACTAGGAACATGGATTAAAATAGTTTAGACTTGTTCCGGATGTCAGCCTCACGAGATCGGGATGGCTCTGAAACAACTTAAGTATCTACAACAAGGCCCTGGGTGATGACGAAATTACGGCCGAACTCCAGAAGGCGGGTAGGCAACCAGTACTTAAGGCCCTTCAGAAGCTGTTTGATTCCATCATACTAATGAGAAAACGCCACAGGAATGGTGCAGGGGTGTGGTGGACTCTTCTTCACGAAGGGCGACGATTCCCGATTGAGGGATGGCCCATCTCACTTCTTAGTCATGTCTACATGTTTGTTTTCAAGAGGCATCACGAATCGCCTTGCGCGCTGGTTTAACGATTTCCAGCCTTCCGAACAAGCCGGTTTCCGAAAAGGCTTTAGCACCGTAGACCACATACATACGCTACGGCAGGTTATACAGAAAACCGAAGAGTATAACCTGCCTCTTTGTTTAGCGTTTGTGGACTACGAGAAAACCTGTACTGCAGTCTTTTCAACGGTGCCAAATCATAAACTACCGGTACATCAAGGTGCTGAAGTGTTACAAAAACGCCACCATGACAGTCCGACTACAGGATCAGACTTCGGAGCCTATCCTTCTGCAGCGAGGTGTGACACAGGGAGACGTCATATCTCCGAAACTGTTCTCTGCTGCACTGGAGGGTGTCTTCAGGGTTCTGGACTGAGGGCTAGGCATCAACGTCAGTGGCGAGAACATCACTCACCTTCGGTATGCTGACGATATAGTGGTCATGGCTGAGACCATGGAGGACCTCAGTAGAGCTTCCGAAAGAGTGGGTCTAAAAATGAACATAACCAAGGTGATGTTGAATGCCCATGTTGCACCCACTCCTATTAAAGTTGGAGACTACATTCGAGGTTGTGGACGATTATGTCTACCTGGGACAAACGGTCAAGTTAGGTAGGCCCAACTTCGAGAAAGAGATCAACCATCGAATCCGACTCGGCTGGGCAGCGTTCGGGAAGTTGCGCGGTGTCTTCTCATCCAACTTACCACAATGTTTCAAGACGAAATTCTATGACCAGTGTGTGTTGCCAGTGATTACTCACGGGACAGAGACGTGGTTGCTCACAATGGGTCTCATCAGAAGGCTTAAAGTCTCACAAAGTGCAATGGAGAGGGCTATGCTCAGAGTTGCCTTGCGTGATCGAATCAGAAATGAAGACATCTGCAAGAGAACCAAGGTTACCGACATAGCCCGAATAATGGCCATACTTGGCTTGGCTTGGCAGTGGGCAGAGCACATTGCT
Source organism: Orthosia gothica (assembly GCA_949775005.1). NCBI lineage: Eukaryota > Metazoa > Arthropoda > Insecta > Lepidoptera > Noctuidae > Orthosia > Orthosia gothica. The sequence goes on along the minus strand of OX459034.1, from coordinate 61,529,428 downwards.
CGTAGAACAGATGTCAGTTGTGGCCGAAAAGTTCTAGAGTGGTGGCCGCGTACTGGCAGCGTTGGAAGGTTTCCCTCTAGGTGGAGCGACGACCTGGTCAAGGCTGCGGGCGTCCGGTGGATGCGAAACGCACAGGACCGGCCAGTGTGGTGACTCTTGGGGGAGGTCTATGACCAGCAGTGTACGTCTTTCAGCTGAAATGATGATATGTACTTTTCATTATAATTTTGATTGGCTTACCTAAATATCGAAAATCAAAGAGCATTAGCGAATCTTATGTAAGACTCTTTTGTGAACAATTTGACAAGGAATAAACTTGCTCTGAGAACAAATTGCAGTAAAAATTAAAACTACGGGAATTAAGCAAAAAAACTGATTTTTGGGCTCTTTGACAGCCCATTTTATTGCTTCATTGTGATTTTTATGGACTTTTCAGGCAACGTTACTGCTACCTTATTGCATAATTCCGGTGAAAGTACTTAACTAGGATTTTTTCCGCATCAAATGTCTTCAAATCCTAGACTATAACGCGTATTTTGATTCGAAGAAATAATGTGACCCATTTTCGTTTTTTTTAAAGAACCGGGGTAACCGGGTTTTCTCCATCCGGAACCGGTTCTGAAAATAACCTTATAGAACCGCGCATACCATAGCTTGATATTTTTGTGATATTCTTATTTAAAAAAACACTTTTATTAATGCTACTATGATTAAAATTTGTACGTTGTACCTACTTATTTCTTTATTTTTATTTGCTCGTTAAAATAAACTTTAACGTAAGAAACTTTGCACGATTAGAAGGTAGTAAATAGGTATTAAATAATTATCCTTCGAAGATCGAAAATAAATCGCTAATTTACCTGTTACACTAAACAATTAAATCGTCAATTTGGAGGGACCAACTTATATAATCGATATCTTTAAAATGATATATGTTTCGGGCAGCCAAAATCAATAATATTAAGGTAGAATTAAGGTATTATAACACTAAGTAGGTAGAACATTTCAGGGAGTAGTCTATCAGTTTGGTCCCTCCATCTTGATATCATGATGGAGGGACCAAGCATTTTGGTGAAATATTATACAGGGTGTTTGGAAGGGAGCTGTACATACGCCTAGGGTAGAAACTAGGGATAGTCTGCTACCTACCCCCGCCCATTATATTGACCTTGACCTCAAGGTTTTTTTTTAATTTATTTTTATTTTTTATTTGACTTTTTTGTGATTTTTTGACTAAAACTACCTGTAGCTCAAAATCTATCCATGGGACCGGTCGGCTAATGGTCTTGTTTTAATCGTTAGAGTCTTAGGGTCCTGCAAAAAATTATTTTACACCAGAAAATTGTGGAGAAGAAAAGTTATGGGGCCTGAAGTACCATAGTAAGGTAAAGAAATAATTTTAAGGCCAACTTTCTATGGGGTTTAAAAAAAACTAACAGGGTTGGAGTTCTTCTGATTTTTTTAAAACATCCTCAGTCCATGCCCTTTCTAACGATATGCTAAAAGTGTATTTATCACTTTTAGTTTTAAAGTTATTAATTAATTTCCGCAACTAGGGCACTTTTACCACCACGAGTCGACATTTGTAAGACAAATGTAATTTCCAGAATTTAAACCAGTTTGGCCTACAGTTGGCAAATTTGTTGTCTCACTCTTACACGAGAGCAACATGTAAGAGACAAAACATGTCATGTCTCTTTCGCTCTTGGGTCGACGGGGCCGGGCAGGTAACTCGTTGGGGTCTTTGTTAGTCAGTCGAGATTTACCCATCTTAGCTAACTTACGTACTTGCCGTTACGACGCTCCACTGTTTTCGTTAATTTTGTTGAGTTTGTTATTACTTCGTTTTTGTTAAGTTTTGTTATTTGTTACCTTGTTGTTGGCAAAATGGCTGGATTTACCAGTGAAGAGTACACCGACATGCTGGTGGTGTATGGAATGGCTGATTGCAATGGGCGCGAGGCACGGAGGATTTATCAAGAACGGTATCCTAACCGGCGAGTGCCTAACCACCAAACGTTTGGCTCAACTTATCGGCGTCTGCGAGAAACCGGAAATTTACATTTCCGGGAACCAGCCGTGAACAGATTTCAACCAAATTTGGCTGCGGAAGAACGCATATTGGCTGAATTTGAGGAAGATCCGACCAGAAGCGTAAGAACCGTAGCCCGGACGCTTGGTTTAAGCGTGTGGAAAGTCTGGTCGGTTCTTCGCGAAAATGGACGTCATCCTTTCCACTACACCCCTGTTCAAGGTAATTTTTTACATAAAGTTTTTGTTTTTAGCTCTTATGTAATGAACTAGCATGTGAATTTCATAGGCAATTTTTAAATTAACATGAGCATGTGTGTGAGAGAGAGAGAAATGGAAAGACAGAGATAGCAATCAATGTTACATAGCTACTAATTCATAAGGAAACCGCTAACGTTGATATTTTTATTGTTTTAGGCTTAGAGGATAACGACTATGCAAGAAGGGTGGAGTTTTGCCGCCACTTGCTCCATACGGACGTGGAAGATATTAATTTTTTACGGAGTATTCTCTGGACTGACGAGTCCAAGTTTGACAAGGAAGGAATTGTAAATTACCACAATCTCCATCACTGGGCACCCAGAGATCAAAACCCGAGAGTCAAGAGGCACAGAGGTTTTCAACGAAGGTTCTCCGTGAACGTATGGGCAGGCGTCATCGGTAATCGGTTGATAGGGCCGCACTTTTTGCCAGACAACCTAAACGGGCAAAACTACTTAGATTTCCTCGAAAACGATTTGCCTGATTTAGCGGAAGAAGTGTTTGACGAAGATCGGCCCATAGTCTTCCAGCACGACGGCTGTCCTGCTCATTGGAGCCTAGCAGTGAGGGAGCTTCTGGACAACTGCTTTCCTAATTCTTGGATTGGTCGGGGTGGGCCAATTCCCTGGCCCCCAAGGTCGCCTGACCTTACCCCACTCGACTTCTACGTCTGGGGAAGGGCGAAAGAGTTGGTGTACGCAGAAGAAGTACCAACAAGGGAGGTTCTAATTAACAGGATCCACGCCGCATTCGATACAATGCGCGAGGAACTGCTGCTTAGAACGGTGACCGTGGAGATGAGGAAGAGGTGCCGAGCATGTTTACAGGTCAATGGTCATCAATTTGAACAAAATTTGTAATTAATTAAAATTAGTAGTTAATTAAAATTTGTAATTTAATGACATTAGTCATTACCAAATTTTTTGTTTCATTTGCCATCCTTTTACGATCGAAACATTTAATTTTCATTAGTTGAAATTTTTGCTTGAAGTGCCCTAGTTGCGGAAATTAATTAATAACTTTAAAACTAAAAGTGATAATTACACTTTTAGCATATCGTTAGAAAGGGCATGGACTGAGGATGTTTTAAAAAAATCAGAAGAACTCCAACCCTGTTAGTTTTTTTTTAAACCCCATAGAAAGTTGCCCTTAAAATTATTTCTTTACCTTACTACGGTACTTCAGGCCCCATAACTTTTCTTCTCCACAATTTTCTGGTGTAAAATAATTTTTTGCAGGACCCTAAGACTCTAACGATTAAAACAAGACCATTAGCCGACCGGTCCCATGGATAGATTTTGAGCTACAGGTAGTTTTAGTCAAAAAATCATAAAAAAGTCAAATAAAAAATAATAATAAATTAAAAAAAAACCTTGAGGCCAAGGTCAATATAATGGGCGGGGGTAGGTAGCAGACTATCCCTAGTTTCTACCCTAGGCGTATGTACAGCTCCCTTCCAAACACCCTGTATATATGATGAGGTAGCTAAAATTATAGCAAAGGTAGCAAATAGTAGATTAATGGTATTATTTTTTTATATATGTTTGTCAGACATTTGAGATTTGGTCCCTCCATTTTGACGCTCACAACTACACGTTACTAAACGATCAAAGTGTTTATTAGCAGTTTGGTCAAACGAGAACTCTCTGCTAAAAACGGAATACATATGATAGAGATGATACATTCTGGAAGGATAAGATGAAAGAAAAGTATACATCATTTTATGTAGATTGTTTATTGCCAGAATTAGTCGACCCCCGCTACCATCTGGGTATGAGCTTAGAAATCCTTCATACATTGAAGAGGCAATGATTAGTAAAAAAAAATAAAGAAAATATTGAACCTCAATTAAATGAAAATATTGAGTTAACAGCTGATAATATAGATAGAAGAAGTGAAGGTGAGGAACCTTCTGACGTCAATATGCCTACATGTACCTACTCTTATTTAGAGTAAGTTATTTAGAGTTAAGGGCTATGTAAACTAGAAATAGTTAAATTTATAATAATTTGTATTTACCAACTTTAAAATTATAAATGATAATAAAATTGACTTTGCTTTTGATTAACTACGGCGTAAGTAGTTATCTACGGCGCACCTACCAATCCTACCTACCCTACCTACCTGCCATACCTACCTACCCTACCTGCTCTACCTACCTACCCACCCACCCTACTTACCTACCCTACCTAACTACCCTACTAACCTACCTACCTTACCCACCTACCCTAACTACCTACCTACCTACCTACATACCTACCTACATACCTACCTACACTTACCTATTCTAAGAATCTTCACCTTACAATAACACTAAAACAACAAAAAAGAATTATTATTTTTATTCGGTATGGGCACGCTCGGCGCAATCACTGTTAAACCTTGTTTGTACTTTTATTTTTTACTATTTTTAGTATTTTTCTGTTACTTTGTGATTGTTGTTGTGTTGTTTCTATGTCGAATAAATGTTTTCTAATAAATTCAAGCCGTTCACGTGTGATGCTGTGAGTAAGGGAAATAGGGCTTAATTTTTTCATAAATAATTATATATATTTTTATACTTTTATCACGCCATTTCTTTTATTCATACAAATATTATTTTATTTAATGCCGTCTCTTTAAATTCTTAGGTCTGTGATTTTTACCTGTATTCGTAAGTTGTTCGCCAGATGGCGCTAGTAATGTTTTATAAGTATTATAGAGGTGGGGTGCGGCAAAGACGTCATAAAAAGGAATGAAATATAGTGAAATCCAGCGATGAACTAGGTAACCAACTTTCTTCTAACAAGAATTCTTTCTACCAAAAAAAAAGGTATTACAGAACGAACACACTGTTGTTTTTTAGCGCAACTGAATTTAAACGAGTATCTTACTTTCAATGCAAATAAAACTCTGACTAGTTCATTGGAAGGCATCTGTGGTAAACTCACTGTTGACAAGTCAACTATTAATATAATTGCAGTCTACAGACCACCAAGGACGAACAAATTGTTATTTATTGATGAAATCGAGCAGATACTTAAGAAGATCCCATCAAACGAGGACGTCGTGATAATAGGTGATGTGAACATAAATCTGTTAGGAGTGAGTGAAAGTCAACAAGTGTCGAACTATAAAGACTGTCTGTGTGGACTAGGCTTACAGTGCGTGATACCACCTACCGAGGTGACGCGAGAGGCTATCGTCGCGGGTGTAAGAGAAGTGTCGTGTATAGACCATGTCTGGGTGCGTACAGAGCAGTTGCAAGATTGTCTGTCGTTTGTGATTGAGTGTTTCATGTCGGATCACCATGTGGTGGGTGATTCGATACCGTTAGATGCGAAGCCACCGTGGACGGACCATAAGAACTTGCACACTCGGTATGTGATTAGCAATAAGACTGTAGCTAAGAAAATCACTGACTATGATTGGTCTCAACTGTTGTTTACTGATTGCCCTTTATCTGTGTATGATAAGTTGCAAAATACTTTTAATGATATTTATAAACATAGTAAGACTGTAATGCCAAAGACAAAAAAACGGGATACACAACCGTGGATAAGTAGGAGTTTGAAAAATATGTTGTTGCGTAGGGATAGATTGTTTAGAGAGTGGAAAGATACACCTAATAATAACACAAAAAGATTATAGTACACTAGATTTAGAAATAAAGTAAATAAATTGATTTTTAAAGAAAAAAATAAATTTCGTCAAGATGAAATAAAAAATTGTTATGGTGACCCAAAAAAAATCTGGGACAAAATTAATAGTTGGACAGGTAGAAAAAAGCCAAATATAGATGACATAGTCAAGAGATACTTTGGAGGTAAAGACACGATGTTTAACATTATGTAGTAAATTTGCAGATACCTTTACTGAAGAAATTATTAATATAAAACACAATTGTGATATTAAATTATTAGATAGAAGTAAGTATGTTAGGGTAAGTAATGTGACCTTCCGTTTTAAACCCGTGTCCAGCGACACAGTGTGTAAAGTTATCGATCAGCTGAGCAGAGATAAGGCGCCGGGCATTGATGGTATTCGAGTTATGGACTTAAAACTAATTAAGAATGAAATTTCACCAGTCTTGTCGCACTTTGTCAATCTGTGTTTATCGAAAGGGGAATATCCAAGTACACTCAAAAAAGCTTTAATCAGGCCCATCTTTAAACAGGGTGCCCACTCGGATTACGCTAACTATAGGCCTATCGCTATCTTATCAGTGATAAATAAAATAGTAGAAAAAATAGTAGTTGGTCAGGTTAGCGAATTCTTAGAGCAGAATGATGTTCTGGCAAATGCGCAACATGGATTTAGGCGCGGCCGCAGCACCATGACGGCACTTTCACAGTTTTCTGAAGACATGAACAGTAGTCTGGATCAGGGACACCAGATCTTGGCGCTGTTCATCGATTATAAGAAGGCTTTCGACACTCTGGACCACGAGGTGCTGTTGCAGGCCATGGACGAGTGTGGGATCAGGGGCCCTACTAACAGGTGGTTCCGGAACTACCTAAGTGGCAGAACCTTACAAACCTGCATTTCCGGAGTGGTCGGTAAGGAAGCTGCGGTTGACCTTGGCGTGCCGACTGGATCCGTGTACGGACCAGTTGGCTATGTCATGCATGTCAATAGCGTCAGTAATGTTGTGAAGAAATGTCGTGTTTATATGTATGCGGACGACATGTGTCTCGTGTACTCCTCGAGGGATATACAGGAGGTCAGGTCTGTTTTGCAGGATGACTTCGACAATATCACCCGGTGGGCGCACGATAACGGTATCATCCTAAATCTAAGTAAGACGAAGGTGATGCATGTGCACTCGCCGCACAACTTGCTGGCAAAAAAGGTCTGCAGTGATGATATCGGTATCGTGGGCCACACTTACGAGTGCATGCACGTCGGGAATATCAACTGTTTTTGTCAAAAGCTTGAGTATGTCAATAGATTTAGGTATCTGGGTCTGTGGGTGGACCGCCACATAAACTGGAAGACACAGATTGACACAGTGTGTGCAAGGCTTAGGTCAGTTTTGGGTAAGTTTTATGTCTTGAAGTCGCCGTTGAGTAGAAAAACGTTGCGTGTAATTTATTTTGCCCTAGCCGAGTCTTTGATTAGCTATGGACTAAATATGTATGGCCGTACATTTAAAACATATTTAAATAGTATTAGATCACTGCAAATACGTTTCTTAAAATATATTGTTAACCCTAAAATAAAGCGAGAGAGTAAGGAGAATTATGAGAAACTATTTGTTATTTGTAAGGTGCTTCCTGTACATGAGAAGGTCAAGTACTTGCTGGTTCTCGAGCAGTTCTATAACGATCAATATAAAATGTATGAAACGAACACTTACAATACTCGAAGTGTTAGAGAACGTAAGTTCCTGCGAGCACCAGCAAAAAATTACTACGGCAAGAGAACCAATAAGTATTTGATCCCCACAGTGTTTAATAGTCTTGATTGGTTGAGAGGAGAAAATGGTGGAATTGCCAAGGGAAAGTTAAAAAGAAGACTTATGGATGTGTTGCTTGATGGGGTGGCCGTTGCCTGTGATGCATCAGCACTGTCACAGCGCTGACGCGCGCACCTGTGTTGTGTTGTTGTGAGTTTGTTATGCCTATAGCTATCCATATGTACCTAGGTGGCGGCGCGGGCTGGCGCCGACCGCGCCTGCGAATGTGCGGCAGTAGCCCGCGTTGCCACTGAATTGAATTGTTTTATACCTATGTTTTATATTTAAGTTTAAACCAATTGTTATACGAGCGCTAATCCCGCCGATAAACTGCCTCGCAGTTTGGTGGGCTTTTAATGTTTAAGAACAAATGTTTTTACAAAATAAAAGATTTATTTAAAAAAAAAAAAAAAAAAACAGCCCAACACATTTTTGATCAGTATTCGACGGACCGGACCATCGTAAAGAGTAGCACTCACCGCGAACCCGCCGCGGCTTACCATCACCGAACCTTTCTCTGGGGTGTACCACCAATCACCCGCGCACCAGAACACATAGCACGCCGTGACCACCCCAGGGACCAAACCAGCACATGGGTACCAGACGATTCCGTGTATGTCACCCTAGGACTCCCTGTGATGGGTAAGGTCAGCGTTGTCGCCTATGTTACCAAGCGGCACCGCAACCTACTTGTTGGCCGCTTCGTCGCGGCTTAACCGGCAAAAACACTGTCGAGCGGCCCCACCTCGGGTTACTCTTCGCTTCACCGTGGGTGACCAAGCCACGGCTACTGAGCCCTCCGCCACGATGCGGGAACCCACCGAGGGGGACAAATAGCGCCCTAGTCGGGACCAAATGGGACTATTCTTCAACTCTTAATCGAACTATTCCTGGCACTCTAGTCTGACTACTCCTGCCGGTTAAGAACAGCCTCTGTGATAGGCTTGAGTCACGCATTTTATCACGGTTTTTGCTCCCAAACTGTGATAAAAATGTGTGACTCAAGCCTGTCTCAGTAGGCCGTATTCGCCCAGCTGGAGACCAAATGGAACCACTTGGCGCCCTAGTGGGACAACTCTTGGCGCCCTAGTGGGACAACTCTTGGCGCCCAAATGGGACTTCTAATCGTGAACTAGCGGGACTACTCTTGAAGCCCAAATAGGATAACTCTAAGCGTCCTTGGGGATTTCTCTTGGCGCCAAAATGAAACTTCTCTTGGCACCGTAATTAGACAACACTTCGAGCCCAAATGGGACTAATACTTGTCTCTACCTTTTTTTTGGTTAAGGGTGTGCAATCATCCAATGATATCACCCGCTGTGAAGCGGGAGGACGAGTCAGACTTTTACTGGCTAAAACCCACCCAAGTTCCTTCAGTTGGCCCGCCGCGCCTCAGCTTACGGAGAGTCTCCAACCCGAGCTGCTGGAGGAGGTAGTCGCAGCCCTCTTCCCGGCGAGAGCGGATCATATCCCGCCGCCGATGGCTTTGCCCAGGGCCGCAGTCTACAGAGGAGGACGCCATCAGCTACCCAGAGGTAACACAGGCAGAGATGGAGGCGGCCGTGATGCGGCTTCGCGCCAAGAACGTGGCTCCGGAGCCCGACGGGATGTGTTAGTGCCTGGCTCTGAGCCCTGGCTAAGAGGACTCTTCACAGCGTGCCCTGAGCGGGGTCAGTTGCCCACTTTGTGAAAATCTGGTTGGTCCTGCTCAGGAAGACGGGCCGCCCTGCGGACACGCCGCCCGTATACCGGCCCATAGTGCTGCAAGACGAGGTGGGTAAGTTGCTCGAGCGTATAATCGCTGCCCACCTCGTCAGATACTCGTCTTCATTCGTCCAGGAGGCACTGCGGTATTATCGAGTACCTTCCTACCCCCGCCGCATCGTCGGGGCTTATTTGGCGGAGAGGTGTGTCACTTACGTTACCAGCACCACATGTAATGCGGTGTTCCACAGGGCTCGGTCTTGGACCCGCCCCTGTGGAACATCGGGTACGACTGGGTGCTGATGGGCGAACAGGAACACCGGGGTGGATTTTAGGCAGTACGAGTTTGACAGACCCCTCCGCCATCCATCCGTCCTCCGACATCCAATAAGGATTCTTAAAGGCCGACAAAAAAAAATACAAAAAAGGGGCCAGGGCCGCGGTAACTCTAATTTTTTTTCAAACTTATCCGCAACCCAGACAGGTATCGGCCCTAGCGGAACCCGTTAGTTTTGCTGACATCTCTTTGAGGTGCGGGTGGAACACTACGCGCCGTCGAATCGGGCCTGTTCCTTTTCGGACGGCGGGCTAAGATTAGTGATGTAACGAATGTTCGCGTTCGCATTCGCGGAAATATTCGCATTTCCAATATTGCTGCGAATGTTTTGCGAATATGCATCAGAAAAAAAACAATTTGAAGATAATAGTAGTAATATTTACTCTCAATTATAGTGCGGGACTGGTGAATACTAGGCTGTATTACAAGTATTATTTGTTCCCTTCAGACGAAGCCTTCGCATAATTATGATAGAACTTCACATACAGGTAAGTTCTTTTAATAATTAATTATCAATGAATTGATCTACCTATATGTTATGAAAATAAAGTTCTAAATTGAGTCAGCAGTTTTATTTTGTGTGGTAAATAAAAATCAGTTTCTTATCAATACCTAATTTACTATCTTAAATGAGTACGATTTTACTTACATTATAATCTTAACTAATGTATGCCGCTGTAATTATAAATTGGTTAGTTCAATTACCATGAAATTAATTGATTGAAATCATACCTCATCCAATTCTTTTTGGTACTACCAATTAAGACTTCTGCAGACTTAGCCAGACTATAAAATTACGAAACGACATTTGCTTCTATTTTTCAACAGCGTGTATACATTTTGTGTGTCTAGTTAAAGATCTCTTTTCAGTAAAGCTACTCTGGCATATATCACATTTGAAAGTTCTCTCGACAGTGTGTGTACGAACATGTTTCGTTAAATTCGCCTTACTACAAAAACTAATCTGGCATATCTCACACTTAAAAGGTTTCTCACCAGTGTGTGAACGAACATGTCTTGTTAAACTCTCGTTATTACAAAAACTTCGCTGACATATATCACATTTAAAAGGTTTCTCACCGGTGTGAACACGAATATGCGCTACTAAAACACGTTTTCGTCTAAAACTACGTTGACATATATCACATTTGAAAGGTTTCTCACCATTATGTATGCGAATATGACATTTCAAAACACTTTTACTAATAAAACTACGCTGACAAATTTCACATTTAAAAGGTTTGTCACCAGTGTGTTTTCGGCTATGAGTTGACAAATGACTTTTATTATAAAAACCTTGCTGACATATGTCACATTTAAAAGGTTTCCCATCAGTGTGTCCGTGAATATGTCTTGACAAATGACTTTTATATTTAAAACTACGCTGACAAATATTACATTTAAAAAGATTCTCACCGGTGGGGTGAACACTAATAATATGCATTGCTAAATTAGCCTTTTGTCCGAAACTACGTTGACATATATCACATTTGAAAGGTTTCTCGCCAGTATGTATTCGAATATGACTTTGCAAATTACTTTTACTAACAAAACTACGCTGACACATGTCACATTTGAAAGGTTTATCACCAGTGTGTACGCGACTATGAATTGTCAAATGACTTTTATTAGTAAAACAATGCTGACATATGTCACATTTAAAAGGTTTCTCACCAGTATGTATGCGACTATGACTTGTCAACAGACTTTTATATTTAAAACTACGCTGACATGTATTACATTTGAAAGGCTTTTCATCCGCGCGTATACGAGTATTATTAGTACTGTCATGAACACCAGTATGTTCGTTTTTGTTTTGCTCGACTGTGATTTCATCTTCTGGGTTTGTTCTTCGTGTGTCCAGTTTTGTTTTTTTCGCGAAGGGTGACCCTGTGAATATAAATCTGGTTAGTTCAATGTTCGATGAAAATTGCACAATACATATTCATCAGATGCATCAGCAGGGGATTTACTGGTGACATTAAATAACACTTTATCACAAGTGTCATAATATAGATGTTACTAGCTGACCCCCGCGGCTTCGCTCCCGTCAAAATTATAGCCTATGTTACTCGGGAATAATGTAGCTTTCCGTAGGTGAAAGAATTTTTAAAATCGGTCCAGTAGTTTCGGAGCCTATTCGGTACAAACATAAAAACAAACAAACAAACAAAAAAATCTTTATCTTTATAATATTGGTATAGATAGGAAATCAGTGAAACCAGGAATTCTAAAGATTTCCTAGATATATCTAGGAAAACAACAGAATTCCAGGCTTATTTTATAACAGCCGGGACCAAAGGTTTAACGTGCTTACCAAGGCACGAAAGAATCTCGCTATGTAAGGATACTCAACTATCCACAGAACCGTGCGGCTGTTATAATTATTAGACATAAGTTCCTCAATCAGAACACAAGCAACAGTTTAAAAAATAAAAAATAAATTTTTCTTCAAAACTTGGTGAGCGAGATTCGAACGCCATAATGAACCAAACCCTTTAGCATGACGCGTGAGTTAGTGAGCGTCAGAATCGCAGGTCAACAGTCTTATTTAGCTTTCAAATTGTGCCTAAAAATTACTTACCAATTGCTTATATTTGCTTACCATAATGAGAGAATTGCTTATTTCATCTATTAAAAGAATTAAAACATTTAAGGTTGACCAGCCATTCTGATATCAGAATGGCTGGTCAATCTCTGTAGAGTAGTAACCATGTGGAATTACTGAAATTTTAATGTGCCAAAGATTGCTTATTAATTGCTTATTTCACAATTTAGAAGCCTAGACCCAGTATATCCTGTTATTCTATCTATAAGCTAGTCAAGAATTTAAAATCCCCTGTGCCTGTTAAATTTATGAGAGCAAAGTGACGTATGTCGAAAATTGCGTTTATATATCAAAAGGTTTTATTACTCGTTTCTTTATTTTCTGAAATAACCGAATGGGGCCTAGTTTCTATATTATTTTTAATCATGGCTGTATTTATTAACTTTGTATATCTTGCTGACATAGAATACTTATGTTTTTAATAGTGGCTTAACCGACATTTTTTTTTATGTTGCCTGCCAATAAAGAGATGAAATTAATCTGCCGTACATTAATTTTTATAACTTACTGTCGTCGTTTTTTTATGTGCGTGTGGACTGAGGGACCAAACTGGTATGTCGCAAAATAAAAATCGTAGGATTTACTAGTAGACTTAAAACAATTGTAAAACAAATCTGGGAATTTCTAAACAAATTTATTTTTGAATCCTATGAAAATAGATAAGAGTAGTCTGACCACAAAATGCAGACAGTACTTTTATATTTTGTACGGTTAATTTTATGTTATATTACATGGCTTAAATGTATTTAATAAAACAATAGATTACAAAATTAACTTATCAATTATTGCAATACTAGTCAGCACTTACACTAATTTTGAAATATTGGTCATCATAGCTAAACGTTCGTTCATAAAACAGTGATATCAGTAGATAAAGGCAGATTATGTATTTCTTGTTTTATATAGCATTTAAATTATATTTTTTTTTTGCTACTCGTAATTATAAATAAATGAGCTGTTTCCGAACGCAATCTTGAAGTAACATTAAATTAATCTACTATAATTTTTATGTAGGTATGATATGGCTGTGTTTCCACCAGAGATGTGCTAGGATGCGTAGCAAGGGATGTGTTGTTAAGAACCATTACTTCAAACAAAATGATTCTATTGGTTCTTCTTCTTGGTTGATGTTGTTTTGTTGTGGCTGGGTAAACACCCAGGCTCTCTCAGCGTAGTTCTAGTGAAAGCTTTTTGTACATACAAAACAAAGGAAGGATGTGTGCGAGGAATGTGTTGCGAGATATGTGTGCTAGGGATGGGCGCGAGCAGTGTTGCCGTTCTAGCGACTTTGTCGCTAGTTCCAGCGGATTTTATGAGTGGTTAGGTTAGCATAGGGCAAACCTGGGCCATGGGGTCCCAGGGCTAAGAAAGAAAATTTGGTTCAAATAAATATCAAAGTTAAAAAACCGGCCAAGTGCCACTCGGACTCGTGCAAGAAGGGGTCTGTACCATTATCGCAAAAAAAAATAACGTTTGTTGTGTGGGAGCCCCACTTAAATATGTATTTCATTAAATTTTTGTTATAGCAGAAACAGAAATACATTATCTGTGAAAATATCAACTGTCTAGCTATCACGGTTCATGAGATACAGCCTGGTGACAGACAGACAGACGGACCGCAGTCTCAGTAATAGGGTCCTGTTTTTACCCTTTGGGTACGGAACCCTGAAAATGGTTCAAAAGTCGTTCAATTATTTTTTGTGGCTTACTCATATTTTTTGGTCGCCAACCACTCATGAACTCCGCTAGAACTAGCGACAAAGTTGCTGAAACGACAGCACTGGGCAACACGGGCACTCGGGCAAAGGCGCGCACGCTCCGCTGCTTCCACACTTTATCTGAAACGAGCCCGCTACACATCCTCGCGCCGCCCATCTGTTCACCGATTCACAGCGTCGGTACGCATCCTCGCACCGCTCAGCTATCTCGCACATCTCTGGTGGAAACGCAGCCTAAATGTGTAGATTCTGTTTAATGCTACCTACCTACCTTAAAACTAATTCTCATACTATTATCGTGCCTTTTTATTAAATAGACTTTCCTTGAATACACACCTTTTTTCATTAAAGCAATTTTAGATACCTATTATATAGTAGAAACTTTTTACTAAAAGTTAAGTACACTAGTCTTTCTGATATTCTTCTCGTCAAGCAGCTAGTACATGCACATATGTCAGTGGATGTGAGGATTGAGGGACCAGTTTTAATAATTGCTATCTAAAAATTGCGGCGATATTTCTTTTCCATTTCTTTTTTACAAAATGTTTCAAGTCTTATTTTAAGAATGTATGTAGAAAAAGAGAGATTTTATTTATTTGATTCGATAAATTCACTAAAATATGTATCTTTCTTGTGTGGAATGAGGGATCACAGTTTAGTCGTTACATATATTTTATCTTTGAAGCTTTGTGGTCTGTTATTTAGTTAATATCTTTACAAATTCTTTACTCAAAGTCTGTAGTCACGACACCTTAATTTTTAGGGTTCCGTACCCAAAGGGTAAAAAACAGACAGACAGACTGCGGAGTCTTAGTAATAGGGTCCCGCCCTATTACTAAGACTCCGCAGTCCGTCTGTCTGTCACCAGGCCAACCGTGATAGTTAGACAGTTGAAATTTTCACAGATGATGTATTTCTGTTGCGGCTATAACAACAAATACTAAAACCAGAATAAAATTAATATGATATTTAAGTGGGGCTGCTCCCATTCAACAAACGTGATTTTTGTGCGGTTTTTTTCGATAATGGTACGGAACCCATCGTGCGCGAGTCCGACTCGCTCTTGGCCGGTTTTCAGATACTTTTCGAGATCTGGCTGATAATCTGTGAGGACTGAGGGACCACACTTTAAGTTTGCTGCAGCTGTAGTTTTTAATATATGTATTTGTTTACAAATTCCCAGATTTGTTCTACAATAGTTTTAAGTCTAATAATAAATCCTACGATTTTTATTTTGCGTTATACCAGTTTGGTCCCTCAGTCCACACGCACATAAAAAAACGACGACAGTAAGTTATAAAAATTAATGTACGGCAGATTAATTTCATCTCTTTATTGGCAGGCAACTTAAAAAAAAGTCCGTTAAGCCACTATTAAAAACATAAGTATTCTATGTCAGCAAGATATACAAAGTTAATAAATACAGCCATGATTAAAAATAATATAGAAACTAGGCCCCATTCGGTTATTTCAGAAAATAAAGAAACGAGTAATAAAACCTTTTGATATATAAACGCAATTTTCGACATACGTCACTTTGCTCTCATAAATTTAACAGGCACAGGGGATTTTAAATTCTTGACTAGCTTATAGATAGAATAACAGGATATACTGGGTCTAGGCTTCTAAATTGTGAAATAAGCAATTAATAAGCAATCTTTGGCACATTAAAATTTCAGTAATTCCACATGGTTACTACTCTACAGAGATTGACCAGCCATTCTGATATCAGAATGGCTGGTCAACCTTAAATGTTTTAATTCTTTTAATAGATGAAATAAGCAATTCTCTCATTATGGTAAGCAAATATAAGCAATTGGTAAGTAATTTTTAGGCACAATTTGAAAGCTAAATAAGACTGTTGACCTGCGATTCTGACGCTCACGTGAGTTAAGGAACCCCAACCTACCAATATTAGCTTTGTCAGCCAATAAGTATATATTAGACATATTATTTCCAAATATTCCATTGCTTGATCAGCATCCAGAATAATCTAGGACATGCGTCATATCTGATCAGCCATGCATGTACTACATTAGCAATAAAGTTAGTTTAAAAGATCAATATTTTATCAGATGACTAGAACTGTCTGTCTGTCCGTCCGTATGTCACAGCCACTTTTTGCCGAAACTATAAGAACTATGCTGTTGAAACTTGGTAAGTAGATGTCTTGACAATAAATTTTGGGGGTTTCCATACTTGAAACTACAACTAAAAATATTATTTTTCATCAAACCCATACATGTGGTATCTATGGATAGGTCTTCAAAAATGATATAGAGGTTTCTAATATCATTTTTTTCTAAACTGAATAGTTTGCGCGAGAAACTCATCCAAAGTGGTAAAATGTGTGTCGCCCCCCTGTAACTTCTAAAATAAGAGAATAATAAAACTGAAAAAAATATATATGATGTACATTACTATGTAAACTACCAGCGGAAATTGGTTTGAACGAGATCTAGTCAGAAGTTTTTTTTTTAATACGTCATAAATCGTAAACCGCAATTTACCAAGTACGGAACCCTTCGTGCGTGAGTCCGACTCGCACTTGGCCGGTTTTTTTTTATACTTCCGTTGTCGCTTACTTAATTCGTGCGCTCCTAGAGGTGTGATTGGCCCCTGCGATCACGCGATAAATTGAATACTTAATACTACGCGCCCGCGTAGTCTCGTTTATTGGGATTACGGATATACGTTCTGGGGAACGTACCGATTCCACACATTTCCTATTACATTATAGAATGTATTATGTTTATGCATTATGTACTGTACATGTGTTTGATTAGTCGGTAAGAATTTATATATTAAGAGGAAATGCGGGCGAAAAGCGCCGACAGATTTTCCTTGGTAAAAAGCCATAATTCGAGATTTGTCTCTCGCCTATATCCTCCTCCAGTGTTGGACAAAGGAGACGTTTCATTTTTGTATGGGACTCCGGCCATAAGATGTACCTTTTAGGAAGCTGGGGAACTAACCCATCAATATAATACAATATTTTTTTTAACTAATAATTTTATGCGCATGATAAAAATTAAAAATGTTTGGCGTTTATTGTGAGAGTTATGACAGCCATGATAGTTTGTAAAAATGACGAACCTTACCTAGATATAATAAACAAAATGTTATTTTGAATTATTCGTTAAGAAGTACACTTCATCTCACTTCAGAATATATATATTTTTACAATTTAATCGTCACAATCGCTTATAATTAGTCGGAAAAGATGTTAATGAGAATAATAATAATTGTTATTATTCGTAATTAATAATTGTCGTGCGAGCCGTTCGCCGGCGTCGACCATCAAGCCGAAGCTGCGCAGGTGAGCACGCAGAAAACACTCCTATTCCCAAAGTGGTTCACCTGGACCCCGGCTGTCCTTGGTGGTGCAAGTGTCTTTAGCAGCTAACGCTGTACCATCAGGTTGACCGTCGGCCTACTTGCTCACCTATTGATTCTTGATCGTCCTCCACTCCGGTTTTAAACACCATTAAAGGTTCATCATCATCTGAATCTGACTCTGAATGGTATGCTGGTATATCTTGTACATCTGTAAGTAAACAAAGTTTTACATGTTTATACAGGTTAAAACAGAGACATCACAATTCCTGAAAAGGGGACACTGGATATTATTTTATCTTTTCTTAAGAACTTACCTCCGGTTAGATGTTCTTCATTCGGCTGAATAATATCATCCAGGCTCTCAAAAACAGTTGGGCATTCTTCTTTGATAGTAACGCTTTCTGTTTGGCCGAAATCAACTATACTTATGTTCTCCATTGGAGTTTTTATGAACCCATTATAAAACGCCAGCTGCTTGTTTTGTAAAAAATCTTCCTGTAAAGACATAATTATAATATTAAGTATAAAAAAACTTTTTTGCAAAAAAATACTACCGACTTCCAAATGAAAAACTACAAAGTGAAAAATAACTTAACTTTTGGAAGTCGGTGTCTTACGTAGGTACCATTTTTTGCGATATGGACACCGACTTCCAAAAGTTAAGTTATTTTTCACTTTGTAGTTTTTCATTTGGAAGTCGGTAGTATTTTTTTGCAAAAAAGTTTTTTTATTTTTCCCTTTTTAGTTTTACCTACTTAATAGCAAGTTGTTTATTAAGGTCCATATAACTCCAGAATAGATTAACCGAATAATATGAAACTTGAACATAACCGGTGAAATGAGAGATCTGTGTACCCTTTTAGAGCGTACTGGCGTGATGTTATGTTATGAAATGGTATAAACAACAAACTGACATGCGATTGCAGCAATCCCGAGAGTTTTGCCGTTATTTATTGAAGAGTTCTGTTGTGTATCTCCGAAGTTCTTCATCAGACCTTCACCAAATTAAAATGGGACCAATTTCGAATCATAATCTTTCAAACAAAAAAAGAATTTTAGAAATCGGTTCACAATTGACAGAGATATCGATGAACATACACAAAAAAAAAAAAAAAACATAAAGTCGAACATAGAACCTCCTCCTTTTTTTGTAAGTCGGTTAAAAAGGAGGATGCTTAAGGCGGTACCCCGAGCAAAACGCCGCGCAAGCCGTTTTTTGTGCTGTTTTTAGGAGCTATCTACTCGTTATTTAAAAAGAAATATCAATTAATAAAAATACATTAAATTTCTACATAATATTGATTCTAAAATGGTAGATTTAGTTTTTTTTTAAATGTTGTATATATTTCACTAATCTCATTCCGAAAAAACATAAAAATGAGGAATAATTATTGATATTATGCATCTCCTCGTAAAGTGTTCATTAATTATTTTTTGTACTAACACTAATGGATAGACAATTTAATAACGAACATTTTTGTAGAATTATTTTTTTCAAAAGACCAAAATTCGATTTTATATAGATTTTATTCTAAAATCTGGGCGTATTTACTACTGTAATTCATGCGCCGCCAGTGCCGCTAGACCAATAGGAATGCTCATATCTCATGCCGATTTTTTGGTCAGGGTACCGTCTTAAGGTGACACCGCGACCGCGACGCGCTACCGGGACAGGAGCGCGATATACATCGCGGTCTCCGCTGCTGTACTGTGGGCCGAGACTGAGACGTGTGTCGCACACAAACTCTCCTCGATTTGAATAGCTATTTATTTATTTAAACTTCATGTACAATGGCGATACATAGGCGGACTTAATGCAGCAAGGCATTCTCTACCACTCAACCTTTGGGTTAAAAAGAACACAACAGTGGTAGGAGTCCAAAACAAAAATAAAATATGAACAATAATTAAAATTGGTTATTAAACTATCTAACTAATAAAATACATAAATAATTTCTAAAACAATAGACTAATAAATATTACAATAAATACTATATTCTAAACGAAACAGAAATTTAAATATAATATATATGACGAAGACCGAGCTATGTAAGAGAGGACAAGTAATAGTTCCGGCTTTTACGCTTAAATGAAAATTTACTCTCAGCTTTTTTTATGCCAAGGGGAAGCACGTTCCAGAGTTTTATAGTAGAGACAGTGTAAGAATTCGATACAAACCCAGTGCGGTGAGAAGGAATATGGAGAAGTAAGTTTTTGGAAGCTCGAAGGTTAAGATCGTGAGAACTGCCCAGCACTTTAAAGTATTGTTTTAAATAATCAGGAGTACGAGGATCGTTCATGATGTTGAAGAGCATGCAGAGGGATCTGAGGGATCTCCTCTGACGGATAGGCAGCCATTTAAGCTGAGAACGGAAGGATGAAATGTGATCATATTTACGAAGCCCGAAAATAAAGCTCGCTATGGTCAGATATATTGTTATAAATCAATATTTCATATTGTACGTTGTTCGGTTTTTACGTTGTTCGGTTTGCCGACGATATAGTGGTCATGGCTGAGCCCATGGAGAACCTCAGTACAATGCTCGATGACTTCAGTAAAGCTTCAGAAAGAGTGGGTCTAAGGATGGACATGGACAAAACCAAGGTGATGTTTAATGCTCGTGTTGTGCCCACTCCTATCAAAGTCGGAGACTCCATACTCGAAGTTGTGGACGATTATGTCTACCTGAGACAAATGGTCCAGTTAGGTAGGTCCAACTTCAAGAGAGAGGTCATCCGTCGAATCCGACTTGGCTGGGCAGCGTTAGGGAAGTTGCGCGGTATCTTATCGTCCGACTTACCACAGTGTCTTAAGACGAAAGTCTATGACCAGTGTTTGTTGCCAGTGATTACTCACGGGACAGAGACGTGGTCGCTCACAATGGGCCTCATCAGAAGGCTTAAAAGTTACCCAAACGGCAATGGAGAAGGCTATGCTCGGAGTGTACTTGTGTGATCGAATCAGAAATGAAGACATCCGCAAGAGAACCAAGGTTACTGACATAGGCAGAAGAATTGCCAAACTTAAGTGGCAGTGGGCAGAGCACTGGTTTTTGGAAATTCTACCCTTAAGGGGATAAAATAGGGGTTGAAATTTTATGTGAAATTATTCGGTTTGGAAGGTAAAACATCAGAAATTGTTGGTTTGCGCTGTAGGTTAATAAATAACAATGAGTTTTTTGTTTATTTCGGCAATCTACCCCTAAGGGAGTAAACAGAGGGTTGAAAGTTTGTTTAAATTTTCTACAGTTTGTAAGTTGGACACGTGAAATTAAAGATTTACGCTTTTGGTTGATAAAAAGAATTCATGTATTTATTGGAAATTCTACCCTTAAAGAGGTGAAAAGGTGGACATTTCTTGGGCTTTATATAAATAGTAAAGGTTTTCATTATTAGTTTTTCAAAACT
The DNA here is from genome assembly GCA_949775005.1 of Orthosia gothica. Taxonomy (NCBI): domain Eukaryota; kingdom Metazoa; phylum Arthropoda; class Insecta; order Lepidoptera; family Noctuidae; genus Orthosia; species Orthosia gothica. Next base: position 61,508,585 of record OX459034.1, on the reverse strand, counting down.
ACTCCTAAAAGACGATTTGGGAGGTGTTAATTTTTTTTGAAGAATTTTACTGTACAGGGCTTCTTTTTATGATGTAGGGGAACACTAAGAAGGAATTTTTGGAAATTCAACATTTAAGGGGTGAAACTAAAAGTCATTACGGATCACGCGAACGAAGTCGCGGGCGCAGTGCTAGTATTATTAGTATGCGAAAGTTTAGAAAGAAGGATGTTTGTTACTGAATCACGGCAGAACGAATCTGGATGAAATTTGGCACTGATAAAGATAATCTGGAATAGCGCATAAGCTACTTTTAGTAGTTATTAAAATAAAAACCATAGTAATGTATCATAATTATGGAATTGCCCAACAGTTACGTACCAATATTCATGATGACCAGACAATGTGATGAATAATGAAGTTTACATCAGTATTCATTACATTGCCGGATTTGACTTGACTTGATTCATATTGCCCGGACATCATACATAGAGCCTTGATTAATCATTTGGTCTATGACCTATATACAACTAGAGGCCAAAAAAATAAAATAATAATAATAAATACAGGCCAAAAATAAATTTTCAATATAATGACATTATGTACAGGCATTTCAAGCGCGACCTGACTCCCATACAAAGCTTAAGGACAGGTAGTGTCGCGCGTCTCCTGCCTCGGTCGCGTGTCGCAGTCGCGGTGCCTACTCGCACCTTCTATTATTTATTTATTTATTTATATACACTTTATTGTACACCATAATAAATAAGAAAAAGAAACTTAATACTAAAAACATACAATGTTTGTTTTTCTATGTTCTATGTTATAGGGGTTTGGTTTCCGCACTTAGTCCTTCAGCTGGACCATTGTGCGTGGGCCATGGCGGCCGTTGGGTGGATTATTCCAGCCAGCCCACCTCCCTCCAGAAGCTGATTAGGGCTCCTGGTTTTCTTAGAACGCCGTGTAAGTTCTGGGCGACCCGAGGGTTTGTGTTCTTATCTTGGTGACCCCTGTGCATTCGAAGAGAACGTGCGCAACGGTTTCCTCAGTCTCCATGCATGCCCTGCACAGAGGACTGTCCGTTATGCCTATTGTGTGGAAGTGTTTGTTAAGTGAGCAGTGTCCCGTGATGGTCCCCGTCATCAGGCGCAGGCCATTCCTGTCCAGGCGTAGCAAACGTCTGGTAAGCCTACTGTCCAAAGAGGGCAGAGCTTCTTTGGACTGCCTACAGTCTGGTGCCGAGGTCCACCAGTTTTCTGCCTGTGTCTGGGCGAATCCCTGTAGCCACCTGCGTATTTGGTTGAAGGGGATGGCTACAACAGGCTCGGGTCCATAGACCGCCGTGCTAGATCCGCGTCTCGCAAGCTCGTCAGCCGCGTCGTTACCCAGCGATCCACTGTGTCCCTTTATCCATTGCAGTGTTACCGTGTTACGACACAGTTATACATACAGATACAGTTATTTGTTCTAGTGCGTTGTGGCATTCTAGTATTAGTTTCGATGTAATATATTTTTTCCGTAAAGATTGGAGGACTGAAGCGCTGTCAGAGAGTATGCGTATGCGAGTGTCCGTAACCCTCCTGGCTACTCGCACCTTATGATGTATGGAAAATAGCCAGGCCCAATGCTAAATTGAATACAAACCCAAAGCATTTATTTCAATTCAACCATATATAGGCACTTTTGAATTGTCCAGTCAAAAAGAAGAAGTTAGTTGTATGTTCTAAGGGTGCATTTACTGATCATCTGTTCAACAACTGGCTACATTGAGGCAGGCAACATACATACATACATAAACTCACGCCTCTTTCCCATGGGGGTACGCAGAAACTACAGAACGCCACCTGCTACGATCCTTACATACTTCTTTTGCTTCACACACATTCACACATCTAGTCATACACACATGGGTGCTGCGCACTTGCCGGCAAGCAACATGTTGAAAGTTAAACTGTTGCTGTTTGTTGAATGAATCTTACATCAACTGTTCTACAAAATACAACCGCACACATGCTCCCATACAACAAACGTGATATTTTTGCCGTTTTTTGCGACAATGGTACAGAACCTTTCGTTAGCGATTTGGACTCGCACTTGTTCGGCTTTATTGTTATAACTCTGCAAACATCAGGGATAATTGTAAAGATATATTTATATAGTTGAGTTGGATACTTTGAATTTGTACAAATCCCCTGTTGGTAGAAATCTCAACGTATTTGCAAGCCGAACATTTGATGGGATACAGGCAAATGTTTGTTTAATTCAAAATTAATAACACCTCACCTCATAATCGTCATTCATCATCTGAGTGAACAGCTCTTCTGCTTCCAAACATTTTCTTAGAAATCGGCAGCATTGGTTAAGTTGAGTGCAGCAGATGAAACAAGCAAGCATTGGTCTACGGTCCTCAGTTACAAACTGCAACAAAACTTAATTTACACTATTTTGTTCTTATGAATACAGTTGGGTATTGTGAATCCAGATTCCTGCTTATTCGGCAGTCGCTGTTATCCATCATCACATTAAACCAGCACATTTCATACAAGTTTTATTACACTACATGTACATTTGAATGTACATATTTCTTTCTTGTTTGTCTAACATTTATTTTTCCATACTCAATTAAAGAAAATAAGGTTTAACAAGTTTACTATCCTTATATACTCTTTTTGCTTATACATATATAATCCCCGGCATGTAACTTAGCAAGGTTTTGGCGTAGTGGGTGTAAGTTCGCACATATTTCACGAACCAATAATTGATCAGAAAATCCCTGTGTCAACTGACCACCCAATCATGCTTGGTTTGGTGCTAAACATTCCCCGCAGCCCTCTTCACTTCCAAAGAGACCAAAAAAATTACTACAGCGCATCTAACTCTCTAGCTTACGTGCCAGGAATATATCTAAGCATACATGCACGCTGGTTATTGCTGTGCGCCTGGTTTTTCTCTGAAGAATGTCACCAATAAGATCCTCTTAGGGCGTCCTCGCCCAGAATTTCCACTGATGACACACACTTATACCTACATAATTATTGTTTAATTCAAGTATCAACTTACCGGAATGTTAGTAAGCTTCTCATATAAGTCGTGTAAGTTCTTGTTTACCACCAAATCCATGCGAACATTTTGGACTAAACATACCCTACACATTTGCAGTTTTTCCATCTTTCTGTTCTTTTATGGTTAATTGTCTCGTAGTTGTTTATTAAATTTATCTTTTACTTTACGTAATCTTCACATATTTAGTGAATCAAAGATTGTAAATATCGTTTGCAATTCCCTCCGACAGCAGCCGGAGAGAGCTACAATCACAGAACATTTTGTGGTTACACTATTGTATCTCTTGCAGGTAAACCGAGCAGAGCAGTCCATGTAAATGAAGGATTGATTTACGAGTATATGAACTATTTAGCAAACTAAACAACACTTGCTGTTTAAGTATTAATAATAAATCTTCGCAATTAGCCAAATAAATTATGATACACCATACACTGGACTGGACCTGACTGAATTGACAGCATGACAGCTAGTGTCGCCTAGTGTCAGTTTCAGTTGTCATGTCACTGTCAGACAGGGTTGGATTATGTACTATAATTATAGTATTTATACTATAATTTCGCTCTTTGTACCAAATACTATCCACATCTAAGGATAGTACGCTAAAATACTATAATTTTAAGGTTGCTTCCGAATTCTTAGTTTTACGTCATATGAATATTTCGACCGTGCGTGCATCTGACCGAATTCAGATCTTGCGATGTTTTCTTTGTCGATGGCCGGGGATTCCCCGATTATGCGATTATCCTCAGCAGTACACTTCTATCTTTCCACTAATCTCGTTCCTTTCATTCCATTCCATTCGAAATTCAAAGTGACAACAATCGTTTGCGATTTTTTGTGTAAAATAATAAGTTTTTTTAGTGTTTTAATTAATTATGGACAGTGGCAGTGATGGTCAAGAAAATGACAATAGACCGGGAGTATCCACCCCTAAGAAAAACGTCTGAGTAGAGGCGATATGATATAAAAACAGAAACATCGTCTTCAAAAGTATAGGCCGGATTGGGAAAAGGACCCTAAGTTCAGTAAGTGGCTCACTCAGGACCCTAAAAATACCCTAAAATTTTGTCATAACTGGTGTTGATTTTAATGACTAATTAGTTAAATTAAAAATAATGAAAGTGTACTATATTTTTTTATAAATACTATCCTTTTCATTTTTTTGTGCTATCTTTTTCAACGTACCTAAATCCAACCCTGCTGTCAGATACTGACAGTTTTTTTTGGGGGGAAAGTAAAGATTGATGAGGCCAGTACAAGCAAAGACCAAAGACGTATTGCGTATTAGGAAGTATAAGGTCTTTGAGTACAAGTCTGTACAAGGCTGACATTTCGCCAAAACTATAGTCTTATTACTTTGAGCATTTTCTCTAAGGCTTATTACTTAGAGCATTTATTAGGTATCTTTTGCAAGAGCAAAACGATATTTAAAAAAAAACCGACAAAGTCTGTTAAAACTACTCTACTATTGTATTGCGCAAAAGTCGCTATCGTTTTGCTCTTGCAAAAGATACGTACGCCTGCGGGTGTGATTTCTAGCCACGTAATGATGTGATGTTCATGTTTCAATACATACGAACCCACAGTTGTTTTTTTTAGCGCAATTGATTTTAAGGCTTAGCACGCACTGCAACGAAACGTATGGAATTTAGTGGACTCATCCGCATGTAGCGGTTACAGCTTTCAGATTTATGATCAGTATACCGGCGCACGTTGCCTCGGGTTTCGCGACTTTGATTCTGAGCCAAAGATATTATGAAAGTTCATCAGTTTATAATTAGTCCAAAAAAGGCCAATTTATATGAACCGACGCCGACGCTTCGTCAATACAGTAACAAAATAGAAATTTAACTTGCTTGCACCTGCAATAAAATATTTATGCTTATAACGATATTTTTATTAGTTTATGTTGCAAACTTAAGGCGGAAACACATTACTGTGGCGTGGCGTGGCGCATACTGGCGTGGCGCTGAGTGTGCACACTAAGCTGGCGTGTCGTGGCGCGCCATAGCGCTATTTCTGAATTAGTATACATCGAACCTTTGCAACGTGTAGACGTAACTTCGGATTCGGATGATGATTTCGATGAAGACCATCAATTTATTTCTATGCACCAGCCATGTTATATCTCCACCACCCTTCCACCATCTTGGTTGACTGGTAGAGAATACCTTAAGCTTTAAGTCTGCCTATGTACCTTTAAGTTGCATGAAATTTTAATAAATAAATAAATTTCTCCTAGCAATTAAACTACTTTAGAGCAAAATTAAAAAAAAAACCGGCCAAGTGCGAGTCAGACTCGCGCACGAAGGGTTCCGTAACATTATCGCAAAAAAGGGCAAAAAAATCACGTTTGTTGTATGGGAGCCCCCCTTAAATATTAATTTTATTCTGTTTTCAGTATTTTTTGTTGTTATAGCGGCAACAGAAATCATCATCTGTGAAAATTTCAACTGTCTAGCTATAACGGTTCATGAGATACAGCCTGGTGACAGACAGACAGACGGACCGCGGAGTCTTAGTAATAGGGTCCCGTTTTTACCCTTTGAGTACTTTTGTTTAGGACAAAAACATAAAAAATTCGGTTTGTTTACATTTTGATTATAATGGTATGCGATTATCTCGGCAACGTTTGGACCGATTTACATGATTCAAACGGATAAAATGGTTTTAGACAAAGACCTTTCATTTGACGCTAACTTCATCATAAAATCTCCACAAACAAAAATTTACGTTTTCAAGTTCCTCGCGTAATTATTAATTTATGATATCTCATACCAATTCTTTAAAATCTATTTATATATCAACTTTTAATGTTCAAATTAGGATTCTATATGATTGTACATGCTAGTTGGACATAAAACAAATACAACACTAATTAGTATCTAACAAGAAAACTGTACGTTGACGTACAAGTTCAATAAGCTCGTCGGTAATTTTCAACACGCAGCATACAAGCGTCCGCTACGAGTTCACGTCGTTGAATGGCGCGCCACGAGCCACGCGGTGTAGAAACACGTTTGCCTGGCGTGTCGTGTCGCGCCAGAGTGGTGGTGGGGGCTATGGCTTAATAGGTCGCGGGCAGTCCGCGCCACGCCAGGTCGCGCCACGCTGCGCCACGACACTCAAATGTGCCTCTAACCATACTAAATGTATGAAACCGATAGGCATCTGGCGCGACACGCCACGCCACGACACAGTAATGTGTTTCCGCCTTTAGACTTATAGGTACAGTAGGTACTTATTAATTAAAGATAAGCACTAGAATCTCGATAATTTGAGAAACTTTAACAAACAATAAATGTAGGTACAGATCTTCCATCCCGAACTTCTAGTACGAAACCGCGCGAACTCGCATAGTAGTAAACGTACGCGCACACGCTCAACCCTTTCAAGCAAAATCAAGTTTTAATATATTAAAAATATGTTTCATTTTATCATGGCGCGTTTCGTTCAGAGCCATCTCTGAGTATGATATGGAGTAAAATAATTTTACAATGCATGTCCTCGAAAAGAGCGGTTTTCCAAGCAGCCAAACTGTGCGGAAAGTGTCACTTTTTTTCACTAGTGCTTTTTACTTTCCTGTACTTTTTTAATTTTTAACTCCAACGTCAGCCCGACGCATAGAGTTTTTATTATTTGAGAAAAGTTTAAAAAAATAGTTATGTACAGATTATCATTCATATGAAAGGTAAAATAAAACTAATACTTTATTTTAGGCGTTTTTAATTATTCTAGATTTAGATTTTGATCAATAAATTAATTTTAAATATTAATTAAATATGTTTGGCAGAACGTATATTTTGCTCGTGCCTTATTGCGTTACGATGTGACAGCTATTCGCACATGCGCAGTAGATATGCCCGAGGAACTATTAGTTAATCTGTGGATATGCTGAACGCGCTTGAATAAGCCCGCCATTTTAGTAATTTCATTTTATTATTTTTATTATTTCCTCGCACAATGCATAGTAAAATATTGTATGATACACGTACGTAAGATGATTTCCGACTCGTGTCGATTTATCCACTCACTCGCTTCGCTCGCTCGTGAATAAAAATGCCACTCATCGGAAATCACCTACCTTCCGCACTTGTAGCATAAATAACTATTTAGACGCACCTGTTTTAGGTGCGTTCAATTTGGATGCCTTCGTAAATTGTTTGCAATAAAAATCTAGTATTACAAATCTCGTTGTTCTCAAAAGTTACGAAAATTGCCCTAAATATAAAAATTACTTACATGTTACGCGAGGGGGTCAAAAGTTACGAAAAATTAAAGAAATGTAACCTTCTGGCAACGCTGTCAAAATCATTAGAAAACCAAAACACCATGACCTCTAACTTCATGGAAAACACTCTGGTTTATTAACAACCACTGCTGACCACAGAGTACATTTTATTTGTATCCATATATTTCCTATCTCAATGATTTGTATCTGAGTCTGACGATACGGTAGTATCCAAAGATTACTATTATATACAGGTAGTATCTCTAAGTAGTCTGTGGTATGACCAGGTCTGACGCTTGCCCCTGGTATTTTGGTTTTGCGTTACTTTGCAAAGTTTGTTTATGTTTGTGATTTTTCTGTGTTATGTGCGTTTATCGTTGAGATGAGCGATAGTTCCTCCAGCTAATACATAATTGTGACCAGAAAGTAATTTTTTGAGTGGTTGTGCCAAAACTTAGATCGGACTGCAGTGTATTCTTAAGTTTGAGATAGGACTCCTTTATACATCATGTCATCGGATAAGCACTGCTGTGTACCTGGGTGCAAGGACAGTGGAGGTATGATATATTTTCATAGCCAAGCCTTGGATCTTTGCCTTGATAGCATACAAAATTAAGTACTTTCTATCTGACTGCCTAGCAATTTTGAATGCTTCTCAATGCTCCTCTGATCTTAAGTAGCCTTTTTCAGTTTTGGCTTCTCTTCAATTTAAAATCAATTTGTTTCGAGACAGCAATATTATGTTTATAATGTCTCATTTTTAACCGACTGCCCATAAAGGATGATGTTTTCAATTCCGATGTTTACATTTTAGTTTTGTTCTGGCATAACTCCGTCCTAAATAAACGGATTTGCAAAACTATTTTTTTATTTGAAAGAAAGAAATATAATGTTTATTCCGAAATGGTTACATTTAAATTTGGTAAAAATCTGATGAAGAACTTTGGAGATATACAACAGAAATCCGACCGCAAATCTCTTCAGGATTACTGCAATAATACGTCTGTTTATTGTTTACACCATTTCATAATCCATCTATATGAAAGTAAAAGATATTATGAAAGTTCATCAGTTTATAATTAGTCCAAAAAAGGCCAATTTATATGAACCGACGCCGACGCTTCGTCAATACAGTAACAAAATAGAAATTTAACTTGCTTGCACCTGCAATAAAATATTTATGCTTATAACGATATTTTTATTAGTTTATGTTGCAAACTTAAGGCGGAAACACATTACTGTGGCGTGGCGTGGCGCATACTGGCGTGGCGCTGAGTGTGCACACTAAGCTGGCGTGTCGTGGCGCGCCATAGCGCTATTTCTGAATTAGTATACATCGAACCTTTGCAACGTGTAGACGTAACTTCGGATTCGGATGATGATTTCGATGAAGACCATCAATTTATTTCTATGCACCAGCCATGTTATATCTCCACCACCCTTCCACCATCTTGGTTGACTGGTAGAGAATACCTTAAGCTTTAAGTCTGCCTATGTACCTTTAAGTTGCATGAAATTTTAATAAATAAATAAATTTCTCCTAGCAATTAAACTACTTTAGAGCAAAATTAAAAAAAAAACCGGCCAAGTGCGAGTCAGACTCGCGCACGAAGGGTTCCGTAACATTATCGCAAAAAAGGGCAAAAAAATCACGTTTGTTGTATGGGAGCCCCCCTTAAATATTAATTTTATTCTGTTTTCAGTATTTTTTGTTGTTATAGCGGCAACAGAAATCATCATCTGTGAAAATTTCAACTGTCTAGCTATAACGGTTCATGAGATACAGCCTGGTGACAGACAGACAGACGGACCGCGGAGTCTTAGTAATAGGGTCCCGTTTTTACCCTTTGAGTACTTTTGTTTAGGACAAAAACATAAAAAATTCGGTTTGTTTACATTTTGATTATAATGGTATGCGATTATCTCGGCAACGTTTGGACCGATTTACATGATTCAAACGGATAAAATGGTTTTAGACAAAGACCTTTCATTTGACGCTAACTTCATCATAAAATCTCCACAAACAAAAATTTACGTTTTCAAGTTCCTCGCGTAATTATTAATTTATGATATCTCATACCAATTCTTTAAAATCTATTTATATATCAACTTTTAATGTTCAAATTAGGATTCTATATGATTGTACATGCTAGTTGGACATAAAACAAATACAACACTAATTAGTATCTAACAAGAAAACTGTACGTTGACGTACAAGTTCAATAAGCTCGTCGGTAATTTTCAACACGCAGCATACAAGCGTCCGCTACGAGTTCACGTCGTTGAATGGCGCGCCACGAGCCACGCGGTGTAGAAACACGTTTGCCTGGCGTGTCGTGTCGCGCCAGAGTGGTGGTGGGGGCTATGGCTTAATAGGTCGCGGGCAGTCCGCGCCACGCCAGGTCGCGCCACGCTGCGCCACGACACTCAAATGTGCCTCTAACCATACTAAATGTATGAAACCGATAGGCATCTGGCGCGACACGCCACGCCACGACACAGTAATGTGTTTCCGCCTTTAGACTTATAGGTACAGTAGGTACTTATTAATTAAAGATAAGCACTAGAATCTCGATAATTTGAGAAACTTTAACAAACAATAAATGTAGGTACAGATCTTCCATCCCGAACTTCTAGTACGAAACCGCGCGAACTCGCATAGTAGTAAACGTACGCGCACACGCTCAACCCTTTCAAGCAAAATCAAGTTTTAATATATTAAAAATATGTTTCATTTTATCATGGCGCGTTTCGTTCAGAGCCATCTCTGAGTATGATATGGAGTAAAATAATTTTACAATGCATGTCCTCGAAAAGAGCGGTTTTCCAAGCAGCCAAACTGTGCGGAAAGTGTCACTTTTTTTCACTAGTGCTTTTTACTTTCCTGTACTTTTTTAATTTTTAACTCCAACGTCAGCCCGACGCATAGAGTTTTTATTATTTGAGAAAAGTTTAAAAAAATAGTTATGTACAGATTATCATTCATATGAAAGGTAAAATAAAACTAATACTTTATTTTAGGCGTTTTTAATTATTCTAGATTTAGATTTTGATCAATAAATTAATTTTAAATATTAATTAAATATGTTTGGCAGAACGTATATTTTGCTCGTGCCTTATTGCGTTACGATGTGACAGCTATTCGCACATGCGCAGTAGATATGCCCGAGGAACTATTAGTTAATCTGTGGATATGCTGAACGCGCTTGAATAAGCCCGCCATTTTAGTAATTTCATTTTATTATTTTTATTATTTCCTCGCACAATGCATAGTAAAATATTGTATGATACACGTACGTAAGATGATTTCCGACTCGTGTCGATTTATCCACTCACTCGCTTCGCTCGCTCGTGAATAAAAATGCCACTCATCGGAAATCACCTACCTTCCGCACTTGTAGCATAAATAACTATTTAGACGCACCTGTTTTAGGTGCGTTCAATTTGGATGCCTTCGTAAATTGTTTGCAATAAAAATCTAGTATTACAAATCTCGTTGTTCTCAAAAGTTACGAAAATTGCCCTAAATATAAAAATTACTTACATGTTACGCGAGGGGGTCAAAAGTTACGAAAAATTAAAGAAATGTAACCTTCTGGCAACGCTGTCAAAATCATTAGAAAACCAAAACACCATGACCTCTAACTTCATGGAAAACACTCTGGTTTATTAACAACCACTGCTGACCACAGAGTACATTTTATTTGTATCCATATATTTCCTATCTCAATGATTTGTATCTGAGTCTGACGATACGGTAGTATCCAAAGATTACTATTATATACAGGTAGTATCTCTAAGTAGTCTGTGGTATGACCAGGTCTGACGCTTGCCCCTGGTATTTTGGTTTTGCGTTACTTTGCAAAGTTTGTTTATGTTTGTGATTTTTCTGTGTTATGTGCGTTTATCGTTGAGATGAGCGATAGTTCCTCCAGCTAATACATAATTGTGACCAGAAAGTAATTTTTTGAGTGGTTGTGCCAAAACTTAGATCGGACTGCAGTGTATTCTTAAGTTTGAGATAGGACTCCTTTATACATCATGTCATCGGATAAGCACTGCTGTGTACCTGGGTGCAAGGACAGTGGAGGTATGATATATTTTCATAGCCAAGCCTTGGATCTTTGCCTTGATAGCATACAAAATTAAGTACTTTCTATCTGACTGCCTAGCAATTTTGAATGCTTCTCAATGCTCCTCTGATCTTAAGTAGCCTTTTTCAGTTTTGGCTTCTCTTCAATTTAAAATCAATTTGTTTCGAGACAGCAATATTATGTTTATAATGTCTCATTTTTAACCGACTGCCCATAAAGGATGATGTTTTCAATTCCGATGTTTACATTTTAGTTTTGTTCTGGCATAACTCCGTCCTAAATAAACGGATTTGCAAAACTATTTTTTTATTTGAAAGAAAGAAATATAATGTTTATTCCGAAATGGTTACATTTAAATTTGGTAAAAATCTGATGAAGAACTTTGGAGATATACAACAGAAATCCGACCGCAAATCTCTTCAGGATTACTGCAATAATACGTCTGTTTATTGTTTACACCATTTCATAATCCATCTAGCTAGTATGCTCTAAACAGGTACCTATGCAGATGTGTATAGTTCACCCTGGTACACTCTCATCTTACTGGTAATGGCAAGTTACATGTTATTTGGGTAATCTATTCTGGCATCACTGTGGGCATTATAGGTACCTTATTATAGAACTTGTCCATTATGTACCACTAAAAAGTGAAAAATAAAAAACTTTTTACAAAAAAATACAACCGACTTCCAAATACAAAATTTAAAATAACTTCAATCGATGCAATTTGTTTCAGGCATGCATGCAGTTCTTCATGGCTTTCCGAACCCTGAAAAAGACAGAGTACGATTCAATACCTGGCTATATTCGATTGGAAGAGATATTTTGGGACTTGAAAATGCACACATATTTAAGTACCGTCGAGTGTGTCACAGGCACTTTCAACATAAATATCTATGTCGCAATAATAGAATAAGCAATATTGCAGTTCCTACATTATGTTTACCAGGTTTGTTCATCAATAATATTGCTAACAATATAAGAATAAAATTGCTAATCTATACTATAAATCTATACTTAATATTATAAAGCTGAAGAGTTTGTGTGTTTGTTTGTTTGAACGCGCTAATCTCATGGACTACTGGTTGGAATTGAAAAATTCTCTCTGTGTTGGATAGTCCATTTATCGGGGAAGGTTATAGGCTATATAACATCACGCTACGACCAATAGGAGCGGAACAAAAACGGGCAAAATGATTCCTTTTTGAGAGCTTCTGTTGTGTGCGCTGCGTAAACGGTTTAAGTTACGCAAATATCATGTATGATGGAAATGTTCCTCTTTAAAAGTTCTACAAAAAAGTCCGCGACAGCATATATCTATCTTTTAAGATTGACTCACAATAGCAACTTTTATGTTCTAAATTTTAATTAGATCGCCGCTGCCGGTAGAAACAAAAGTTGGTTACATTCGTATAGTAGTATTTTATTTCTTATTCAAATAAATAGTTCAACGAGTTGTTAGGTAGGAAGGGTAGGGTATTTTTTTATTTTTTTTTACTTAACACTAATCCCCGCAGGGTAGGGTAGGGTAGTGTAGGGTAGGGTAGTGTAGGGTCGGGTAGTGTAGGGTAGGGTAGTGTAGGGTGGGGTAGGGTAGGGTCGGGTAGTGTAGGGTAGGGTAGGGTAGTGTAGGGTAGGGTAGTGTAGGTTAGGGTAGGGTAGTGTAGGGTCGGGTAGGGTAGGGTAGATAAATGTTTGGTCTTTTTATGGCAAAACAAAGTTTGCTGGGTCAGCTAGTTTTAAATATTAATATTATATAGCTGAAGAGTTTGTTTGTTTGAACGTGCTAATCTCAGGAACTACTGGTTGGAATTGAGCAAATATTTTTGTGTTGGATTGTCCACTTAACGAGGAAGGTTATAGGCTATGTAACATCACGCTACGACCAATAGGAGCGTAGCATAAATGAAAAATGTTGCAAAAACGGGCAAAATTATTCCGTTTTGAGAGCTTCCGTTGCGTAAACTGTTTCAAGTTACGCAACAATAATGTATGTAGGGTAGATGGGTAGGTAGGTAGCCAAATGATGGGCGCGAAGCCGTATAGCCTAGTTCGGACTAGGCTAGTAATTTAGTAAAGTAGCGAGTAATTTAGTGGCTTCTACTCGCTACTGCACACAGAAATCGTTCGTACTCGGTTTGTATACAGTACACAAGTGAGTGGTGTTTTGCAAGATGGACAGCCTGCAACGCAATAGAGTTAATAAACTGGTTAATCTAATCGCAATAGCCGTTTTAGAAGAGGTGGAAGAGGAAATTTGTGTAATTAAAAGAAAGAAGTTATGGGTACGAAAATGGATCGATAGAAGAGATAAATTAGAAAATATATGCTTTTGAAACACTTTAAATAATAAAATTGTGCTTTAATAAAATTGTACTTTATCCTGATGTTTTTAAATTTTTTTTTATTCCCTTTTCCCCAAATTAGGGTATATTCATTTCTTTTTGTAACTCCATGTATGCGGATTGTTTATTTTTTTTTATTTTTGTATTGTGGGGACTTAATATTCCATAAGCATTCATGCTCCAAGTATTTGGAAACAAACTTCAAAGTTGTCTCTTCGCTCCAGCTGAACGACATTTCTGCCGGCACTAATGAACTAGACTAAATTAACAGGTTCGGACTTGTTTAGCCGGCGAACCAGTAGGCACGGACGCATGGTGGGGGGAGCTACTCGCCCGATAAAAATAGAGTAGAATGGATTGACTCGACTAAATCATTCACTAAACTAGTTACTCGACTAATTTTTTGTGGTTCGCACATATTTAGCCACTAAATTACTCGCTACTTTACTAAATTACTAGCCTAGTCCGAACTAGGCTTTAGGGACAGCTAGTACTAAATATATTAGGATAGACTGAATCTTATGTCGACTGACTGTACACAATTGAAGAAGGAATAAACTTGTTCGGAGCACAAATTGCAGTAAAATCAAAACTTAACGAGAGTTAAGAAGAAGAATCTCCTTTAGGATTTTATAGACTTTTCAGGCAAACTGCTATCATATGATAATGAACCGTTTCCCTGGACTAAACAGTATTTTTTTTTAAATTATTAATTAGGTAATAACATTGCCTCACACTAGGAATTTCTCCTGTATTTTGGGTGCGTTTACAAACATTTAAACTCACATATATAAACAGCCAGACCCGGAACAACTACTTGTAGTAGTATGTAGTATTTATATTAATATTTGTTCCTCTAACTAATTTTAAATATTATTTTGGTTAATATTTAAACAGAAAATTGTATCTCAATTTTATAGGGTGAGATATCGATTCACTGTAAGGATTCAGTACTAAATATCAATTTAAATCGATTATTTTGGTCCTAATATACAGGGTGGAATTTTGTAATGCCACCTGAAAGAAAAGTACTCTTAATACTGTAGATAGAAAATTTTACTCAAAGAAAACATTCCTTTATTTTTGAAAAGAAAGAAAACGGCATTTCAAGATTTTTTCATTTCAAGATTGGTGCCTATAGGATTTATTTGTAAAAACAATGGTGTAAATATGTACATACTTAAACACTAAACAAAAGTAAACTATCCTAAAAAAAAAACTAAACCTAACTACTTACACTATATACAAAAGAAAAGTACACTTAGGCGTCGAAGTACTCCTCCACATCGCTGTCATCCGGGAACGTGCCCAGAAGACTGGCAGCATTGCCACGTTGAATGGCAATGCTGATTCTTTGCGCAAAGAAAGAGCCAGCCCTCTGGTCACGCACAGTGTCGATCAGTCGGCGAGAGATCTCCTTAAAAAGGAGACGTGCACTCGGGCCCCATGACCCAAGCGTTTCGACCCCAAACGGCTCAAAACGGCTCTTAGATTGGTTAGTTTACCAGTTTTAGTAAATAATTATAATAATTTAAGATTTATGGGTTTTCCTTTCATTTAATTTATCAAGTTTGTTAGATAAATTTCATCCTTATAATTGACCCTAACGATCGATGCAATAAAACTACAGGAAGTAATTTTTAAACATTTTAATCGGTTCGATTCCCGGGTGTGGCAAGCGAATTTTCAAAAATATTTGAATGCAGTTTTCTTTCTTTTCAAAAATAAAGGAATGGTTTCTTTGAGTAAAATTTTCTAACTGCAGTATTAAGACCACTTTCCCTGGTGGCATTACAAAATTCCACCCTGTATATATATAATACTAGGTTCTGTGAGCGGCTTCGGGCGATCAAATGCCGAAAATTTACCCAAGGGAACATATACCCGGGCTAAAAATCCTAATCCTATGTGCTATCCCAGACTATAATCTATCTCTGTGCCAAATTTCATCTAGATTCAACCTGTTTAACTCTAATAGTTTACTGCACTCACTGGCTTTTCTTGCGGAATTACACATGTTTACACTGTTGATCACAATCGTAATATTTAACACTATTTTTTTGTCTTTTTCAATTACTCCAACAAAAATAATTAAACTACATGGCCTCAACTTAAATATCACAAAAAATAACCAATTAGTTAGCATGACTGGAAAAGACTATGCAGTCACGTCACACACTGTTGTGTATACCCGCGCAACTTCAATTTTTTTATTTTTTACTGTCTACCTACATATCATTGGTTCAAGCTCTATTTATGACGCAAATGTAAACAGACAGATGTCCACACCTCCAGATATGATCTGTTTTTGCGCGTACTTATATAATTAAACATGATGAATATAGATCAAATTACTCATGAAATGGATAACGTTTCCATTGCTGATTACTATACCTGTACTCCTGAACAATGCCTGAATTCCACAGAACGGTGCGATCGTAGCCTTCGAATTATACACATTAACATTAGGAGCATAAAAAAGAATCTAGACCAATTTGTCACCATGATAACAGTGACAAAAGTTGATTTTGATTTTATAGTTCTCACTGAATGCTGGTTGCAGGTTTCGGGTGACATCCCTGTATTACCGGGTCACAGATAATATAATACTAGCATACAGATGCCTCATCCCATACAAAGAAACCGTGCCGACGTAACTAGCGTTTTTCATCTGCTTAATCTTCTTATTTTTGTAAGGACATCAATCGCGTTCGATCCCGTTTCACGGCAATAGATGGTGTTAGCAGCGGCTTGCAAGTAAAAGGGTTTACTAGGTTCGTGAATATTTTTTTCTTTAAATACAGTGAAGGTTCGTTTTATAGTATTTTTCTGCACGTTTTTACAGTTTTTTTGCAAATTTTAACAATCGAGTGGAATGCCTCAGTAATTTAAAAATGCGCCATCTACTGGGAACAATTTCAAATGATCCGTTCAAATAATCTTTGAAATGTGAATTAAGAGCCCAATATTCCATAATTTTGTACTTAGGAGAGTTGATTAAACAGGAACATACAATTTTTATGTTCAATTCCAGAAAATGTTAATTTTACACACATTTTATTGTTTTTTGGGTACATGTCGCGCCATCTAGTGAGATTTATTTGAACCAAATATTCTCTCTTAGCAATGAGACCCCGTGACCGGGTTATACCTCACACTCCACAAAAAACAACCCAATAAAAAATGACGGAGTTGTAATTTTCGCTAAAAACACAATTAGTTGTACAACGCATGAACCAATGATCTCAGATGCCAACTGCTTGGTATCTTGCTTCGATAATACAGCTATAATCGCTGTGTATCGATCCCCATCCTATCTAAACCTTGCAAACTTTTACTCTACTTTAAGTGAAATAATAAAGTCATTAAATTCCAAAAATAATGTTATGATTATAGGCGATATTAATATTGACATCAAACCCGGTAATACTGATCGTCGTTCGGATGATTATTTAACCTTGACGGCAACCCATGGCCTATTACCTGCCCATACTCTGCCGACAAGGTTGGATAACTGTCTGGACCTTGTTATGATGAAAACTAAATCCCCTGCCAGAATTGCCGTCCTGGAAACCCACATTACTGATCATCTACCTATTGCCATATTCCTCGATGTAGAAAAACCAGTGAGATCCCGCTCAAAAAACACCTCGCTTCGATATGACTATGAGGCCATTAAAAATGATTTAGATAAACATGATTTCACTCCTATCTTTGATACTACAGACCCTAACCTTGCAACTAATCTTTTGATTGGCGATTTACAGTCTGTCATAACTAAGCATACTAAAATTGTTCGCACTCCCAGTAGGAAAACAGTTATTAAACCTTGGATGACCACTGGTTTAATAAGATGCCTTCGTAACCGAGACAGAATGCACCGTCGGGTTGG
This sequence comes from Orthosia gothica, assembly GCA_949775005.1. NCBI lineage: Eukaryota > Metazoa > Arthropoda > Insecta > Lepidoptera > Noctuidae > Orthosia > Orthosia gothica. The sequence goes on along the minus strand of OX459034.1, from coordinate 61,490,984 downwards.
GGAGTCTCCCAATGATTTAATGCTAAAGACATCATATACCCGATACCGCAACTTTTGCAATTCTTTACTTAGAAAATTAAAACGGGCCTATGAGAGGACTGAATTTCAAAAAGCTCATAACAATCCGAGAGCTACGTGGAAAGTCATTAAGTCTATTACACATAGCAACAAACAGAAACACCTGCCTAATGCTCTGCTAAAATCCTCTATTGACCCTATCGAATCAGTAAACAAAGCCAATAAGTATTTTGTAAATGTTGGAAGGGACCTTGCATCAAAATTTGACTGCAGCAATCAAGCCTCCTACACATCTGCTTCCCCGTCTCCAATGGAGTCTCTAGCTATTCCATTGGTTGATGAAACACTTATAATAAGTACAATTAATAGGCTGCGCAGTGATTGTGCAATGGGATGGGATAACATCCCTTCTAACATTATCAAGCAATCTAGCAGAATTCTGGCTCCTTTCATTGCCCATATTTGCAACTGCTCCATCACTTCGGGCATTTTTCCGAAAGCTTTCAAACGTGCAGTAGTCCATCCAGTGTACAAAGGTGGAGCCAAGGACGACGTTTCCAACTATCGGCCAATTTCAGTGCTTAGCTCTTTGTCCAAAGTACTTGAGCGAATCCTCAACACCAATCTGTCTAATTATTTATTAAAAAATAAGCTTATCGCAAACAACCAATACGGTTTTCGCTCAGGAGTCTCCACAGAAGACGCTGTCTCTGATTTGTCAAACACCTTGGTCGACAAGCTGGACAATCGCCTTAAATGCTATGGTGTCTTCCTAGATTTAACCAAGGCTTTTGATACAGTTTCCATTCCCAGACTTTTGGCCAAAATGGAGCACATGGGAATACGTGGTGTGGCCCTAAATATTTTCAAAGATTACCTCACTGGGCGTAGCTAAAGTGTTAAGATTGATTCCATTTTTAGTGACGAAGAATTTATCGGCTACGGCATACCTCAAGGAAGTATTTTGGGACCCACGCTATTTCAAATATATATTAACGATCTCTGTCAATTACCGCTTATTCAATGTCACATTTTTACCTATGCAGATGACACAGCACTGCTGATATGCGATAAGGACTGGGACAAAGCTAAGCTTAGAACTGAACTTACTGACGCTCAATATATCCAAGACCGAAGTAATTCAGTATCTACCGCCAAACGCACCTAAACCACCTTCAAATTCGAAAACAATAATTGCACATATTTGTCACGATGCAGGATCTTGCAACTGTACCTGTCTGACTATGGTGCCAAGTATTAAATACTTGGGTGTGCATATCGACGAAAGGTTGGATTGGCGTGTCCACACAGATTCTCTGTGCTCCCGTCTTCGTAAATTTATATATCTGTTTAAGGAGCTCAGACACTCGGCTGACATTAAAACGGCCTCTCTTTTGTATCGTTCCCTGTGTGAGTCAATAGTAAGTTACTGCATTCCTGTGTGGGGTGGGACTTTGAAAACCGTGATGCTTAGGGTGGAACGAGCTCAGCGGGCTGTACTCAAAGTGATGTATTTCCGGCAAAGAGACTTCCCCACAGCTCAGCTCTACTCCGATGCCAAGGTATTAACGGTGAGACAGCTATACATTCTCCGCACTGTCTTGCGTCGTCATTCCAAGATGCCATTAGACAGTAATATCGCTAGTCGACGAATAGGCTTTCCTGTATGTCCGTCAGTTCAATGTCGTTCTGCACTAGCACGACGACACTATGTTGCCCAAAGCTCCCACATTTACAACCGAATAAACAAGATTTTAGCAATATACAGACTAACTGCGCGTAGGGTAAAACATAACATCAAGTCATGGCTAATGTCTCTCAGATACGAAGAAACTGAGCAGATTTTAATAACGCTCTTGTGACATCAATCCTTTCCTCAGTATATACATTTGATGTAGGTACACACATACACACCACACGCACACACACACTCACCATTACAGTTTTTTACTAACAAACCTTTTGTTTTTTTTTTCTGTGTTTCTCTTTACAACTTTGGTTTTAATTTCATTTAGATAACTGTTGCATAAGATTGAACTGTATTTGTTGCCGGGAGAGGGCACTGGCTCCTGTAACACAGGTTAATCACCTAGCACAGGAGTCAGGGACTTCACTGAATTGTATTATGTTTCTTATGTAAATAAAGATATATATATATATATATATAGATAGAGAGAAACACACTCATAAACTTGCGCCTTTATAATAATACTTCCTGACCCGGCAAACTTTGTTTTGCCATAAAAACACCAAACATTCATCTACCCTACCCTACCTACTGTACGCTTCCTACCCTAACCTAGCTACCCCTACCCTACTACTATCTTATCTTATCTACCAATTTTCAGCCAAATCGATTCAGCCGTTCTTAAGTTATAAATAGTGTAACTAACACGACTTTATTTTATATATTATATAAATGTATTGTGATTTAAACTATATTGACAACATTGACGCTACATTTTTGTTTTACAGATGAAAAGAACAATATTGCTGATGATGATTCTAAGGTTATAATTAAAATAGATGATCCAGAACAACATTTTGGTGAGTTTACAAATATATATATATATCTTTTTGCATACTAAATAGCCGCAAGAGCTTCATCCATGCTTCAGAAAGAATGTTAAACCGTTGGTCCCGGCTGTTATTTGAAGATCTTTGACAGTTGTTACGGGTAGTCAGAACCTTGAGATCTGACACCAGTCTAGTCAAGGGGTATCGTGTTACCCAGTTACTGGGTTGTGGAGGTTACATAGGCAGTCGCTTCATGTACAACACTGGTAAAGGCTATGCAGATTAATTGATTGTTAGTTATCCATTTCAACTCCAAATTTGATTTAATTATAGAGAGTGCAAATCACCTGAAGACATAAATTCACAGTAATAATATTGCCTGACTACAAATGCATGTTAGATCTTTATTAAACACTTAATTAGTAACACCAATGTATTTAGGCTTCCGTACCCAAAGGTTCCTAATGGCCCCTGATATTTAGACTGCTGTCCGTAAATCCATCTGTATGTCACAGGGAATAGGGATGTATATTTTAAGAGGAAATATGGGCAGAGAGCGCTGACTGAATTTCCTAAGTAAAAAGTCGTAATTCGAGGTTTGGCTCTCGTCTATTTCCTCCTCCAAAATTGGAACAATTTAATAGATATTCCATAAACTGGTAAAATAAGATATATACTTTATACTACACCTGCTCGGAAAGTACCTTGATACTTTATCAAATTTACGGTAGAAAGTACGTCATTGCATATCGAACAAATATGCGGCGAGAAAACGCATCTGAGCGGGAGAGAAAAGTGTATGAAAATCCATTTCTTACGTGGTTTTTCTTTTTTAATTTTGGGTAAGACTATGCGCTGGTAACCTAAATATCAAAAGCCAAAAAGTTTTTACAGTGAGTTTTTATCTCCAAGTTCGCAAAATGACACTGGCCAATAGCTGTGTGTTGGATGGTGTCAAACAATTTGAAAAAAGAACATGTGAAAATTGCAGACGCCATTCCTCCTACATTGTCGCAAACATCAACATCTCAAACAAACATTAATGGAAGAAGTGTTACATTAAGCTTCACTAACTGCAACAATTTCAATATAAATTTCAATTAGTAAAGATTTAGTTTTTTATTTTCCTCGTAGGTGTAGTATAAAGCACTATGTATCACTCGAGAGAAAGTGCGATTCCCGATCTCGGGTGTTTTAAAGCCCTCGCCTACGGCTCGGGCTTCAAACGACACCCTCGACGGTAATCGGTCACTTTTTCCTCTCGGTGAACAATGTACTATTGTCCCTATGTTTTCCTTTTTTCATTTATATTTGTCAAATTTGTAAACTAAGCCTCTGTTGACAGCGCAATTTTGAGCATTTTTTGAGGGTTCTAGTGCTTCTAAAGATAATATATCATCAAAAATGAAAACATAGGGACATAGAATATATCTTTCATTTTCAGTTTATGGAATATCTTTTAAATTGGTTCGATATTGGAGGAGAAAATAGACGAGAGACAAACCTCCAATTATATTTTTTTACTTAAGAAATTCAGTCGGCGCTCTCTGCCCCCGTTTCCTCTTAACCATTATTGCTAACAAGTTGAAGTTTTTACAGTACTCCCATTATTTAAAATAATAATGAGCCTCGACCGACACCTTAGGACTAGGAGGCTCTCGTTAGGCGGCTGGGTCAAGGGCTTGATCAAGAAAGCAGTACTTCTGGACACGGCTCGTATAGTTAGGAGGATCCTCTCTCTCTGGAGCCTTGACTGGTAGCTTGGACCCTGCTCCTGATACCGATGGGCTTCTATTATATATATTTTTTAATGTTGAAATAATAAACAAGTTAAATAAAGTAAATAATACCGGCTTGTTACTGTCCCACTGCTGGAGAAAAACCTCCCCTCTATTATTGAAAAACTGCGCACCTGGCTTTTCTATATATATACCTATAAGGTCTATGTATGTGTTTCTAGAGTGTCCCGTAATTCAAGTCTGCCTTGTAAATATAAATACCTTTCGTTAGTCGCCTTTCATTCATCCTCTCAACATGGCCAAACCAACTTAACATACTCTTTTCCTTCGTATATACTCGTCTTATAACCTCATTCCTCAATCTATCATTTAAAGTTACACCACATATACTTCGCGAGGAACGCATTTCTACTCCATTTATCCTAGTTTCTAAGTCTTTTTTGCCATACCCAACCTTCTCTTCCGTTGTGAACGGTAACACTTATTCTATTTTTATGTATTTTCTTCTAGATGACCCTGAAGAAGATCATGAAGAGCCAGCGCCATCGCAAGTAAAGCAGAATAAAATAATTATGAAATCTTTTAACCCCAAACAATCTGGTCAGAAAAAAAAGATGAACCCGGAAGCAATTAAAACCGCCTTCTATAAAAAAAAATTAGCATGTGCAATAATTGAAAAAAAAACAAACATATTGAATTATAAAATAGCTTTAATGAATCATAAAATAGCTTTTAATAAGAATAAACTTGTTAATTTTAAAATAAAAGTACAGGAAGCAAAATTAGAAAATTTAAAAAGTAAGTAATGTTATATAATGTTTAAAGGTCATTTTTGAACAGAATAGAATAGGTCTTTATTTGCTTAGAATGTAGGTACATAAAAATAAGTTGTTACATTATAAAATAGGATCCATGTACATTCTGCCTTAATATAAGCATGCAAATGTGGTACAAAGTATAGGTTATTAAAGACATTACAAAAAATTATCATTTACAATCAATATCATTTTATCTTTTTATTTTTCAATATTGCTCCTACTTTTTATAACTTATACAGGGTGGATTTTTAAATAGGGCAGTAAGGATAGGTAGGTTCCATAACTTGGTGCACCTACAGTAAAAACATTATAGAGAGAATGACTTTTTGAGTCAATGCAAAATGTGTGTATTTCACTAAATAATTAAAGAGATATAATATTAATACCAGAACAATCGCAATACATGGATAAACCGACCAAGTTTAAATAGCTACAAAAAAGCGGTCGTGCAGTATATTGAGCTAACATTCTAAAATTTCCAGTATAGTATCGTTATTGTATGTAATAGTTTCGTACAGGTACGTACACAATCGTTTAGCAGAAAATAAAACAACTGTATTAAATATAGGCTTGTGTAGTACATGTACTATGTACTGTAAGGGGGTAGACAGGGTAAGCAGCAGTTAAACATGGAAATAACTTTATATTTTATATATTTAGTAAGATATTACAATACGCCCGCCTTTGGGCGGCTTCAATCCAATTCTGACACATTCAAACTTAACAAAAAACATCTACAGCTATTCTCTGTTCGAAATTCATACATCTTTCAAGTAATAAATATTGCCAGTGTTTTAATAGGCAAGTAGGTTGCCTTCTCAAGTGGTGAGTCCTCACAGTACCTACTATTAGGAAGCAATTCCTTTAGGTGAACGAGAACGAACTATTCTGTTTCGGTCGTTTAAATCGTTCATCTAGTACAGTGATCCAAGCATGAAGGTATAGATAAAGATGGAGACCACACTTCGAATACCTACTTGAAGCAAAACCTATGTATCACTATCTCGCTCTCTGTGGGCAGACCCTCTCTGTCTAAGTAGGGTAACCTCCATTCTATTTTTCCCAGGACATCGCTATAATTGTTGCTGTCCATTTAGTGGTTGCCAATAATATTAATTTATCTACATCTCATTAATACTAAGACCGAGCCCCTAAAGATTGTATAGATCATGATAATTATGCATGTGTTAGAAAAATAAAGGAACTCCATATAAAAGTATTGATATATATCAAGATGTTTATTTACTGTGTATCAGAGTTCCTATATATGTGGTGTATAAGGGAAAGGTTTTATGAAGAAAAACACAAAAAGACATGACCGGCAGCCTAATTGTGTAAGTAAATTCGGCAAAGGAAACAATCTGTTTCTTTCCCAAAAACTCACACATACACAAAGAAGTTGAATCTTTATTCAACTTCTTTCGTTTTCAGAGTGTATGTGTGTGTTAATAATTTAGGTAGGTACTCAGACATTTAAATTGTCGGTAGATGCTTAAGAGGCAGGTTTGCGAGCGTGAGAACTTATTTTAGAACCCACACATCGACATTTTCACTAACACATTTGCATCACACATTGTAGTGTACACGCACCCAAGAACAAGTGAAAAATTATGCGGCGCGACGGGCATGATATAGCTTCAATGCGCGTTCGCTTCTGAAGCATTTGTAAGCTTGTCTCAAAAACGCGCAATGTATTAGCTATTGATTCATCGCTCCGCACGGCACGCGTGCCCATAGTATTATAGTCGTGAATAAAGGGTGGGGTCACAGTGTAATCGGTTGTGTAGTTTGATTGTTAGAAAAAATAATTACTATTTATGTAATACAACATTTAAATTATTATTATGATAAGTACAAAAAATAATGCTTGATTGAATGATGTTCTCTAATTTATTTATTTTATTGCTTAGATCTAGAACCTTTTTTAGGGTTCCGTGGCCAAATGGCAAACAAAAAACGGAACCTTTATATATTCGTCATGTCTGTCTGTCTGTCCGTCCGTATCTCACAGCCACTTTTTCCCGAAACTATAAGAACTATGCTGTTGAAACTTGATAAGTAGATGTATTCTGCGAACCGCATTAAGATTTTCACACAAAAATAGAAAAAAAAACAATAAATTTTGGGGGTGCCCATACTTGAAACTGAAACAAAATTTGTTTTTTTTTCATCAAACCCATACGTGTGGGGTATCTATGGATAGGTCTTCAAAAATGATGTTGAGGTTTCTATTATATTTTTTTCTAAACTGAATAGTTTGCGCGAGAGACACTTCCAAAGTGGTAAAATGTGTCCCCCCCCCCCTGTAACTTCTAAAATAACAGAATGATAAAACTAAAAAAAAACATATGATGTACATTAATTACCAAGTAAACTTCCACTGAAAATTGGTTTGAACGAGATCTAGTAAGTAGTTTTTTTTTAATACGTCATAAATCGTAAACCGCAATTTACCAAGTACCCTACGTGCGCGAGTCCGACTCGCACTTGGCCGGTTTTTTCAACTCATAATGGCTTATAAATATGCTAGGTATTTTGTGTATGATTTTATTGTACAAGTAGGTTTGTGGCTGCTTAATGTTAAATGCCACAACGCACGTTGCACAACGAGCTGCGTAAGATTGTCTAGTTGAGAAATTAATTAGTTTTCCTCCTACGAACTTTGCAACAACAATTTTAAAAACCTCTGCTATATTACTATTGACTTTATAAATTAAGCTTTTAGCATTGTTGACTAATCTTGAGACAAGTTTCATTACGGCAATAAAAAAGGTGTAAGCTTTCATTACCGGCAATTTTTTTTATCAGTGCCAATTTCACCATTTATATTTGTTGAATTCAGTTGCTTGCAATAGTATGGCTTACAAGACACATGATTACCAAAAACATGATTTGGTCCATTTTATCTTATTGCTTGAATAGTGCTACAGTCATGTCACGACACTCGCGACCCACCCTTATGCCTATTGTGTATGTGTGCGTAGACGTTTTGCGAACTCGGCTCGGAAAAAAAACGGACGTGCTCTCACCTTGGAGTCTAAGACGGCACTGAAAATTTTTCGCGCGCGTGGTCGATTATAAAACAAATTACTGGAGCGTAACTCTCCATACTAAAATGTATGGGGAATAGAAAACAATTTGTGTAGAAAAAATAACAATGTTGAAAGGTGGATTACTATCATTTGGTGTGACTTATTAGATAAATAAAACGGTGAACGTCATATTCATACTTTCGTGTCACGATATATCTACAGAGATTTATAAAAAATCTTCTAGAATTATGACAATAGTGCAAATAGAAAAGGTCGATTTAGATGTTTTTGAGAGATTTCAACAATTTTTTTTTTAGAAATTTAGTATGGTTTTACAAATATCTCGCGGTGAAACTGTTGGCACATCTGTTAAGGTTCTTCATATTTTTTTTTGTGTAATTCAGCGCGGTGAATCTTTAGAAATAATGAAAACTGTAAGTGCCTTTTTAGGTGTTTCTTAAGGACTCGCCTCTTAATAAATATGACAGTTTGTATTTTGCATGTGCTTAAAAGTGAAAGTTCATGATTAAATGACGTCACCCGTACTTCCAATGCTAACACGGCCAGACTGACCTGTACTTCGCTCTCGAAGTACACAACTAATTTCAAGAAGTCTCTGGCCCTGGCATATTAGTTCTATCATTTGCTGCACATGAATTTCAAACTAATACCAGGGCAGTGACCGACCAGCAATTCATACAATAGCCTCTGGCCTTGGCATACCAGTCCTATCACCTGCTGCGAATGAATTTCAGACTGGTATCAGGGCAGTGACCGACCAGCAGTAACGTAAAAACTGTTCTTTAAATTATAAGCTTATATCACTTTAAACACACATTATAAACAAGGAATAATTGTATAAATAATTAATTTATACCTATTCCTAAATATAGTTAGAACTGTAATATACTTATATGCGTAAAATTACTTATTCCTTTTTCTACAATTGTTATTTACTTTTGTTTTGACAATAGCCTAGGCCTGTGACAAGTCCCCTCCACCCGCTGTTAGTGGGATAGACTTGCACCATAGAAATGACCGACCAGCGGAAACAAATTTTACCGGGGTTTCTCTTTATTTAAACAAAAGTAAACTATATATTATTACACTAACCAACAATACATCGCTCGGCCAATCTGACAATATTGCCGCAAATTGTACTGAACGTAGATATTTTCTTCCGACCAAAATCAGATCAACAGAGGGTATTTATTTAAATTCTCTATTTAACCAACTAACTCTGTCAAACTTAGAGGTCGCAGATCGTTGCTTGATCATAAAGATTCAGAGGCCCGTCTTGACTTGTTTCGACTGTCAAACTCAGAGGTCGCAGATCGTTGCTTGTACATAAAGATTCAGAGGCCCGTCGACTTGTTTTGACTGTCAAACTCAGAGGTCGCAGATCGTTGCTTGATCATAAAGATTCAGAGGCCCGTCGACTTGTTTTGACTGTCAAACTCAGAGGTCGCAGATCGTTGCTTGATCATAAAGATTCAGAGGCCCGTCTCGACTTGTAAAATTTCGAGACCAATTTATGTGTTAGAAAATATTATGATGGGAAAAATACTAATGTAAACTGTCATTCTATGACTGTTGATATAAATAATTAAGCTATGTAAAATTAAAGTTAATTATTAAAAATGTTTAAGTTCAAGTTAATTATGTAAGGTAATGAATATTTTAAGTTGAAATTGTTTTGTAAGAAGTATATTTGTCTAGTGATGTGCTTGATACCAAATTTAAATTTGAAAATGTTAAATTGGAGGAGTGTTGAGATGTCAGGCACCTCACTATCTATCTGTCAGTTGTCAATATGACAGCTGCTATATAGTTTTGTTCTGTTGCGTACTGGAACTACTGGAGTCATGTAAAATTGTTTTGTTCTGAGAGTGAATCTTTTATTTCTATAATAAATGGCACGGCATATGGATAAAATGCATCGTTGTTTTAATATCAACAGGTATGACGTCTTTCTTACCCGATGCGGTAAGTGTTTTGTGGGCGGGTGAGTGGTGTAGACGTAGACAGAGAAACCAAATAAAAAGGGGGTACGTAGGGCCGTACCGTTTTACCATTTAGTTCGGGTTTTTATACCTGTACCAATCCTATATAGGTACGCACCATCCCTAACCTACTTTCATGCATGTGATGCATGTCAGTCGAGTGCATTACTCCAGCCAGATAATGTCGAAAATCGTCATCTAAGTGCAATAGATAATTAGATAGCTTCTGTAATTGGTAAGCAGATTTTTAAATTTGGTAAGCTGATAGTTTTTAAATATTTGATAAAATCAGTTCCGGCTGGAGTAACGTTACCGCAGCCAGATCTTTTGTTTTCTAACGGGTATGTTGAAATAAATGTTATCTAAATAATTAGATAGCAATTTGAAATAAATGGTACAACATAATTGGTATTTGTATTTGCTATGGTTGCAAAGATATTTAAAATCCTGCTGCGATAACGTTTGCACGATTGCTGCATCTCGAAATTGACTTAACGGATGATTATAATTTTTGTACATGACATCTGGCTAATCAGGTATAATTTGTTACGCAATAAAAAAAATCCACAATAATGCACCGTTTTGAAGTTATTTTAGTAAATAAAAATAATGCTTTAATAGGTCCTAGCACTTCCAATAAGCGGTCCAAAGACTAACTTGAAATGTTATTATATAGGTAATTACTGCCTATAAATGGTACTGAAGTTTCATTAGTATCCTATTATGTAATTAAAAAGTTATGATGAAACTACAATTTGTTTCAGCCACGGCGCGCAGCTGAGTTATTTGAAGACCGATTAACCGAGTTTCCTGTAGTTGTGGTAACTAAATCTTATATGAATAATTAGATATATAGTTCAATTATATACCTGTGAAATTTTGACTTGTACACTAATTAATTAAAGAGATAATCGAAAAACAATACTTATGCGTGGTAACCCGAGAATGTTATAAAAAAGCGGCCGCGCAATACATTATACCAAACTTCTAAAATTATAAGCATAATTGTCCTTAAAAATTGGTACAGTCACGAATGCAATTAGTTTGATTGAAAAATTAAACCTACCTTATTAAATGTTTTATAAGGAAGGTTTAATTTTTCAATCAAACTAATTGCATTCGTGACTGTACCAATTTTTAAGGACAATTATGCTAATAATTTTAGAAGTTTGGTATAATGTATTGCGCGGCCGTGGCTTATTGGTAGTGCTAGGACCTATTAAAGCATTATTTTTATTTACTAAAATAACTTCAAAACGGTGCATTATTGTGGATTTTTTTATTGCGTAACAAATTATACCTAATTAGCCAGATGTCATGTACAAAAATTATAAGCATCCGTTTAGTCTATTTCGAGATGCAGCAATCGTACAAACGTTACCGCAGCAGGATTTTAAATATCTTCGCAACCATAGAAAATACAAATACAAATTATGTTGTAACATTTATTTCAAATTGATAACTAATTATTTAGATAACATTTATTTCAACATACCCGTTAGAAAACAAAAGATCTGGCTGCGGTAACGTTACCCTAGCCGGAACCGTTTTTATTAAATAATTAAAAAACTATCAGCTTACCAAATTTTAAAATCTGCATACCAATTACAGAAGCTGTCTATCTAATTATCTATTGCACTTAGATGACGATTTTCGACAATATCTGGCTGGAGTAACGCACTCATGTCAGTTGCCAAAGATTACTATTTTAAACACAGAACATAAAAAACGCCCTCTACAAATCTAAAAGGAGTTTTTGGCGGGATTTTTTCGAGTGAAGTTGAGCGGCTGTTAATATTATTTGCAAATTGATTCCTAGTGGATATTGTGATATAAAATTGGTGTAGTTTTGTATCTCAACTGTCTACGCAACTGGACAATATGTGAAATCATTTACTGAAGCGATCTCAGGATAGTGGAGCGGAGAATTTTATTGTAGTATCGCCTACCTCCGCAAAGGTTACTGGGAAGGCTGACTCGATACAATTTGCTGCCAAATACTCCAAAAACCATTATAGTGCTAACACACGTCCGGATTTGGTCCGGCCGGACCACGGATTTGTGGGTGGGGTTAGTCCGGCCAGACCATATCCGAGCGTGTGTAGCGTGGTCCGCCGGACATTATTATTATTAATTAAGTCCGTCTCGGTCCGCTCGTTTTCCCATCGGATATGGTCTGCTCCGTACCAAATCCGGACGTGTGTAGAGTTGTCCGCTGGTTTGGCCGGACCAACTACGACTAGTCGTAAGTGTTGCCGAAGTCCATGGTCTGGATTACCCAAAAACCTGACTGAAAAGATTATATCTAATAAAAAAATAGTATCTCGTTTTGCTAGGGTAAATAAAATACAATTAAATCTTAGTTGTATTTTACATTAGAACTTATTATAACGAGTTAAATATTTATATTGTAAATAATTGTTATTCAATCGTTTAGTTTAGACTTGGCATTTCGTTTGAGATTTCGGCATTCTTGAGGTCATACAAGTTTACAATAAACAAACTAAACCATTTTCGGCAATAGGGTAAATGTAACGCATGATCTATCATCTCGTGTTAAAATTAATCGCGTAATCATTAAACTTTGCAACATTTCAAGGAACAATCGGTTTCGTTAGTAATGCATGAAATATTATTTATGCCCCTAAAAAAAGCTCAACATGGAAATTTTTACCTTAAATTTGGAGCCAAAAGCCCTAAGTTGGCAACCCTGTGCCGTCCGGTCGGTCCGCCGAAGCAAGCAGGTTCGAGCGTGTGTAAGCGAGAACGGATTTGTGGGCGGAGTTAGTCCGGCCGGACCAAATCCGAACGTGTGTTAGCACTATTAGAATCTGTTACACCCGTATTCTAATGCATACTAAAGAATGATAAAATTGCGCTGAAGACGAGGCGGTATGGTCCAAGACCTTAGCCTGCCAGAGAAGTGCGAACAAAAAAAAACATTTAACTGGCACTCTGTCGGCTGTCCAGTCATCCAGTGTCCTGTACACAGAGTACTTTTTTCTGTACGTCGCGTCTTCTTGTCTATGTCTTGCAGAGATGTCTTGTATGTTTTGTATTTGTACATTTTGTACTTTATTTTTGTGGTTGCGTCCGATAATTTGCACAGAGAAACTTATAATTTGTTTTGTTCCCATTCCCAGCTTGTTCCCAGCTTTCGTGGGTATATTTTTAAATAAGTTTTTATACATGGAATGATAATAGATCATCAGAAAATATTAATAAACAAAGCACGCCAGATATCAATACTCGAACGAGTTTTCAAATATTTATGTTTACCTAAAATAGTAGTTATTCTTTTTGAGCTTTGAAAGATGGAAAAGCTAGCTATGTGTAGGATGTGTTTAAGAAAGAATGTTCGCATGAGTGTAGTTGTCGACAACAACATGCAAGAATTATATGAGAAGCTGACTAATATTCCTGTAAGTTTATTTTGATGTGTTTTTTTATTTCTGGAATGTTTTCGCAACATACCTTTGTTTGTGTTTTGCCATTAGGACAGTGAAAAAAAAACAAACAAAAAAATGCCTCAGTAATTGCTATAATAATAATTATGAAAAGGTCTTTTTAGCGCTCTTTTTCAAGTGTTTGCATTGTGACTCATTGTTCGTAAACTAAACAATTCTAACACCTAAACTTTTTCTGCGATAAGATTGTGTACCAAACTATGTATTAGGATACTATTCCAAGCCAATTGGCTTACAGAATTCCCGAAACCGAAGTCTCAACATGCCCAAATTTTTTGTTGGCGGCCGGGTCCTCTACCTGAGACGTAATTTTGTAAAGCATGTGTTATTAAAAAAATGTATGGGGATGTGATAAGTGAAAAAACCGTTTAAGTGCGATTCGGACTCGCGCACGAAGGGTTCCGTACCATTATCGCAAAAAACGGCAAAAAAAAAACACGTTTGTTGTATGGGAGCCCCACTTAAATATTTATTTTACTCTGTTTTTAGTATTTTTTGTTATAGCAGCAACAGAAATACATCATCTGTAAAAATTTCAACTGTCTAGCTATCACGGTTCATGAGATACAGCCTGGTGACAGACAGACAGACAGACCGCGGAGTCTTAGTAATAGGGACCCGTTTTTACCCTTTGGGTACAGAACCCTAAAAAAAATGTATCCTAATCTACTTTTGTACAATAAACTGGGCAAATTTCACATAAGCTGACTTTACATTTTTTTTACCAATATATTACAAGTCACATTTGGAATAATCCATTTGAAATCTGATAGCTTATTTCATAACGATTCCAACAATATAAGTTTCGCGTATGGCTCCCATACAAAACTTTCGAGATATCGGCGTTTTAATCGACGTAGCCCAGCCTGGCCTGTCACGGTTGCGCAATTTCGTAAAAAAAGCCTGTCACGGCTGCCTGACTACTCCTACTAATTAATTAAGTTTGGAAGGATGGATGTTTGTTACTCACCCCGACAGAACGGCTGGACGGCACAAAAAAGACCTCCTGACCAGCCTCTCTTTATGAGCAGGGTCATACCAAAAGCATTATAATAGTCACAGCAGATCTTTGTGTCTCTGAAGTTGAACCATTGCGTAAGAAACAGTTTGTCATCAAGTATATTGCATAGAGTAAGCGAGATAGGACGATGCCACAAATGTTAGCAAGTGAAAGATACAGTTATACAATGCTGTCTTCAGCTCCAACATTGACACAAAAATAGCTAATGCGCAGGGTCTTGTAGCCAATTCAGAGACACCAAGATCTTTTGTGAGTATTATACTGACCAATATTTGTGATGGAAATAAGTTTATTCATTAGAACAAAATCGTTTATGACATGTTTTGTTACAGTTTGTTACTGATGATAGTAGACCATTGCTCGCTTGTTTCTTCTGCTTCGCTAAGCTAAAGCAATGCTACCAACTGCAGAGACAATGTCTGGAAGCTGAGCAGCTGTTCACTCAGTTGATAAATGAGGTATTCTTCAACAGATTTTATTCTTTTAACTTCTAATTTAAGTGTGGGAGTGATTCATTACAAGCTTGTACAGTACGACCGATGAGTTGTGGCCTGTCTGAACATAGACGATGTGCATGGCATGGCGCAGTGCAGTTTTTGTGTGAGATTTACTACTACGCAACCACTTGGTGCTAACTTCAATCGGGCCACCACGACTCATCGGGAGTACTGTATATATTGTGTCTTGACTTCAATGACTGTTCATGAATTTTTAAAATTTTTAATGGCCTTTCTGGAGGCTCTTTTGAGTGACTTTATAAACATGACTAAAAATTTTTCATTTCATAGACCTGTTAAATGAATACTATTTTAACTTTCACAGCCACATCTTTTAATAAACCGATGCCAGCTCGAGTTATTCAAAGGTTACACAAAAACACCAATAGAGAATATAAATATAGTTGATGTTGTTCAATTTGAAAGCATTGTCATAAAAGAAGAATTACCAGCAGTTTGTGATAGACTAGATGGTACTATCGAAGTAAAGATAGAATGTCCAAGTGAAGGTAAGCTTACAAGAACAAAATGTTAAACATTGATGTAAAATAAAAAAAAATATTACACCATTCCTGAATTAATTTAAAGTGCTAAGGAGTGGAATTCTCTGCCGGAGTCTGTTTCCCTATAACTACAACCTCGGAGTCTTTAAGTCAAGTTTGAATAGATAACTTCTAGGCAAGCGTGCTACACCGTCAACCACATCATCGCTTACCATCAGGTGAGATAGTGGACAAGCGCGAGCCTATCAATAATAATAAAAAAAACTGTTTAGTTTAATAAAATAAAAACACTTATATTAAGTGTTGTGATTTCATACAAGTATTTATGAAATACATTAAAATCATTTATATGACAGTACACCACACTTTCATTACATTCATGGGCGATGGGGCTTTAATATTCACTATTTGTTTAAAGCTGGCTCATTGGCTGACCCGTAAGGGTATAGTTATAAAACATAAATAATTGCTCATAGCCCTTATTGGCCCTTGCCATAAATGGTACTATGTTAAGAATCTGGTTTCCACACTTAGTCCTTCAGATATACCATTGTAACAATGGGCCATGGTGGCCGTTTTGTGTTTATTCCAACAAGCCCACCTCCCTCCAGAAGTTAATTAAATTTCCTGGTTTGCTTAGAACATCTACGTAAGATCTGGGTGACCCGAGGGTTTGTGTTCTAATCTGAGTAAATGTGCCATACATTGTTTTGACTGTTCTAGAATTGAAAAAAATAGACAACAGCCATCCAGATGTAGAAGACTCACCACTACAACATTCTGAAACAGATATGGATGATGTACCTTTAGGGGAATATATAACGGAAGTGGAAGATGACCAAGAATTATCGAGGAAGAAACAAAGAGCCAGTGACATGAAATGTAAGTATTATACTTCTTAAAAGATAAATTGATCTCTACGACAGCTGTCAGTACCAATACAGTAACAGTCAGTTTGACATATGTTAGTAAAAAATTTGTAAGCAAGCAGGCCGATGGTCCATCTGTTAGGAACTGGTTAGCTTTAGGAGCAGTCAGCCTCATGTTACTGTACCAGTGTGTCACTATAAAACATATCTTCAAACTAATTTCAATTCATTCCGATGTTAATTTTGCAGTCACGTGATTTGGTACTCTTGAAAACAATATTGTCAACATTGGATTGAAATTGGGATTGCCCCACGATCATTTTGTCTCACGTGAAGTTAGCTATGTTACAAGCTGCAATAGTGCTTTCAACTCATTATGATAAACTGGTAGTAGAGAAAATGCCTTTTCCTTCAAAATTTTACTGATTAATTTAAGTTAAATAAATTAATTTAAAGTTAATTAAATTAATTTAAAGTTAATTAAATTAATTTAAAGTTGTTTAATTTTAAGTTCAATTGGCCGTAAGAAGATGATTAAAATCATAAAATTAACCTTGACTTTGGCTTCATGCTGTAGGATCGTTGCCTAAACCACTTTAAATAAAACCTGGCGTAGAAGTTTTCCAATTTCAAAAATGTAGATTTTCAGATTTAGAAGTGAATTCGAAATTCAAGTTTTTAAACATTAGCATATAATTATTGTCTGTAAAGCTAATAACAATGTTATTTAAAAGTGGTAAGTAAATATAAAATCATACTTAATTATTTAAAGTACTGTTTTACTTTATTGAAATATTAAGTGAAATATTTTTGTTTTGACAATGTAGTTATTTTCTTAGTCCATGTTTTATATTTTTATATAATCTTGTACATAATGAAAGATTTCCAATTTCAGTTACAGCGACAAATCGTCCAAATTACGCCCAATTGGAAGCTTTGGTAAAATTCTTGGAGCAAAACCCAGGGATAGCCAAAGGTTTGCTTCGGACAACTCCGGGCAAATTAGAAACGAAGAAGAAATGGACGAATTTGGCAACAATTTTAAATTCTCTCGGAGGAATAAATAAAAACAGTCAAGGCTGGGCTAAGGTAATTCAATATAATGAAGTTTTTGAGAAATGTAGAGATCCGCAAGAGAACCAGGGTTACCGAAATAGCCTGAAGAATTGCCAAACTTAAGGTTCCCCTAGTCGACAGCACGAACTATTTTGTGCGCGAGGTTAAAATGCATGCTATCTCATCCGACAACACGTGCGAAAGAGATAGATGCTGTGATGAGCAGTAAGAAGCTAGTTCGCGTACGAATTAGCACTTTTGCAAATTTCTATCGAAATGGATTATGATTTAGGACGAAAACGAGCGCGCAAAATTTTATAAACAGACCTTTGGGAGTCTAACCGCCAGTTTCCCAGCTTAAAATTATCGGAGAATTTATGTGACAATTTGTCAAGCACGCGTTATCTGCTGTGATTGGTTGAATGAATTTTCAACAGCCAATCACAGTAGATAACGCGTGCTTGACAATTTGTCACATTAATTCTCCGATAATTTTGAGCTGGGAAACTGGCGGTAGATATCATGACAAACTACTAAATGTATATTTTCGACTTAAAATATTTGGATTGTTGAACTACTAATCTCTGTATGGAGGCCGTTTTGCAATTTTCCTTCTTATGGTATTTATTTCCGCCCAAAGATGCGTTAAAATTTGTGTTGAAATAAGGAACTTTCGACGCTCAAAACTTTCAAATTTTCTTTTCTTTTTTGTTTCCATACAGGGCTAGATAATGATGAGTAAAATTGATATATTTTTTTTAATTTTGAACCTACATCGTCAAACAGTGGAGTAATCTCTAGACTACGTTTGTACGGAAGAATTTCCGACTAGTGTAACCTTAAGTGGCAGTGGGCAGGGCACATTGCTCGCGGAACGGATGGCTGAAGGGGCAGTAAAGTCCTGCTAAAGACATTGTGTTGGATGCCCTCCCACTAGGTGGACCGATGACCTGGTGAAGGTTGCGGGGATCCGCTGGATGCAAGATGCCCGGGATTAGGCAATGTGGCGACGCTTGGGGGAGGCCTATGTCCAGCAGTGGACGTCTTCCGGCTGATATGATGATTATGATGAAGTTTTTGGTACCTATTAAGAATCATTGTATCACTAGAGCAATATCTTAAAATTAATGCATATTTTCAGTATTGGGCTGAGAAGAAATGTGGTCTAAAGATGAAAGCTTCAATGAGGCGCACTGGTGGTGGCACAGCAGACAACTTGCCAGCATTGTCTGCCCTGGACAGTAGATTGGTGGCGATAATAGGTGGACAAGAGTTTGCGACTGGAGATTCAAGATGGACAGTCAATCCATTTCCTCAATCGGTAATTTATTTTAATTTATATTAATATATGTATGGATATTAATTTATATTAATATATGTATGGTATTTACAAGGCAGACGTGAATGGAAACGCCGGGAGGGGACGCCCTAGAAAGACATACATAGACCTTATAGGTGATATTCTTCAGAAAGGCCAAGTGCGCAGTACCCATAACCGGCGTGTGTGTATGACTAGATGTATGAATGTGTGTGAAGCAAAAGAAGTATGTAAGGATCGTAGCAGGTGGCGTTCTGTAGTTTCTGACTACCCCCATGGGAAAAAGGCGTGAGTTTATGTATGTATGTATGTATGGATATTAATTTATATTAATATATGTATGGCTATTAATCAATATTAATATATGAATGTATATTAATTTATGTTAATATATGTATGGATATTAATTTATGTTAATATATGTGTGGATATTAATTAATATTATTATATGTATGGATCATCATCATCTGCGTAGCCTTTTCCCAATTATTGTTGGGGTCGGCTTCCAGTCTAACCGGATTTAGCTGAGTACCAGTGTTTTACACGGAGCGACTGCCTATCTGACCTCCACAACCCAGTAACTGGGTAACAGCGGTACCCCATGGCTTGGCTGATGACTGATGTATGGATATACTATATTATTATAGATATGGAGAGGAGCCCGTGGCTAAATAATAACAGCCGCACGGGTCGATCTTCAAGATTAAGCAACGCTTGCCGAGGTCGGTTCGTGGATGGGTGACCGTTTCAACATACTGAGTTTCCTCCGTGCCTCGGAAAGCACGTTAAGCCTGTAAAACACTGGTACTCAGCTGAATCCGGTTAGACTGGAAGCCGACCCCAGCATAGTTGGAAAAGGCTAGGCAGATTGTATGGATATTAATTTATATTAATATCCATTCTAATATTATAAATTCGAAAGTAACACTGTCCGTCTGTTTTCTGTCTGTTACTTTTTTACGCCTAAACCACTGAATGGATTTCAATGAAAATGGGCACAGACAAATTTAAAAGAAATGTAGATATGTAGGATAGGGTAGGGTATGGTAAGGTAGGTACTGGTATTTTAATATTTACAATTCTATCATACCTATGATATTTATTTTACGTATAATAAATATATAATTAAACTAATAATAATATCCTACAACAAATATTTAAGTGCTTGTGAAGCCGATCGCAGGATGAAAACCGGCCAAGTGCGAGTCGGACTCGCGCACGAAGGGTACCGTAGGTACCATTATGGAAAAATCGTGAAAAATATTACGTTTGTTGTATGGGAGCCCCACTTAAATATTAATTTTATTCTTTTTTCAGTATTTGTTGTTATAGCGGCAACAGAAATAAATCATCTGTGAAAATTTCAACTGTCTAGCTATCACGGTTCATGAGATACAGCCTGGTGACAGACAGACGGACAGTGCAGTCTTAGTAATAGCGTCCCGTTTTACCCTTTGGATACGGAACCCTGAATCCTATCCTATCTAATAATAATCATTTTAATGTTTCAGACTACACCTACCGAGCCACCAGTTGTGACAGAGGAGGTTGTAGCAGTACAAGAAGGCACCGAACCGGATTCTATGCAAAACGTTTCCCCTATTCCTGGCATGTCACAAAATGAGCCAATACCAGCATCAACCACAAGTAAGTCTTTATTCGAATTTGTTTCATCGCCGAAAGATGTCCACTGCTGGACATAGGCCTCCCCCAAGTGCCGCCACATTGATCGCTCCCGTGCGTCATCGGTCCACCTTAGGGTGGCCAGATCGGAAAACGAAAATATCTGGACAAAATTTGAAAATGTCGGGATTTTGAGGTTTTTTTTTTGGTTTTGGTTTAATAGGCTAAATATTGATGAAACATAACTAATTTAAGTACACTTAATTTTTAGGTTGCCACACGTATTTCGCATTAAACTTTACTACCAATTTAGGAGAATATTTTAAATTCAAACAATTTACTTCAAAGTTCAGTCTATTTACTAACTTAGCTTTAATTATATCAAAAGCCATACAATTTCTCTCTTTGGTATATACATTACTAGCTGACCCGGCAAACTTTGTTTTGCCATAAAAAGACCAAACATTTATCTACCCTACCCTACCCTACACTACCCTACCCTACAATACTCTACCCTACACTACCATACCCTACCCTACCTATATTGCCTATGTCCTTTCCCAGGTCTCAAACTATCTTCATACCAACTTTCATCTAAATCGGTGCAGCGGTTTAAGCGTGAAAAGGTAACAGACAGACAGACAGAGTTACTTTCACATTTATAATATTAGTATGGATTAAGCAAACCTAAATCTTTTCACAGTAATGCTTACAGGAATTGATAACACAAATGATCTGAAAGAAAGAACTTTCCATGAATTTGTTTGTCTGGAGATTTTGAGTTTTGTCGGGAGTCTGGAAATCCTTTAACATGTTGGGAGAATTCAGACGATTCCCTACAGTCTGGCTACCCTAGTCCACCTGGTGAGAGGCCTTCTAACGCAACGTCTTCCGGTTCGCGGTCGCCATTCCAGAACCTTTCTGCCCCATCGGCCATCCGTTCTGCGAGCAATGTGCCCTGCCCACTGCCACTTAAATTTGGTAATTCTTCGGGCTATGTCGGTAACCCTGGTTCTCTTGCGGATCTCTAAATATCTGATTCGATCACGCAAGGAAGCGCTGAGCATATCCCTCGCCGGATTTGTATAAAAATGTTTAATCATTTTGAATTTCATCGGTCTGTCAAAAATGTGTCTATCTTTGTCCAACTCGGTGTCAAGACCAGATTGTCTACAGTATGCCTACAGCGTATTTTGACCACATATAATGCGAAGAAGAGATTGCAGCCTAGTATAACTGGTTATTTTTGGCAATACCGACGGGAATAGTGCACGAGGCTGGTCACCAACATGATGGTCTGACCAAGTGGAATAAGCTGCGTCCTCAAGCAAACTTCAGCTGGTAATGATAGCAACTTTGGACCGGAATCGATGGAGGCAGATTGTCCGCTTAAAGGGGCCCAGTCACCCAGTGACCACGATCCTCAGTAATGAGGGACCGAAAGTTATTTTTTTAGGGTACTGTACCCAAACGGCAAAAAACGGGACCCTATTACTAAGACTCCACTGTCCGTCTGTCTGTATGTCTGTCACCAGGCTGTACCTTATGAACCATGATAGCTAGACAGTTGAAATTGCCACAGATGTTGTATTTCTGTTGCCGCTATATCAAAAAATACTAAAAACAGAATAAAATAAAATATTTAAGTTCGGCTCCCATACAACAAACGAGATTTCTTTGCCGTTTTTTGCGATAATGGTACGGAACCCTTCGTGCGGAAATCCGACTCGCACTTGGCCGATTATTTTTTTCACTCATTTCATATCTGCCATCGACTATGCAGCCATAAACAGATTTTCTGTCTTTTTTAAGGACCGATTTATTAAGGTTGAACTAGTCGATGGCACGAAGTATTTTGTGCGCGGGGTTAAAATGCATGCTATCTTATCCGACAACACGTGCGAAAGAGATAGATGCTGTGATGAGCAGTAAGAAGCTTGTTCGCCTACAAATTTCTTACTTCACTTTTTGCATATTTGTATCGAAATGTATGATGATTTAGGACGAAAACGAGCGCGCGATTTTTTATAAACAGACCTTTGGGAGTCTAGATATCATGAAAAAACTACTAAATGAATATTTATGAAATAACATTATTTGCATTGTTGAATTACTAATCTATCTCTGTATGGAGGCCGTTTTGCAATTTTCCTTCTTCATATGGTATTTATTTCCGCCCAAAGTCGCGTTCAAATTTGTGTTGAAATATGGAACTTTCGACGCTCATAACTTTCAAATGTATTATTTTTTACATTTTTGTTTCCATACAGGACTTGATAATGATGAGACAAATTGATATATTTTTTTTATTTTGAACGTACATCGTCAAACAGTGGAGTAATCTCTAGACTACGTTTGTATGGAAGAATTTTCGACTAGTGTCACCTTAAGAAGTAAATCAGTCACACAACCCAAGTAAACACACATGTGTGAAACATTGAAGTTTTTTGGGACTACACACATTCCGGGCTATAGCAAAAAAAAAGCTTGAGTTAATTTATTGACTTGTTTTTTGTAACAACTCAGAAGTTTGAAACTTGTTTGGTCAAGTGCAGATTTTACATGTGCGTTTCGGTGGCGCGGCCTCGGCGAAATAAAAAAAAACCGGCCAAGTGCGAATTGGAATCGCGCACCAAGGGTTCCGTACAAACTCAGCTTAAAGGTATTATAGACCTGAGTATTTGATATGAATTTCAATTTAATACCTCTACGCGCTCATGAGGAAAGGGGTAGCAAGTTTAAAATTATTAAAAATATTTTTATTATATGATGTAACAAAAAATTTACGGTTGTCGCAATTATTCCTTTATCTGTGCTATAAGCCGTTGCTTCGTACCAAATTTCAAGATTCTGAGTTCACGGGAAGTACCCTGTAGATTTTGATTCCCTTGCGAGTGTCGATAATTTGCTGCATAAACGGCTGTATCTTTTGATTGCGTTTGCTTAGAAGTTTTATTTTTTCACAGCTTTAAGGGACAGTAGACCTGAGTATTTGATATAAAGTGGTTGATACCGCCACGCGTTCCAGAGAAAAGCTGTCTTGACAGACAGACAGACGGACGGACAACAAAGTGATCCTATAAGGGTTCCGTTTTTTCCTTTACCTCGTACGGAACCCTAAAAAAACACAAACGCAACGCTTAGTTTTAAAGATCTCCGTGGCCGCGCGGTTCGCCGCGTTTCAATGGCGCCACGTTCAAACCCTTAAAACTTTTTAACCATATCTATGACAAATTTATGGTTTTTGGGAATCACATTTTACAATTTTTTACAAAATCTTGGCAATTTTTTTTTACTTATGTCCGTGGCCGCGGCTTCAAACTACACATGATTTTATATGATTATTTTTTATATTTCAGTACCTGCGTGTCCCAAGCCACTTCAGGGTAGTATACCACCACGACGCCGCCGGCGCCGCTCTTTGATTCCGAGGCCGTTGGATGCTAATATGGAGCAGTTCGCGAGTATCGAAAAGCGGCGCGTTGAAGCAGAATTAACTACAGCGCGAGCATTTGTTCAATTGTCCGAACACATTGGCAATATCGCATACGCTTTGACGTCTATTGCTAATGCAATTTTGGTTGTAGCTAGAAAAATGCCAAATCCTTGACGGTGCCATTTTTAGGGTTCCGTACCTTAAAAGTTTAACAAGTAAAATTTCAAAATTTAAAAAAACCCCGACACATTTATCTTACGAAAACACCCCGATTCAAACAGTAAAACGCCCATAACTTTTGAACGGCTGAACCGATTTTATTCAAACATAGCTAAGAACACTCTCGACAAAATTACCTTTCAAACAAAAAAAACTAAATCGAAATCGGTTCATCCGTTTAGGCTCTATGATGTCACAGACAGACACACAGATGTGTTGCTGTGTAGCAACACACGTGAAACTTATAACACCCCTCTTTTTCCGGCGGGGGTTAAAAAAGGAACCCTTATAAGATCACTGTCTTGTCCGTCTGTCCGTGTGTCACCACCGATTTTCTCAGATCTAAAGTCCCTGTTAGGTGTATAAAAATCAATGTCCTGAGTTAACACAATAAAAATATATGGGCAAATTTAGATTTTCGCGAAAACTTGTGAGTACAAAAAATTACCTTAGTTTTATTTTTTTTATTTTTTTCGGAGTTTTCCCTTTACTTGTGCTGTAATACCTTGCTTTTAATCAAAATTGTCAATTCTAGGTCAACCGGAAGTATCCTATAGGTTTTGGGTCGAAAACCTATATAGTAGTTCCCGTTGACCTAAAATCACGAAATTTGGCAAAAAGTCTTACAGTACAAATAAACGAAAAATGCCAAAAAATAAAAAAAGATGCAATTCAAGATAGATTTTGGTACTTACAAGTTTTCGCGAAAATCTAAATTTGTCCATATCTTTAAAATTGTGTCACCAATAAAAATTATACCAATTTTATTATGGCGGTATAATGGGTAGGTAAGGAACCCTCGGCGCACGAGTTATACTCGCACTTGACCGGTTTTTTTTGGTACCCGTACATCCTAATCTTATTAATTATATAAAAACACAAAAATTGTTTCTAACTAAAGTGTCCGCCAGATAACAATGAATTAAAGGTCATTGACCCGACCTGTACCAAAAAGTTTAATTACGTAACTTGAAAACATGATTTATTGAGATATTTTGATTATTTTGGACTCAAATAAAATGCATAGGCGTAGAACCATTTGATCCGTTTAAATCATATATATCGGTCCACGCGTTTATGAGATATTAACTCGTTACTGAATGCCAAGTGAAAGGGTCAAGGACGCCCCTTACCGCGATACGTTTGTTTTGATCGTGTTAGCGACACTGCCTTTACATTATTTTCGTATCGTTTTGAAATATTGGAATACATTGGTAGACGGGTGATAACGACTTTTATGTTTTTTTATATGGCGGTGACTTTACCGTCATAGACTTTGAAACCATCAAACCGATTTGCCCCAAACCCACCAAAAAGAAAACTTCTTTTGAAAAAATATTAATGCATTAGCGTTGAATGTCAAAGCTTTATTTATTGGTAATGTTTTCGGATATTGATTAAGTGTTTGCATTGCGCTTCCAAATTATTTTTTGTATTTATTATTTGATTTAATGTTTTATTGTCAATTATATGTATTGATTTGTGTCATAGTTTTATTTGTAAGTTAGTAAATAAATAAAAAAAATAAGAAAGATGGAATGTTTATTTTTTTCCGTATTTCAACAAATATGTAGGTGGTAGGAAAGAATCTAGGAATTAATCTTAAGGTTGAACTAGTCGACGGCACGAACTATTTTGTGCGCGGGGTTAAAATGCATGCTATCTTATACGACAACACGTGCGAAAGAGATAGATGCTGTGATGAGCAGTAAGAGCAGTAGTTCGCGTACGAATTAGCACTTTCGCAAGTTTGTATCGAAATGGATGATGATTTAGGACTAAAACGAGCGCGCAATTTTTTATAAACAGTCCTTTGGGAGTCAGATATCATGAAAAACTACTAAATGTATATTTTCAAAATTAAATTATTTGTAGTTTTGAATTACTAATCTATCCCTGTATGGAGGCCGTTTTGCAATTTGCCTTCTTCTCATGGTATTTATTTCCGTCCAAAGATGCGTTAAAATTAGTGTTGCAATATGGAACTTTCGACGCTCATAACTTTTAAAAATATTATTTATTTACATTTTTGATAATTATGAGACAAATGGCTAACATTTTTTATTTTGAACGTACATTGTCAAACAGTGGAGTAATCTTAGACTACGTCTGTACCTTAAGTACTTCTTACTAATATAATAAATGTGAAAGTTTGGATGGATGTATGTTTGTTACTCAAACGCCAGAACGGCTGAACGGATCTGGATGAAATTTGGCACAGGTATAGATTATAGTCTTGAATAGCACATAGGCTAGCGATGGGCGATTGTTGCAAAAAAAAACAATCGACTAAATCGAAAATTGTGCCATTGCTCATTTGATTGTAAATTTAGTAGTTCCTCACAATTATTATTCGAATAACAATCGACAAACTACTAACGTGCGTTGAACTGCGTAAGGCCGTGCGGGGAGATGCATGCGGGATGGTATTCCCTTAATTGCGTTTATAAGTAATAGTACTTCCATTCATTTACGTTAGTTGGTCTTTTGGAAAAACAATTTTATAAATATATTTTTTTAACTTAACTCTTATTTTAGTCTATTCATATAGATTGTTGTAGTAGTCGTAATTTCGTAATAAATGTTCCGTCAACTGATTGAGAATTGGAGTTTATTATATAGATTGAATAATCTATTAGCTACAATCGTATATTAGCTGCAGTCGTACGTAAATAGTGGCGCACAGACTTTTAACTATTGATTTGTACCGTAGCGCACGCCCGCCGCATCATCTTTTGTAATTACTTATTTAGTAGTACGCACTACGCACGTGTATAGTAATGGGTGCGCTGCGCTAAAAATTAGTAGTTAAAGTTGACGTGGTAACCGTATCAGTCACTGTCGCTCGCCGCACGCCGCTAGTCGATAACAATCGACTAACATCGATTGTTATCGACTTTTATCGACTAAACTGAACAATCGACTAATTCGATTAGTTTTAGTAGTAATCGCCCATCACTAACATAGGCTACTTTTCATCTCGATATAATGTTCCTTTGGGACAAGAAAGCACTTTTCATGCGGCCGAAGCATGCATGCAGAAGCTGGTAATACAATATCACAAATAGCATGAAATACATTTTTATCGAAGAGAAAGTTTAATGTTTTAGCTAACAAAAAAAAAATACAACATATAAAAACAAAATTTAAATATAAAAAAATCCTGTAGAAATACAATTTCACGAATAGCATTAAATACATTTTATCGAGAGAAAGTAAAATGTTGCTAATAACAAAATTTAAATGTAACAAAAATTAAATACAATGTCACGAATAGCATGAAAATACATTTCATCGAAGATAAATTATTTTACAGCAAAGCAAATGTCAGCCAGTGAGAATGGAGAACCTAATTTGCAGTTGGAAGAGAAAAGAAAAGAAATAATTTTCAATCTGTTGCCGTTACGGTCACAAAGCATTTATTTGAATACTTACGAAAAGTTTATGAAATGGAGGACAGAAAAACGAATGGATTCGTTTACGGAAGAAATTTTTCTAACGTATTTTGATGAGCTTTCCAAAAAATATCAAAGTTCAACCCTTTGGAGCATTTATTCAATGTTACGGACAACTATACAGACTAAAGATAAGGTTAATATAAAGAAATATGTAAATTTGACGGGTTTTCTCAAGAAATTATCCACCGGCTACAAGGCCAAGAAATCCAAAGTTTTCACGAGGAAAGATATCGAGAATTTCGTAAATAAGGCACCAAATGCTAAATATTTAGCAACAAAGGTACCTATTTATAGTATTCACAGCAGATCTTTGTGTCTCTGAAGTTGGCTGCAAGACCCTGCGCAGTAGTTATGTTTATGTCAATGTTGAAGGTGAAGATAGCATTGTATAACTGTCTCTTTCGCTCGCTTACGTTTGTCGCATCGTCCTATCTCGCTTACTCTATGCAGTATATTCGATGACAAACTGTTTCTTGCGCAATGGTTCGCAGAGCCTAACTTCAGAGACACAAAGATCCGCTGTGACTACTGTAAAGTTTTACTATTATTTTCATGTACTTAACTAATTTGGTAGGTCCCAACGAAAATTCACTTTTTAACCGACGAAAAAAAAGGAGTTTCTCAATTCTTTATGTATATTTTTTATACATGTCGAATATAACGCAAAACTTTTAAATTTTTTTGTTCGATTCCAAAAAAAGAAAATATTTTGAAGAATATACCTCAAAGTTGGCCCATTTAAATTTTAAAAATAATATCCACCCATAAATGTTGAAAAAAAGGGATTTATTGATAATTTGCTCCTTGAATTTTTTAATAATAATTGTGAACCGATTCTGTTCAAATTAAGTGAAATAAAAAGCGAAAACTAAACCTTTTTAACAATAAATTTAACCGACGAAATAGCGAACTGAAAAGCAAAAAAATATATTTTCGTCTAGCATATTGAGGCGACGGACGGCGACTCCAAACAAACTTTCAACGAAGATCAACCTAGCTGTAGTCATTCTACGCTTTAGGTAATTAATTTGCATGTTTGTTTGTTTGGCGCTAACTCAAAATGCTAGAGCTTTTATTTTTTGCTTTTCAGTTAATTATTTCGTCGGTTAAATTGGTTGTTAAAAAGGATTTAAACACGCAATTTTTTTGTTTTACAGGTTGCTTTAATTTATGGTATCAGCGGTGCCTGCAGAGTGATAGATCTGGTTAACATAACAGTTGAAGATGTCGAAACTGATACGCATCTTCAAGCCATAAACCTGCCCAATACAAAGACAAATAAAGGCAGGAAATTCGTCATAAGTGGCGAATTTCTAAAAATCGTCAAAAGCTACCAAGATTTACGGCCGAGTGGAGTGGGCACGCCGAGATTTTTTCTTAATTATCAAAACGGGAAATGCACAAAGCAAGTAATAGGCATAAATAAATTTTGCAACATGCCTAAAGAGATTGCCAGCTATCTAAAATTGCCTAATCCGGAACTGTACACTGGCCATTGTTTCCGAAGAACATCCGCCACTATCTTGGCGGATTCTGGTGCAAATATAACAACGCTCAAACGCAGATCCGATCAAGTGGCGGAAGGCTGTATAGTGAACTCCATTCAAAACACAGAACGCATCAATATTCTCCCAGCTTGCCCACGAGCTTCGACATCAAAGGATGAGTCAACTGAGCTGGTTCTCTACTCGGAGCATTCGAACGAGGGACCCTAAAACCTGGAACTAGAGTCTGGCTAACGAAAGCGTTACTTAGAGTTTTTTTTGTTATTTTTTTATGGCAACATTATCAAGCTGTGTTAAGATGAATAATTGTATGGCAACATTATCAAGCTGTCAAAGATGAATCATTATAATAGCAACATTATCAAGCTGTCAAAGATGATTATTTATATGGCAACATTATCAAGCTGTCAAAGATGAATAATAACCAGGGTAATCGTCTCAAAGATGGACCATGTCTATTTTCTACTGAAGATATTTGGCATGTGCCTTTATCTGGTAAGTGGTAATCACTATGAAATAATGTAAAAAACAATTACTACAATCCGATTTCTAGTTTCTGAAAAATAAAAACATACATACACATGAATTTGCCACCCCTGTTTACAAGCCCACAATATAGAGTTACAATTTCATCAACTTGTCACGAAACAGGGCGATGGCAAGGTTTAAACGTTTTATGAGATCCTATATAGGTATCTGATATTCCTGAATCGCTCTGGCTTACAATTGAATCCGGCTCGAAGGACCAAAAATGTACGGGTAAGGTACATTTAAATGATAAACTGATTTAATTGCTAATTATATATTGATTTAAACATCCGAAAAAACTGATATATGATCGACCCGCGGCGAATGAGTCAACCCAACAACGATGCTATGCAACTACTGCTTTTACTTTTACTAATGTGTCATTTTTATTCATTCGCTGCGCGTCGATGTCAGCATAAAAATTAAACTATTGATATGTACGGGTTTGCTCATACACCTTCTGTTTACAGATTTGATTCGCGGTGTCGAGCAACCAAATAAATAAAGGATTGAAAGACATTCAAGAAGAGGAGGTCCAATATTGTTATATTTTTTAAACATTAAAAGGAAATCCGAATGAATTTCCTTAGTTAAAAGTCATAATTCGAGGTTTGGCTCTCGCCTATTTCCTCCTACATTAGATGGCGCATTTTTAAATTTCTGAGGCATTCCACTCGATTGATAAGCATTTTGGTGCAAAAAAACTAAAAACGAGCAAAAAAATACTATAAAACGAATCTTCACTGAATTTAAAGAAAATATGTTCACGAACCTAGTAAACCTTTTTACTTCCAAGCCGCTGCTAACACCATCTATTGCCGTGAAACGTGTTCGAACGCGATTGATGTACTTACAAAAATAACAAGATTTACCGCCAGTTTCCCAGCTCAAAATTATCGGAGAATTAATGTGACAAATTGTCAAGCACGCGTTACTGTGATTGGCTGTTGAAAATTCATTCAACCAATCACAGCAGATAACGCGTGCTTGACAAATTGTCACATTAATTCTCCGATAATTTTAAGCTGGGAAACTGGCGGTTATAATCAGATGAAAAACGATAGTTACGTCGGCACGGTTTCTTTGTATGGGATGAGGCATCTGTATTCTAGTATTATATTATCTGTGCCCTAACTATTCTGTTCCTGTCGCAACTGCTATTAGAAGCACGAGGCTCTAGACAAGTGTCATTCAAAATCCGCGATGGCGATGGTCGAAATGCTATTATTAATATAAAAAATTATATTTTTTTTAAACCTGCTTTTTTGTATTCTTCTCACCAAACTCTTTCATTTATACCCATACCATGGCAGTGCACAAAAAATAACTAGTGCACCATCTTGTGCCGTCCGCCATATTCGATTTAGAATGACGTCACTTATCTAACCATGCATTGACATCCAAATAAACGTTTATGCGAAATTTCAAAATAATCGGTGGAGGATAACTGCTTTAAAATTCAGTTGCAAATACATGGCAATTTAATTGTAACTTGTAAAATGTAACAGATTTCGATAGCGTTTGACATCCTCATAAACTTTTGACATAATTCCAATCGCTATCGCCATGATTACGCTTAGCCATGCTTCCCTAATTGTGATGATATAATAAGCACCGTTTAAACGGCGCGCAAACACGCGAGCCGAGCCTGGCTCCGCTCGTGGTTCGCCGCGCCACGCGCTGTGTTAACAACTGCGCTCGGCGCGGCTCGGCAAAGTTCGCACGATCCATCACTTGTCGGTTTTTTCGACACAGATCAAAGGCGCGCGCGCCATCTGCGGCTCGGCTTGTGTTAATACGCGCCGTCTAAACAGATAACACAGAGAGCGCGACGAAGGAAGACCTATTTTGAACCTAGAACGAACAAGCGGACAGCTCGGTTCAACAGCGCGATGTGTAGCGGCGTTGCCACGGACGGCTCGGCTGGCGTAGGATCGTGCTACCCCGCGTCGTTTAAACGAGCAGGCTTGCGTCCGTATTTAGCCGAGCCGCATCTCCACGGACGGCTCGGCTCGCGTAGGATCGTGCTACCCCGCGTCGTTTAAACGAGCAGGCTTGCGTCCGTATTTAGCCGAGCCGCATCTCCACGGACGGCTCGGCTCGCGTAGGATCGTGCTACCCCGCGTCGTTTAAACGAGCAGGCTTGCGTCCGTATTTAGCCGAGCCGCATCTCCACGGACGGCTCGGCTCGCGTAGGATCGTGCTACCCCGCGTCGTTTAAACGAGCAGGCTTGCGTCCGTATTTAGCCGAGCCGCATCTCCACGGACGGCTCGGCTCGCGTAGGATCGTGCTACCCCGCGTCGTTTAAACGAGCAGGCTTGCGTCCGTATTTAGCCGAGCCGCATCTCCACGGACGGCTCGGCTCGCGTAGGATCGTGCTACCCCGCGTCGTTTAAACGAGCAGGCTTGCGTCCGTATTTAGCCGAGCCGCATCTCCACGGACGGCTCGGCTCGCGTAGGATCGTGCTACCCCGCGTCGTTTAAACGAGCAGGCTTGCGTCCGTATTTAGCCGAGCCGCATCTCCACGGACGGCTCGGCTCGCGTAGGATCGGGCTAGCCCGCGTCGTTTAAAACCACCTATAGAATGTCACTTGTTTATGGCCTATAGAGGTCTAGCTAGACAACATTGAGTGCATTACTCCAGCCAGATAATGTCGAAAATCGTCATCTAAGTGCAATAGATAATTAGATATACAGCTTCTGTAATTGGTAAGCAGATTTTTAAATTTGGTAAGCTGATAGTTTTTAAATTATTTGATAAAAACAGTTCCGGCTGGAGTAACGTTACCGCAGCCAGATCTTTTATTTTCTAACGGGTATGTTGAAATAAATGTTATCTAAATAATTAGATATCAATTTGAAATTATCCTGTCTTCGTCTTCGAGATATAAATCTTGACCATGTAGTAGCTAGCCTACGCTTCGAACACGTCGCACAAGTCTTTAGAGTATAAGAAAGAGAAAAAAACGTTGTCTCCCTCTAATGCACCTTGTGGTGCGCCGTCCAAGCGACACCTCATTGTTGTCCGTGCGCTCACGGCGTTAGCACAAGCAAAAAAAAAAAAAAAAAGACCACGGTCTTACGGTTTGTTTCAAGAATGCCTAAACGTAATCGTGATGAAACAAAAGAAGATAGATGGAGGAGAAAGATGAAGAAGTACGAAGATAAAATTCAAGGGAATCGACGCAATGCTCGGAGGATTATATATTCGGACGACGAAGATGATGTCTACCCTCAAGGTGATTTTTGTGTACCCATTGCATTCTTTGGGATCACTATGTTCTTTATTTGAATCCGTTGAATTCTTCGGATGATTTATTATCAATACGAAATATAAGTACGACCGTTGCATTCATCGGCAATCGTACGTTTTGTATTTATCCGTTGTATTCTTCGGATACCTACCTAATAACGCTCATGCATTCATGGCTTACCTAAACCATGCTATGATATATGTTGATGGCATGCCTTATTCAACAAATAAGTAAAATAAGCTATAGCAGTATAATTATTCGCTATTGCTATAATACTCATAAGTACATAATGGTTTCCAGAACATCTCAAGCTGGATACACCTGACATCTTGTCACTAACCGCCGAGTCTGAAGGCGTGCTTCAAAACTGGAACCACACAAATGAGATCGGAGATGGTGTCATTACAACTATTGACGCGGAGACTGCTGACCCTTGTTCGACGCACATAAGCCCTGCGACACCGCCGCTGGATGAAACAGCTGAGTCTGACAATTTTGACCCACAATTATTAAAAGCCCTTGGTGATTCCGATATTGACATCGATGAGTACGGTAATGATCTTCAAGCAGACTTAGCCACTCGATTTCAAAAAAACTTTCATGTGGTTTAAAAAAAGAAACAAAAGAGGAGATTTTAAAGAAACATCTTTTTCAAAAAAATGTTCCTCTCGCTAAAGGTCCTGCTCTAAACCCGGCAATTGGTGCTATGCTAGTCGATACCTGTAAATTAAGGGACAAGATCAGCTCGGGAAAGCCCTATCAGCTTTAGGTTACGCTATGACATGTCTCTTAAAGAAAACTCCAGATATCATCCGTACTCTGAACGATGCGGGACAACTCCTGGCTGATTCCCACTACACTGAGACTGATACTCGTCGGTCAGTTATTATTCCATTGATTGACAAATCTTTAACAGATCCCTTTAAAGATAGGAAAAGGGATTCTCTTTTATTTGGAGAAAACCTAGGCGATCTAGTCAAAACCTCTAGAAACATAAAAAATACAAGCCAGTTAATTCAAGCATCGACTGTCAATTTAAACCAAAAAGGCCCATCGACCCGAGTGCGGTTCCAACACCAGCGCAGCGGCCAGATGTACTCATCTAGAGCCGGTGGGCCGAAACAAACGATGTCGTATGCGCACTACGCATACCGGGGCCGCAAGCGAGCGCCGCCACCGCCACCAACCTCCATGCGTCGGGCGCCGCCGCAGACCGCGCGCACACCCCAGCCGGCACCTACGCCGACCCGAGCGCCGCGGTACACAGCGAACCGTTAAACTCAGAAAATCCGCTGCAAACCCAGGTACTCGCTGGTCAATTAAAATACTATTTTAGTGAATGGCAATCCTTCACCACTGATCAATTCATTTTAGATGCTGTGTCTGGTTACATGATACCGTTTATTAAAAAACCTAATCAAAAACAAGAAAATTACCCACGTCGTAGCTTTTCAAAATGTGAATCTGTAGCAATGGAAAAAGAAATAGAACATCTTTTAAAAATTAAGGCCATTAGGAAGTGTAAACCAGTCATCGGTCAATATGTTTCAGATATATTCCTAATCCCTAAGAGTGACGGTGGTAGTAGGTTTATTTTAAATCTCAAGAAATTAAATGAATATGTTCATAACGAACATTTTAAAATGGAAGATGTAAGAACGGCTACCAAACTCCTTACTAAAGACTGTCACATGATTAATATAGATCTTAAGGAGGCCTATTTCTTAGTTCCTATTCATGATAGCCATACAAAATTTTTACGTTTTTATTTTAGAGGAGATCTATTTGAATTCTTAGTTTTCCCTTTGGCTTATGTTCAGCGCCTTATATTTTCACAAAAATATTGCAACCGGTTCTGACTCATCTAAGGTCTAAAGTTTTCCTTTCAGTACGGTATTTAGATGACATTTTGTGTATAGGAAAGTCCCCTAAGGATTGCCTAGAAAACGCAAATAATAGTATTAGTTGTCTGACAAAATTAGGGTTTATCATTAACTATAAAAAGAGCAATTTGATACCTAAAACGGCTTGTAAATTTCTAGGTTTTATTTTAGACTCTAATTCCATGACTTTACAATTACCAAATTCAAAGCGACACAAGATCCTTAAAGGAGTAAATTGGTTATCAGATTCAAGAAGATTTCGGATAAGAGAATTGGCTCGTTTCCTAGGCACTCTAACTGCAGCATGTCCAGCTATTCCATACAGCTGGTTATATACCAAGGCTCTAGAAAGAGTTAAATATTTGGCACTGCTTAAGAACAATGACAATTATGATGCATTCTTAAGTTTACCAGATAATTTACATAATGATTTAGCTTGGTGGAAGAATAACATTTTATTAAAAGTCAATCCACTTCGTCACCATAAATACGATATTGAGATTTTCACAGACGCATCCATAACAGGTTGGGGTGCAGCCTGTGGTACTCAAAAAACGGGTGGGCATTGGAATACCACAGAGCGAAATAATCATATAAACTATCTGGAATTGTTGGCAATTTATTTTGGCCTCAGATCATTCGCGAAGGATAGAAGAAACTGCGAAATTCTTTTACGCGTTGATAACACTACCGCCATTTCGTACGTTAATAGAATGGGGGGAGTTCAATACCAGCACTTAAACGAGGTAGCAAACATGATTTGGAAGTGATGTGAAGAAAGAAATATATTCATTTTCGCATCATATATTTGCTCTTCATCAAATGTAGAAGCTGATACCGAATCTAGAAAACTCAATATTGATACGGAGTGGGAATTAGGATCTAGAGAATTTAAACATATAACTTATACATTTGGTAAGCCAAACATAGATTTATTTGCTTCTCGCGTAAACGCGAAGTGTTCTGTTTACGTATCGTGGAAACAAGATCCTTTCGCTTACAATATCGATGCTTTCACGTTAGATTGGTCTCAATTTTTCTTCTACGCTTTTCCACCGTTTTCATTAATTTTAAAAACCTTGAGGAAGATTGTACTTGATAAGGCGACCGGCATAGTAGTCGATCCATTATGGACGTCTCAGCCGTGGTACCCACTTTTCAAATCACTCTGTGTTAAAGAGATGGTATTATTTTCCCCAAGTAAATATCTCCTTCTTTCTCCTTTCAGATCAATACACCCGCTGCATCTAATCTGTTAGATTTTTTCACGTAGATTCAAAATAGGAACATAATATTAAGGAATAAAATTGTATAATATTTAAAAGTTTTTTGTTAATATTATTTAATTTTGTTAATTAATGTTATTTGTAGGATTCAGTGTAATGTTTATCATTTTATGGATAGTAAATAAATATTATTTTGTTTAAAATTTTTGTTGAAATTTACACACACAAACAACACACAACACACAACATCTACATGGTCAAGATTTAAATCTCGAAGACGAAGACAGGATAATTGGAAGATCAAACGAACTTACCTGAAGTGAAGTTCGATCTTAATTATCCTGTCTTCGTCGAAGAGATTTAAGGTCCCTCCCTAACCCAATAGATATACCCCTGTATGATCAATGTTGCTGCTGTTTTTTCTATTCTACTCTAAAGATAATGAGGTGTCGCCTCGACGGCGCACCACAAGGTGCATTAGAGGGAGACAACGTTTTTTTCTCTTTCTTATACTCTAAAGACTTGTGCGACGTGTTCGAAGCGTAGGCTAGCTACTACATGGTCAAGATTTAAATCTCTTCGACGAAGACAGGATAATTAAGATCGAACTTCACTTCAGGTAAGTTCGTTTGATCTTCCAATAAATGGTACCACTTATTTTATATTTGTATTTGCTATGGTTGCGAAGATGTTTAAAATCCTGCTGCAGTAACGTTTGCACGATTGCTGCATCTCGAAATTGACTAAACGGATGATTATAATTTTTGTACTTGACATCTGGCTAATTAGGTATAATTTGTTACGCAATAAAAAAAACCACAATAATGCACCGTTTTGAAGTTATTTTAGTAAATAGAAATATGCTTTAATAGGTCCTAGCACTGCCAATAAGTGGTCCAACGACTAACTTGAAACGTTATTATATAGGTAATTACTGCTTATAAATGGTACTGAAGTTTCATTAGTATCCTATAAGAAATTAAAAAGTTATGATGAAAGTTCAATTTGTTCCGGCCACGGCGCGCAGCTGAGTTATTTGAAGACCGATTAACTGAGTTATCTGTAGTTTAGTTGTGGTAACTGAATCTTATATCAATAATTAGATATATAGTAATTATATACCTGTGAAATTTTAGACTTGTACACTAATTAATTAACGAGATATTCGAAAAACAATACATAAGCGTGGTAACCCGACCAAATCTAGAATGTTATAAAAAAGCGGCCGCGCAAAACTGAAACTATTTTTTTTTTTCCATCAAACCCATACGTGTGGGGTATCTATGGATAGGTCTTCAAAAATGATATTGAGGTTTCTAATATCATTTTTTTCTAAACTGAATAGTTTGCGCGAGAGACACTTCCAAAGTGGTAAAATGTGTGTGTCCCCCCTGTAACTTCTAAAATAAGAGAATGATAAAACTAAAAAAAATATATGATGTACATTACCATGTAAACTACCAGCGACAATTGGTTTGAACGAGATCTAGTAAGGAGTTTTTTTTTAATACGTCATAAATCGTTAACCGCAATTTACCAAGTACGGAACCCTTCGTGCGCGAGTCCGGCTCGCAATTGGCCGGTTTAAAAAAATAATAATAAACACTTTTTGGGTTCCGTACCCGAAGGGTCCAAACGGAGCCCTATTGCTGTCACTCACGTGTCCGTCTGTCTGTCACACGAACTTACAGCCAAATAATTGTAACTACAGTCTTCAAATGTTAACGGTATAAGCATCTTGTTGACCCAAAGCGTTGGGTTGGGTCTTACCACACTGTCTTT
The DNA here is from genome assembly GCA_949775005.1 of Orthosia gothica. NCBI lineage: Eukaryota > Metazoa > Arthropoda > Insecta > Lepidoptera > Noctuidae > Orthosia > Orthosia gothica. The sequence continues at coordinate 61,453,210 of OX459034.1, read as the reverse complement.
TGGGGTTTTTGAGTAAATTTTAAACAATTACATTATATATTTTTTACATTACTTTATACTATCTATTACATATTCTTTCAATTTATAAGTTAAGCACACGTATCCACTGTATGACATTATTTTAAGTATCTATTTATTTACCTACGTCCGTGTATCACTAGCGGGGTGCCAACTGAAAATCAGCGCTGGGTGTCTGACGCCCAGCAAATGCTGAGTTGGTAACCCTTTCGGTATGGGCACGCTCGGCGCAAACACTAACCTCGCCTACTATTTTACCTACTGTATTTTTGTTTTAAAACATTGAAATAACAAAGGAACGGGAAGCCACCAAAGTCAGCTTCTTTTTATTATTAGGAAGTTTTGTTCCGAAGATTTTTCCTTTCTATTCTATTTATTCTTTTAACATATGAATTGGTTTGGTGGTGTTGTTTGGTAGTTTATTATATTACTAACAAATACCCATCTGCCCAGCCGAGTCGGATTCGACGGTTGACTTTTTCCTCAATGTTTATTTATTTATTTATTCATTTACACATACAATTATTTTTACAGGTAAAAGTAGTCATACAATACGAGACTCAGAGACGCCCCGTAAAAACTGATCACACACTACTCACGTCCATGATTGACCAGTCCTAAGTAACGGCTCCGGGCGTCCGCACAAGTTAACTAGAGGACAACACAGTAATTGTCACCCTCTGGAATTCCGCCAAAGAGCAGGTGAAAATATCCAAACGCTGAGAGATGTTAGGAATCGTAACAGCCCGACACACTGGTGCAAACTTTAATAGGTTGGCCCCTTAGAGCATTTAACCATTTAACATTTAACTTTATAGGTTAAATGCTCTAAGGCCGCAGCGTATGTTTTTGGTCTACATTGAAATCGTCAAACCTGCGCGCGAGACGATTCGTGACTGACTGAATGACTCTTGAAAACAGATTGTATATACATGTCTAAGAAGTGAGATGGGCCTATAGTTCTTCAGAAGGGCTTTGTCTTGTCGTCTTTCTTGAAGAAGAGTACCACCACACGCGCGCCTGCACTATGCCTGTGGCGATTTCCCCTCTAGTATGACGGGATCATACAGCTTCTGAAGGGTCTTAAGTACTTGTTTGGTGTTAAGTACTGGTTGTACACCCGCCTTCAGGAGTTCGGCCGTAATACCGTCAACACCCGGTGCCTTGTTGTTCTTAGGCTGTTTAAGAGCCATCTTAATCTCGTACAGGCTGACGTCCGGAATGTATTCGGAATAGTGTTGGGTCAATCTAGCTCTAGGGTTATTTGCTAGATTCGCGAAGGGTTTACTGGTTGATGTGTAGAACTGTTTAAATAATCTCTCGATCTCCCTCTGAAGCTCCGGTTTGGCGGATACGATCCTGCCATCATCGGTCTTCAGTTTGGTGAACTGGCTCTGCCCAATAGTCAGATCTCTTGCAAAGACCTTGGAGCCCTTATTCCGCTGCATCGCGTCTTCCAAGAAAGAGTATGAGGTGGAGGTCGCTTTCCAAGGACTTTGAGATGCGTCTATTTAGCTGCCGGTATTTTAACGCATCGTCTGCAGACTGCATGATCATCTCACGCCTCTCCTTCATGAGCTTGAGAGTAGGATCAGAGAGCTTTTTGTTTCTATCTGTACGGTGGGTCTTGAAAACTTTGACCCGACCTTATGGACAGCTTCCACGAACCCATCGCTGTATTCGTCCCCAGAACCACAGTATAAATATGGACGAACAGTATGAAAACTACCTAGAAACGCTCGTAACGACACACACACACAAACATGCGCATCGACGAGAGCCTAAGCGGGCTTATTACGTAAGGATCAGCAAGTAGCAATAATTGTACAATTGTTGCGCGATCAATTTAGTGACCTGGCTACTGAGGCCTTTAAGTCAAGTTTTTTTTTTTTTGACAGTCACTTTTAACAGAAGCTATTTTATCTGTCTGATGATTTATAAAATGTATCGTTTGATGTTTTTATTTACAATACTCAATTTGATTACTATTTAGCTCCAATATTCCGATAAATTAATATTCGCAGATGTAAAGTAAATAAGGCAGTGAAAATTTGATATTTGCATTTTATTTACATATTATGTCAATGTGTAAAATCAATTAAAATTTCTTCGAATTGTCGATTGTTTTAAGAAATCGAATCGATAACGCATTAGAACATCACTTTGTAGACTACATTATCTCGTATTTGAGCTATGAAACATAAAAAAGATTTTTCAAATTTAATTTAGACATTGGCAGAATAGTCGACATCGGTGTTTGCCATATAAAAAAAATATTATAGAAGATACTTATTGCGGACTTATCACATTATCATGTGTTTGTAAGTATTTAGTAGTAAACATATAAGCTTCGCTGAGGTAGCCAACACAGGATTTTTTTATACTGTATATAAAAAAATCCTACACTTTACCGTGATCACTTCTGTTTCAATGATTCAACAAATAGTCCAGTTGCGTAAACATTAGAGACTCAAAACAGCACCAATTTGACATTTACATTTACAATATTCACAAGGAATTTGTTATTTCAATATTTATTCTTATATTATTATTCTAATTTGCGGATAATTAAAGTAGCCACAAAATAACATACGAAAAAAGCCGCCAAAAACTCAAAAACTTCTGTACCTACTCAGCCATCAGCGAGCGATTAGCAATCGACCAACAACAAGGGAAAAGTAATCGCAATTTGACAGCCACATTTGCTCGCCGATCGCTGTCGCTCTGCTGTCAAAAACCATACGTAATACGAAATTATCGCGATCAACTTGCGATAAATGCACATTTCAGTTAACAGATTTTTATTGTTAGCAGTGCTGTCGTAAAATTATTATGGTGTGGCTATAGCTCATATATAATGCGGATTCGCGATTGAAGAGCAATTATTTCGCAAAAATCAGCCTTCCAATTTTTTGACGTAAAGCGATATTCGCGCGATGATTGTACAATCTCTGCGCAAATATTGTTAATTGCTGTTTCATACGTAATAAGCCTGCGGCACGCACTACTGACAACATCGTGATTCGTGACATCTGCTCGCTCTGGTTTTGGTCAGCCAGCTGGCGATTATGTATCCTCCGACTGCACAGCATGATTTTCTTTTGGTTTACATCTTTTTAGTTCGCTTTTTAAGCAGTTGGGTTTTTTATAAATTATCAGGTGGCGGTACCTGATAATTTATAAAAAACACAAATTGTTTCAATCCAAGCATTAATACAGTAAAACTAAAAACAATATAATTAAAATATAAGAGAAAAATGACTGGACTTAAAGGCCTCAGTATGTAGTTCATTAAAGCCCCAAAAAAATATGTCAGTTCTGTCAATTCTGTCATTTTCAAAAGTTTTGTTCGCTACTGATAACGAGAGATAACAAGGGTCCGAGGTCAACACTTAGTAGGTGTGTACCATTAGAAATAACATACATAACCCTTTCATTCGTTTCTTTGCATCTGGGTTAGATTAGAAGTCCGAGTTCTGATATTTCTTCAGTACATTTTGGGAGGAGATCTGTTATAGTACCGGCACAATACTAGTTGCAGTTCCTTATTTTCTTTCTTCTGTTGTTTTGTTTGTTTACCCTGGAGCTCAGACTGCCCGCGAAAAATACAGTAATTCAAGTTGCTAGTTGCTACTGCTCCCGCTGTAGCCCTGCCTCTTACACGTGTTGCTATAGTGCACGCGATATCCACAAGCTTTGATCCACAATATATTTGAAAATTAAATAGAATAAAGACTCAAGTTAAATTATAAGTGTTATTCAAGTAATTCTCTTTCAATTAAAAGATGGAAAAGCTGCCAGTGTGTAGAATATGTTTAGTGGAGAATGTTCGCATGTTTGTAGTTGTGGACAAGAACATACATGCACTCTATGAGAAGCTGACTGATATTCCAGTAAGTTGATACCATTCCTAATAAATTACTTAATCTGGTAACAACACAGTGAAATTTTTATCATTGAGTGCACGGTTGGGTCAGGGTGGCCCAGTATTTAAGATTCATTTGTTTCCAATATTTATAGACATTATTATAACCTTTTTGCTATGATTTGAATAATTTACTATGAATGAAAGGATTTTGAGGTATCATTACTTAAATTTTCACAAAACAGGCTTTTATTGGGTTGTGGGTTCGAACTCAGGCAGGCACTGTACTTTGTGTAAATTATTTTCATAACCACTGCTCTAAAAACGGTGAAAGAAAACACTGAAGAAACGGGCAAGTCCTGGCACCAAAAATTCAGAAACATGTGACATCGACCAACCCGCACTGGGCATTCAAACTGGGAATGCTAAATGATGATGTTTTATTGGCAATAAACTAAATGATACATAAATTTATACAAAAGATACCTTCATAGGATCCCCTCATAGAATAGATCTTCAAAGAATAAAGGAGGAGTAAGTAAACAAAAGCATAATTTCCACTTCTCTCCATATTAAACAGGAGACAGAACAAACAAGGCCAATAGGCACAAAGGGTCGTTTACAACTGGGATAAGCCCACTAGCACCACGGATAAAAATTAACATTTATAATAATGGGTCCTAACATTGTGAGCTGTTATATTTGATTCCAATAATAGGTATAGCAAAAACACTTGATGTATGAGATAAGTTTTGTTGCAGTTTGTAACTGAGGACAGTAGACCGATACTTGCTTGTTTCTTCTGCTACGCTAAACTCAAGCAAAGCTGCCAACTGCAGAGAAATTGTTTGTTAGCTGAAAAGCTTTTCGCTCAGATGACAAATAAGGTGGGGTATTCTTCAACTTGCATTTATTCTCATAACTTCTACTTTAACCCCTTGTATTGAACGCTGATCTTTACGAGACACAATGGCTTTTTAAATGTTTCAATTAACTACAGCATACAAGGGGTTAAGGGCCAATTTCACCAATGAAACTTTTTGTGATTAGTTCAACTAAACTCAGTTTATGCTAATACAGCTCTCTGATTAGTTGAGACCGCTGAGAAACTACCAAAGTTATGTTATGTTACGAGGGTTTGGTTTCCACACTTAGTCCTTCAAGTGGACCATTGTGCGTAGGCCATGGCAGCCGTTTGGTGGTTATTCCAACCAGCCCACCTCCCTTCAGAAGTCTCTAGAGCTCCTGGTTTCCTCAAAACATCTGTGTAAGATCTGGGTGACCCGAGGGTTTGTTTTCTTATCTGTGTTACACCTGTGCATTCAAAGGGAATGTGTGCAACAGTTTCCGCGGCCTCCATGCAAGCTGAGACTCTACCAATCAGAATGATGTATTTGCAAAAACTGAGTTTAGTTGAACTAAACAATTAGTTACATTGGTGCAATCAGCATTTAGTAAGTTTGGAACTGATTCCTCTCAGGCTATTGAAACTTCTTCATTATCACCATTTGTGGAGACTCTTTTAAGTGACTTAAAAACAATTTACAAATTTTGTACTTGTGATACTGATAACTATGATTAAAAGTTATACAATATTTTACAGCAAAACCCTTCAATAAACCGAGGCCAGCTAGAGTATTCCAATGGTCTTATGAAAAGTCCAATAGAGAGCATAAATATAGTTGATGTTGGTCTCATTGCACACATTGCCATCAAAGAGGAATTACCAGATGTTTGTGAGGGACTAGATGATATTTTTAGGCCACTGGAGGAACATCAAAGTGATGGTATGTATGGTAACAAAATAATGTAATGTGGAATTTGATGAATAAGATGATGTTATCAAAAAATATTTTAATACCAAGGAGTTTGTGGAATACGATCGACAAGATTGTTTCATGAACCATCCTAAGCATATTTTACCAAAGAAATAATAATAAAATTGAAAATAAATATATATTTCCTTAGCAAACAACATGTTCAAAGTCAAAGTCAAATATTTATATTCAACTAGCCCAATAAATGGCACTTTTGAACATTAAATAAATTAAAATTTACAATTACCTAATTAAAATTGATTCTACCGTGCATTCGGAAAGGTGCTTTGCTTGTTATGGAGAAGAACGCACAAGAAACTCCATACTTCCTCTTTTTAAAATAATAGGTGTTTTACAATATTTACATAAGTAAATACATTAATAAATTCATTTATGTGCGGACGATGCACCCAGAATAGCACTACACACTATAATACGTACAGGTGTAAAGTATTAAAAGCATTAACAGGTAAATTAATTAATTTGATAAATAGGAACATGGTTCTCACATACTTACAAATATTGCAAACATAGGTAAAATACCTAATTCAACAACAACAGAACAGGGTGTGAGTCTTTTACTTAAATCCATACTAATATTATAAATGTGAAAGTAACTCTGTCTGTCTGTCTGTTACCTTTTCACGCTTAAACCGATGCACCGATTTAGATGAAAGTTGGTATGAAGATAGTTTGAGACCTGGGAAAGGACATAGGCTATATAGGTAGGGTAGGGTAGGGTATGGTAGTGTAGGGTAGAGTATTGTAGGGTCGGGTAGGTAAGGGTAGGGTAGGGTAGATAAATGTTTGGTCTTTTTATGGCAAAACAAAGTTTGCCGGGTCAGCTAGTTTTAAATAATAAGTTTATAAACAGACCTTTGGGAGTCTAGACATCATGAAAAAACGACTGAATGTATATTTTCAAAATAAAAATTATTTGCTTTGTTGAATTACTAATCTATCCCTGTATGGAGGCCGTTTTGCAATTTTCCTTCTTCTTCAGGTATTTATTTCCGCCCAAAGATGCGTTAAAATTAGTGTTGAAATATGGAAATTTCGACGCTCGTAACTTTCAACTTTCAAATGATGAGACAAATTGATATTTATTTTTATTTTGAAAGTACATCGTGGAGTAATCGCTAGACTACGTTTCTATGGAAGAATTTTCGACGAGTGTAACCTTAAGCAGTGAAATAAAAAACCACAAAAAAAATTAGGAGTATTTAGGTACTCATCCATTATGAGTCATCATCATCTTTGTTTATAATTTTAATATTTTTTTAATTTATGTACAGATCTAGAACTGGAAAAATTTAACAACAACTATTCAGATGAAGAAAATACACCACTGCGTTATTCTGAATCAGATTTGGATGATGAACCTTTTGTGGAATTTCAAACTGAAGTGAAAGACGACCAAAGAGCCAGTGACTCGAGACGTAAGTATATTTAAGCATTAGGTAAGCAAACAGGCTGATGGTCCATCTGTTAGCAACTGGTTAGCTTTAGGAGCAGTCAGCCTCTCATGTTACTGTACGAGTGTGTATAAAATAAAAGTGTTATAAAACATATTACACACAGGTACTTAGTTGTTAGCAACACAGTCAAACAATAGGTTTGGTCACTGGGTCCCAGTGCTAACAAAGAAAATTTGGTTCAAATAAATATCACTAGATGGCGCAATACGCATCGATTTGTTATTGAATTGTGTGTAAAATTAACATTTTCTAGAATTGATCATAAATATTGTATGTTCTTGTATAATCAACTCTCTTAAGTACACAATTACGGAATATTGGGCTCTTAATTCACATTTCAAAGATGAATTGCACGGATCTTTTAGAATTGATGCCAATAGATGGCGCGGTTTCAAATTTCTACATTTTGGTTCAATGAAACTGTAAAAACTTGCAAAAATCTATCTATATATATAAAAGAGAAAGTATATGTATGTATGTTCCTTATAGACTCCGAAACGGTTAGAGCGATTTCAAAAATTCTTTCAACGTTGGGAAGCTACACTATCCCCGGGTGACAAGGGTAACTTTTTTTTTACGGGAACGGGAACTACGCGGGTGAAATCGCGAGGCTTCCGCTAGTCTACAATATAAAAATGAATCGCAAAATGTGTTGGTAAGCGCATAACTCAACAACGCCTGGACCAATTTGGCCAATTCTTTTTTTTTTATGTTCGTTGAAGTTCAAAGATGGTTTTTACGGGGAGAAAAATTCAAATAATTGCCGGAAAAAAAAAACAGACCTTTTCTTTTTCCCATACAAAAGTTTTTTTCTATCTAAAACGTAGAGTCAATTTGAGCTTTATAGCTATTGTATAAGCTATTTTTGCTTTTGTAGGGTAGGGTAGTGTTGGGTAGGGTAGGGTAATGTAGGGTAGGGTAGTGTATGGTAGGGTAGGGTAGGGTAGAGTAGGGTAGTGTAGCGTAGGGTAGGGTACGGTAGTGTAGTATAGGGGAGTGTAGGGTAGGGTAGTGTAGGATAGGGTAGGGTAGGGTAGGGTAGTGTAGCGTAGGGTAGGGAAGGTAGTGTAGGGTAGGGTAGTGTAGGGTAGGGTAGTGTAGGGTAGAGTGGTGTAGGGTCGGGTAGGGTAGGGTAGGGTAGGGTAGGTAGGGTAGATAAATGTTTGGTGTTTTATGGCAAAACAAAGTTTGCCTGGTCAGCTAGTCTATAATATAAAAATGAATCGCAAAATGTGTTGGTTAGCGCATAACTCAACAACGCCTGCACCAATTTGGCCAATTCTTTTTTTTAAATGTTCGTTGAAGTTCCAAGATGGTTTTTACGGGGAGAAAAATTTGAATAATTGCCGGCAAAAAAAATAAAAGCAGCCCTTTTCTTTTTCCCATACAAAAGTTTTCTAACTAAAACATAGAGTCAATTTGAGCTTTATTGCTATTGTATAAGCTATGTTTCTTTGTGTAGGGTAGGGTAGTGTAGTGTAGGGTAGGGTAGGGTAGTGTAGGGTAGGATAGGGTAGTGTAGGGTAAGGTAGTGCAGCGTAGGGTAGTGCAGGGTAGGGTAGTGTAGTGTAGGGTAGTGTAGGGTAGTGTAGGGTAGTGTAGGGTAGTGTAGGGTAGTGTAGGGTAGTGTAGGGTAGTGTAGGGTAGTGTAGGGTAGTGTAGGGTAGTGTAGGATAGTGTAGGGTAGTGTAGGGTAGTGTAGTGTAGTGTTGGATAGGGTAGGGTAGTGTAGGGTAGGGTAGTGTAGCGTAGGGTAGGGAAGGTAGTGTAGGGTAGAGTAGTGTAGGGTCGGGTAGGGTAGGGTAGTGTAGGGTAGGGTCGGGTAGGTATTAGTGTAAGGTAGGGTAGGTAGGGTAGATAAATGTTTGGTGTTTTTATGGCAAAACAAAGTTTGCCGGGTCAGCTAGTATACAATAAAACATATCGTCACTGTATTTAAAAAAAAAATTGTCGCAAACCGAGAAAACCCTTTTACTTGCAAATCGCTGCTAAAACCTTCTATAGCCATGGAACGGTACTTATACAAAAAATCAGCATAATCAGACGAAAGACGCTAGTTACATCGGCACGGTTTCTTTGTATAGGACGAGGCATCTGTATGCTAGTATTATATTATCTGTGGTTTGGTGTAACTTTCTATGAAAAATTGAGTAATGATGTGATAAGCCTATGTTATCATGTTGACTGTGCAAGTGAAAATTACACATTGACCCCTCAGTGTTTCAAGTTTTTGTTTACAATTTCATAGCTGACACGTGTAAGGCAATTGGAATGCTTTAGCTAGGGTTGTCATCCGTCCGGCGGGCTTATTACGTAAGGAACAGCAAGTAGCAATAATTGGCTATTTGACAGATATTGCAATAAAATATGTAATGTGTTGGAAATGTTAGCTTGTAGGTAAATAATAAATGTACAATTGTTTTTTCGTCAATATATATAATGTTAATATTTTATTTTTGGAAAACAAATTTGCCTTTTTTTATCTATGGAACAAATGATCCAAAACGGGAGCGGCCATGATTGATGCATCGTGTGACGTCACATTTTAAACAACAAACAAAGAGTTGTACTGTGTTTACTATTTGCTTGCTTTATCTAAAAATAAACTATTTTCTAAGTATTTTAATTTATTCTTCTGAGAAGTTGGACATAATGGAGCAAGGATTCATAAAAGCCGATAGTGCGAATCTACCCAGAGTCGATTCATTTATGGTCGCAAATTTCTTTGCCTGTAATCCTAACTTTTGCTGTGCCGAGTTTCGGAATGTAAAAACTTCTGTGTAAGTATATTTTATTTATAAAAACAATCGATATAAATAACTCTGAGAAAATAAAAATATATATATAAAAATAAAGTTACTTATAAATTACTTATAGAGGTTATGTTTCTAATTTCAGATCTTCGCGACAGTCGTATGGTGATGACGCTATAGGGTATGTTCAGCTGAAGAGGGAGGCAAGTTTGTGTACCATCAAATGCAAAATTTGCCCTGAACACAAGGTTCGTCAACAACCATACTCGACATCCATGATTATCGATGAAAAGGAAGGAGTAGTACAAAATGTTCAATGTCATGACTGCCCTGCTTCCCAAGGTTGCTGCAAACATGCCGTTGCTTTTTTGATGTGGACTCATAGACGTAGTGAGGAGCCATCTTGCACTGCCACTGAATGTTACTGGAAGAAATCAAAACTTTCTAAAGTAGGCAGCACTCTGAAGTTCATAAAAATTAAAGAAATGGTTAAAAGAAATAGTTCCTATATCCAACGAGATGAAGGCGTACTATGCGACTTTTTAGAATTAAGCAGGAAAAGGAAACTTCAAAACTGCCAAATTTTACAACATCAACCCGTTTATGAAGAAGAGATAGTTCAACTGCTTTCATTGCACTATTTGAGTCACAGATTTAATACTGAAAATGACTGTGATAAATTTATAAACAAAATATGTCCAGTTTTTACAGAAAAGAATATCAGTGATGTGGAAAAGCTAACAAGTGAGCAGCATAAAAGTTCAGCATGGTACGAACTACGATATGCAAGAATAACAGCGTCAAAAGCCTTTGATGTGACTCGCTGTAAAACATCAGATGGTTCATTAATTGCAATATTAATGGGTGCAAAAGTTCCTGACACAATTCCCATGAAAAGAGGTCGAAGGTTAGAAGATCTGGTAAAACAAAAATTAAAAAAGAAACTCGGTGAAATCTCTCAATGTGGACTATTCATATGTCAAGAGTATTCTATGTTAGCTGCATCACCTGATGGGATTTTAAATGGTGATACTGTGATAGAAATAAAGTGTCCCATTAATGAAAAAACATCCAAAAATTATGTTTCCAATAATCAGATCACTGCCAAGTATTATGCACAAGTGCAATTGCAGATGCATGTAACTAAATTGAAAAAGTCTTTGTTCTGTGTGGCATCATGGGACTTTGAAAATAATAATGAGGTCAATATTGTGCCTGTAAAATATAATGCTGATTATATAAAAGACTTACTGTGTCAGTTAGTGACTTTTTGGAAAAAAGAAATCTATCCATTGTTGTATAATAGTACAAAATAAAACAATTTAATCTTAGTAAATCATGTATTTTTAATTATACCACCCTGCAGGTTAATGAGTGCACATGCAATAACAACACAGTCATCTAAATGTTTTAACAATTTCATATTAACTACAGCATGAGGTTTTAACATGGAGAATTCTCTCAAACGTCTTATTACTCTCTCAATATGTATTCTTAAACTAGCTATCTGTTTTGTTTTCATTACATCCCGTCTAGATAATTTTGAGTTAGATGAAACACTTGGAGGCCTTACTAATATAATTCCTTTTTGCAGTAAAAGTTCTTCTATATGTTTAAATCCTCTGTCTGCAAGTATAGACACACCTGGTTCTAAACAATCTAAAAAATTGCAGTCCTGTACTAACTGTACATCAGTGATTCTGCCACTATATCCGGGTGAAATGTAGTTTATGATACCATCAGGTGTACTACTGATTAAGTATTTGGCAGTGTTTGCTTTTTTATAATCTGACCATGTTAACGCCTGCTCTACAGATTTTGATGGTTTTTGTATTTCTATTTCAAGGCAATCTATGATACAATAGATATTATGGTACTTATGTCTGAATGCCATAGGCAGGTTTCGCTTTACTGCTCTTTTATTTGATTTGATGATAAATGGATGGAGAACACTTGCTATAAGAGGTACCGATGTCATAAAAATTTTACTGGCATAAGACAGAGACATGCCAAATTGATCTCCAAGCTCAGAAAATGGTGTATTTAATCTAATTTTTTTTAAACATAATACTATGTGTTCTTTGGACAGCTTTAAATGTTTTTGTATAATATCAATTAAAACATAACAATCCTTTGAAATACCAATATAGTATCTAGGATTATTCATGATTAAACATAGAGTAGTTTCAAGTGACTTTTGATAGAGAGCTTCTGCTTCAATTTTCCTTTTTATTTCAGACAATTCAGATTGAGTTTCTTGGTTACTGCTAGTTGATGTGATTGTAAGTAAGGACTGGACTGACGGTGATGTGTCAGTATTTAACTGTGAATGCTTAGATGGTGATGAACTATTTGAAGATGACGCTTTTATCTCACTACTGAATAATAACTTTCTCTTGCTTTTAATGTTCCCAAACCTCGCTGATTCAACTTCAGACTTTGTGATTTTCAAAGGTGATGTTGCAGTACATGTAGTATTAGTCTTCATAGGAGAAGTATGTTTATCCTTTGCTTGACTAGTAGTTTGTACAGCTTTGCTCCTAATCTTCGATATTATGCATACTTGAACCAATTTATTAGTTACTTCAGGGCATGCTTGTGTCGCTTTATGTTGTAAATTAGTAGACCAGTCATCCTTTTCAGTAGTGGACTGAAAATCTGTAACAATCAAAATATATTATTTATAATATTGCTATGTAAGTACTTACACTTAATGTTAGTACTACAGACAAAAGCTATTGAACCATTTGTACTGAAAAGGTTTTACTCACCGCTATTACTTGTCATGCCTGATGTTGCTGGTATTTCAGTTTCCTTAGCAAATATGTCCTGTAATATATCCATACGTCGCCTTTTGCTTATGGCTGATCGAGGATGTGGAAGACCGGTACGTTTTATTCTGTCTGGTTGACACTCAAATATCGATGGCAAACAGTCAGGCTTCATTCTTATTTTGCCAACAGAACCCATTATGCTATATTCTGTGTAATTTTCCATGTCATTAGGCAGCTGTAAAGTGACACAAATAATATTTTTAATAAGAGTATAAAGCACAAAATGTTAAGTAGGTTCAATAAATTATGAAGGATCGGCGGTTGCTGATTTCTTACTTACATCAAAGTGATCTTGACAAAAGAAAATCACAGATTTATCAGAAGTAAACTTAGGATCTCGGCGTGCTAACTGTAACCATTGCTTTCGACGATTAGGACATTTAGGAACGTGTATAAACAATTTGTCAGGATATTTAATGGTTGTATTTCCACACATTGGCACGGCACACGTCCTGTAGGTTGACATTTTCACAATTTCCAATGAAGAACCTTTAGAAATTTTAGAGTATTCTCTCGAATAGTGTGTACAGCGTCGTAGTTCGCGTCTGTTTATTAAAATATGACGTCATAGCCCGAAATGTCACGTGACCGACTATTTTCGCGCGCTTTTCAAATTATTAAGAAAAAAATATATTTTTTCTAAATAATAACGCTTTTTTTTAGGAAAAAAATATTTGTAAGAGGTATAAAATAAAATTTACAATTTTTTACAATACTTTTCTGAAATCAGTCAAATAGCCAATTGTACAATTATTGCGCGATCAATTTAGTGACCTGGCTACTGAGGCCTTTAAGTCAAGTCTTTTTTTTTGACAGTCACTTTTAACAGAAGCTATTTTATCTGTCCGATGATTTTTAAAATGTATCGTTTGATGAATTAACCAGCTTATGAAAGAGCAACACTTCGTGGAGGCTGTTTTTTTACAATAGTCAATTTGATTACTTTTTAGCTCCAATATTCCGATAAATTAATATTCGCATATGTAAAGAATTTGTAAAAAGTAAATATGACAGTGAACGTTTGATATTTGCATTTTATTTACATGTATGTCAATGCGTAAAATCAATTAATATTCTTCGAATTGTCGATTGTTTTAAAAATTGAATCGATAACACATTAGAACATCACTTGGTAGACTACATTATCTCGTATTTGAGCTATGAAACGTAAAAACGATTTTTCAAATTTAATTTAGACATTGGCAGAATAGTCGACATCGGTGTTTGCCATATAAAAAAATAAATAATAGAAGATACTTATTGCGGACTTATCACATTCTCATGTGTTTGTAAGTATTTAGAAGTAAACATATAAGCTTCGCTGAGTTAGCCAACACAGGATTTTTTTATACTGTATATAAAAAAAAACTTCCACTTTACCGTGATCACTTCTGTTTCAATGATTCAACAAATAGTCCAGTTGCGTGGACATTAGAGACTGAAAACAACACCAATTTGTCATTTACATTTACAATATTCACTAGGAATTTGTTATTTCAATATTTATTCTTATATTATTATTCTAATTTGCGGATAATTAAAGTAGCCACAAAATAACATACGAAAAAATCCGCCAAAAACTCAAAAACTTCTGTACCTAATCAGCCAGCAGCGAGCGATTGGCAATCGACCAACAACAAGGGAAAAAGTAATCGCAATTTGACAGCCACATTTGCTCGCCGATCGCTGTCGCTCTGCTGTCAAAAACCATACGTAATACGAAATTATCGCGATCACCTTGCGATAAATGCACATTTCAGTTAATAGATTTTTATTGTTAGCAGTGCTGTCGTAAAATTATTATGGTGTGGCTATAGCTCATATATAATGCGGATTCGCGATTGAAGAGCAATTATTTCGCAAAAATATGCCTTCTAATTTTTTGACGTAAAGCGATATTCGCGCGATGATTGTACAATCTCTGCGCAAATATTGTTAATTGCTGTTTCATACGTAATAAGCCTGCGGGTTTTACCGGCTTTGTCTTTGAGTGGAGTAGCGTATTGTGTGTGCGTTTGTGTGTGTGTGTGTGTGTTTGTATATAATTTAAGGAGAGAGAGACTGACACACTATGCTACTCCACTCATTTTCTTTTTTATTAATATTATAAATGCGAAAGATTTGTGTTATGTGTGTGTGTGAGTCTGTATATATTTTAAGGAGAGAGAGTGTATATTTTTCTATGTTTGTGTGTAATGGTTGTAGCTGACACACTATGCTAGTCCACCCATTTTCTTTTTTATTAATATTATAAATGCGAAAGATTTGTGTTGTGTGTGTGTGAGAGTTTGTATATATTTTAAGGAGAGAGAGTGTGTATTTTTCTATGTTTGTGTGTAATGGTTGTAGCTGACACACTATGCTACTCCACTAATTTTCTTTTTTATTAATATTATAAATGCGAAAGTTTTGATGGTTGGATGTTTGTTATTTAATCAAGCCTATCCCAAGCCCAATGATATAATTTTTTTTCTCATTTATTTTTATAAATGCACTTCTTGCACTTTTTATCTAATGAGTGGAGTAGCGTAGTGTGTGTGTGTGTGTGTATGTGTGTGTGTTTGTATATATTTTAAGGAGAGAGAGTGTGTATTTTTCTATGTGTGTGGGTAGTGGTTGTAGCTGACAGACTATGCTACTCCTCTCATTAGATTATTTTTCTTATTTTCTTTTTTATTAATATTATAAATGCGAAAGTTTTGATGGATGGATGGATGGATGTTTATTACACAATCAAGCCGGAATGGCTGGCCGTTCGAGATGAAATTTGGCAAACAGATAGATTATAGTTTGGAATAGCACACAGGCTACTTTTTACCACAGCAGGATTGCGATAGGAAAAGATTTAACGGGAGCTATGTTGCGTCATCAATAAGTGTTCTGTATTGTTGTAGTTAAGAGCTAGTAGTCAATTATTTAGTTTCTTTTTACCCGACTGCCGAAGAAGGGTAATGTGTTTATCAGTCTATGTATGAATGTATGTATGTATGTAAGTATGTATGTATGTTTGTTCCTATATGGCGTTCCAGAGACCAAACGCGTTGGCCGATTTTGATGATTCATACGTCAATCGATGCGTCTTAACCCTGCGAGTGTCATAGGCTACATTAAAATTGGACAATAGAAAAATGGCGGATTTTGGGTGCCATATTGTGGGGCCCCAAATTTTTTTTTTCTTCCAAACCCATCTTGTGGGGTATCAAAATAAAGGGTTTTAAGAGGTGATTTCAAAAATATATAACACTTATATGTTTAAATGTATCTAATTCGAAAAAACACTAACTAACAAGTTATAAATAAAAAAACTTAATTCAAAATATCAAAAAACCCGACTGCTTCAAAAGCGAACTAAAAAGTCGTAAACAACAAAAAAATCATGCTGTGCAGGCGGAGGATACACCAGATTTTGGTCAGCCAGCCCGCGAATATGTATCCTCCGACTGCACAGCATGATTTTTTTGTTGTTTACGACTTTTTAGTTCGCTTTTGAAGCAGTCGGGTTTTTTAAGTGACACTTTAGTTAGTGAGTAGAAGTTTAATATTTTGTTCAGTTTATTGTTGAGATGAATACCTTGGAAACAGGGAAATCTTCTTGTAAAAGAGTATTGACAACGGAAGTATTGGCATACCACGTCTTTGCGTCTCGTGTTGGTTATTTCACAGGTTTTTTGGTGCTGATATAGTACTGTGTTTAGCACATAAAAATTGTCTGACTGTAGGTAAGGACTTCACAGTTCTTGTATAGTCACATAACGCACATGTGGCATTTGTGATTGTTACCCGACTGCCGAAGGAGGGTAATGTGTTTATCAGTCTATGTATGTATGTATGTATGTATGTTTGTTCCTATGTGGCGTTCCAGAGACCAAACGCGTTGGCCGATTTTGATGATTCGTACGTCAATCGATGCGTCTTAACTCTGCGAGTGTCATAGGCTACATTAAAATTGGATAATAGAAAAATGGCGGATTTTGGGTGCCATATTGTGGGGGCCCAAATTTTTTTTTCTTCCAAACCCATCGTGTGGGGTATCAAAATAAAGGGTTTTAAGAGGTGATTTCAAAAATATATAACACTTATATGTTTAAATGTATCTAATTCGAAAAAACTAACTAAAAAGTTATAAATAAAAAACTTAATCAAAAAAATCAAAAACCCGACTGCTTCAAAAGCGAACTGAAAAGTCGTAAACAAGGAAAAAAACATGCTGTGCAGGCGGAGGATACACCAGATTTTGGTCAGCCAGCCGGCGAATATGTATTCTCCGACTGCACAGCATGATTTTTTCCTTGTTTACGACTTTTTAGTTCGCTTTTGAAGCAGTCGGGTTTTTGATTTTTTTAATTATTTTAACCATTGTTTTGCAATGTGGACAGAGAACCTGTTTAAGTTGAAGTCGCGTCTTACGAAAAGACCTTGTTCTTTTATATTATGTACTCGCATGTAGATAATTGGGGTTCCATACCCATAGGGTAAAAACCATGGAGCACACAACCCGTGGAGAGAGCATCGGCACGTTTTTGTTCTAAACCGAAGTCACCAAGAAACAGCGGGGGCAGAGGTAAGCTTCCCTCGCTGTGATTGGGTGATAGTTTGACAACCAAATGACAACTGATTCTTTAGGGATTCCAAACAAGTAATTTAAAAAAATATCGATATCGGTAATTGTTTAACTTATTAATAGTATAAGGATTTCTTTGGGATACAGACAAACAAAAGAACGAATTTCTTAGAATCTTCGGTAGGTATAATAAACATTTATGATAAGGTAAATACGGGCTAGACAATAACAAACAAAAGAACATACACAACTGCAGTTCTTATTAATTTCGGCAACTTAGAAAGTATTGTATAATGTTTAATGATAACGTTATGGCCGTTTTCAAGAAGTCACTGAGTATTTTTGCGCTCGCCGAGCGTTTCAGTCTTGGAGCCTTACATATTGATATAATCGTCGTGAACTCGTGATGCTGCGAACAGCACTATCGAGAAAAAAAGAGACAACTGCTAATGTGCAAATCAGTGTACCAGAAAGAGACAGCAAACCATCGAAGCGAACTATCCAGAAATAAATATATTTGATTTTACTTAATGAAATTGATTAAATGGAGTAGAAAACCACAAAACTGTGAAATGTTGTTCCATCTTTTGTGTAACTTGAAGTAGTAGTACACTTCCTACACCATTTAATTGCACATATAGGCATTACTTTTCGTTTTATTTGTTTTAAATACGGAAGCGCGTGACGTTCGTTTCCCACAGAGAGGAGGCCTGTGTCCCAGCAGTGGGAACATTAATAGGCTGATGATGTGATGATGTGATGTGACGTTCGTACAGATGCTGCGACTGACCAAAATTTCGCCGCATGAGCTTGATATTGCATACGCTTGGCGCCCGCGGTAGCCCCCGCACGCTCTCTCCACGAGTTGTGTGCTCCATGGTAAAAACGGGAACCTATTACTAAGACTGCACTGTCCGTCTGTCACCAGGCTGTATCTCATGAACCGTGATAGCTAGACAGTTGATATTTTCACAGATGATGTATTTCTATCGCCGCTATTAACAACAAATACTAAAACCGGCCAAGTGCGAGTCGGACTCGCGCACGAAGGGTTCCGTACTTCGTAAATTGCGGTTATGATTTATGACGTATTGAAAAAAAAACTACTTACTAGATCTAGTTCAAACCAATTTTAGGTAGAAGTTTACATGATAATATACATCATATTTTTTTTTAGTTTTGTCATTCTCTTATTTTAGAAGTTACAGGGGGGGGGGCACACATTTTATCACTTTGGAAGTGTCTCTCGCGCAAACTATTCAGTTTTATAAAAAAATGGTATTAGAAACCTCAACATAATTTTTCAAGACCTATCCATAGATAACCCCACGGGTTTGATGAAAAAAATAATTTTTTTTTTCAGTTTCAAGTATGGGAAAAAATGTATTGTTTTTTTTCTATTTTTGTGTGAAAATCTTAATGCGGTTCACAGAATACATCTACCTACCAAGTTTCAACAGCATAGTTCTTATAGTTTCGGAAAAAAAGAGGCTGCGACATACGGACGGACAGACATGACGAATCTATAAGGGTTCCGTTTTTTGCTATTTGGCTGCGGAACCCTAAAAACAGAATAAAATAAATATAAAAGTGGGGCTCTCATACAACAAACGTGATTTTTTTTGCCGTTTTTTGCGATAATGGTACGGAACCCTTCGTGCGCGAGTCTGACTCGCACTACGCCGTTTTTTATTTTGCTCTTCATTTAACGACCTATTTTCAAATTGAATATGTATTAAAAACAATACTAAAATGTTCAAATGTATCCATATCATAACTAAAAAAATATCCTTTAGAGATAAGGAAGAGGAAGGGTGATAAAAATTAATTTGTCCAAAAAGTTGGGCGGCAAGAGCCGGATTCTTAATCTTTGAGCTATTTATAGCTACAAGTTGTTGATAAAATGCGGTCGGCGGCCGCAGCGGATGTTGGAGTATCCGCTCGCGTGTTCGAGCAGTCCCGCTTGTCTTATCGTCTGCATAATAAGAATAACATACAGAATCTATTAAGTCCGGTCAAAAAAGACAATACAATATTTAATAAATACAATATTTATTTGTTCAAGGCTTAAACATAATTACAATGATTGTACCTTAAATTAGAATCATTAAATTAGTGGCAAGATACAAAATATGTGCAACTGGGCTTAAACTAGGAGGATACCTGTGCTATAAGCACCAGTTACTTCCGTCACCACCGTGTTCGAGCTGCCATTACAAGTGTGGTGCGGTGCTAAAGTAAGTAGTAGTAGTGTGCATGTGAGTATGAAGATAGTGTGTGTGTGGTATTCTGGTGTGTTGTGTTTGTGTGTGGATGTGTATGTGTTAGCGTGCATGGGCTTGACTGGTTTTATTATTATTATTTTATTTGTTTTATTTTATACTTTAAATACGTTTTAGTAAATTTTCTGTGTTTTCATAATTTTGAGAGAGAAGGAAGTTATCTATGGTAAGTTTTAGTTTTTTTGTCGGCAAGTTATGTAACTGTGTAATTTTACTCATTTTATTATATAGGTATGGACCCATGTAGCACGGTTGTCTCCTAAAGAAGTCTGTTTATACGGTTCAAAGTTACAATAATTCACATATAGCTGAATGTTAGTTCTCAACGTATCACCATTCCTGAGACAGGTCTTTTTCTCACATCGAAAGTAATACACTGAATGTACATGACGCTGAATGTACATCATTAGTCGTTCAATACAGTAGGTATGTCTGGTAATTTGTTGAATTCTTTAAAATGAGGCCAATTTACAACAATGTTCATCCCGACGACTTGAAATAAGAAATTGGATTGTTTTCGATTTATTGAACATATAAAGATATTTTTAGGGTTCCGTACCCAATTAAATTTTACGGCATTTTGGTAAGGATAGATATATAGGATCAGTATGTTTTAATGGTAATGGCATAACAAGTAAATAATGAGCAAATTACAATGAGGAATATTGCAGCTTAATATTATTTAAGGTGATGAATGAGACTATACATTTATACACAGGAAAGCTATTTGTACAAAGTAAAGAAAGTATTGAGGTAGGAAAAGGAATACGAAGGGACAAGAGGTTACAGAGAAAGGAAGAACGGTCATGTAAAGGACAGGAGAAAAATATGTGATCTAAGTCACCTACGACTGTTCCACACGAGCAATTGGGGTCGTCGATGATAATATGTAGATTGGCAAGGTGGGCTGGAGAGCAAACATGGCCCAGTCTTAACCGAATTAAAATCACGCCTTGCTTGTTAGGGATTTTCTTAATATTGGCACAGATATTATAATACTAGCTTAGAGATGCCTCATCTCATAGACAGAAACTGTGCCGACAGAACTAGCGTTTTTCGACGGACTAATCGCACTGTTTGCTAAAAGTACATCGAACGCGTTCAATTCCGTCTCACCGCGATAGGTGGTATTAGCAGTGAGTGTTGCAATTAAAAAGGTTTATTTGGTTCGTGAATACATTTTTTTTAATACCGTGACGATTTGTTTTATAGTACAGTTTCATTGTACTAAAACGTGTTCTTTCTTTTATTTTCGTTGAGAATGTCCACCTCTGGTGTCAGTGTCATTTAAGCCGCCTCTGGGAAGAGTACGTTACCCCAACAGGAAAGTGACTCCTAAAGAGATATGAGTGGAACGTATAATTCGTGCGTAATCTGCTGTGAATGTGCGCCACTTAAAAAATAAGTGCGTGTCGTCGTTTTTGAAAAAAGCGGAAAAATAGGTTCCTGCTAGGGTAACGTTGTTCCAGCAGGAAAATTCTAAACGCATGATCGGAATGAGAAATATTGTGCATGGACAGAGAGCTTATATTTGTGCGAAAATGTGCGCCAAAAATAAAACTTGTGCGTCATCAGGTTTTCGAGATATTGCATTTCCTGCTGGGGTAACGTTTTGCAGAAACGTGTATCTCTAAAACTATTGTACGTGCGCCTGTAGAATAAACACACACTAGTAGCTCTTGATTTGTGCGTATTTGTGCCGGAATTAGATTTAAGAAAATATTTATAATTTTCAAGTAATTGCGCTTTTTCGAAAACCCGAAAAAAAATCGCAGCGCCTAAATGAGAAAACGTATAAGCTTTCTGAAAACTGTATTCAGTCCATCTTGACGCTTGTAATAACCATAAAAAGTTTCAAAAGCTTACATGCTTGCGTTATCGAATAATATTGCTAAAAGTCAAAACGAGAGTGTCATAACTTTGACGGCAAAATACAAGAAACCGACTCAACCCAAGATAGGTAGGTGTAAACCACAAGTATGTGCGTTATGTCAAAAATATATAGTGAAAATATTCAGCTTGGAATGTTTCGCATTTAGTAGATTTAAACAAAAAACTAAACATATAAACAATGGCTGGTTATCCGACCAAATTCAAATGACTACTTAAAAGCGACGGATTCATACATATCGATGACCTTCTGAATTGGACGTATTAAACCTAAGCTGTTGTCCGTACAGTCGCGTTCAAACGTTTGTTGGTATGACCTAATTTTGGGGGCTAATTAAAATACATTAAATGCACCTTGTGACCATAACAAATAAAAGAGGTTGTCAATGTAGAAATTATTATTTTTATGCTCTTAATTTTTTTTCTTAAAGTAATTATGGCATCAAATCACAGATCAAATTACAAACCTATTAATATTAGAACACATTGTTCAATCTAATTATTTGTACCGTGTGTAGTTATTATTATTTAAAATTACAGATCAGTTTTTCATTTACATACAAAATTAAAATAATAAAGCTCAACTGAGAAGCTAAGGGGTAGTTTCGGTGTACGTGTGTGCGTGTAATTGTGTATTTATACGGGAAGGCATAGTTGGAACAGGCTTCACTCTGTTGTTTGCAACGTTCCATCTTGACTTTTTATTTGATCTAAGGCCTACGGTTCAAATCAATGTAGATACCTACGTTGTTTTTTTACTGTTGTGTTAATTGGCTTTTTATATATAAACTGTATCTGTAGGTTATTTTTTGTAGTAGGTATTCATCACACATATCTTGAACTTTTTTTTAAAACAAACTCCATAAAATTTTTGGTCTCTACTTTTTTCTACTAATATTATAAAGGCAAATGTCTGGATGTGTCCACAAAATACTGAATATATTTTAATGAAATTTGGAATAAAGAAGATAGGTTATACCTTGGCAATACTTTTTCTAATGTACTTACCTAATCAAGTGCAAGTCACGGAAACAGCTAGTAGAATACGTATAATCCAATAACAAGTTAATTTTTTAATGTCTTTTCAACCTCAGTGTACTCGGGCACAACACGCTACAACCGGTTCGTGAGTAAAGTTAAGAAGGTCATCATTATGTATGAATCCGTCGCTTTTTTGTAGTCATCCGAATTTGGTCGGATAACCAGCCTTTGTTTACATGTTTAGTTTTTTGTTTAAATCTACTAAATGCGAAACATTCCAAGCTGAATATTTTCACTATATATTTTTGACATAACGCACATACTTGTGGTTTACACCTACCTATCTTGGGTTGAGTCGGTTTCTTGTATTTTGCCGTCAAAGTTATGACACTCTCGTTTTGACTTTTAGCAATATTATTCGATAACGCAAGCATGTAAGCTTTTGAAACTTTTTATGGTTATTACAAGCGTCAAGATGGACTGAATACAGTTTACAGCAAGCTTATACGTTTTCTCATTTAGGCGCTGCGATTTTTTTTCGGGTTTTCGAAAAAGCGCAATTACTTGAAAATTATAAATATTTTCTTAAATCTAATTCCGGCACAAATACGCACAAATCAAGAGCTACTAGTGTGTGTTTATTCTACAGGCGCACGTACAATGGTTTTAGAGATACACGTTTCTGCAAAACGTTACCCCAGCAGGAAATGCAATATCTCGAAAACCTGATGACGCACAAGTTTTATTTTTGGCGCACATTTTCGCACAAATATAAGCTCTCTGTCCATGCACAATATTTCTCATTCCGATCATGCGTTTAGAATTTTCCTGCTGGAACAACGTTACCCTAGCAGGAACCTATTTTTCCGCTTTTTTCAAAAACGACGACACGCACTTATTTTTTAAGTGGCGCACATTCACAGCAGATTAGGCACGAATTATACGTTCCACTCATATCTCTCTAGAAGTCACTTTCCTGTTGGGGTAACGTACTCCTCTGGGAACCCCACAGGCCTCTGACTTGGCTATTTCGGACTTACATTAACTATATAAGTCCAGGTTGCCTCACGATGTTTTCCTTCACCGTGCCTGTAATGTCCAAGATATATTGAAAAGTACATATGATTTCGAAAAAATCACTTTGGTGGTTGCCTGGATTTAAACCCACGACCTCAAGCACGAGAGGCGAGGTCTTAGCCATTGGGCCACCACGACATTATGTGAAATGTGTTGGTTGTTTAGATGTTAGCCGTTTGTTTTCTTATTGTGACGGTTTCTTATGGATCAGATAAGGGGCCGTCCAGTAATCACGTGATGGTTTTTAGCATTTTTAAACCCCCCACCACTTCCCCTTGGTGATACGTGGTGAGGATTAAGACTAACCCCTCCCCCCCTCCTCCGCCCCCACCCACAATCACCTGTATTCGTCGTTTTTTTAATATTATCTTTAAATTCAGATATAAAGTATAATCTAATTTTATTCTGAAATTAAGGACCATGACAAAAATGTCTCAATCAATTAATCAGTCTTTATTTGTAAACATAAGTAGGTTACAGCAGTGTGCAAGATGTTACAATAAAAAACAGTTTTTATATGTTTTGCCATGTGGCGTACAAATATACAATGAGGCCCTTGCCAATTAGAGTAAGTTATTTTATAATAATTCCGTAATCAATGTAATTTTTTTGTTTAATTTAATATGTCAAGTAATGTCAATAATTAATTATAAATGCGATCATGTTAGTAATAAATAGTTTTAATGTCAATAAGTTATTGTTAACAGAAAAGTATAAAAGTGATATTGTCCACAGAATTACAAAGTCATCATTATACAATTTTTCATGGGGCATGCTATGGGTATACAAACTTCATACTTCAATACTCAATAGAGTTGTGGTGACATTTCAGATAAAGATAATTATTTTTCATTTAAATAATCATTAATTGAATGATAACATTTTGTGACTAGGAATTCATGCAAACATAATTTGAATTGGTACATTTTGTGTAGGTCTGTGATACTTTTTGGCAACTTATTGTTTATTTTGGGTGCCATGCCCAAAATGTTTTTACTAAATACTGCTTTTTTATGACTTCTTACGCATATTTTATTTTTGTGTCGTGTGCTTCTTGGACGTCTAGACAGAAAGGTTGTTTTTGACTTGCATAAAAATAATATTACACGCGCAATAACACTACACGCCGCTTTTCGGGTTAGAAATCGCGCGTGTGACGAAAAAGTAAATAATAATAATACACGTGATATTTCGTGATTTTTGCTAAACCGCCCCTAAACACACGTGATATTTCGTGATTTTTGCTAAACCCCCGTCCCTCCCTATCAAGCCTCACGTAATTAATGGACGGTCCCTAAGGGTAGATTTGCATT
Organism: Orthosia gothica; assembly: GCA_949775005.1. Lineage (NCBI taxonomy): Eukaryota > Metazoa > Arthropoda > Insecta > Lepidoptera > Noctuidae > Orthosia > Orthosia gothica. Next base: position 61,428,341 of record OX459034.1, on the reverse strand, counting down.
TCCAGATTTATTAACATCGATGCGCACGTGTCTACGTCGAAGTTCCATAATCTTTGCACTTCTTGTCTCTAATACTAAAGTCCATTATTCAATAACAGAAAAATACTTGCTCAGAACTCCTCTTCAGCCCTGGTGTGAAGCACTCAAGCCCTTGTTCGTTTGATTCTACTTTGAATTTTGTATTTACCATATTTTTGATTACAGGACCGTCCGTTGCGGAGGAATTACAACTAGTTACACAAAGATTGAATCTAGAAGATAAAATTATAGAAGAGCAAAAGAAAATTGTACAAACAGCCACAGAACACATCCAGGCAACTCAAAATCGTACGAGCACACCTATATTAAAACATGGATGTCATTTTTGTCAGCGTAGATTCAATAATAAGTGTCATTTAAAATATCATATTCGATCACACACTGGTGAGAAGCCTCACAAATGTGATATATGTCAGCGTAGTTTTAGTAGAAATTATGTTTTAAATAAACATTTTCTTACACACACTGGTGAGAAACCACACAAGTGTGATACGTGTCAGAAAAGATATGCCAATAAGAGCGATTTACATAAGCATATTTCTACACACACTGGTGTTAAACCTTACAAGTGTGATATTTGTCCGCGTAGTTTTGTTTATAACAATATGTTGAAAGCACACGTTCGTAAACACTCTGGTCAAAAACCTTTCAAATGTGAAATTTGTCTGAAGTGTTTTAACGCGAAAGGTAATCTTGTAAATCATATTCGATTACATACTGGTGAAAGACCTTTCATTTGTGATATATGTAAGCGTAGTTTTATTAAAAAAATTAATTTGACTAATCATATTCATACTCACACTGGTTTGAAACCTCACAAGTGTGGTACATGTCAAAGAGGTTTTAGTAATAAGAGTGATTTAAATAAGCATATTCGTATACACACTGGTGAGAAACCACACAAATGTGATATATGTCAGCGTAGATTCAGTAAAAAGTATGGTTTGATTCAGCATACTCGTACACACACTGGTGAGAAACCACATCAGTGTGGTCTATGTGAGCGTAGTTTTGCTATTAAAAGTAATTTGAGTAAACATTTTCGTGTCCATTATAGAGAAAAGATTAAATGTATAAATCAAACTGCTTAAAATGAATTAATTGAAATTAAATTGAATCGAATTAAATGTATTGAATGAAGTTTAAAATGCTGAAGATAATTATTATATTGAGTTATCGAAATTAAATTAAGTTACTTATAAATTTTAATAGTGTTAATTACTACTAATGTGTTTTTATAATTAGCAAATTTGATTTATCGAATAAATATATTATTTTTATACCTACCTACTACGTATTATTTACTCAAAACAAACCTTAGGTTGAATTAGTCGACGGCACGAACTATTTTGTGCGCGGGGTTAAAATGCATGCTATCTTATCCGACAACACGTTCGAAAGAAATAGATGCTGTAATGATCAGTAAGAAGGTAGTTCATGTACGAATAACCACTTTTTCAAGTTTGTAGCGATATGGATGATGATTTAGGACGAAAACGAGCGCGCGAAACTTTATAAACAGACCTTTGGGAGTCTAGATATCATGAAAAATCAAATAAATGTATATTTATAAAATAAGATTATTTGCATTGTTGAATTACTAATCTATCCCTGTATGGAGGCCGTTTTGCAATTTTCCTTCTTATGGTGTGAATTAAGGATCTTTCGACGCTCATAACTTTCAAATAAATTATTTTTTACTTTTTGTTTCTATACACAGGACTAGATAATGATTAGACAAATTGATATCATTTTTTATTTTGAACGTACATCGTCAAACAGTGGAGTAATCTCTAGACTACGTTTGTATGGAAGAATTTTTGACTAATGTAACCTTAAGACAAATCTCACACCAACAAACTTACATCAACACTTTATTCAAATAACTAAAACCTAAATACTACTGCAAAAAAATAAAATTAATGTGTTTACATCAGAGTTAGTGTTGAATTTATAAATACTTGTATATATTTCATACCACTATTACGAGTATTACAGGTACAATCCAATGCAATAGTGAAGCAAACTTCAAAAATGTAACAATCCATTTAGAGAAAACTGTTCTTCAAGATACAGGGTTTTTCTAGGTAAAGGACAGGGATTTTGTCTTAATTATGTGTCATAGCTGTAGTGACCGGTTCTATAAGGCAATTCACAGGCTCGTACACGCACTAAATGACCACACGTCTACTCTCGCTCACAGCTCTCGTTATAATAACGTGGTGCGCACGAGATTGTGTATGTCTGTGTGGGGGAAAGTGGGGATGGCAAAGTGAACGTGTGAGTGAGACAGAATCACAATTCCTCCAATTTAATGGCAGCAACCCACCAATTTAATGGCAGCAGCCCACCAATTTAATGGTAGCAATATCCACCAATTTAATGGTAGCAAAACCCGCCAATTTAATGGCAGCAAAACCCACCAATTTAATGGTAGCAAAATCCACCAATTTAATGGTAGCAAAACCCGCCAATTTAATGGCAGCAAAACCCACCTATTTAATGGTAGTAAAACCCGCCAATTTAATGGCAGCCAAACCCACCAATTTAATGGTAGCAAAACCCGCCAATTGAATGGCAGCAAAACCCACCAATTGAATGGTAGCAAAACCCGCCAATTTAATGGCACCAACTAACTTTATATTGTTATAAATCATTCATTTTCTTTTTTGGTTTAATTACCCCAAACCACGTAACTAAAACCCCGTATTTTATATAGCACTGTCATTGCATGAGTCACCGCTGTTTACAGCAGGAATTTGGACTCATTTGCATGGCTTATGTAACCAAAATGAATATTGTATGCATGGCCTTAGGATGTTTGCAAATATTTACGTGCCCATTATGAGCTCTTTAGAATCAGCGTGGCTTGACGTAATTCAATTAAATCTTGAGACCTTCGCTTGAGTAGTTACGGCTACAAATATGGATATTTAATTTAATATTATATTGGGCATTAAGATGTACACTACATTGTTGCTCAAACCACCTTTGGAGATATTAAAAGTTACTGTTAATTGTTGTTAATAAATACGTAGGCATTTCGGCCTATATATACCTGCAATGTACACACACAACATAAACACTCAGTGCGTATAAACCAAAGTTTTAAGGCCTTCCATTAAGATTACACCATAGGCGTGGTTGTAACTGCAAACTGCACTAGAGTGCCTATAATCTTTAGGTTTACTGCTTGATTTCGAAAGTCCCGATGGCTAATTCCCCAAAGTAATCAAATCGAACTTCCGAATTGCCGAAACTCCATAGCATCGATGTACCACAATTTCAAACAGCTTTATGTGTCCGAATTGAAACGAAATCACAATATGCCGCCATAAAACATATGTAATCAAAACGTATTTCCCGATCATTTGAAACCCCTATTTGAATTATGACCGGTAACCATAAAATAGTTCCACTAGATAGAGTAGACTATTGATTGTCTGTGGAAAGATTTCAAAGATAGCCGCGTTGCAGACGCAGTAGTTCGGTTTCAAAATAACAATGTATCGATTTTATTATTCTGATCAGATGTTATGATTTGAAATAGTAAAGTAAATTTTGTTACGCTGCTATAATACCCACAAATACTATTTTGAAATCGTTTCAGAACAGCTGTTTGGTGCTTGTTTATCGGCACAGTTTTTTGTAATTAGACACTACTTAGTCATGGCCCTTGGCTCTTTGATTAGAATAACACGAATTTATTTACCTTCGTAATACTACATTTACTTTATCATTAAAATCTGGAACAGTTATTTACTCAATACTTAGGCAGATTTTTTTTCCGCTACATAGTTATGTTTAAGCAGTCATATGATGTTAACACAATAAATAGGTATTTACCATATACTTTTTTCATTTTTATCACGTGAGACCTGCTTATACATCTTATTTACATAACGGAATCTGGGTGCCTAAACGATAACAAATAACCATGTGTCATGTCATGCATTATCTACTTACCCCAATCCTTCTTCTTTTTATTTACACCAATGTTACTTTACCCTCGTCGCCATTTGTAGTGACCGGTTCTATAAGGCAATTCACAGGCTCGTACACGCACTAAATGACTACACTTCAACACGTCTACTCTCGCTCACAGCTCTCGTAATAATAACGTGGTGCGCACGAGATTGTGTATGTCTGTGTGGGGGAAAGTGGGGATGGCAAAGTGAACGTGTGAGTGAGACAGATACACTACAATAGCCATGTCCATTTTTTGTAATGCAAACACTGATGTAACCACCTAGGCTAATCCTTTTGCAAAACTAATTATTTATTACTTACAAGTCTAACACAGGGTGAGTTTTCCAAGTGGGCGTGGATGGCCAAGTCCGAGGAATAGCGAAAAATACTTAAAGCAGTCACGAAGCCGACTTGGATAGAAACTAAAACTGAAAAAATTGGATTCTTGAAAAATCTATATTCATAGCTATACTTCATAAAAGATAGATTGATCTCTGCGACAGCTGTCAGTATCAATACATTATCTATAGCATTGACAGGCTAATTTATAATAACGTATACGTCAGTTTGACATATGTCGCAGAGATGAAGCTATCTTATAAGAAGTATAGGAATCGAACCTGTTGATTTTGAAATACAAACACTTGCTGTCTTATTACACTATTCTATAGTGTCGCCATTACGATTGAATTATACTGTATCTAAAATAGCAGCGACTGATAAACATTTCGTGTACTATTCCGTAAAAATAAAGATTGTACAAAAAGCATAAACCTGTTACCAAAACCAACTGTTTATTAGCGCTGCCATTTCTTGCCAGTCAAAATCGGTTGGGAAGGGATTGTTTAACTGTCTAATGTTATTTCAAATGGAGCAGGCTAATAACGCGTCTAGGGCGCCAATTTCGTTGGTGGGGATTAGATAGAGATAAGAAAAAAAATGCGATGTAAAAACACGAGTTCTTCGGTTCGGTGTTATGTTTGTTGCATTAAAACCTTGCCAAGTTACGTGCCGGGAACTGTTCGTTTACATGAACGAAGTGCGATGCAATTCTACCGATTAGCAATTGACATTTTCTAAGGAAATGATATCACATATCGACTCACTGTCACATTTGGTTTTATGAATGATTTAAAAATGATGATGATGATGATTTAAAGTAGTAGAAAGTAATAGATAATGGGTTATGGATATAAAAGGTTTACGTGGTTACAAAAGTTCACGGATAATTAGTCGCTTCGCTCGCTCGTGAATAAAAATTCCACTCATCGGAAATCACCTACCTTCCGCACTTGTAGCATAAATAACTATTCTCTTTAGCATAAAATATTTATAATAAAATCCTGATAGCCAACAATTATTATAATCACCAGAATTTTTAAATGATCGTACTGTGAAGACTGCTTCACTAGAAGGCAGCCTACTTGCCTATAAAAACACTGGCAATAAATATTTACTCTGATATTTTTTTACTCTGACAGCCTACAAGGTTAGGTTTACAGAACATTTTTACTCTTAGCGTTAGGTTAGCTCTGACAGCCTACAAGGTTAGGCTAGCTCTGATACGTTGGTTGCTTCGGGAAGTACCTGTGTCGCATAAACAGGGAGCCGGACGCCCGGTGTCACCATTGCGTCGACTGCCGGGAGGACACGGCGCGGCATACGCTGGCAGAGTGTGCCGCTTGGGAGGCGCCACGCCGTGCCCTCATCTCTGAAGTAGGCAGTGACCTGACGCTGACGGCTGCAGTCGAGTCTATGTTCGGCAGCGAGGAGTCCTGGGACGCGGTGGTATCTTTTTGCGAAACAGTCGTCTCGCAGAAGGAGGCTGCGGAGAGGGATAGGAAGATTTCATCCGCTAACCCGATCCGCAGCAGACGCGCCGAGCGTCGGCGGAGGGCAGCAACGCCCTCTACCAGCCCCCCTAAATGGGTCCAGGGGCGATGGACTCGGGGACGTCCGTCGCCCCCACATATTAGGAACCGAGGTGATGGCGCGTAGTGTTCCACGCGCGCCCCTCTTAGACGTCGCGAGGGGAGTCCAACACCTCACTCCGCCCCAACCCAAGGTCGTGGCCTGCAGAGGCGGGCCGGCACTAGCCGGGGGTTGCGGAATTATCGTTGTTCCCGCGATCCCCGGTGTAGGTGTGAGACGGAACACCGGGGTGGTTTTTAGTCAGTAAGAGTCTGACAGACCCCTCCAATGAGGATTTGCCACCCCGGAACAAAAAAAAAGCTCTTACAGCCTACAAAGTTAGGTAAGCTCTAATACGCTGCAAGGTTAACTTTGGTAGCTATTGTTTTCTGTTTTTCGACACCGACTTCTAAATACAAAGTTATTTTTCACTTTGCAGTGTTTTGTTTTGGCAGCAATTTTCATCTCTGAAATAATTTTGCTTATGTCTTACTAAACTTGCTGGGACCTGTGTCCCCACTTCCTTGCGCCAGATGTATAATGACATTAATGACTTTGCGTCCTGGGTTGTGACCATAAGCTTTAGATTAAGGTTATTTTGAGTAAACCCCTACTCAAGAGCTTATGGTCACCCTCACCCCCCAGTTCCCATGGCACCGACCCAGCAAGAACACACGCTGCCTCGCCCGATATTGTGCGATATCAGCGAATAGCTCGCACCGCGATAATCAGCTGCGGTTTACACAGTAGACTGTAGAGTGGCACCCCTAGTGGTTATTTCATGCCCACACTGGAGCTCCATAGAGGGCCATTGAACGTATCCCATGTATTGCCATCTACAGCTGCTATTCGGCCCTCGAAAGTTTGGTAAGAGTCGGACAATTGCACTAGCGTCAAATGATAAATGATTTTATTTCTGTAAGTTGGTTTGTACAAACGCTTTTACATGTCTAACATATTTTTAAAACTAGATGAGGTCGGCGTTTCCTATCTGACTACTCTGAGAGGGATTTTGCTATGCCGGGATTTTGCTTATCTGTCCTTCTGCTGCAGAGGGGAAGAAAGACCGAAACAAACTCAGGGGTCACAGTCTCTATCAATCTCGTCACAAGGCACGTCTAGAAGTCACCCATCAATCTCGTCACAAGGCACTGAAAATGGGCGTTGAAGTTCCAGCGACTGTTGAGCACGAGCCCAAGATACCTCATGGTCGATTTGATCTGACTTTGGGTCCCACTGATAATCGGCAGCTCACTTCTCCCCTTGGCCATAGATAATACTACTGCTAGCGCAAACCGTCACTACTATAGTGATTGTGGAGAATGCGTCCGTGTTTGCGACCCTCATTAGATAGACAACATAGCTATTACAAAGCAAGCCGTTTAGTCCAAAAACAGTGGGTAGAAAAATACTCAAAAAACTCACTTGTAGTTGGTAATTCAGAAATAACACACAGTTTGGGCTTTGAACTATTCTTTATTTTTTGTTCACTCGTAGTTACCATCAACTGAATACAATATATCCACTGAGGTCATCACAACCATTTCTCAAGCTCGTCCAGCCTAGACTCAATCCGGCTCGCGTCCGAACAATCTCCCTCCAATAGTCAACTGTTATGCGATGTGACGTCATTTAACATTCGAATACTTTCTGGGGTAATTTAACAACTTTTAAATACTATTTGATGTTAGAAATAAATAATTTATTTCTTAACAAATAAAAGATGTATTTATCAAAGAAAACCTAACATGTGCTACGCAGAACGTTCCAAGTAATGACATAAAGTGGTAGTTGGGTGGTGTTAATATTATATGTAGGTTTTACACAAACTGTTTGATAAAATCCTAGTAAAATACAATATTTTACTCAAATTCAACCCTTAGTTACAAGTATACATTTATTTTAAGTATATAAGCACAAAAAGATGCATCATCACGATTTTTTGTCAATATATGCAACAAGCGGTGAAAAATGGGCTAAACATGTAAATAGAATATGCACATTATAATCCGGTCTGTCTCGTCAGTGGATGTACGAATATGCTTATTTAATTCAACCCTATTACTAAAACAAAGCTGACATATTATATATTACACTAGCGGGGCTTCTCACCATCGTGCATACGAATATGACTATTTAAATTATGTATTTATTTACACACCTATGTACAACATCTTACAGTATTCCAAGACGATTTATGTATCTATTATAGTAGTTTGTTTTTAGTACCTAATTGTACTTAGTACCTAATACTTGTGGGATTTGAAATTGGCACCAAGTGCAACCCCATATCGTGTCCAGGCTATCTCTATCCATTCAAGGTTGCCTGGAAGAGATCGCAGAGCGCGATAAGGCCGCCTGTTGTATATTTGTTTTAATTTTAATGTTTATTTTTGTATTGTCTTATCTTGGTGTACAATAAAGTATATATAAATAAATAAGACGATGTTATACCGAATAAATAATGTTATATACACTATAGTCTATAATATACATAAAAAATTAACAACAATAATTAAAATAGAAAAGAAACAATTCAAATTTGTATGCCTCCTTCAATGCACCTTCCTTTGTGCTCCTGACACAAATTTCGCCAGGCTATGGAACACATCATCCGATGGCATATTATTAAGTCAAAGTCAAATATATTTATTCAATTAGGCCAATAAACGGCACTTTTGAACGTCACATAAATTAAAATTAATTATTTATAATAATAAAACTACGCTGAAATACTTCGCACTTGATCGTGTGGTTTCTCACCAGTGTGTACGAACATGCTTATTCAAATAACTCTTTGTACTGAAACTACGCTGACATGAATCACAACTGTACAGTTTCACAACAGCGTGGGTCCGAATATGCTGGGTTAAATTACATTTTTGATTAAAACTTTGCTGGCATATATTACAATTGTAAGGTTTTTCACCAGAGTGTTGTCGAATATGTCTATTCAAAATACTCTTGTCATTAAAACTTCGTTGACATATATCACACTTATACGGTCTTTCACCAGTGTGTAAACGAACATGAATAGTCAATTGAGTCTTCTTACCAAAACAACGCTGACATATATCACATTTGTGTGGTTTCTCACCAGTGTGTGTACGAAAATGTATTTTTAAATCACTCTTATTACTAAAACTACGCTGACATATTTCACATTTATATGGTTTCTCACCAGTGTGAGTACGAATATGACTAGTTAAATTACCCTTTTTACTAAATTTACGCTGACATATTTCACATTTGAAAGGTTTCTCATCAGTATGCGTTTGAATATGATTATTAAAATGACTCTTGTTAATATATTTACGCTGACATATATGACATTCATGAGGCTGTTTCAATATAGATTTGCTCGTACTATTTTGATTTTTCTGGATAAGTTCCGTGTATGGTTGTACATTTTTCTTTTGCTCTTCTGTAATAAAATCGTCTAGTTTTGCTCTATGTGTGCCAAGGGTTTTTGGTTTCTTCGCAACGGCCGAACCTGCAAAGATAAATCTGGTAAGTTCAGAATTTGCAGTACAGACATTGGGCGAACTGCGAATTGGTCAGGACTAGCTGCTAGCCTTCACGTAAAGTGAAGTAAGAATTAGGAACATAAAGTATATCCTAGCAAGACTAAGCTAATCGCTTTGACTTATCAAACGACTTGTCTTAACAACTGAAGGTCTGAACTTCGGAGATATATCTAGTCGCACACAGCAACATTACGCGTACGCACGCACTCATTGAAACTACTGAGCGCTCGATTTTATACATCACTGGAATAATATTGATCCTTGATATTATTTTTTAAGTTTATTTGAAGTTGATTCAGGAAGGTTAGTCGACACTTTGAAAATGCATTTGGTGACTGTTACAAACCGTCGCCGCGTCGTTGTAAAAAGTAGGTTATTATTTTTAACCGACTTAAAAAAAAGGAGGTGCTCTATCTATTCGACCCGTATGTATTCGCGATTTTCTTAAAATCTATTTATCCGATACTGATCGGATTTTCGTCGATAAATGTATGTGTTTTCAGGGAAAAAATCTGATAAAGATCTTCGGAGATAGACAATGGAACTCTTTAATAACAAACAGCAAATGACCTGCGATTACTGTGATTATATGTTTATGTTTTCTTTTCACCATACCATAATATTATATCACGCCTGTACGGTTTTAGGGGGTAAACAGATGTATTTAGTATACCCATTATGGGGTCCCTACAAAAACTAAAAAATAATAACTTTCCTGTGTCGTAAAACGAAAAACAATAGATACCGACTTCCGAAAAGAAAATTAGTTTTCACTTTGTTTTAGGTATTTAAAAAATCAATATGTGTAATAAGTAGATACCTATAACTTAATAATTTCCGGTCCCAAGGATTAAAAAATGACTTGAACATTTTGCATTACATGGAAAATGTTTTATTTTTGCATTATCTAAAATTTTTGGAGCATTACATAATGAGCATCAGTTAATGACATACAACCCAACCCGAAAACGATGAAAATGACACCCATGACGAAAAGATGTCAAATTTTTGTCGGCGCCATCTTGTATTTTGGTTTTGACCTCATATTCGATTTATGCGACCCCAAAAACCATGAAAATGACACCCATGTCGAAAAGCGGCAAAATTTTCGTCGGTACCATCTTGTATTTTGGTTTTGACCCCATATTCGATATAAGCGACCCCAAAAACCATGAAAATGACACCCATGACGAAAAGATGTCAAATTTACGTCGGCACCCCCCGTATTCGATATAAGCGACCCCAAAATCCATGAAAATGACAGCTATGACGAAAAAATGTCAAATGTTCGTTGGCGCCATCTTGTATTTTGGTTAAGACCTCATATTCAATTTATGCGACCCCAAAACCCATGAAAAACACCCATGTCGAAAAGTGGCCAAATTTTCGTCGGTACCATCTTGTATTTTGGTTTTGACCCCATATTCGGTATAAGCGACCCCAAAAACCATGAAAATGACACCCATGACGAAAAGATGTCAAATTTTCGTCGGCACCATCTTGTATTTTGTTTTAACCCCGTATTCGATATAAGCGACCCCAAAATCCATGAAAATGACAGCTATGACGAAAAGATGTCAAATGTTCGTTGGCGCCATCTTGTATTTTGGTTAAGACCTCATATTCAATTTATGCGACCCCAAAACCCATGAAAATGACACCCATATCGAAAAGCGGCCAAATTTTCGTCGGCGCCATCTTGTATTTTATTTATTTATTTAAACTTCATGTACAATAGTGGTACATAGGCGGACTTGTAGCGTAGCTACTTCTTCAATTTATATTAATTATAAGTTATTTACAGTTAATTAAGTCAATATTGTATAAACAATCAAAGAAATAGTAGTATTTACATAATTTATACATTACTTATATAACTATATACTTTACATACTTAAATCTAATATATACACCTAAAAACTTAATCATAACCTAATATTATATAAGTTTTGTTATAGCATTAAATTAAAAATTAAGACATCAGTACAAACAGATAATTTTGTTATTAGTTACTTTTTTATGCAGCTATATGGAATGCAAACCGGTTACTAGAGCGAGCGCCCGCGCCTTGTCTAGCTATCCCTTTCTAACTCGCGGCGCTCGCAGCGATGACCAGTCAAGAATCTTCAGTGGCCGTAAACGCACGCCGCTCTCACTAGTACCCGGTAAACGTTCGAACAAAGATACCTAGTGTTTAGTGTTTAAGGCATGTGCCTAGATGTGGATACCACATAGTGTGGAACTGCTAACTTTGCCTATCGCTTTCTTTCTGTGCTCTTCATTTCGCCTTCTTCATATTATCTGTGTCCTGTGAACTTTATAAACTATTTGGACAATATATTTCTTCCTTTCCGTAAGCTGTGTGTTTGCTTATTTATTGCAACCCTATACCGCTTCATTGGTGACCCCGACGAACACGAAAAATGCCGAACGGGCCGAAAGACACACAAGATGGCGCCGCCTACGTGCCACCTAGCACATCGCATGACATCCAGCGAGTTGGCATACGAGTACCTCCTTTTTACCCGGAGAAACCGGCTTTGTGGTTTCACCAGCTGGAAAGCCAATTTTTTCTGGCCAACATAACTGCCGATTCCACCAAATTCCATGATGCTATGGGGCAGTTGGATCCAATTTACGCATCTGAGGTGGAGGACATCATAGCCGGCCCACCGGCACCCAATAAGTACGAGCGACTGAAGTCGGAACTCATCAGGCGACTCTCTGTGTCAAAGGAGAAGAAGATCCTACAGCTGATCACGCATGAGGAGCTGGGCGACCGAAAGCCCTCTCAATTCTTGCGCCATATCCAGCCTCTTGCAGGGCCAGATGTCCCGGAGGACTTTCTACGCACCATGTGGTCCAGCCGCCTGCCGAATAATATCCAGGCCATTGTAGCCTCGCAGTCAAAGGCTACGCTAGAAGAGGTCGCAGAGCTGGCTGATCGCATCCACGACATCGCAGCCCCAACATCAGGGCCTGCCCCAGAGTTGAGCTGTCAAGTAGCGGAACTCACACGCCAGGTGCAGAAGCTGACAACCAAGCTGGACAGAATGTCACGGTCGAAGTCCCGAAGAATCAGATCCGAAAGTCGTGATCGCAGCAATTCCCGTTCGAGCCGCTCCCAGTCCAACTACCGAAAATACCCACTGTGTTGGTACCACGCAAAATTTGGTGAGAAAGCAGGTAAGCAGGCTGTAAAAAACCGTGTGATTATAAGCCTAAGGGAAACGAATAGGGCAGTCCGTCATGGCGGCCGACGCCTGCTCAAATCCAGGTCGCTTGTTTATAACCGACCAGCGGACAAAAGTGCAGTTTTTAATAGATACAGGCAGTGATATTTGTGTATTCCCTCGATCATTAGCGAAAGGTAAACAAAGCCAAACGAACTATCAACTGTTTGCCGCTAATGGTTCAGTAATAAATACTTATGGATATGCCCACTTAGTTCTCAATATAAACTTGCGCCGCGACTTCGCTTGGCGATTTGTTATAGCAGATGTAACGCGGGCCATAATAGGTGTAGACTTTTTATCGCATTATAATTTAATTGTAGATGTACGTAATAAATGTTTATTAGATAATAATACTATGCTCACCACCGCGGCTTCGGTCGCGAGTTTTTCTGACGATGTATCTTCGGTAAAGGTAACGTTGGGTAGCAAAAATGATACTGTATACCATGCTATACTAGCAAAATACCCTGACATCACTCGACCCTCAGGTATGCACCGTACACCTAAACATAACATAATGCACCACATACGAACTACACCTGGACCACCAGTATCTAGCACACCACGCAGGCTAGCGCCAGATAGGTTAAAGGTTGCTAAAGCAGAATTTGAAGCTATGTTACAGATAGGTACGTGTCGGCCATCAGAATCACCATGGGCCTCTCCGCTTCATCTCGCTCTTAAGCGGGACAACAGCTGGCGCCCGTGTGGTGATTTCCGAATGCTCAACGCTAGGACGATCCCGGACAGGTATCCCATACGCCATATCCAGGACTTTTCACACAACCTTACAGGGTGCACCGTCTTCTCGACAATAGACTTGGTGAAGGCATATAACCAGATTCCTGTCAATCCTGGTGACATCGAGAAGACCGCCATAACAACGCCGTTCGGCTTATACGAATTTCCTTATATGACATTTGGACTTCGTAATGCCGGACAGACATTTCAACGCTTCGTTGATGAAATGCTGCGTGGCCTAGATTTTGCCTACCCTTACGTCGACGACATTTTGGTCTTTTCGAAAGACCAGGCGACACACATAGACCACCTGCACCAAATATTCACCAGGTTGACGGAGTATGGCATGGTCATTAACACAGCAAAATGCGTGTTTGGAGCCTCCGAGGTAACCTTCCTGGGTTACAGCATTTCGGTGAATGGCACCAAGCCCTTGCCAGGCAAAGTACTGGCTATCAACAATTTCCCTGACCGTTTTTCCAAAAACGGTCAGGGAGCTGCGCAGGTTCCTCGGAATGATAAACTTTTACCGCAGATTCATTCCCGACGCTGCCAGTCACCAAACACCGTTGAACGCACTTTTGACAGGATCGGTGAAGGGTTCCCATCCCGTACATTTCACGTCACGAGAACAGGAAGCCTTCCAGGCGTGCAAACAGGGTCTGTCTCAAGCTGCCATGCTCGCTCACCCAGACTGTGAAGCAAAACTTGCTTTGGTCACAGACGCTTCGGACGTAGCCATGGGTGGCGTGCTCCAGCAGTTAAAGGATAGTACGTGGCAGCCTCTAGCTTTTTTCTCACGTAAGCTAACTCCCTCGCAGACCAAATATTCCCCATATGATCGCTGAACCGGCTATTTGTGATAAGTGGCAAAACAAGGCCGATTCGAATTGCCCCCCACGGTCTGTAACGACGTTTGTGGGGCAGCCGAAACGGGATATCCAGCCACTAAGGAGGGCTTTTGCTACCGTCTCTGCTCAAACCGTGGCCAGACAGGCCGCCTCCCTGAAGTCCCTCCCCCGGGCAACGAGGAGAGTGTCACTCGTGCCCTGGAGGAGGGTGCCCCGCAATAGCCAATCAAAACCGATGTGCCACAGGGGGAGGCCTAGAACCGACCCCTGTGGAACACCGGACTCCGCGCCGTACCTCCTGACCGTGGCCGTCTTGTCCACAAGGAGGACCTCGCGGTCCTCCAAGTAGCTGGCCAGGAAGTTCCGCAGGTATTGGGGCACTCCGTGGTACCGGAGCGCCTCTTATATCGTAGAGTGGGGCACGGAGTTGAAAGCGTTGGCGATGTCGAATGACACCGCCAACACCCCGCCCCCCGACTACATCAACTCACATCAACTCGTTGAACTATTTATTTGAATAAGAAATAAAATACTACTATACGAATGTAACCAACTTTTGTTTCTACCGGCAGCGGCGATCTAATTAAAATTTAGAACATAAAAGTTGCTATTGTGAGTCAATCTTAAAAGATAGACATATGCTGTCGCGGACTTTTTTGTAGAAATTTTAAAGTGGAACATTTCCATCATACATGATATTTGCGTAACTTAAACCGTTTACGCAGCGCACGCAATGGAAGCTCTCAAAAAGGAATATCTTTGCCCGTTTTTGCAATATTTTTCATTTATGCTCGGCTCCTATTGGTCGTAGCGTGATGTTATATAGCCTATAACCTTCCTCGATAAATGGACTATCCAACACAAAAAGAATTTTTCAATTACAACCAGTAGTTCCTGAGATTAGCGCGTTCAAACAAACAAACAAACAAACTCTTCAGCTTTATAATATTAAGTATAGATAAGTTATTTACAGTTAATTAAGTCAATATTGTATAAACAATCAAAAGAAATAGTAGTATTTACATAATTTATACATTACTTATATAACTATATACTTTACATACTTAAATCTAATATATTATACACCTAAAAACTTAATCATAACCTAATATTATATAAGTTTTGTTATAGCATTAAATTAAAAATTAAGACATCAGTACAAACAGATAATTTTGTTATTAGTTACTTTTTTATGCAGCTATATGGAATGCAAACCGGTTACTAGAGCGAGCGCCCGCGCCTTGTCTAGCTATCCCTTTCTAACTCGCGGCGCTCGCAGCGATGACCAGTCAAGAATCTTCAGTGGCCGTAAACGCACGCCGCTCTCACTAGTACCCGGTAAACGTTCGAACAAAGATAGGTACCTAGTGTTTAGTGTTTAAGGCATGTGCCTAGATGTGGATACCACATAGTGTGGAACTGCTAACTTTGCCTATCGCTTTCTTTCTGTGCTCTTCATTTCGCCTTCTTCATATTATCTGTGTCCTGTGAACTTTATAAACTATTCGGACAATATATTTCTTCCTTTCCGTAAGCTGTGTGTTTGCTTATTTATTGCAACCCTATACCGCTTCAGACTTAATGCCACAAGGCATTCTCTACCAGTCAACCTTTGGGTTAAAAAAGAACAACGTTGTGAAGGGGTACAAAATAATATTTAAAAAACAACTTATATACGAAAAAGTATATACTTACATATATATTAACAATACACATATACAAATAAAATAGACTATTAAATACCAATAAAAAAACGAGAAACCTATTAATAATTACTATGACTAGACTTCTGTCTCTAGATGAGAGCTATTTTGACCCCATATTCGATATAAGCGACCCCAAAAACCATGAAAATGACACCCATGACGAAAAGATGTCAAATTTTCGTCGGCGCCATCTTGTATTTTGTTTATACAAACCGGTTAAAATCATAAATCTCCCACCCATCCACTTCTAAATTTCACCACCGACAGCTTAACCCATCCAAATCCTAACCTCACTAAGAGCTGCATAAACCCACCCATCCATTTCTCAACCTTGTCAACAACTGCCCAAAGCCCGATCTTACCCAAACATTATTTCTACATTACATTCTAATAATAATAGGAAACTCAAAAATACTTTGATTTCCATCCGATAAAATATCAACTCCTTCCGATCACGACAAACGACGAGGACGGTAGTCGGTACTCACACGCATGCACACTACAATCTTTTTATTACTTTTATCGTAATTATTTTTTTGCGAGAAAGCGATACGCCCCACATAGGAGTATTTGGCTAATAAAACCGGACAAAAGTCGGAATCAGTAAATTAGTCAAAAGTCTCACTGAATCTATTGTTCATCTAGCTAGGTAACCGGTCCATCAAATGACAGCCATTCAATCCCCGCAAGCTTCAAACTTGTTTACGTAGGTCAGTCGAAACTCATTCGTTCGCAGAATCGCATGTCTTTGTTTTCGACGCTCTCGGTTGCAGTATTACTTTGTTTTGTTATTGTGTTCTCGTGTTGTGGAGTTTTAAAAGAAAAACTTTTGAATATGGAAGATGAAGGTATGTACTGTATTTTAAAATATCAATTAGTTGATCTGCTGCTTAAATTTTATGTTTAAAAAGGGTATGATAACAGGCATAATTTGTATATATTTTTTTACTTAAATTTATCAGAAAACAGTGTTTTTGTTTATGTGTCTTGTCTTGTCCCGCTATCATTTATACATGGTCATAATAACCGGTCTTCCGACAATTGCACACCGTAGTTAAACAGTCCGCCCACGTCCGCCATTTTGTTTTGTATTACTTCAAAGTTAATGAGTGAAAAATGTGAATTATTTTAAATCATTATTTTTTATGTTTTTTTTTCTACAGATTCTTCGGGAACTGTCAAGAAATTTACCAGAAGAGCATTGTATAACATCCTGAATGAATTTAAAGGAAAGAAAATGGAAGAAAAGTTTTTATTATTAGAAGAAGTTGAAAATGAAGAGTTTTAATGAGATTAATTGTTAATGCACACTTATTTGTAATAAAAAATAATGTTTAAATCGAATTCATATAAAAAAACGCCTCAGATATTTTTGACCGGTTTTATTAGCCAAATACTCCTATGTGCGCCCGTCCTTCCACGAGCGCTTCTGAGCGCGGAATGATGAGCCTCGAGTGCAAAATGTATGAAGAAGTCGGCAAGTGTTTTTATTTTAGCTATTATAATCAATATAATGATTTAGGTAAAAAATCATTAGCTGAACCTGTAAAGGTTCCGCTAATGATTTTTTTGAATATATACCGCAATTTCTTATAATTTTAAAGATATAATATTATGCTGTAAATTTACCTAAACTGGGACCTATTCTGACCCTACTCTTTTTTTTTTGCGATTATTGTGATGTGCAAAACGTATTTGTGCGAATTTTTTTTATGATGTCATACAATTTTTCTGATGCCAAACTGGAGCTGAATATATTATCTTTAAATTAAGACCATGATATCTTCACATTGGTGATTGCATATACACTATAATGGTACCTGAAAAATACTGTTATTTGTAGAAAAATGTAATAGCGTCCTTAATAAAGGATGACAAATCTTTCGGCATTTTATATGAGTCGTTCCTTTCGACGGCTCCGGGCTGCAGCGTGATTCCTGCAGCCGCGAAGCGTGGGGCTCTGACCTTAGGCGGTCCTGCGGCCTTCTTTGGTGCCAGTTTCGCTGCTCAAGCACCGGATCCTCCGGCGAGTCCTCCGGCGGAGGACGGCGCCGTCCTCTTCTTTCGACGGCGGCCCCTCTTGACCACCGTCGTCTAGGCCTCCGTGAGGGGGCCAAGGTGGTGTCGCCCGGGTTGCCGACTGGGAAGTGGGCGCGGGCCTATCCTCCGTGGGCTTTACGGCCTCCTGTCCGGCTCTTCTCGGCGGGCGCCTCCTTTCTCCGCTTGTCCGCAGAGAGCGGTGGGCGGAGGTTTTCGGCCGGCAAAACTCTCGCCTGTATGACCTCCAACAGGGACCCACCATTTGACCGCACTGCATCATGCAGATGTGTACGATCTTTTTGACCTCTGCATCCGCATGGGCCAGAGATTGAAACGACGACGGGGCCAGCGATAGGGCCGTGACGGACGAGGCGAAAGCTGCCTACTGGGCAGCAAACTGCCGTTTACCACGCGCGCCCCACTTAGACGTCGCGGGGGACGTCAAACACCTGACGGTCCCCCCAACGCGAGGTCGAGGCCGGCACTAGCTGGGGGTTGCGGACGGATCGTACGTTCCCGCAACCCACGGCGTAGGTTTGTGTAGGAACTCCGGGATGGTTTTAAGGTAGCAGACCCCTCGTCCCCGCTGAGGATATTCCAACCTGCAAAAAAGGATGTAATGGGCAAGTTCTATAATAAATTAGTACCTATAATGGCCCAAGTTATACCAGAATAGGTTACCCGAATAACATGAAACTGGAACATAACCGGTGAAATTAGAGTATACCTTCAACTGTCCATTTCCAGACACAATAGAAATTACCATTGTTCTAATCCGATTCGGTCTGGTGGACAGATGACCGGGTATACCAGGGTGAACAACAGTACACCGCCGCAGGACTCGCCGGAGGATCCGGTGCTTGAGCAGCGAAACTGGCACCAAAGAAGGCCGCAGGACCGCCTAAGGTCAGAGCCCCACGCTTCGCGGCTGCAGGAATCACGCTGCAGCCCGGAGCCGTCGAAAGGAACGACTCATATAAAATGCCGAAAGATTTGTCATCCTTTATTAAGGACGCTATTACATTTTTCTACAAATAACAGTATTTTTTAGGTACCATTATAGTGTATATGCAATCACCAATGTGAAGATATCATGGTCTTAATTTAAAGATAATATATTCAGCTCCAGTTTGGCATCAGAAAAATTGTATGACATCATAAAAAAAATTCGCACAAATACGTTTTGCACATCACAATAATCGCAAAAAAAAAAATGTTGGGTCAGAATAGGTCCCAGTTTAGGTAAATTTACAGCATATTCTATCTTTAAAATTATAAGAAATTGCGGTATATATTCAAAAAAATCATTAGCGGAACCTTTACAGGTTCAGCTAATGATTTTTTACCTAAATCATTATATTGTTTATTATAAGCTAAAATAAAAACACTTGCCGACTTCTTCATACATTTTGCACTCGAGGCTCATCATTCCGCGCTCAGAAGCGCTCGTGGAATGACGGGCGTATCGCTTTCTCGCAAAAAAATAATTACGATAAAAGTAATAAAAAGATTGTAGTGTGCATGCGTGTGAGTACCGACAACCGTCCTCGTCGTTTGTCGTGATCGGAAGGAGTTGATATTTTATCGGATGGAAATCAAAGTATTTTTGAGTTTCCTATTATTATTAGAATGTAATGTAGAAATAATGTTTGGGTAAGATCGGGCTTTGGGCAGTTGTTGACAAGGTTGAGAAATGGATGGGTGGGTTTATGCAGCTCTTAGTGAGGTTAGGATTTGGATGGGTTAAGCTGTCGGTGGTGAAATTTAGAAGTGGATGGGTGGGAGATTTATGATTTTAACCGGTTTGTATAAACAAAATACAAGATGGCGCCGACGAAAATTTGACATCTTTTCGTCATGGGTGTCATTTTCATGGTTTTTGGGGTCGCTTATATCGAATATGGGGTCAAAATAGCTCTCATCTAGAGACAGAAGTCTAGTCATAGTAATTATTAATAGGTTTCTCGTTTTTTTATTGGTATTTAATAGTCTATTTTATTTGTATATGTGTATTGTTAATATATATGTAAGTATATACTTTTTCGTATATAAGTTGTTTTTTAAATATTATTTTGTACCCCTTCACAACGTTGTTCTTTTTTAACCCAAAGGTTGACTGGTAGAGAATGCCTTGTGGCATTAAGTCTGAAGCGGTATAGGGTTGCAATAAATAAGCAAACACACAGCTTACGGAAAGGAAGAAATATATTGTCCGAATAGTTTATAAAGTTCACAGGACACAGATAATATGAAGAAGGCGAAATGAAGAGCACAGAAAGAAAGCGATAGGCAAAGTTAGCAGTTCCACACTATGTGGTATCCACATCTAGGCACATGCCTTAAACACTAAACACTAGGTACCTATCTTTGTTCGAACGTTTACCGGGTACTAGTGAGAGCGGCGTGCGTTTACGGCCACTGAAGATTCTTGACTGGTCATCGCTGCGAGCGCCGCGAGTTAGAAAGGGATAGCTAGACAAGGCGCGGGCGCTCGCTCTAGTAACCGGTTTGCATTCCATATAGCTGCATAAAAAAGTAACTAATAACAAAATTATCTGTTTGTACTGATGTCTTAATTTTTAATTTAATGCTATAACAAAACTTATATAATATTAGGTTATGATTAAGTTTTTAGGTGTATAATATATTAGATTTAAGTATGTAAAGTATATAGTTATATAAGTAATGTATAAATTATGTAAATACTACTATTTCTTTTGATTGTTTATACAATATTGACTTAATTAACTGTAAATAACTTATCTATACTTTAATATTATAAAGCTGAAGAGTTTGTTTGTTTGAACGCGCTAATCTCAGGAACTACTGGTTGTAATTGAAAAATTCTTTTTGTGTTGGATAGTCCATTTATCGAGGAAGGTTATAGGCTATATAACATCACGCTACGACCAATAGGAGCCGAGCATAAATGAAAAATATTGCAAAAACGGGCAAAGATATTCCTTTTTGAGAGCTTCCATTGCGTGCGCTGCGTAAACGGTTTAAGTTACGCAAATATCATGTATGATGGAAATGTTCCACTTTAAAATTTCTACAAAAAAGTCCGCGACAGCATATGTCTATCTTTTAAGATTGACTCACAATAGCAACTTTTATGTTCTAAATTTTAATTAGATCGCCGCTGCCGGTAGAAACAAAAGTTGGTTACATTCGTATAGTAGTATTTTATTTCTTATTCAAATAAATAGTTCAACGAGTTGATGTGAGTTGATGTAGTCGGGGGGCGGGGTGTTGGCGGTGTCATTCGACATCGCCAACGCTTTCAACTCCGTGCCCCACTCTACGATATAAGAGGCGCTCCGGTACCACGGAGTGCCCCAATACCTGCGGAACTTCCTGGCCAGCTACTTGGAGGACCGCGAGGTCCTCCTTGTGGACAAGACAGCCACGGTCAGGAGGTACGGCGCGGAGTCCGGTGTTCCACAGGGGTCGGTTCTAGGCCTCCCTCTGTGGCACATCGGTTTTGATTGGCTATTGCGGGGCACCCTCCTCCAGGGCACGAGTGACACTCTCCTCGTTGCCCGGGGGAGGGACTTCAGGGAGGCGGCCTGTCTGGCCACGGCTGGCGGATCCTTGGTCGCAGAAAGGATCCGCCGGCTAGGATTGAGGGTGGCGCTGAATAAGACCGAGGCCGTGTTCTTTCACGGGCCTCGGCAGCGCTGCCCTCCTGGCACCCACATAGTCGTGGAGGGCGTCAGGATCGAGGTCAGGGCCCAGATGAAGTATCTGGGCCTCACGCTGGATAGCAGGTGGCGCTTCGGCCCACATTTCAGTGGGCTGTCGACGCGCCTGCTGAAGGCCGCCGATGCCCTGTCGTGGCTCCTGCCAAATCTGGGGGGGCCTAAGGCGCGATGCCGGCGATTGTACGCCGGCATCTTAAAGAGTATGGCCCTTTACGGGGCCCCAATCTGGGCCGACTCCCTCCATAGGAGGGAGAACGCGACCGCCATCCGCAGGCCCCAACGGGCCATTGCACAGCGGGTGGCGAGAGCCTACCGGTCGGTAGGCTTCGCGGCGGCGTGCGCTCTGGCGGGCACTGCACTGCTGGCGTGCTCGCCAGAGTATACGAATGGACGGCGCGGCGTAAGGCGCTCGGGGAGCGCCCCGCCGCGGAAGAGCGGGAAGCAGTGCGGCGGGAGGCGAGGGACGCCATCGTCCTCCATTGGACGGAGGACCTCGCCACCGCCGCCTTTGGACGCCGGACGCTGGACGCGCTCGGCCCAGTCTTGCAAGGCTGGCTCGAGCGGCCACATGGTTTCCTCTCGTTCCGTTTGGTGCAGGTGTTGTCCGGACATGGTTGTTTCGGAACGCACCTGCACCGGATCCGGAGGGAGCAAACCCCGGCGTGCCACGACTGTGGAGCGGCAGAGGACACGGCGCAGCACACCCTCGAGGTGTGCCCAGCCTGGGCAGAGCTGCGCCGTGCCCTGAATTGTGTGATCGGGCAGGACCTCTCACTTCCCAGTGTGGTCAACTCCATGCTGGGGAGTGAGGAGGCCTGGGCAGCGGTTGCCTCCTTTTGCGAGGTCGTGATGTCGCAAAAGGAGGCGGCGGGAGGATGATCCTCTCGCGCCACCGCTCCGCAGGCGAAGAACGGGTGGGAGAAGGCGGTTGTACGATCGTCTCCTCCCACCACCTGGTGGTGACTTCCACTGCCTTCGCTCGCATTGCACGAGTCACCACCCTCGTCGGGCGGGAACGGCCGAGCACTCGCTGTCGTTCCCGGGCCCCTCCACTAAGGGAGGGGCGTGAAGGCCCCGCTGTAAAGGCGGGCGGTCGTCGGCGGAGGACTGGACGTAAAGGATGTGCCAGTTTCCCAGTCCTCCTCCAAACAGACGATGCGGGTGTGCCGCTGGGTTATTTTAGTGGGTATACCGGAACTTTTCGGGGAGTTCCACATAGCCCGTCCCCATTCCCCCAATGGGCGGGTATGCGTAATGCATTTTTTCCCAGCGTGATCAAAAAAATAAAATAAAAATGGGATCTCAACGCTAATTCTGCGGCGTCGGGATCTCCGGTAACCGATGCTAGGGGAGAGGTGCTGGAAGAGTGGGCAGTCACCGGCCTGGTCGTCCTAAACCGGGGCTCGGTTGACACGTGCGTGCGGCAGCGGGGCGGGTCAATAGTGGACGTCTCCTTTGCTAGCCCTGCTCGCGAACGGCTCGTGACGTGTCCGCGACTGACGTGTCCACGTGGAGGTGGAGACATTATCTGATCATAGATACATTTATCCGTTTCGACGTGTCCACCCAGAACACCGGCGGCCGCGGTTCGCCAGCCCCGCGAACAGACGGTCCGTGCTGGGCGCGCAAGCGCATTGACAGGGAACTTCTCGAGGAGGCCACCATTGCCGGAAGTCGGCATCAACCGGACCCGTCGACGTCGAACAGGAGGCGCTGTGGTTCCGTGGGGCGATGACGCAAATCAGCGACGCGTCCATGCCCCAGGTCCACGCACAGTCAGCAAGGCGCCAGATGTACTGGTGGTCCGCCGAAATCGCACAGTTGCGTGTCGCGTGCGTAGCGGCCAGACGTCAGTACACCCGATACCGGAGGAGACGTCGCACATACACCCGTATTTGAATGATCTACGCGGCCAAAATTATTTCATTGTCAATATTGGTTCTAAACAATATTAGTAAATAAAACAAAAGTTTTATTTTAATATTACATTGAGTCATATTTATTGAAATATTAGAAAAAAAACTACATTTTTTTTTTTTTTTTGAAGATTTCTTTATTAATATTTCTAATTATTTCGTACTGACGACGAGTTAGGTCAGCTTCTACAAACATCGCCAATGCTTGTAATGGTGTAAGAGTGCAAGTTACTTTATCTTTTCTTGCTTAAGAAAAAACATTTTTACATTTTGTTGCACGTGTTGGACTACTTGTGACGTCTTTTAGTATATCGGAAGCATTTTGTTTTCCACTTTTCCTTAACTGAACCTCAGCAGCATGAACAATCACTTCTTCTTCCAGATTACACCGAATCTCCTATGCTATCCTCCTTTTAATTTTTTTTACTTGACTCTCTAAATAACTTACGTGGGCAGGGGCATCTCAATAGATCCTTCAAGCCACGAATCATTATATTTGCGAAATCTGTCTTCCTTCCTATGAGCGTTTGACCACCTTTGTCTTAGTTGGCTTTTAAAGTGAGAAAAGGTGCGTTTGAAACTCTTAATTTGGTCTTCCGAGTTCCCTTCGCATGGAAAAAGCTCCTCATTTAAGATAGTCAGTTTTTCTTCCAAATTATGCAAATCAAAACTCTGTATGCGGTCGAACAAGTATTTACGGGTCACAGTTCTTGCTCCCGAGGTATTTTGTGAACCTAAAATAAAATAGAAACAGAAAAACTTTCTATAGAAATGCACTTCACATAGATAATGACTATAAGTTTTCTTAAAAAAAAAACACTATAAATTAGGGACTAATCCGTTACTTTCCGCGGGCATTTTTATTATTATTTACTACTGAAGACATTAATCTTTCGACTGTATCAAGAATTATTACAAGATCTAACTTGGAAGTATAACAAATTTCCTACTTAACACAAGTCGTAGCTAATAGAAGCGTCCATAATTAGCGAGACTTTCAGTACACTAAAACTAATCTTTTCAATTACAAAAAATATCTAAATTTTATTTTAATTAGTTGATAATTATCTGCTGTATCAGGATCGGTATCATTTCCTTTCTATATAAACGCACAATAATAAATATTTACTGTTAACGTCTTTGTAGACACACGAAAACCGAGAACAGACACATACACCAAACGGAACGATCGAATTCAGACTGCAACGTGGAAGCGCGAAATGCACGGACGATGGGCAGGAAGAGCTGGGTATTGTTCTCAAACCTGTCCCCTAGCTCAGGTAGTCGTTCTTTTTTAAATGTTTTGCAGTTTGTGAATTTGAATTATGGCCGCGTAGATCATTCAAATACCCGTATGTGCGTCGTGGGTTCCCTGACGAAGAAGTCGCGCGGTATGAGTTGGTCCGCGCGGCAAAGGAGACTCTGCGGCTGGCCATCGGCGAGTCGAAGAAGCGAGACAGGGAGGATTTGTTGGAGACTCTAGACGGAGATCCGTGGGGATGCCCTTGTCGAGCGGTTCGAGGAAAACTTCGAGCCACCGCGCCTCCGCTTACGGAAAGTCTCCAACCCGAGCTGCTGGAGGAGGTAGTCGCAGCTCTTTACCCGGCGAGAGCGGAGCATAACCTGCCGCCGATGGCTTTTCCCAAGGCCGCAGAGTCTACAGAGGAGGACGCCATCAGCGTCCCAGAGGTGACACAGGCAGAGATGGAGGCGGCCGTGATGCGGCTCCGGGCCAAGAACGTGGCTCCGGGGCCCGACGGGATCCACGGCCACGTGTTAGCCGTCGCTCTGAAGGAGCTAGAGCCCTGGCTGAGAGGACTCTTAACAGCGTGCCCTGAGCGGGGCCAGTTTCCCACTTTATGGATATCTGGTCTCGTCCTGCTCAGGAAGGCAGGGCGCCCTGCGGACTCGTCGTCCGCGTATAACATAACATAATATTTTTTTTAATTACGAAAAATTACAGGTAGAGTGCAGCTAGACGAGGTGGGTACTCGTAGATGTTCGAGCGGATTATCGCTGCCCGCCTCGTCGACCACTTGCATAGAGGGGCCGGACCTGGACGAATGCGGTGCTGGTTTACGATGACATCACGGGATCACATCATCAGGTGGAGGCAGGGAGGGACTCGATGATACCGCAGTGCCTCCCGAACACAGTTGTGTATGGAGTTTCAGGGCAGGGTGTTGACGTCCCCCCGGTGTTTTCCCGCATTGTCGAGGCAGAAGGGGCTCAGTAGCCGTGGCTTGGACACCCACGGTGAAGCGAAGAGGAACCTGAGAAGGGGCCGCTCGTCAGGGCTTTTTCCGATAAGCCAACGACGTATCGGCCAACAAGTAGGGTGTGGTGCCGCCTGGGTGAAATCGCAACTGAGGCGGGCCGCAATGTCGTATGGGGCCTCCCATACCCATACGATATCGCGGCTGAGGTTTCGAGGCCGCGGCGGGAGAGGAGTGCCGGTATTGCAGTGCACCGCTTTGCCTAAGTGCCGTGGCCTGGACGGAGTCGCCAACGTTTAATTGCGAACGCGGTGGGGCCGCAGGGGAGAAGGAGTATCGGTATAGCGTTTGCCACTCTCCCTATCTCCTGCGGCCGAAAAATGGTAGGTGGCGGGGCCATTGATCTTGACCCATCACAAGGGGACAAGGGTGCCATACAAGAGATCTTCTGGCGCCCAAGTGCTGGTTTGGTCCCTAGGGTGGTCACGGCGTACAGTGTGTTCTGGTGCGCCGGTGATGGGAGATATTCCCCAGAGGAGGGTCCGGTAACGGACAGCCGCGGCGGGTAAGCGGTGAGTGCTAAAGCGTGCCCGTGTTCCCGCCATAACCAGCACAGGAGGACATCGTGGAGTTTTAGTGGGTTGGAGTCCCACATAACTGCACTATCTCCAGGACTCACACATCGGTCTCAGCTACACGAGGTCCTGTCGGCGGAATAGCGGGACAGGCTTTGACGCCCTACTGCCGGCCTCGTCACCATTGAAGCGGTCCGGCCATTACTCGAGCGCTAGCACGGGTGGAGGCACGGCTCCCTGTCGTTTCGGTGACGCAGGTGCTCTCGGGGCATGGTTGGTTCGGGCAGTACCTGTGTCACATACACAATGGTGACGCCGGACGCCCAGTGTCACCACTGTGTCGACTGCCGGGAGGACACGGCGCGGCATATGCTGGCAGAGTGTGCCGCTTGGGAGGAGCCACGTCGTGCCCTCATCTCAGAAGTAGGCAGTGACCTGTCGCTACCGGCCGTAATCGAATCCATAGTCGGCAGTGAGGAGTCCTGGGACGCGGTGGTATCCTTCTGCGAAACAGTCGTCTCGTAGAAGGAGGCTGCGGAAAGGGCGAGGGAGATTTCATCCACTCACCCGATCCAGAGCAGACGAACCGGGCGTCGCCAGAGGGCGGACAACGCCCTCTTCCAGCACCCCTAAAAGGGTCCTGGGGTGACGGACTCGGGGACGTCCGTCACCCCCCACACTTCAGGACCCGAGGTGGCGGCGCGGAATGGCCCATTATTTACCTACCACAACTAAAAAGTGAAGTAATTAAATAAAAACACTGCAAAGTAAAAAATAGCTTCATTTTCGGCAATCGGTGTCAAAAAAGAAAGAAACAGGCACACAGCATAAAAGTTGCAGTTGAGCTTAAATTGATGCAAATTTTGTGAACTTTAAAAAAACCGGCCATGTGCGCGTCGGAAGTCCAAAGAAAAAATATGATTTACCAAAATATTGGTATTTGTTGGTAAATATACATAATAATAAGCATTATGACCAAATTTAAGTTCATATGTCAACGGGAAATAAAATTTTCTTCGGCACAAAATTTTGTGACGGGCAGACAGACGGACGGACACGTGAGTGACAGCAATAGGGTTCCGTTTGGACCCTTCGGGTACGGAACCCCAAAAAGGACGTTTTTTTTTGTCAAATACGTATAGTTTTAGACTTTTAGAGCAAAAAGTGAAAAAGGCCCCAAAATTTCGCGTCGTGCGCAAGTTTTTCGAAGTTGCAAATTCTGAATTCATACTATCCTAACTGGTCCATACAACATACCAGTAAATCAGAAACACATCATGCTTTGCGATTTTAGCTATTTTTGTGTCAATTTCTACTGGATTAAAATGGTTACGACTAATCACAAGTGTCACACTCGTTTAATCTCGCACGTGCAATGTCCGACCGTACAACCGAAGGTCAGAGAAATCTGACCGAAGCCGATTAATCAGCTGTCGCCACAACCTTCGGCCACAGCAGAAGCCGAAGTTGAATAGCCCTAGGAAATTCTTTGATGTGGCTAATAATTATTGATTGACACTTGACAGTGTCAATCAATGTCAAATGTCAATTTGACACCCGGCGATACACATCTGGTGCCATTTAGAGATGGGTCGTACTTGCAAAATCGAGTACCAGGGCTTCCAAGTACGTCTACTTTAAGAAACCAGGTCCAAAAACCAGTTGAAGACAAAAAAATTGGCTTTTGCACCTTCTGCGCATGCGGCTTCCCTGGTAACTCATAAACGGCATAAATATGTGGATGTCTCTTACTATTCTCAATCTCATTTTTTCTTCTTTTAATTAGACTTTTTACAATGGTTTTCAATCATCTTTATAGCCCTTTGCTAAGAATAGTTACAGCACTGATAACAACATTTGTGCCACATGTTAAATTTAGTCTTGTTATACTTTTTATAGATTATTTTACCGATTGTTTTGTAAATGTGTGAATATTGTAGGCCTTCTAGATTTCTAGAAGCTTGTTAACATTTTATCTCGTTTTACTTTTGTATCTTTTGTTTATTTATTATATAATGTTTTTTTTTAGATTCTTACGACTTATTTACGGGCCTGCGTTGTTCCCCCATCTAAGTACTACTGTAACATGGAAATATTGTAAAACCAAACAATTCTTAAAAGAGTAACCATGGAGTTACTTGCCGGTTCTTCTCCATAGGAAACGACCAACCCGAACCGTGCACCTTTTGTCGACGTTTTTTTAGTGCCCATGTAGGCCAATGTGAAATAATTAAATTGATTTTGAATACTCACTTCCTGTGTCACTGACTTTGCGTTTCTTCCTCGATACTATTTCTTCTTCTTTCACTTCAGTTTTTAACTCCATTAAAGGCACTTCATCTAAATCTGATTCGGAATGGTGCAGTGGTGTATATTCTACATCCAGATGAATGTTGTCTTTATTTTCCAGTTCTAGATCTGAGCATAAACAAAAATGATTAAAAGCAATACAATAGTCACAGCGGATCTTTGTGTCTCTGAAGTTAGCTCTGCCAACCATTGCGTAAGAAACAGTTTGTCATCGAGTATACTGCATAGAGTAAGCGAGATAGGACGATGTGACATACATAAGCGAGTGAAAGAGACAGTTATACAATGCTATCTTCACCTTCAACATTGACACAAAAAAAAGTTAATTCTAAAAATCAAAAAACCCGACTGCTTAAACAAGAAGAACATCATGCTGTGCAGTCGGAGGATACATCTGGTTTTGGTCAGTCAGCTCGCGAATATGTATCCTCCGACTGCACAGCATGATTTTCTTCTTGTTTACGTCTTTTTAGTTCCTTTTACGTAATGCTTTATTCATCGAATGACATTAATCAATTGGATTTTAAGTTTAGGTCTTTTAAGTTTTGATATTTAGATATTATATATTTTTTTTATAACTTTTTAGTTATTTTTGTTTTAGTATTAGGTACATTTAAACATATTTTATAAGTCATATATTTCTGTAATCACCACTTAAAACTCTTTATTTTGATACTCCACACGATAGGTTTGGAAGAAAAAAAAATTGGGTGCCCACAATATGGCGCCCAAAAGCCGCTATTTTCTATTTTCCAATTTTAATATAGCCAGTGCCACACGCAGGGCTTCGCACTCGAATCGATTGACGCAAGAATTATCAAAATCGACCAACGCGTCTGGTCTCTGGAACGCCAAATGGGAACAAATATACATATGTAGACTGATAAACACATTACTCTCCTTCGACAGTCGGGTAAATAGCTACTGCGCAGGGTGTTGCTGCCAATTCAGAGACACAAAGATCCGTTGTGAGTAATATACTCATACAGTCAAACCAGTTTATAGCGACTTCACATAAAACACTGTACCTACAGGTTATTATGAAGGAATGTAATGGCCCTGTCACAAGGACCTATAGTGCCATTATTTATGTGTATAACAATTATTGGTTATGACGACACCATTTAAATGATCTCTTCAACCTGTTATCCGTTTCGTATCCTGTCAGGGTCGCCATGTAAAGAGAAGTGTTCATTCAACGGTTTGCTCAGATCAAATAAAAAAGTCAAGATGGAACGTTGCAAACAACAATGTGACGCCGGTTCAAACTATGCCTTACACCGTACAAGCCACACACACCGTATAAGTACACAAGAGTGTGTTGTGATAAATGATAAATGTTTTTATTTCTGTAAGTTGGTTTGTACAAACTCTTTTACATGTCGATCATATTTTTTAAAACTAGATGAGGTCGGCGTTTCCTAACTGACTACTCTGAGAAGAAAGGCCGAAACAAACTCAGAGGTCACAGTCTCTTTTAAAGTCCTGATAAAATCTTGGTTATATCATGTGAAGACCATGTAGACAGATGTCTGAAATGGTCTTTTGAGGAAAGAACCAGCCAGATTGAGTGGACCTGTCCAGTCAGTGCACGCATTTGTCAATAACCGAGCAGCTCAACTCAGAATTTAAGGAGCTCAACGATTCGACGAACAATACCAAAGAAAGGACATTCGGGTAGGCCGCATAAACTACTCAAACTGCCAGACCATGAGTAAAAACTAACTAAGGTAAAATAAAAAAATCCACATAGTCTTCACATTCACAATAATAAAAATAAAATAATATAATACTTTAAAAGTAAATATTCTTGTCATTGCAAGAAAACAAAAAAAATATCAAAATTAAAAACAAAATTCACGGTGCAAAATATAAAAAATCAAAATTAATTGGAGCAGCTCAATCCCAAGCCTTTTTGTCCTCAACGTAATCTTTCATAGTATAAAACGCTTTCTGGCATCTATAAGGCAAGGCACAAGAGTGTATTGGGTATTTATATGGCAAGGCATAGTTTGAACCGGCTTCATTTTGTTGTTTGCAACGTTCCATCTTGACTTTTTATTTGATCTGAGACGGTTTGTGTAATAATGCCTATAATATGGATGTTTTTAGGTAGAAAAATGATAATTCTATTTAGTCCGTCAGTGAGATTATGAAATAATATTGGACACGTATTTTTGCTAAACCAAATTATTAATAAAACCGGCCAAGTGCGAGTCGGACTCGCGCACGAAGGGTTCCGTACCATTATCTCAAAAAAACGGCAAAAAAAAAAAAACAAGTTCGTTGTATGGAGCCCCACTTAAATATTCATTTTATTCTGTTTTTAGTATTTGTTGTTATAGCAGCAACAGAAATACATCATCTGTGAAAACAACTGTCTAGCTATCACGGTTAATGAAATGAGATACAGCTTGGTGTTAGACGAATCGCGGAGTCTTAGTAATAGGGTCCCGTTTTTGCCCTTTGGGTACGGAACCCTAAAAAGTTAAATATTGTGTTTGGTTCAGAATTCAAACATTTAAAATGACATACTTGTTTTATTATGAATTCTTTAACATTGTAATTTTGTTTTTTATTTTATTTTTTTGTTTGACACGCTTTGATTTATATTTTGACATGATGATTTATTTTTTGACATTTTTTATGAATTTTTTGGCATTGTGATTAATTTTATTGACATTATGATTTATTTTTGGTTATTATGATTTATATTTCGACATTATTATATAATGATCTTATAATGTAAGTTTTGATTTGCATGTAGCTAGTTTATTATTTAATTTTTCTACATCAGCAATGGTACTACCATGTGTGAAACAATGTTAAATGTAAGATCTCAATGTACCTTAAACTGAGAAATAAAATATTTACTTACTTACTTTTATCACTAGGTACTTATAGAGCTTTTTTTGTATTAACCTAACCACTTCCAAATAATTAAGGAGTGGTGTTATGTTGGTGGTGTCTGTGGTGTGGGGTGCTGTGTTGTCACATTTTTGATTTCTCATCATTATTTTTTTATAAAAAACTTACCATCACTTTGAATTTCCTCCTTTATCTCAATAACATCATCTAATCTCGCGCCAACAGCTGGGAATTCGTCTTTAACAACAATACTTTCAAGTTGACCAACATCAATTATATTTATATTCTCTATTGGTGTTTTCATAAAACCATGGAAGAACTGTAGCTGGCCTCGGTTTATAACAGGATTTGGCT
This sequence comes from Orthosia gothica, assembly GCA_949775005.1. Classification (NCBI taxonomy): domain Eukaryota; kingdom Metazoa; phylum Arthropoda; class Insecta; order Lepidoptera; family Noctuidae; genus Orthosia; species Orthosia gothica. The sequence goes on along the minus strand of OX459034.1, from coordinate 61,396,378 downwards.
GTGAAAGTTTATCAAAAATTGTAATCAGGTCTGTGAACACAAACTTTTTTTACGTTTCTATTTTCATTCAAAAGAGCCTCCACACAGAGCTACTTAGTAGTATAGTAGTTATAGGGACTGCCTGTTCTACACTTAGAATCTCATTTAGTCTGTTGAGCGTGGGGATTCTGCTGGCCTAACGTGAACACAAACTTTTTTTACGTTTCTATTTTCATTCAGAAGAGCCTCCACACAGAGCTACTTAGTAGTAGTATAGTAGTTATAGGGACTGCCTATTCTACACTTAGAATCTCATTTAGTCTGTTGAGCGTGGGGATTCTGCTGGCCTAACGTGAACACAAACTTTTTTTACGTTTCTATTTTCATTCAGAAGAGCCTCCACACAGAGCTACTTAGTAGTAGTATAGTAGTTATAGGGACTGCCTATTCTACACTTAGAATCTCATTTAGTCTGTTGAGCGTGGGGATTCTGCTGGCCTAACGTGAACACAAACTTTTTTTACGTTTCTATTTTCATTCAGAAGAGCCTCCACACAGAGCTACTTATTAGTAGTATAGTAGTTATAGGGACTGCCTATTCTACACTTAGAATCTCATTTAGTCTGTTGAGCGTGGGGATTCTGCTGGCCTAACGTGAACACAAACTTTTTTTACGTTTCTATTTTCATTCAGAAGAGCCTCCACACAGAGCTACTTAGTAGTAGTATAGTAGTTATAGGGACTGCCTATTCTACACTTAGAATCTCATTTAGTCTGTTGAGCGTGGGGATTCTGCTGGCCTAACATAGACAGCCCAGCTGCGCCCAAAAGCACAGAAGCTGCCTGGGGGCTTCCCAGGCTTTGTGAAAGGATGTCACTGTTCTGAGGATTGCTGTATGTTGGGAAGGGACAAGACGTAGGCGTCTGGTCTCAGTGTAGCCCCTGCTATGTGGACTGTCTTTGGCACCTAAGTTGAATAGATTTATGTTAAGGGGGGTGTGCCCCGTAACTGCTTAATTATTTATATTTAGGCTGAGAAGTTTCTTGGTTAATTGCACGTGTACATATGGTAAAGCCATTTTTAACTGTCTACAGTCTGCTGGCCGTAACCATCTGTTATTATAAAGATCAGTGAGAGCAGTGGTGGCCCAGCGGTAATGGTACGAAGTTGTAGGTTGTGGGTTCGAACCCAGGCAGGCGCTTTGTGTAAATTATTTCATCATCACTGCTCTCAAAACGGTGAATGAAAACATCGTGAGTAAACTGGCACGTCTTAGAACCAAAAATTCGAAGACATGTAACATCCACAAACATGCACTTGGCCCACGAGCGGCCCATTCTCTCTCACAGAGAGAAGGCCTGGACACACAACGGCCCAAATGCGAGTCTAAGTGCAGAAAAGAGGGGCTATCCATCCTATCCTAGATGACTGAACATAGGATATATTCGGTCATCTCAGAACCTCTCTTTGCATGTTTATCTGCGGCATCCTTGCTTAAGGAACCACTATGTTCCTTGATCCACAAGAGGGTCATTCGATTGGATATTGATATACTCTCCAGGACGAGGTGGAATTCAAAGATTAGATAGGGTCACAAGTTAGATAAAATCCAAAGTTAAGTCAAAGTTAAAAACAAAACTAAAAAAACTTTATTCAAAAAATCAAAAAGCCCGACTGCTTCAAAAGCGAACTAAAAAGTCGTAAACAAGGAAAAAATCATGCTGTGCAGTCGGAGGATACATAATTATTCGCGGGCTGGCTGACCAAAATCTGGTATATCCTCCGCCTGCACAGCATGATTTTTTCCTTGTTTACGACTTTTTAGTTCGCTTTTGAAGCAGTCGGGTTTTTTGATTTTTTGAATAAAGTTTTTTTATTTATATCTTTTAAGTTAGTTTTTTTATTTTTTTTTAATTAGATACATTTAAACATATATGTGTGATATATTTTTGAAATCACCTCTTCACCTCACCCTCTATTTTGATACCCCACACGATGGGTTTGGAAGAAAAAAAAATTTGGGCCCCCACAATATGGCACCCAAAAGCCGCCATTTTTCTATTGTCCAATTTTAATGTAGCCTATAACACTCGCAGGGTTAAGACGCATCGATTGACGTATGAATCATCAAAATCGGCCAAAGCGTTTGGTCTCTGGAACACCATATAGGAACAAACATACATACATACATACTTACATACATACATAGACTGATAAACACAATTCCCTCCTTCGGCAGTCGGGTAAAAACACAATAGGTACAAGCTTGAAAAAAATTACTTCCAGACTTAAATTAAAAGTTAAGAGAATCTTTGTTAAAGAATACCTCATTCATCATCTGAGTGAACAGCTGTTCAGCTTTCAGACATTGTCTCTGCAGTTGGTAGCATTGCTTAAGCTTAGCGAAGCAGAAGAGACAAGCGAGCATCGGTCTGCTGTCGTCAGTAACAAACTGTAACAAAACATGTCTTATATTTACCATTTTGTACTAACACTTCAACTAATTCCAATCTTAAATACATTTTATACTGTCCAAGCCAACAGTTGGTGGTCAGAAGGTCATCTTTGGACCCCTAAAAAATTTTTGGACATCTGTTAATGGGCCAACCTGGATACTCTATGACAAATAAATATCAAATGTATGTAACAATAAGAATCAACTTACCGGAATACAAGTCAGCTTTTCATATAGTTCTTGCATGTTTTTGTCGACAACTAAACACATACGGGCATTTTTCACTAAACAAATCCTACACATTGCTAATTTTTCCATCTTTTATCTCAAAAAGACTAACTATTATTAGAAAACCCTTTTAGTAGGTCTCTGCAAATAGCGTGGCTTGTCTTTGTTTCGATTTCTTCTTATAATCTACAAGCATTCCACAAATATAATATAATCTTGTAAATATCGGGTGTGCACTCTCTGTGGGCCTCGTTAGAAACATAGAAGAGCAACGGCAGTAGTCGGCGGCGGCGCAAGACGATTTATTTCATCTCTCCAGCTAGCCAGTCGATGTAATTTCTAGCATTTGGTTTAATTACCTCCAAATATCGATCACTTTCATTAAACTGGTAGCCGAAAACTTTGAAGAAATAAAATATTGTACGATTGCTAGACAAAATTACAAAAAAAAACACTAACAAACAAAACTGAATAAACTGACAGTATTTTTTTTTTTCAGTTCGATGAACTTTTTTTATTTTAATGAAGTCCGTGATCTGGCTTTTATGGCTTTTGAGTCACGTTTTATTTTATCTTTTTTTTTCAGACTTTTAAATATGTTTTGATTTAGAATGGACCTGAAATTTAATTCGAGTGATTTTGAGTGTTCAGAGTCTGGCAAATGAAAGTAGTAGTGCTCGAGAGTCTAGAGACTGAAAAAGCGCGGCAAATTTAAAAAATATCGGCATAGCAATCCCAAAACTCATGAAATACCTGAAATAACCTAATTTGATACTTTAGAATTACTAATATTACTTCATCTGAATAAAAGTACCTAATTTAGGTAGGTCATGCGCGCCGCCGCTTACGTACTTTGTGGTCATGCTAAAAATAAAAATAAAAGATAAAAAAGAGAGATAATACATACATACATACATGAACTCACGCCTTTTTCCCATGGGGGTAGGCAGAAACTACAGAACGCCACCTGCTACGATCCTTACATACTTCTTTTACTTCACACACATTCATACATCTAGTCATACACACACGCCGGAAAGAAAGATAATAATTTATTTTATTTATTTATCCTCGTACTGGAACGCCTTGCAGCAATTAGGCCAATTATTATTATGTATTGCATGTAGCAGAGATGAGAATGTTGAGATGGATTTACGGTGTCCGTCAGGCAGGATGAACAGTCACCAGGTGTATTTAACGTTGAATTTATGCCCAAGAACTGCTTCCATATTGCTTCTATTTGCTTCATATTCTTAAACAATTGCTTCCATCGTATTCCAGAAGAAAAAAACATTATAAGGGTGACTGTTCATTCTGATGTCAGGATGGCCGGTCACCGAATCGTAGAGTCCCTGATAAATAGAATTATTAAAAAATTCACGGTGGCCGTTAATTACTTCCCGTTTGCTTCTCTCAATGTTTCACTGTAACTATCACGGTAATAAAGATATCGACAAACGTGTTGATTATCAGTATTTTTAGTGCCTGGCAAAAAATAAAGCAGTACTCTAATTTAACATTGCAGTTATGTTTGAGTAAGCGATCAATCTATCGTATTGTACCAGTGGCCTTGTTAGCGATGCGCTCATTTATATTTTCTGTCAAACTTTAGGGTACTTATTTATAATGATTTTTAATGTAATAAAAGGGTATTTTCGCTACATGAGCAGTCTAGGCCTAATACCCGACGAATGTGTCACGAAATATTTTGGAAAATAAAATTAGCTTTAAAGTCAAGCAAGAGTGCGTTATTGTTTTGAACATATCTACCACCAGCTACAGAGTCCTTCGGCCGGATATATGTTTGAGACACCTCCAGCGCCGCGAAAAATGGTGAACACACGAAGCACAGTGCAGTGCGAACGAGCTCGCCACGAGGCGGATGACCTTTGACCTTTTTTCGCACGCGCCCTCCACCGCGAGCAGTTCAGTTTTTGAGTCGCTTAGCGTTCGAAAAAACAAAAATAAACAAAAGGTTTCAGTGACTATAATTTAGTGATAAATAAGTGAAGATTGAAGTGAATCACAACATAACTATCAGTGTTTAACAAAATAAAAGTGAAATCTTTCTAAATATATGAAACAAAATTAGTTAAAAAGTCACAAATATCGAATAATCATTGTTAAATAATTGTATAAACGCTGCAAACAAAGCCACTAAAAACGCATTATGTGATTAAAGTGACGATAAGTGTACTAAATCAGTGCTAAAAAGGATATATTTAAGTTAAAAAGTGACGATTTGCAAAACAAAAAGAACAAAGAGTGTGTTAAAAAATTCAATTGCCATGAATCATCTTTAACGGCCGATCATTGTTCAAAAAGTCATTAACAAGAAAAGGACTCACATTTTCGCCAATTCGCTTAACGTACGTCTGGCGTGGTTGGTTTAACCGGTGGTGTTCTCTGCTAGCGTATGTACTGCGGTGCAAGTTCGAATCCCGCGTACGGAGGTTCTTTTTGGAATATAATAAAATTTCAATACGAGTTTTTAACACAGACGTCCAATAAAGTAACCACAATGTCACTAGAAAATAATGTTACACTAAGGCGTAAGCAGTTATATAAATCGAAATCTGTCGAGTCTATTAACTTTGACTCATCACTGAGTACCTCAGACCGTGACATAAATTCACGAAGTTTCGAATTGCCCAATGTAAACAACAACTCAAATGATGTTTGGAAGAATGAAATCTCGCTAATAAGGACGCTGTTACATTTTCGACGAACTCAAATTTAGGTATCTAGTTGCGCACAGCAACATTACGCGTACGCACACATTGAAACTACTGAGCGCTCGATTTTATACCTCACGGAAATAATCTTGGTCCTTGATATTATTTTTTAATTTTATTGAAGTTGATTCAGGAAGGTTAGTTGGCACTTTGATAACTGTTACAAACCGTCGTCGTAAAAAGTAGGTTATTATTTTCAACCGACTTCAAAAAAAGGACATGCTATATCTATTCGGCCAAACTACTTAACCGATACTTATCGGGTTTTCATCGATAAATGTATGTGGTGGTATTTTCAGGGAAGGTTTTATTGTATAAGTCACAAGGATTAAAAAATTTATTGAACATTTTTCATTATATGGAATAAATATTACTATCACATCATCAGTCACTATTAATGTTCCCACTGCTAAGACACAGGCCTCCTCTCTCTGAGAGGGAATGGGCTGTAACCAACAACGCGGGCCCAGTGCGGGTTGGTGGATGCACATATGTTCGAATATTTGGGTCTAGGACATGCCGGTTTCCTCACGATGTTTTCCTTCACCGTTTTGAGAGCAGTGGTGAAGAAATAATTTACACAAAGTAAAGTGCCTGCCTGGGCTCGAACCCACGACCTACAACTTGTAAGTCAAGCTAATGACATACTTCCCAAAAACCATGAAAATGACACCCATGACGAAAAGATGTCAAATTTTCGTCGGCGCCAACTTGTATTTTGGTTTTGACCCCGTATTCGATATAAGCGTCCCCAAAATCCATAAAAATAACATCCATGACGAAAATTTGTCTAATTTTTGTCGGGGCCATCTTGTATTTTGGTTTTGACCCCATATTCGATATAAGCGACCCCAAAAACTATGAAAATGACACCCATGTCGAAAAGCAGGCAAAATTTACGTCGGCGCCATCTTGTATTTTGGTTTTGACTCCATATTCGATATAAGCGACCCCAAAAACTATGACAATGACACCCATGGTGAAAAGCAGGCAAAATTTACGTCGGCGCCATCTTGTATTTTGGTTTTGAATCCATATTCGACATAAGCGAACCCAAAAACCATGACAATGTCACCGATGTCGAAAAGCGGCCAAATTTTCGTCGGCGCCATTTTGTATTTTGGTTTTGGCCACGTATTTGTCATACATACAAACCGGTTAAAATCATAAATCACCTCCCACCCATCCACTTCTAAACTCCCCGTCGGCAGCTTAACCTTACCCATCCAAATCCTAACCTTACTCAAAGCTGTTTAAACCCACCCATCCATTTCTCAACCTTGTCAACAACTGCTTAACACCAACTATTCAAATCCCGATCTTACCCTAAATAATTTTAGAAATTATTTTGGGTCACATTCTAATAATAATAGGAAACTCAAAAATACGGCATACGTCCGATAAAATATCAACTCCTTTTGATCACGACGAGGACGGTACTCACACGCATGCACACTACAATCTTTCTATTACTTTTATCGTATTTATTTCCTGCGAGAAAGCGATACGCCCGTCCTTCCACGAGCGCTTCTGAGCGCGGAATGATGAGCGTCGGGTACAAAATGTATGAAGTCGTCGGCAAGTGATTTTATTTTAGCTAATAATTAAAAAATATAATTATTTAGGTGAAAAATAATTAGCTGAACCTATAAACGACTATATATACCGCAATTTTTTATAATTTTGAAGATAAAATATGCTGTAAATGTACCTAAACTGGAACCTATTCGGACCCTACTTTTTTAATTTTTTGCGATTATTGTGATGGGCAAAACGTATTTGTACGAAAATTTTGTATGATGTCATACAATTTTTCTGATGCCTATCTGGAGCTGAATATATTATCTTTAAATTTAGACCATGATATCTTCACATCGGTGATTGCTTATACATTAAAATGGTACCTCAAAAGTACTGTTATTTGTAGAAAAATGTAATAGCGTCCTTAAGGATGGAACTGGATAGCACGCGTAATGAGTTAGAGAATGTAATACTAGACAATAATGAATTAAAAGAAACTGTATCGCGACAGCAAAAACAAATAAATGCACTTAAAGAGATCTGTGGTAGTCCCTTGAAATCGCACAGAAAACAATTTATTTCGGCTGGGAAACGGAGTAGACGTTCCGTCACAGATAGCTTACGTATGTCACAAGATCAAAATGAATCTTTTGAACTTAACAAAAACATGCACAGCACAAGGGAAATTACACCGCAAATTCACGAAATCACATTAGAAAACGAGGACAGGGAAGTTTCGCCGCAAATAAACGAAATACCGAACGACGACGAACATGTAGGTCAGCAGGAACAATTAACAGATTGCGTAGACAAAAGGGAGCTGCAAGTAAGCGAGGAGTCCAGCCGGATGAAGACAAATAGACTCATGATTTTCGCAGATCAAACTGGATTCAATGTGCGACAAATTCTTCAAAATTACCTGGGAAATGATTTCTCTGTGACCTCTGTAATTAAACCCTACGCAACCATGGATGAAGTACTGAAATCTTGTGTGTCTATGTGTAGAGACTTTACTAAATCAGATTTTGTATTGATATTGGCGGGCTCTAACGATAAAAGTCCGATAGTGGTGCAATCGCATTTACATTATACATTGTGTCAATTAAGTAATACTAATGTTATGATAGGAAATATTTATTACAATAATTTTATAAGCGTTAAAATGTTGAACAGCCTACTTCATTTTGTGTGTTGTAATTGTGATAACTCAGCTTTCATTCAGTTAGATTCCAATTTTGGCAAGTCAGGAAAACGTCTAAACAAATTACATGCATGCAGATTAGTTCTTAGACATATCCTTAGGGTGAAATACATGAATAACTATCGAAATTATAAGGAATCACTAGTAAATTGCAACCAGTTGAAGCATGTATGTTACAGCAACGTTGGTATCCAAACTGATTTCTCGTTAAATTTAAGATGCAAACAATTATATACTGAGTGTGTTGACTCCATGACACAAACTGACAACCTTATGCAGGAGTCAGACTTTTTTCGTGAATGATATTTATAGCACTCTTAATTATTGCTGCAAACGTGGTTCAGGGTCTTCCCCAATTAAAACAAATGTATGTATATGTTATCAAAATGTATGTGGTATCAGTAACAAGAAAAGTGAACTAGAGGTCTACATTAATTCACTAGACAAGAGAGTAGACTTTATATGTATTAGTGAACATTTTTTAAATGAGAAATCGATTCATGTATTTAATCTAGAAAATTATAACTTAATCTCATACAATACTAGGAACAAAAAAATAAGAGGGGGGAGTCTGATCTTGGGGCACATAGACAGAAAAGTGGAAAATATAGATGTTATAAACAAATTGTATAGAATGGAAGTCTTTCAAGTATGTGGTATTAAGGATACTAGTACCGGTCTATACTTGTGTTGCTGTTACCGCACCCCTAATAGAATTTCGAATATTTTATGATAAACATGGAGAAGTTGTTGGAATATTTGTTCAATAGGAAAAGCATAATTTGTGGTGATTTTAATGTGGACTTAATGGTAGAGAGCAAAAGCCGGACTGAATTTATAAGTTTACTGGCATGTTATAATTTCCGACTGCTTATTAATACACCTACGTTTATTCGCAACAGTTGCGCATCTTGTATAGATAACGTTATAACTAATCTACCAGATGATTATGTGGAACAATGTGAAGTAGACCACAACGGCTTAGCAGATGGACACGGTGCGCTATTGGGCGACTTTTTATTAGATAATATAATTGATAATACAAATAAAAACAAATATATAGTTGTAAACAAAAGAGTCTTTAACATTAAAAACCGCCAAGCTTTTAGACAGAGAATTCTTGAAACTGACTGGAGTTGTATGGGAATAAACACGTTTTTGAAGACATTTGTTACATATTTCAAAAATTGTTACAGAAAGAGAGGACAAAAAGTTAAACTCAAAAATGGTTTCAAATTAAAGTGGATGACAAAAGGCATTAAAACATCAAGCCAAATGAAACGTTTGCTGTGTGCTGGTAGTATAAATAAGCTGGAAAACAGTTTACAGAATTATAAAAAAAATAGAATAAAAATATACAGAAGGGTAATATCTAAAGCCAAAAAAATATCAATCACAGAAACCATTAACAATTCTTGTAATTTAAGTAAAGCAATTTGGAAAGTTGTAAATGAAAGCACGAATAAAATAAAAGCACCGCATTCTGAAATTCTCTTGCTTAAATTTGACGGTAAAATTATAGAAAATCCCTTAGATGTTGCAAACGTATTAGTAAATCAATTCAGCTATAAATGTATTTTGAGTTATGTTAAGAATCTAGATCCCTATATATTTCTTGAACAAAGCACTAAAAGAGTTCAAAGTGACATGATTGTTGCGCCTGTTACTCCAAATGAGATAGTGAAAATAGTTAATGGTATGGCGAATAAGAAATCATGTGGCTATGACGACATTCCAATAGCAGTTATTAAAGAAAATTTAGATATGTTAGCTGAACCTTTGACTGATTTTTACAATAAATGCATTGCAGAAGGTATTTTTCCGGATCAATTCAAAATAGCAAAAATTATCCCAATCCACAAAAAGGGGTCTAAAACAGAGCCAAAAAACTATAGACCTATCTCTTTGCTTCCTGTTCTTTCAAAAATTTTTGAAAAAATCATTAAGAGTAGACTTTTAGTACATCTAAATTTAAACAAGGTTTTGCACTTGAGACAATTTGGCTACCAAAAAAATGTCGGAACAGGGGACGCTATATATACATTGGTGGAAGATATTATTAGCAAATTGAATAGGAAAAAGAGGGTAGCTGGCATTTTTCTTGATTTGAGCTCAGCCTTTGATACAATTGACCACAAATTGCTCATTGCAAAATTGGAGCATTATGGAGTGAGAGGTAAAACTTTGCAACTTTTCTCATCATATTTAAGGAACAGGAAAATGTATGTGGATATTAGTAATATGCAAGCAAATAGTAGTAGCAATTGCAATAAATCTTCTATGCAGGATATAGTGGCGGGCGTACCCCAAGGATCGATTTTGGGGCCTATTTTGTTTATATTATTTACAAATGATTTAATTAATTACATTAATTCAATATTTCCCGACACACCGCTGACAGTTTTTGCCGATGACACCAACGCAATAGTTGAGGCCAATGACATACAGGAGCTTTCCGCTAAGGTTGATGCGGTGTTGAAAGTTTTTAATTCTTGGTTTGAAAGTAACAAGCTCATAATTAACACAGATAAAACCAAAATAATATTATTTAGTACAACAGCTCGTAATAAAGAAAATATGACGATCACACTTAATGAATTTAAAATTGACATAGTTGATGAGGTAAAGTTTCTAGGGGTATACATTGATAAATATTTAAATTGGAAAAGGGAATTGCAAGCCATTGACTCGTATATTTCCTCAGCGTGTTATGTTTTACGCAGTCTTAGGGATGAAATAGACATAAAACACCTTAAAATGGTATATTATGCTCTAATAGAATCAAGGTTGAGATATAGTGTTCAGTTCTGGGGGAATAGTTTTAAATATAACTGCCAGAGAGCCTTTGTACTCCAAAAGAGAGCCATACGAACCATGGTCCGGATATCACAAATAGAGAGCTGTCGGCCACACTTTAAAAATTTAAATATTCTTACTGTGCCCAGCCTCTATGTTTTGGTACTGCTGGTGAATTTAAAAAAATGCCTGCATACATATGAAACGGATGAGGAGAGACATTTGAGGGAAAGTACGCGAAGAAAAGATTTTAAAAACAAAATAGTACCCCAGCTTAATATTGTTCAACATAGTCCTCAATATCAAGCAGTTCGGATTTTTAACAGGTTGCCACTGGAAATAAAAACCAAAATTTATAAGAGCTCATTTAAGTCGACACTCAAGGCGTTCCTATTGGAGAAATGTCTGTATTCGCTAGACGATGACATATCCACGTTTTAAATTTGATATTGGATAATGTGAGACTGTGTAATAATAATTATGTAATTGCTTGAATTTTTGACTGTATTGAATGTTTAAATTGTATTTGGAAAATTATTGTATTATGAATGTGTTAATTAGTTTTATAATTTTAATGAATGTGATTTTATTTATTTATTTAGATTAAGAGTTCAAACACAATGTAAATTGTTCATGAATAAATTGAATTGAATTGAATTGAATTGACCGCGCAACGGATTGTGACTTGCTACAAGTGAAACTCCAGCACCCTACTTCTTCGACTTTGAAAACTACGGAAGCCAAAGATAGTGAAGTGATCATGCATCCCATTTTGAGCCGAGCAGCTATGCCAGCTAGCAGTATCAAGTCGGAACAGCCGCCGCCATTATCAGCATCTCGTAAAGACGAACACTGGAGCCTGAAATCCACAAAAGATTCTACTTCTTCAATGCGGGTAAAAAGGCAGCAGCTTATTTTGGAGGCTGAAAGGCAAAAGGTGCAGATTCGTATGGAACTTATCATTAAAAAGCTAGATGCTGATCTAGCTAGCCTAGACGAAGAATACAGTTCACACAATGGTAGTCAAAGCCGTAGCCGTGTTGAAGAATGGATGGAACGTTACGAACGCTATCAGGAGCTGAACATGGACCTGCCTGCCTCCGATGATTGTATTTACACGGGTAAGCGTCAGTGTCACGAAGCTGGACCACCGGCGGTGACGTTAAAACTGCCGGCACCGCGGGCGCAGGCTCTACGGAACCCGGCTGGCCCGCCTGCGCCGTCCCCGGTGCTGGCCGCCGCCGCCATCACAGATGGTACAGTCCAAATGGTAGCCAGTGCGTTGAGAGATATCGCCGCTGCCTCCACCAGTCACGCGCCGGGTGCGAACCTACTCAGCCGACCTGGTCAGATTATAGTTTCATACCGATAACAGAAGGCAAGAAGTCACGTTTGGTATTGTTATCAGATTTCTTGAAGGAGGAAGGAGGTGAGTTGGAAAATTGAGGTTGACATTATAGCATTGCCATTTTGCCATAAAAAAAGTTTGCGAATCATTCGAGTGTCTACTTTCGTTTGCCAGACCCTATACTTTAAGATAGCTGAGATACTTGGAATAACCTAATTTGATACTTTAGAATTATAAATTTTACTTCGTCTGAATAAAAATACTTTTGGTGCTTTAGGCAGGCAATACTTTAGATATTATGTGGTATATCAATCCGAATTAAAAAAAAAACAACAGTATTCTCTAATAATTTGGTTTATTCACTACCATAATCAAAATCCGAATCTAAGACTTCCATTTGTATAGATTCATTAGTCACTGGAATCACTGTTTCGTACATTAATCATGGAACTTTATAAATTATTTTCTGTAATTCTATCCCTTTCATTTTAGTTATTTTCAACATTGTATGACATGATCAGTCATTTTCTTCCACTCCTCTGCTAGCTATTTCACCCAAGTACTGGTTCAGGGTTCTTATCCTATCTTTCTGCTCTAAATCCGTAAGTTTTTCAATAGTTTTTACTATCTCATTAACCCCTGCTACTGTTATTGGGTGATTTTTAATTGTCTACACTTGTCAAACCATATCATGTTCCATTAAAGTATTTTTAGTTCTAGTATGTACGACTGTGCAAATTTAATACCTATTTTCTAACTAGATGGCGTTGGCGTCGAGTTAGATCTCGATATGGTTTTGTTACCGTTGAAGTTATAAGTAATTTAGTAATTTAATGTTTTTTTTGGTGAGGATCGCCTGTGGCCATCAAGTGTCGTCATATTCGTTTCGAGCTAGCTGCCTCCGGAGTGACGTCACCTATCCGCCCGAGCCGTTTAGTGTAGCTACCTGTTGTGTTCTCGGAGGTGTTTGTTTGCTGCAAAGTAAATTAATACGTCTGGGAGCGCAACGGGAAGTTACCGCCCCGCGCTGCTCGGTTTGTTTACAAACCGTTGCGGTTGCGGAGGCCACATAACCTACTTCCGCCACATCGAAGATGATGATGAAACGTGACGATGCCGCTGATGGTCGACGTCCTAATGACCGAGACGCCCCCTCTTCCAGCCGATCTACCAGCAGCCAGATGGGAGACCGCTCGTCGTCGATGCCCAATGTTATGGGTGCGTCACCTGGAGCGGTCTCACCAGCTGAAAATGTGTTTTGCACGCCGCCCACCAGCCGGACCGGCCCTGCACACACCGGATCGCCGTCGTCACTGGCGACTGCGCGTGTTTCGCCAGTGCCGCCGTCGAGCCGGCAACCTGCTGTACCTATCCGGCCACCCGCATTTCGCCCTGTGCCCATACAGGCACCGGGTACGACCGGACCACCGAGCCGAGCACACGTTGTTCGAGCCGCCGCCGCCGCCGTGCGCCAAACTGCGCCGGGCCAGCGCGTGACCGAGACGCACCCTTCGCGCCCCGCGGCTGCGACAGTGCGTGACAACAACAACAGGAACCAAGCGCGCCCCGTGGCGTCGCCCGCGTTCAAATCGCCACCAAATGTGCGCCCCGCTGCGCCTAACCCGCTCTCGCGTGACACTTATGCGCGGGTCGCGACTTCGGTTGCCACCTCACAACATTCTACCGCCCAAATAAAAGACAATACAAGAACCTCTCCAAGTGCGCAAAAACAGTTTTTAACTGATACCCGCAAAGCGCCAAAGAAAAAAATGACGAAAGATAAGGTTAGTACCGATCTACGCCGCGCTTCGTCGCCCATGTCGCGTCACCGTTTGACGACCGCCATGGGCGCCGGAGCGGACGGATATCGAAGTGTAGCCAAAACACTCTTTACGTCGCCTCCCAGAATGTCCGCCCAGGACTCCCCTGCTATGCTGTCTGCATGCTCGTCCCGTCAGGGATCAGACATGTCGATCACTTCGGGGGGCTCCCGTGATGATCGTCGAGGCATGTCAATAGATATGTCCGAGCGAGTCACCACAAAGGGCAATAAAAATATTAATACCGGGATTATGAACAGTCCAACATTAGATACGCTGGGAGTCGACTACGAGTTTACACTCGATGTCGCAGCTAGGCCCCAGCGTAGGCAAAGAAGCCCAGATGAGGAAAACACAGACGAGGCAGCGAAGCGCCACTGTGTCGACTCACCTATAACGCAACATAATCTGCGTGAGAGGGGCGGTTCGATTCCGCCCCCCCACTACGCCACTGGGGGGCGACGAAACTCCGAACCCACCCCTAAAAATTCTGAGCCAGTGGCGTGCACTGACTTTGTTTCTGCGACGCAAATGACCGATGTAAACAATCGGTCGAGCGCGTGCGCGACGCAACAGGCCAGTGCCGCGGCTCAGAATAAGAAACCTAAGTCCCCGAGATACCCTCCTCTTATTGTGGAGAAGCTGCCCAACTGGGCGGCTCATTTCAGGGCTGTTAGGCAAAAGCTGGGCCACCCTCCTAACGCGCGTCCTTACCAAAATGGCATACGATTTATGCCGGAAAGCGCGGAGGAATACAGGGTCGTCCAGCGGTACCTAACGGACCTGGAAAAGGAAAGCGGCCTAAGTTGGTTCGCTTACTCTCTGCCCGCTGAGAGGAGCGTTAAGCTGGCTATCCGCGGATTGCCAGCGGACACTGAAGTCGAAGAAATAGAAGAAGAGCTGCGATTGCTTGGATATGAGCCGGAATACGTCCGCCATATCAAGGCGCGCGGCGAGCGACCCGGCTGCATATTCCATGCAGTCATAAAAAGGACGCCCGACTTCCGCAAGATCTATGACACCACCACGTTCTTATACATGCGTGGTGTCAAGATAGAGGCGTGGAGGGGCAAACAAGGGCCTGCCCAGTGTCACAGGTGTCAGAAGTTTCGACACAGCTCGCACCTGTGCCATCGCCCGCTCGCTTGCGTGAGATGCGGCGAGAATCATGCCGCCAGGGACTGCCTGCGTCCTAGAACTGAGCCCGCAACCTGTGCCAATTGTGCAGGTGACCATCCTGCCAGCAATCCACGCTGTCCCGTATTTATGCGGGAAGCTAAGAACAAGCGGGCGGGTACTGTCGCCATCACTAGGCAGAATAAAAATATTAAAAATGTCACCGACATACCCGTAAATGCCGAGGCCATAGAGGCTCCTAGCGAGTCCCTGATGGCGGCAGCTAATGGGCCAACTAATAGGGATGAAGCCCCCTCTGGGAAACGGAGGAAAAATAAGAGGGGGGGGAAGAAGGGGAAACAACCCCAACCCCCTACCTCTATTGATACCAATCAAAAAGGGGCGACAAACTCCGCCACTTACAAGGCGCAGGCGACGACTCAGACCGCCCCTGTCGCTGCTGAATCCAGGGCTAAAGAGCCCAGATCCCAACCCAAGGCGCGTAATCCAGAAATGGTAAACACCGCCGCATCCACAGGGCGTAATACACAGCCCAAAAAAACATCTTTCGCTGCTCCAGTTCAGCAGCGACAGAGCCTCAACACAGAGGACACACACTCGCATCCAACTTCCAGACCGAGACATGACTTCACCGCCTGCGCCATTAAGCTCCTGATGGACCTCATAAAGGCCATCAGGCAAGGCCTAGACGTGGAAATAGTGATCCTCGACGGGCTGGCCGAGTTACTAGCTATGTACCATGGCTAGCTCGCTGAGAATCATTCATTGGAATGCCCGCGGCCTGCGAAATAAGGTCGCCCCCCTCCGCCTCCTATTTAAGGAGCAGCTCATCGACGTGGCGCTTATCAGTGAGACGCTCCTGGGACCTACAGACAAGATCAGGTTCCCAGGATATCACGTCTACAGGAAGGACGAGAGGTCGGCCTCTGGCTCGATATACCGCGGTCTGGCGGTTTTAGTCAAGCGGAGAGTCGTACATCAACCCCTTCCCCCGCCCCCTGTCAGTACCTTCTACGCGCTGGGAGTGCAGGTTCACGTCGCCGGCGAGGACCTAGACATCTATGCGACATACAGCCCGCCCGCAAACCGCTACGATATAAGCGAGTTGAGGGCCCTAGTCACTAACTCGTCGCACCCAGTAATCCTAGCTGGCGACATGAATTGTAAGCACCCCGCGTGGAACTCACTGACCCGCAACACAGGAGGAAACCGACTCTTCGCGGACTCAGAGGCACATGGATATGTGGTATCCGGCCCAGAGGTGCCCACGCACTATCCGGCGAACTCTTTACAATCACCGGACGTGCTAGATATCATTGTTCATAGCGGCCTAAAATGTCAGATCGCACAACAGGTTATAGACGACGAGTTACTGTCAGATCATCAGCCAGTACTCGTCGTCCTATCTGAGATGCCAACCCGACTCTCGCCTCCAGCGCCACGTCGTACAACGGACTGGACCAAATTTCAGGAAGTGATTGAGACCACCACTCCCTCTTGGCCCGTTACTACCGCCGTCGACGTGGACAGACTGGCAGTGGAGGTCACCGCTTGCATACAACGCGCCTATAATGAGGCGACGACTGAAAGTACGCAGGCGCGGGGGTCGGTTTTTAAACCCCTGCCTAGCTACTTAAAACAGTTAGTCGCCCAAACTAGGCGCCTACGCAAGCGCTGGCAAGTTACCCGCTGTCCAGTCATGAAAGCTGAACTCAACCGCCATGCGGAAAAGGTCCGGGCCAAGCTTCAGGCGCATAATGCCGAGAGCTGGGAGCGACATATTGATGCTACTGAGGGGGACTGGCCGGCCGTACACAGATTGTGCCGGCAACTGTCCAGTGCCCCAGCTCCGGTACGCCCACTCCTTCACAGCGACGGGGCGCCTAGATATGCCGCGCCAGACCGCGCGGAGATCTTCGCTGACCACCTGGAGCGTCAGTTCCAGCCGAACCCGACTGATAACCTAGAACATGTCGCGGCAGTCGAGCAGCACCTTGTCGAGTACTTTGAGTCCCCGATAGCTGTCGACGAAAACCCCATTTTCTTCTCGCCTAATGCAGTCAGACGCGCCATACTCCGTACCAAGCCGAGAAAGGCGCCTGGTGCCGACGGTATCACGAACACAGCGCTGCGCCACCTGCCCTACCGAATGGTAGCAGCGTTGGCGCGCCTGTTTACAGGGATACTGCGCACTGGATCCTTTCCTTCGTGCTGGAAGGAAGGGCGCGTCATTATGCTGCCAAAGGCGCACAAAAATGTGCTAAAGCCCGAAAGTTATCGGCCCATTACTCTTCTCTCTACCATCTCCAAGGTGTTCGAAGCACTCCTGCTGCGACATCTTACACCGCACCTGACACCTAGGCCGGAACAGTTCTGGTTCCGCTCTGAACATTCCACGACGCTCCAGCTATCCAGGGTACTGCACCTACTTACAGCGACGCTAAATAAAAAGGAGCACGCAGTCGCAGTATTCCTGGATATGGAAAAAGCGTTCGACCGCGTCTGGCACGAAGGCCTTATCTATAAGATGAGTAAGTCCGACGCGCCTCGTCGCATAATTAAAGTGGTCCAATCCTTCCTGCAAAACAGGAAATACAGGGTGGTGGTCGACGGTGTATTATCTAGCGCCCGACCCATAGCGGCAGGCGTACCGCAGGGCGGTTGTGTCTCGCCACTGTGTTACTCATGTTACACCGATGACATTCCCACGACGCAGGAATCCACACTCGCGCTGTATGCAGACGACGCCGCGTACATATGTACCTCGCTTAACGCGCGGCACGCGGCCGTCAAAATGCAGCGCGTGTTAGAACTTCTTCCCGAATGGCTGTCGAAATGGCGGTTATCGGTGAACGTGGGTAAGACACAGGCCCTACTAGTCGGGTGTGCCCACCTCCCCCCACCCCTCACACTGCAGGGGGTCGATATCGAATGGACCCCCCGGGCGAAATACCTGGGGGTGACCATAGATAGAAGACTCAACATGGGAGGTCATGTGAAACAAGTCGTCGCTAAGGCAAGAGTTGTGCGCGCAATGCTCAAACCGGTGCTCTCGTCCCGACTCCCGTTACGTACGAAACTGGGCGTATATAAAACTTATATACGTCCAGTAATTACATATGCCGCTCCATCATGGTACGTCCTCACTAGCGAGACTAACAAGAAACGTATCCGTGCGCAGCAAAGTCAGACGCTGCGCTGGATAGCGGGTGCACCTCGCTACGTGAGAAATGATGTTATCGCTCGAGATCTAGGGATTGAGAGCCTGGACAGCTTTTGCGCCCGACTCACTACAAATATGTTCGCGCGTGCCGACGCCTCTGCCCACCCGCATATCAAACAGATAGCGCCATGGCACGCACGCCCGCCGGACACTCGACGCCTACCACGTGACTTGTGCAACGCATAGGCCCCGCCCATGCTCCCCCCAACCCCTCCCCCGCAGCCTCATATACACAATTGACGCTTGAGCGAGCCGCACATTCATTACACGCGCCTCGTTCATACAAAAATACTCCACTATTTACATACATACGGTGTATATAGTGTACTAAGTTAATATAGGTACTATGTGCATCGCTAGCCATACATACACGACTCCACAATCGTATAAACACACATAACAAGTATAAGCCGCGCGCGGTGCGTGCTTCGTTATATACATGAACCGTGTTACACATACAATACCGTTCAAACATACATAACGGTTCCTTAGCCTGGGACGTAACTGGCTAGATTCGGAAGCGTGTCAGGCGGGGCCATACATCCACAGTCGGGCGCGCCTATATAGTCATCATCTAGTCGCTGACTATTACTTGCGCGGCCTCTAGGGGTTCGCCTCTAGTCTCACCGTGTGGGAATGTGTCGCCTAGGTGATGTGAAAAACCGGCGCTGTGAGACAGCGTCGCGGCGCTCCCGCTGTACATATGCATCTACTCCCATGGCAGGTTAGTGTATACACGCCTGCCATATACCAATGTGCCAAGATGGCCACACCCAACTGATTCGTGCCCGTTGTAACGGGCACGCAACGAAACCGCGGTATAAAGGCCATGCCTATAAACCGCTTCGTAGCGCCCTTTGTAGGGACGCAGCGATCATTACTCGAGCGAGTTTTTTGGTGTGTTGACTTTCTGTATTGGGTTAAACTTTATTACACTGTGTTATACGGTTTAAAGAGTTTTATTGAAGACCTTGGGTTGCAAGTTTAACATGGTCCTTCGAGCCGGATCAGTGCGTAATATTGTGCACCGAGTTTTTGTGTATCAGCACAGAAAGCAGTGGTGGATCGCCACTGAAGTGCTTTAGCGTCGCCTGCAGAGGGCGCGACCGCGGAGACTGAGTGTTTCTGAGGACGTCGCCTGCAGAGGGCGCCACCGCAGCAAGTTCTGCGGACTTCCGGACGTCCCGAGTGTGGACAACCGGATATAGAATAAGTGGAAGTGGCATCCCAACTAGCTGAGCACCAAAGCTGAGAGCGTACTGCGCGCCCCCTAGCGGGCGTCAGCATCAAACATCGAAGAAGTAATAGTGAGTGACGTGTTGTGGACTTAGAAAATAAAAACCGTGAGTACAATTTTATTAGTGAAGTTATCAAGATTTGAAACTTTAAATTTAACGTAATAATCAAGACTTAGAATAATTTTTATGTAGTTTGGACTTAGAATATTTATGAAAAAAGTGAACCGACGGGGAACCTACGCCCGATTTTCTAAAAAGTTTTGAGTTAAAAACACTTGTAAAATTTTCTGTTCTCGTCATAGACTTAGAATAATTTCATCAGTTTTACACTTGTAAAATTGTTGTGTTCTTGTGCAACTTGGTTTTGTTTGTGAATTAATTTAATAGTTTGATAGCAGTTTATAGTCATGGATTCATTAATTAACTTACAACTAGATAACAAGAGAAATATTGAAAAAAGTAGAATAAATTATAAAAAATCTCCTAAAGAACGGATAACATTGTCTTATTTAGAAACCAGGTTAGAAGCATTAGAACAACAGTGGTCTAATTTCATAAAAACGCACAGGAACATAGTAGAAAAACTAGATTTGAAACATAATTACTTTACGTCAGAGACATATGATAATACTGAAGATATTTACATAACTTATAAATCTGAAATAAAAGAGTATGAGTTGTTTAGAGTTACCTTTGGCACTGCATCCGCACCTTACCTGGCCGTGAAGTCGTTGCAGCAGCTGGCACACGATGAGGGCGCTGAATTTCCGCTGGTATCTGAAACATTAAAAAGCGAATTTTATGTAGATGATTATATGTCAGGATGTCAAACGGTAGAGGATGGAAAAAGGATTCACAGGGAATTGGAAAAACTACTGGAAAAAGGTGGGTTTCCGTTACAGAAGTGGATGACAAACAATAAGGAGTTAGCAGAGGAAATATTGGGAGAAGGTGCAAACCAAGAAGGAATAGTGGAGATGAAACTAAACGAGGTAGTGAAAATACTAGGACTTTCTTGGGATAGAGAATCTGACAGTTTCAGATATTCAATAAATTTTCCGCAACCTGCATCTGTAACAAAACGAAAAGTAATATCAGATATATCACGACTGTTCGATCCCTTAGGGTGGGTGGCGCCGTGTGTTATACCGGCGAAAATAATGATTCAAAAGATATGGCTTGCCGGGATCGATTGGGATGATCGATTACCTGAAGACTTATTAAAGGAATGGCAAACATATCAAAAGGAATTACTAAACTTACCTGAGTTTCATGTACCAAGATGGGTTGAATCAAGAGAAGACGATGTAGTTGTAGAACTACATGGTTTTTGTGATGCGTCAAATGTAGCGTATGCAGCTGTTATTTATTTGAGGATAATTGGCGCTGACGGGAATATTAAAATTAATTTAATATCGGCAAAAACTAAGGTTGCTCCGATAAAGCAACTGTCAATTCCTCGTCTTGAGTTGATGGGTGCTGTTCTGTTGGCCAAATTGATTGTGGAGGTAGCCGAGATACTAGTAATACCTAAAGACAGAATACACTGTTGGACAGATTCGACTGTTGTTCTGGCTTGGCTCAGTAATCACCCCAGCCGCTGGACAACATTTGTTGGTAATAGGGTGTCTGAAATTCTGAGTTTTTTAGATAATCCTCAATGGGGACATGTGAAATCTACTCACAACCCTGCAGATATCGCGTCAAGAGGCATGACACCTTCAGCACTTTCACAGTCATCTCTGTGGAAGCACGGTCCGTTGTGGTTAAAGAAAGAACCAATTGACTACGTCAAACCAAATTCGATATCAACTAAACTCGAAGAAAGATCATCGAAAGGTGTTAAAGCACATGTGACAACAAATGTAGAGAATTGGCTGTGGACAAAATATTCATCATTACAAAAATTGATCAGAGTAGTGGCATATTGTAGACGATTCTTAAAATTTAAGCAACATAAAGAAACTTACCTGACAAGTGAAGAATTGACAGCCGCTCTGGAAATCTGTATAAAAAAATGTCAAGAACAAGAATTTAAGGAAGACATAGAAAACATTAAGAAGACAGGAAGTGTAAGTAAGAAGAGCAAATTACGACCTTTATGTCCTATATTAGATGAGCAAGGAATTTTTAGAGTAGGAGGAAGAATTGAAAAGTCTCAACTGTCAGTAAGCATGAGGCATCCTATTATAATTCCACAGCGCCATCACTTCGCTACCCTGCTCGTCAGCGAAGCACACAAAACCACTCTGCATGGAGGTCCAACATTAATGTTAAACTATTTGCGCACACGATATTGGATACTATCTGCAAAAAATGTAGTAAAGGCTTACGTACGTACGTGTGTAGTATGTGTCCGGCATTCAGCGACGTTTAAAAATCAACTCATGGGTCAATTGCCGACCTGTAGAGTGTCTCCAGCCAGGCCGTTTTTGCATACAGGTGTTGATTTTGCCGGTCCGATTAATATTAGGGTATCTAAGGGTCGTGGCAATAAGGCTTACAAGGGGTACATCTGCCTATTTGTGTACATGGTAACTCGAGCAGTGCACATCGAGGCCATTAGTGACCTTACCTCTGAAAGTTTTATAGCCGGTTTCAAGAGATTTGTCGCTAGAAGAGGCCATTGCAGTGATATTTGGAGCGATAATGGCAAAATTTTTGTAGGCGCAGCTAAGGAACTGCAGATATTAGTAGCTGCTGAACAGTCAGCGGTCGCTAACGAAATTAGGAGTTGGCTCAGTTGTAAAGGTGTTAAGTGGCATTTTATCCCTCCTCATGCCCCGAATTTTGGTGGACTTTGGGAGGCCGGCATCAAGTCAACAAAATTCCACATGAAGCGCGTCATTGGTGATTCCACTCTTACCTACGAGGAAATGGCTACGTTACTTGTGCAGATTGAGGCTTGCCTCAACTCAAGACCGGTTTCTCATATTACCCAAACTCCTGATGATAGTGGATCATTCAGCCGCTTACACCCGGTCATTTTTTAATCGGGGAACCTTTGATTCTTGTGCCGGAACGTAATTACGAGCGTAGCTCTGTGGGCACGTTAAGGCGATGGCAACTTTTACAGAAAATGACCCAAGATTTCTGGCGACGATGGTCTAGAGAATTTTTAACTTCGATGCTACAGCGGTATAAATGGTCGCAAAGGGAAATAGAGCCGAATATTGGTGACATTGTCCTTGTAAAGGAGGATAATCTACCTCCAGGTAAATGGTTACTGGGTAGGATTTTAGAAAAGCATCCTGGTTCGGACGGACTCACACGAGTGGTGACTATAAAGTGTAATGGTTCCGTATTTAAGAGACCAATTTGTAAACTCTGTGTATTGCCAACCAGTGATTGATATGGTTTTGTTATTATTATTTTATTCAGTTTTCTTTATTATTTTATAGCTCCCTTGACCTCATGGTGGGTGGCTTTAATTTAAAGGACAACTCTTTCGAGCATGTCCTTGGTGGGCGGAATGTCAAACCATATCATGTTCCATTAAAGTATTTTTAGTTCTAGTATGTACGACTGTGCAAATTTAATACCTATTTTCTAACTAGATGGCGTTGGCGTCGAGTTAGATCTCGATATGGTTTTGTTACCGTTGAAGTTATAAGTAATTTAGTAATTTAATGTTTTTTGGGGATCGCCTGTGGCCATCAAGTGTCGTCGTGTTCGTTTCGAGCTAGCTGCCTCCGGAGTGACGTCACCTATCCGCCCGAGCCGTTTAGTGTAGCTACCTGTTGTGTTCTCGGAGGTGTTT
The DNA here is from genome assembly GCA_949775005.1 of Orthosia gothica. NCBI lineage: Eukaryota > Metazoa > Arthropoda > Insecta > Lepidoptera > Noctuidae > Orthosia > Orthosia gothica. Next base: position 61,372,936 of record OX459034.1, on the reverse strand, counting down.
GTTTACTTTAAAGTAAATTAATACATCTGGGAGCGCAACGGGAAGTTACCGCCCCGCGCTGCTCGGTTTGTTTACAAACCGTTACGGTTGCGGAGGCCACATAAGCAACTTCCGCCCCCATCGAAGATGATGATGAAGCATGACGATGCCTCTGGTGGTCGAGGTCCTAATGACCGAGACGCCCCCTCTTCCAGCCGATCTACCAGCAGCCAGATGGGAGACCGCTCGTCGTCGATGCCCAATGTTATGGGTGCGTCACCTGGAGCGGTCTCACCAGCTGAAAACGTGTTTTGCACGCCGCCCACCAGCCGAACCGGCCCTGCACACACCGGATCGCCGTCGTCACTGGCGACTGCGCGTGTTTCGCCAGTGCCGCCGCCGAGCCGGCAACCTGCTGTACCTATCCGGCCACCTGCATTTCGCCCTGTGCCTATACAGGCACCGGGTACGACCGGACCACCGAGTCGAGCACAAGTTGTTCGTACCGCCACCGCCGCCGTGCGCCAAGCTGCGCCGGGCCAGCGCGTGACCGAGACGCACTCTTCGCGCCCCGCGGCGATGACAGTGCGGGACAACAACTACAGGAACCAAGCGCGCCCCGTGGCGTCGCCAGCGTTCAAATCGCCACCAAATGTGCGCCCCGCTGCGCCTAACCCGCTCACGCGTGACACTTATGCGCGGGTCGCGACTTCGGTTGCCACCTCACATCATGCCACCGCCCAAAGAAAAGAAGAAATAAGAACTTCACCAAGTGCGCAAAAACAGTTTTTAACTGACACCCGCAAAGCGCCCAAGAAAAAAATGACGACGAAAGATAAGGTTAGTACCGATCTGCGCCGCGCCGCGTCGCCCATGTCGCGCCGCCGACTGACGAGCGCCATGGGCGACGAGGGGGGCGCATATCGAAGTGTAGCCAAAACACTTTTTACGTCGCCACCTAGAATGTCCGCCCAGGACTCCCCTGCTATGCTGTCTGCATGTTCGTCCCGTCAGGGATCAGACATGTCGATCACCTCAGGGGGCTCCCGTGATGATCGTCGAGGCATGTCAACAGATATGTCCGATCGAACCACCACAAAGGGCGAGTATGAAAACACAAGGAGTAGGTACAGTCCAACATTAGATACGCTGGGACTCGACTATGAGTTTACACTCGATGTCGCAGCTAGGCCCCAGCGTAGGCAAAGAAGCCCAGATGAGGAAAACACAGACGAGGCAGCGAAGCGCCACTGTGTCGACTCACCTATACCGCAACATAATCTGCGTGAGAGGGGCGGTTCGATTCCGCCCCCCCACTACGCCACTGGGGGGCGACGAAACTCCGAACCCACCCCTAAAAATTCTGAGCCAGTGGCGTGCACTGACTTTGTTTCTGCGACGCAAATGACCGATGTAAACAATCGGTCGAGCGCGTGCGCGACGCAACAGGCCAGTGCCGCGGCTCAGAATAAGAAACCTAAGTCCCCAAGATACCCTCCTCTTATTGTGGAGAAGCTGCCCAACTGGGCGGCTCATTTCAGGGCTGTTAGGCAAAAGCTGGGCCACCCTCCTAACGCGCGTCCATATCAAAATGGCATACGATTTATGCCGGAAAGCGCGGAGGAATACAGGGTCGTCCAGCGGTACCTAACGGACCTGGAAAAGGAAAGCGGCCTAAGTTGGTTCGCTTACTCTCTGCCCGCTGAGAGGAGCGTTAAGCTGGCTATCCGCGGATTGCCAGCGGACACTGAAGTCGAGGAGATAGAAGAAGAGCTGCGATTGCTTGGATATGAGCCGGAATACGTCCGCCATATCAAGGCGCGCGGCGAGCGACCCGGCTGCATATTCCATGCAGTCATAAAAAGGACGCCCGACTTCCGCAAGATCTATGACACCACCACGTTCTTATACATGCGTGGTGTCAAGATAGAGGCGTGGAGGGGCAAACAAGGGCCTGCCCAGTGTCACAGGTGTCAGAAGTTTCGACACAGCTCGCACCTGTGCCACCGCCCGCTCGCTTGCGTGAGATGCGGCGAGAATCATGCCGCCAGGGACTGCCCGCGTCCTAGAACTGAGCCCGCAACCTGTGCCAATTGTGCAGGTGACCATCCTGCCAGCAATCCACGCTGTCCCGTATTCATGCGGGAAGCTAAAAACAAGCGGGCGGGTACTGTCGCCATCACTAGGCAGAATAAAAACATTAAAAATGCCACCGTCAAACCCGTAAATGCCGAGGCCATGGAGGCTCCTAGCGAGTCCCTGATGGCGGCAGCTAATGGGCCAACTAATAGGGATGAAGCCCCCTCCGGGAAACGGAGGAAAAATAAGAGGGGGGGTAAGAAGGGGAAACAACCCCAACCCCCTACCTTTATTGATACTAACAAAAAAGGGGCGACAAACACCGCCACTTACAAGGCGCAGGCGACGGCACAGACCGCCCCTGTCGCTGCTGAATCCAGGGCTAAAGAGCCCAGATCTCAACTTAAGGCGCGTAAACCAGAAATGGTAAATACCGCCGTATCTATAGGGCATAACACACAGCCCAAAAAGACCTCTTTCGCTGCGCCAGTTCAGCAGCGACAGAGCCTCAACACAGAGGATACACACTCGCATCCTACATCCAGACCGAGACATGATTTCACCGCCTGCGCCATTAAGCTCCTGATGGACCTTATTAAGGCCATCAGGCAAGGCCAAGACGTGGAAATGGTGATCCTCGACGGGCTGGCCGAGCTACTAGCTATGTACCATGGCTAGCTCGCTGAGAATCATTCATTGGAATGCCCGCGGCCTGCGAGTTAAGGTCGCCCCCCTCCGCCTCCTCCTTAAAGAGCAGCTCATTGACGTGGCGCTCATTAGTGAGACACTCCTGGGACCTACAGACAAGATCAGGTTCCCAGGATATCACGTCTACAGGAAGGACGAGAGGTCGGCCTCTGGCTCGATATACCGCGGTCTGGCGGTTTTAGTCAAGCGGAGAGTCGTACATCAACCCCTTCCCCCGCCCCCTGTCAGTACCTTCTACGTGCTGGGAGTGCAGGTTCACGTCGCCGGCGAGGACCTAGACATCTATGCGACATACAGCCCGCCCGCTAACCGCTACGACACAAGCGAGTTAAGGGCCTTAGTCACGAACTCGTCGCACCCAGTAATCCTAGCTGGCGACATGAATTGTAAGCACCCCGCGTGGAACTCACTGACTCGCAACACAGGAGGAAACCGACTCTTCGCTGACTCAGAGGCGCATGGATATGTGGTATCCGGCCCAGAGGTGCCCACGCACTATCCGGCGAACTCTTTACAATCGCCGGATGTGCTAGATATCATTGTTCATAGCGGCCTAAAATGTCAGATCGCACAACAGGTTATAGACGACGAGTTGCTGTCAGATCATCAGCCAGTACTCGTCGTCCTATCTGAGATGCCAACCCGACTCTCGCCTCCAGCGCCACGTCGTACGACGGACTGGACCAAATTTCAGGAAGTGATTGAGACCACCACTCCCTCTTGGCCCGTTACTACCGCCGTCGACGTGGACAGACTGGCAGCGGAGGTCACCGCTTGCATACAACATGCCTATAATGAGGCGACGACTGAAAGTACGCAGGTGCGGGGGTCGGTTTTTAAACCCCTGCCTAGCTACTTAAAACAGTTAGTTGCCCAAACTAGGTGCCTACGTAAGCGCTGGCAAGTTACCCGCTGCCCAGTCATAAAAACTGAACTCAACCGCCATGCGGAAAAGGTCCGGGCCAAGCTCCAGGCGCATAATGCCGAGAGCTGGGAACGACACATAGATGCTACTGAGGGGGACTGGCCGGCCGTACACAGATTGTGCCGGCAACTGTCCAGTGCCCCAGCTCCGGTACGCCCACTCCTTCACAGCGACGGGACGCCTAGATATGCCGCGCCAGACCGCGCGGAGATCTTTGCTGACCACCTGGAGCGTCAATTCCAGCCGAACCCGACTGATAACCTTGAACATGTCGCGGCAGTCGAGCAGCACCTTGTCGAGTACTTTGAGTTTCCGATAGCTCTCGACGAAAACCCCATTTTCTTCTCGCCAAATGCAGTCAGACGCGCCATTCTCCGTACCAAGCCGAGAAAGGCGCCTGGTGCCGACGGTATCACGAACACAGCGCTGCGCCACCTGCCCTACCGAATGGTAGCAGCGTTGGCGCGCCTGTTTACAGGGATACTGCGCACTGGATCCTTTCCCTCGTGCTGGAAGGAAGGGCGCGTCATTATCAGGGACTGAATTACCCAAAAATTATGGTACCTTTAAATTTCGGTATGACGTCATACCGTTAAATAAGGGTTACCGAAATATTTTGATATCATATTTTTTTTCAGTAGCCGAATTTTGAGGTTGGAAATGAATACCGGTATATTTCGGTAGCAATACCTTAACCTTTATAAATGTATCGGTACCAGTACCTAAACCTTAATAAATAGAGGTTTTCTTTGACGCACCGCTCGCAACTCGGTGTCGTGTTATTGTAACTTAGTCGGTATTGGTTTTTATTGCCCATCGGAAGGACCCGACTGTGGCCGGACTAAGCCGAGTGCCTACCTAAGGTTTTCTTACGTTTTCTGCTTTCTTTCGTTTCGTTTCTCTGCGATTTTCCAAAATGCATATTAGTTAAAAACCTACACTACCTACTTCACTCTAATATGTTCATTTAGCAACATTACAATATTGGCAAACATGATAGGGCAAAAATACACATGCCTGTTACTTGTATAAAAGTGTGCTAATAGCTTGCATGCTAATGTGCCATAATAACCTCTGATTGTTTAATGTCATATTGGCATGCAAGCTACATGCACATATTTATGCCAGAAACAGGCATGTGTATTTTGGGTTAAAAGTCACGCTATGCACGAAATTACATTCGCGGGCAGTGATGAAGAAAAGTGTCATAGTGAAATATTTTATTTATCCATTTAAAAAGTAAATTAAGAAAACCCAGTAGGTACTAGCGACTATCTCCAACATAGAGCTTTTGGAGAAATGCCACGAGAGACCGATCTCCCGCTAGATCAAGCGTCGCAAGTGGAGATAGATTGGCCACAAGCTCCAAAGTGGTCTCGATCACATACCCAAACAAACTTTGGACTGACATCCCCAAGAGAAAAGAAAGCGTGGCCGTCCCCGTCAAACCTGGCGTCGCACCATGTTGGCAAAAGCGACGACCATTAGAATGACGTGGAGCGAGAGTATTATCACATGTATTTAATGTTGTTTTTTGGTGTACAATAAATAATCAAGAAGCGTGCAGCTCAAGATCAATCGCAATGGTGGATATTTGTGGACCCCCTCTGCCCCTTCTTTTTTTGTCACACATTTGTGAGGAGACTGAAAGAGCGACTCCCCTGAGCCTCGCTGTGCACGGCAGCACGTGGTCACTGTGCCACCGTCTTTCCTGGATCACTTGGTGGGTGGACAGAGTACCCAGTCTGAGCACGCCCGACCCAGGAATCCGCGACCCCCGGCTAGTGCCGGCCCAACTCTGCGGGCCACGACCTCGGGTTGTGGGGGGAGTGAGGTGTTGGATGACCCCAGCGACGTTTAAGCGGGGCGCGGAACACTACGCACCACTACATTGGGTCCTGATGTGTGGGGGGCGACGGACGTCCCCGATTCCATAGCCCCTGGACTCATTTAGGGGGCTGGAAGAGGGTGTTGTCCACCCTCTGCACACGGCACACTCTGCCAGCGTATGCCGCGCCGTGTCCTCCCGGCAGTCGACGCAGTGGTGACACCGGGTGTCGGGCTCCCTGTTTATGATGTTTTCCCGAAGCAATCATGCCCCGAGAGCACCTGCGTCACCCGAAACGTAAGGAGCCGTGCCTCCTCCTGAGCCAGCGCTCGAGCACAGGCCGGACCACCTCGATGGTAACGAGGCCGGCAGTAGGGTGTGTAAGCCTATCCCTGGCGGAATTCCGCCACCAGGACCTCGCAAAGCTGAGACCGACGCAACTCCATATGTAACTGCATTGGCCCTTCGCCCCGCGCCCGCGCTTGCTGTGTGCCACCAATACAGTGACGCGAGTACCTTCGCCTCCAGATCCCAAGGCGGGAATTCAGAATTTAGCACACAAGCCGCCTCGTAGGAGATCGTGCGATACCCCCTGATGACTCTGTCGGCTCTGACTCTGCGGCTTCCGCAAAACAGCAATGCTGCCGGCCGTCAGGTCAGTCGCCCAGATCGGGGCCCCATACAGGGAATCAATCGCACGATACGGCAACGTATGCGGCTCACCACCTATGAGACCACAGCCGTCGCCAGCAACGCTGCCTCCCTGTACGAACTCCCTCGGCAGTGACCAGCGTATCGTCAGGTCCACGCCCGGTTGGAGTTTGCGCCTCAGCACCCAGTCGTATCCGATGTTCCACAGAGGCGGGCTCAAGACGGATTCTTGTGGAACACCGCACGACATGCGGTGCTGGTTTCCGACGCCATCACATCCCACGTTGGTGAAACACCTCTCCGCCAAATAAGCCCCAACGATGCAGCGGAGGTAGGGTGGCACCCGATGATACCGCAGTGCCTTCCAAACACAACACAAAAGGGCAGGGCGTTGAAGGCGATGGGAATGTCCAAGGACACCGCCAACATCACCCCAACCCAGGACACCGCTTCCTCCCCCAGGACTCTCACCTGCGATATTTCGTGGATGGTGGAGCGCCCATGCCGAAAACCGAACTGGCTTTCGTCCAAATCCGGCCTCTCTCTGTACAAGTGGCTGACGCGGCGGGCCGCGATAATCCGCTCGAACAGCTTACCCAGCTCGTCTAGCAGCATTATGGTCCGGTACGCGGACGGCCAGTCCGCAGGGCGCCCCGCTTTCCTGAGCAGGACCAGACGACCAGATTACCACAAAGTAGGAAACTGGCCCCGCTCAAGGGCCCGCCTAGTACCTGAATGAGCCTCTAGGTCATGCGCTCTTATCTATTCAGCCATGCTTCGAAGTGCGGCAGGACGGCTTCGACAATGCGCTTGTGTGAAAATTGCGGCTGCTGTAGCCGCTCGCACCACCGCTCGAGCGCGTGTCGCCGTTCCTGCCGCTTCTGGCTGAACACAGCGATTTCTGGAACGCTATCACCATTCTGGTAGATGACACGAATTTAGTTGTAAACCGTCGCTTTCATATCCGCTAGAATGTCTAACAGAGGAAAGCGTGCCAGGAGTGTTGCCGCCTCAAAGGATATCGTTCCGTAACCTCGTGCGATACGAATGACCATTTTCCGCTGCAGGCTTTTTAGTCCTGCAGCGTCGGACACCTGATAGTCTGCTTGACCAAACAGGCGACCCATTAAGGACCATCGATCGCACGACACCGCGTAGAGGCGGCGATCTTCTTCCCATGGTTCCGCGAAGTTGAGTAGCAGTCTATGCAAAACACCCACTGCCTTTTCACCGCGACGGACTTGCAGGCGCTCGAAATGCTCTACTCTCTCTCGACGCAAATAAAACGCTCGAAACCGAGTACTCAGATGATGAAATGAATGAGTATGTATGTAGGAATATTACTGGCCACTTATATAGCATGGAACAGTTTCTTGATCTTAAGTGTTTGTGACTTTTGAGGTCAATAAAAAACAAAAAAAACTGCAGCCACCAAAGACCTTATACGTATTTCGTAGTAAGAAGTATAAGGTCTTTGGCAGCCACAACCGCTCTATTTGACATTTTGAAATGAATTACATTTAACGAGATCGTATTCGAATGCTCCAAGCTTGCAAGGGAATGTTTGACTCGAACGTTCATAGTTTTGCTCGAACGCGAATGCTGAGCTCGGTGGGAAGCATTTGTTGCTCGCCTACGACTGCTTGTTTACAAATGCTCACGAACAAATGCTCCCAGTGAGGACGCTCCTTTAGACTGTCCACTCCGGTCCACTGCCGGACATCGGCTCCCCCAAGCGTTTCTGCCACATTGACCGGTTCCGTATATCTTGCATTCAGCGGACAGATCAGATCGGTGGTCAGATGCCAGATAATCTGACACCAGTCTTGATATAAGGGTATCGTATTCCCCATGCAGTTACTGGGTTGTGGATGTCAGATAGGCAGCCATTTCATGTTAAGTACTGGTACTCAGCTGTATCCAGTTGGACTGAAAGAAGATCCCAACATTTAGTTGGGAACAAGGCTAGGCAGATTAATTGATTTCATGTCAGTAAAGTGTGTACCTACTCATAAGTAAATAGTAATTCAATTTAACTCACATAGCCTCCAATAATTATTACATTCGCCCCTAGTTTTTGCCTTTGCCTAGTGTAGGCCGCAGTTTAAAAAAAGTCCCGGTATTTTTTGGGTCCGAGTCCGACGCTGATTTACGTTGATGAACTATCAAAGTATCAGCGGTCGACAAAATAAAAAAGTAATCGCGCGGCACACAGTCGGCAACGAACAAAGAGTTCAGTAAAAGAGTAGGTTCAGAAAACATTGTAGGTACACAGTTCTAACGTGTTCGCACCCGCGCCCCGCCGTCTCGCATGTTTTTCGGTATCTAAATCGTTTAAAGGTTAAATAAAAATTTTGCCCAACCTTTATTTATAAAGGTATCGGTATAGCTCAACCTTTATTTCAAACCGGTACCGATATTTTTTTGAGGTATATTAACCTTTAACCGTAACCGCTTTCAGTCCCTGGTCATTATGCTGCCAAAGGCGCACAAAAATGTGCTAAAGCCCGAAAGCTATCGGCCCATTACTCTTCTCTCTACCATCTCCAAGGTGTTCGAAGCACTCCTGCTGCGACATCTTACACCGCACCTGACACCTAGGCCGGAACAGTTCGGGTTCCGCTCTGAACATTCTACGACGCTCCAGCTATCCAGGGTACTGCACCTACTTACAGCGACGCTAAATAAAAAGGAGCACCGCAGTCGCAGTATTCCTGGATATGGAAAAAGCGTTCGACCGCGTCTGGCACGAAGGCCTTATCTATAAGATGAGTAAGTCCGACGCGCCTCGTCGCATAATTAAAGTGGTCCAATCCTTCCTGAAAAACAGGAAATACAGGGTGGTGGTCGACGGTGTATTATCTAGCGCCCGACCCATAGCGGCAGGCGTACCGCAAGGCGGTTGTGTCTCGCCACTGTGTTACTCATGTTACACCGATGACATTCCCACGACGCAGGAATCCACACTCGCGCTGTATGCAGACGACGCCGCGTACATATGTACCTCGCTTAACGCGCGGCACGCGGCCGTCAAAATGCAGCGCGTGTTAGAACTTCTTCCCGAATGGCTGTCGAAATGGCGGTTATCGGTGAACGTGGGTAAGACACAGGCCCTACTAGTCGGGTGTGCCCACCTCCCCCCACCCCTCACACTGCAGGGGGTCGATATCGAATGGACCCCCCGGGCGAAATACCTGGGGGTTACCATAGATAGAAGACTCAACATGGGAGGCCATGTGAAACAAGTCGTTGCTAAGGCAAGAGTTGTGCGCGCAATGCTCAAACCGGTGCTCTCGTCCCGACTCCCGTTACGTACGAAACTGGGCGTATATAAAACTTATATACGTCCAGTAATTACATATGCCGCTCCATCATGGTACGTCCTCACTAGCGAGACTAACAAGAAACGTATCCGTGCGCAGCAAAGTCAGACGCTGCGCTGGATAGCGGATGCACCTCGCTACGTGAGAAATGATGTTATCGCTCGAGATCTAGGGATTGAGAGCCTGGACAGCTATTGCGCCCGACTCACTACAAATATGTTCGCGCGTGCCGACGCCTCTGCCCACCCGCATATCAAACAGATAGCGCCATGGCACGCACGCCCGCCGGACACTCGACGCCTACCACGTGACTTGTGCAACGCATAGGCCCCACCCATGCTCCCCCCAACCCCTCCCCCGCAGCCTCATATACACAATTGACGCTTGAGCGAGCCGCACATTCATTACACGCGCCTCGTTCATACAAAAATACTCCACTATTTACATACATACGGTGTATATAGTGTACTAAGTTAACATAGGTACTATGTGCATCGCTAGCCATACATGCACGACTCCACAATCGTATAAACACACATAACAAGTATAAGCCGCGCGCGGTGCGTGCTTCGTTATATACATGAACGGTGTTACACATACAATACCGTTCAAACATACATAACGGTTCCTTAGCCTGGGACGTAACTGGCTAGATTCGGAAGCGTGTCAGGCGGGGCCATACATCCACAGTCGGGCGCGCCTATATAGTCATCATCTAGTCGCTGACTATTACTTGCGCGGCCTCTAGGGGTTCGCCTCTAGTCTCACCGTGTGGGAATGTGTCGCCTAGGTGATGTGAAAAACCGGCGCTGTGAGACAGCGTCGCGGCGCTCCCGCTGTACATATGCATCTACTCCCATGGCAGGTTAGTGTATACACCTGCCATATACCAATGTGCCAAGATGGCCACACCCAACTGATTCGTGCCCGTTGTAACGGGCACGCAACGAAACCGCGGTATAAAGGCCATGCCTATAAACCGCTTCGTAGCGCCCTTTGTAGGGACGCAGCGATCATTACTCGATATGTTTTTTGGTGTGTTGACTTTCTGTATTGGGTTAAACTTTATTACACTGTGTTATACGGTTTAAAGAGTTTTATTGAAGACCTTGGGTTGCAAGTTTAACAACACTTATTGTCTATGCTTTAAAAGCAAGACGATTTCAAATTTGGATTAAGTTGTGTTTTTGACAGTTGGTTGAAAAGAAAATTCTAGCCATTGGTTTTAGAGAATTGTTCAGAGCATGTTATAATTTTGGAGTGTATTAATTTGATAGAAAGATGTAGTGTTTATATTGGAGTTATTAGTAATGAATTAAATGAGCAAGTGCATGTACTGAAAGGCGGTGTTTTTCTACTGGATCCCAATAGTTAATCATCCAATGAAGGCAAAAAAATTCCCTCAAGAGCTACATCCTCCAGATCTTCTGTAAAAGAAAAAAAGTGTTAAAATTACAATGCAACTTTTATTATGATACGTTAAATAGCCATAATGCATTATTATGAAAGTGTTTAACTTATTATAAAATGAATGTGAATAATAATAGAGAAATAGTTTTTGCATCAATAGTAATTACGAATTAAAACAAAGTATCAAATTATTAGCGTCATACTACTTAAGAAATCTAACACCACACGTAAACAACCTTGTTTTTGTTCGAATTCGGCATCTTTCTCTTGTTGTTTTTCTTTAAATTCAGACATCATGCGAAACAACATCTCCCATAATCCACTTTTAATTGGTTTTATTCATTTTTCACTGAATAAATGCTATTATCATGACCACAACAAACCAAAACAACACACCATCCATCTTGTTTTGGAAAACTGAGGTTGACATTAGTATAGCATTGCCATATAAAAAGTTTGCAAATAATTCGAGTGTCTATACTTTCGTTTGCCAGACTCTAGTGGTGGTTGTATCAAAGACCTTATACGTATTAAGAAGTATAAGGTTTTGGGTTGTATTGATACTGACAGTTGTCGCAAAGATCAAGCTATCTTTGAAGTACTAGCTTCTGCCCGCGTTCAAAGTTCAAAAAAAAGATTGTCTGAAAAGGACATGGACAGATTTTATATGGGCGTCGGCATAGTTATCGAATTTAATTTACAACAATGGTTCTTGCTGTTTTATATTCGTCAATATGAGCACATTCAATTGCTATAAATAAAAAACTTCAAGAACTCGTCACAACAACAGACTAGACGAAAACTGTTTCATTAAACCTATTATTCAGATCGTTGCAATAAGTGTACAGATAATGATCTCGCTATTAAAAAAATGCCAGGCGCTATAAATTAGCAAACAGTTGTGAGAATACAGTTATCTGATATGGTTTTAGCATTATATAATTATTATATTCATTATTGTACACCACAAGAATATATATACAGGACAAACAATCATAAAAGCAAGTGTACAATGGGCGGTCTTATCGCACAGGGCAATCTCATTACTAGGCATTTAAATTTTAAACAAAGTAATGGACTCCTAAGCTCTATAGTGATTACCATGTTATAAACTGAGTCTGGTTGAGCCTCAAAAATGTGGCATTAATAACAAAAAATAGCTATTTTATTTCTGTTATGTATACTTCTAAAGGTGCCTTAAATATATTTTTTTATATCGCAAAAACAAACTGTCACTGTAAGAAGTGAACTTTTTTTTTTTTTTTCCTCTGGCTTCGCACGGTTTGTGCATTCAGCCAATGTCACGTCAGGTTGTTTTATTAAGTAATAAAGGTAGGGAAACCAAAGAACAATGGCAGGTGCCCATACATTTTTTTAGCTGGGATTAAATTCCTACGTCTTTAAATGAAAAATATCTGGTTTAACTCAGGGTGATGTTCTGAATTAGTTTGTGCAAGAGTTTTTGTTCGGGAATGTCGAGAATAATAGATATTCAGTCATAAACTTTTGTAGGTTATGTCTGGGTGACTTTTAATAATGTGTTTAATAGGTAATATTATTCAATTTCGTGGAAGTAAAAGGGGAATATCGCATTAGCATTTCCCTTACCTAGTTATTTCAGCATGAAATGTATAATATTCTTTTTGGAAAGAGTATATTTATTTAAACTGAGCGACTTTGACGTTTATCAAAAGGTCGTCGTCCTCGTCAACAACCAAGCTATATTTTTTAAACTTGGATACTAGTCTTTTTGCCAATCATTAATTAAAAGTAATTCATTTATTTCTACTGCACTACAATATTCTTACCTACCTGCGAGGAACATCTATATTTAGACATAAACTGTATTGTTAACTCATTTACTGCAATAAATACATTAATTATATTATTAATTAATATACCTAGTTACTATTTGTCACTTAGCAGATAAAATATATAATGGCAACACTAAGCTAAAGACATTAACTAAAAAATCAAATAACTTTTTATTTATTATGATTTTTTTTTATCCGTTTTGAACCAGCCCAATAATATATTTAAAAAATGTAGACAATTAATAGAACGTCTTTCGTATATAACTCACTTTCAGACGCTCAAATTATAGTCAGCTAAAATCTCGCCATTGTTCTTTAAATATATATATTAAATTTAACGGAATTTAGGCAAGGACGGATATTGGATCAGTATATTTTAATGATAATGGCGTAACAAATAAATAATGAGTAGATTCCAATGAGGTAAATTACAGCTTAATATTATTTAAGGTGATGAATGAGACTATACATTTATACACTGGTAAGCTATTTGTACAAAGTAAAGAAAGTATTGAGGTAGGAAAAGGAATACGAAGGGACAAGAGGTCACAGAGAAAGAAAGAACGGTCATGTAAAGGACAGGAGAAAAATATGTGATCTAAGTCACTTAAGTCTGTTCCACACGAGCAATTGGGGTCGTCAATGTTATGAAGGCTTTTGAAGTTTTTGAAGACATAGACAAAATCACAAAAACATCAAGTCTGACACATCGGCTGTCAAACACGTCGCATTCCGTTTTAAGTATTTTATTTTGTGTGAAATTAAAAAAAAACTAAATAACTAACGCATCAAAAAAAGAATAAATAATTTTATTAAATGCAAACAATACCAATAGAGACAGTTTCGTGTGAATAAAATGTTCGTAATAAGAGATCTTGTCGTACAATTCACGTCTAATAACTTACTTACGTGGTTAGGAACGTCCAATAGTACATTGTTTATCTTTCTCTATGTTCTATTATGGCGGAAGGTGACACATGGTACTTTGCATGAAGGTAAAGATAAAGATGGAGACCACACTTCGAATACCTACTTGAAGCAAAACCTATGTATCACTATCTCGCTCTCTGTGGGCAGACCCTCTCTGTCTAAGTAGAGTAACCTTAATTTTATTTTTTCCCAGGACATCGCTATAATTGTTGCTGTCTATTTAGTGGTTGCCAATAATATTTATTTATCTACATCTCATTAATACTTAGACCGAGCCCCTAAAGATTGTATAGATCATGATAATTATGCATGCGTATAATAAATTACGAAAGAAGCTGTTTGTATTAGTGTAAAAGTTTGGATTTTTGGAGTTTGTAAATTTGGCTGATGAAAGAAATCAGATGTTTTATTAATTTTGTTGAATAATTAAACATAATGAACAACAGTTTTTATTCAGATTTCTGGGTTACTCAGTGTTAAGGTGCAGGAGTGGTAAGGAGGTGGTAAGGTGTTTTTTTAACCCGTACGCTATTTTTAATATTACGTATAAATATTATACGGGACTATAATAGGAACGGTAATATATAAAAAAAAACAAAAACACTTTCCAAATTAAAATCATATATTATAACTTTTCTATTTATACATGACTAAATATTGTTGATCTGTGTAGTTTCTGTATCTTACCACGTAAATCACTGAACATATTTTCTTTACGGCTCTTTAAGTGAGCAAGTATACGCATTAAAAAAACACGAATTAGCTATTTGCTTTACTATCTCAGTTTCATGCAAATCATTACAATCAATGGAGTCCGTGATGGGATGGTTAAACATTTCCTGCAACAGAGAAGTAAAATATTGTGATACGACATTATATATTTGTTTTCTATGTTATTTTCTCTAAGTTGGCCCATCAATTTAGCTCGTAGAATAATTTTGTCCCAGATAAATCCTCAATATGGTCACACTACAGCAGTACGACTTCATGTAAACAAAACAAATTAAATTGCACAAAATCAATGAAATTCAATGTAAATGTATTTGATCTTGACATAGTTATCATTTACAATTATTTTGAAAAGACTGGTTGATCGATTTAAGAGGAAATTATGTGAAAATCAAGTCAAAATACAAAGAAATATGTTTACAATGATTCAATGTCAGAAATCACGATTTAAACAACTACGCGTGAATTCTTATATCACCTTTTGGACACCACGTACACACACAACCACTTACAACACAATTTTGCACCATTTTTTGAATTATAACATTGAAAAATATCGAAAAATCTCAAACGAAGCTGTGAACCGCAAAGTAAACAACCGCCATATTGATAATTTATTTTGGCCATTGAGATAGGAAAATTAGGAAATATATGGAGGCGCCGCGATTTGCTATACATACATTAGCTTATACAAATATGAGTGAAATACGATACAGAATGTGAAACATCGTTTTGTTTCTAATTTAGTAAACGTATTTGATGAAAGAGACAACAATATTTCAGTTGTTGCTCATTATGGCAACATTTTGTTATGACTTAGTGACGGTTGTAGGTACGTGCCATATTCGCCATTTTATGTGACGAATTTTGTGGTTGTGTTCGTGGTAGTCCTGCTGTCAAATGGTTGTTTACATATTGTATTATTGAGATTTGTGAGTGTGTGTGTGTTGCTTGATTGACACAACCTTAGAAGCCTTGAAGACTAACTTAGAAGCTTGATTGACTCAACCTTTCGGGCGCACGGTTGGCGCAGTGGTTGAGCGATTGACTGCTGCGCTGCGTGTCGCGGGTTCGATTCCCGCATGGAACAAATATTTGTATGACCTACAGATAGTTGTTCCGGCTCTGGGTGTTTGTGTACGTGAGTTTATATGTTTGTAAACGCACCCACGATACAGGAAGAAATTCCTAGAGTGGGGCAACGTTTTTTATAAATAAAAAAAAAATAAAAATAAAAGAATCGGCGGCCATTTTATGAGACATTTTCTGGTTTAGGTAGGCACGTTTTTTTGTAGTTATTTCCAGTCCATATTATTTAGTATGTCGATGATTTTGGCACATAGGGCTAATGTTGCCACATTACCGAATCCTTAAGAAATGGGATTATAATTCATTGATTTGCCAATCCAGATATGCACACGTGACCTACAATGTTGTGATTTTCAATTATGGAACTAATCATAGTTCAAGTATTTATTTATAGATAAATTATTGGACAGTGTTTTAAGTGTTTAACTTCTGGTTGGGCTAGTATGGTAACTATTTCTAAGAATGATCTAGGAAATTTAAATAAGAAGATAGCAATACTATAGTCCACACTAGAAAGAGAGGTCGGCCCACAGAAAGACGTAGGTATTTGCCTCAAGATTTTGTTCCAAGTGTGGCCTCCATCTTTACCTATAACTTAATGGTACTTTGATTCGTCTTGCACTACTTTTTATTTTGAAATAAAAACGTCAAGTTCAGAGAGGTAAAAACTGTGATAAAATTCATTTTTCATTTTTTTTATACATTATTATTTATTATGTTTTTTTAAATAAAATGTACTTTCTGTCCATGTCCTTTCATGAATATTCATTCAAACAATCACATTAATTCTGCGATAATTTAGAGCTGAGCAACTCGGGGTTAGTAACAACATCGTACATTGCCTTATGTTTGTGTAGACGCGGGCCGCTGCACGCGTCGCCTCTCCATAAACAAACTAAAACCCGACTACTGAAAAAGCAAGCTCTAAAATAGTTAATTATGCTACAAGTGCGGAAGGTAGGTGATTTCCGATGAGTGGCATTCACGAGCGAGCGAAGCGAGTGAGTGGATAAATCGACACGAGTCGGAAATCATCTTACGTACGTGTATCATACAACATTTTACTATGCATTGTGCGAGGAAATAAATAAATTAATAAAATGGCGGGCATATTCAAGAGCGTTCAGCATATCCACAGATTAACTAATCGTTCCTCGGCATATCTACTGCGCATGTGCGAATAGCTATAAGGCACGAGCAAAATATACGTTCTGCCAAACATATTTATTGAATGTTTAAAATTAATTTATTGATCTAGAGTAATTAAAAACGCCTAAAATGAAGTATTAGTTTTATTTTACCTTTTATATGAATGTAATCTGTACATAACTAATTTGTAAAACTTTTCTCAAATAATAAAAACTCTATGCGTTGGGCTGACGTTGGAGTCAAAAAATAAAAAATACAGGAAAGTAAAAAGCACTAGTGAAAAAAAGTGACACTTTCCGCACAGTTTGGCTGCTTGGAAAACCGCTCTTTTCGAGGACATGCATTGTAAAGTATATTTTATGACAAAAAATAAAATAAAATATTCAAAGAAACTGTTCTCTCCTCTGAAATTGATAAGTATTGGGTATAAATAAACAATTTAAATGTAATAAATATTTTATTGTATTTCATAAATATTCTCAATGGTGTTCAGAATATAACCGTGGTCGTATGCCACCTACAATACATTCTCCAAAGTAGCATACGACCACGGTCTAATCAAGTCTATTGTTTTACATTATTTTCTTTTTAATCTTCTACTGTACAAAAACGTTCATGGCAATATCCTTAATACATTCGTGGAAACCGTATTAAAATCGTTCCAGCTGTTCGCATCACAAGCGATACGCTTACCAACGAACGGCATAGAGTTCACAACTCATCACACTGTCTCGCAGAAAAGAGGCGAAATATGGATTGGGCGCGTTGATTTTGTCAATCTGCAGCCTCTGCCTACTCCAATGGGATTATGGGCGTGAGTATATGTAGGTATATCGTCGGATTTTTCAAAACGAAGATACCTTAAATAAAAATAAAAAATTCCTGATGAAAACAAATCACGCATTCGGCCATCGAATCTAAGAGGGTTTATATTATTGTTGGGCTGGAGCTAAGGTCAAAAAACGCGATTGGGAACTACGATACAACTCGGCCGGCCTCCCAGTGTCAACTGTATATAACTCAATAGAAACTGTTTAATTTATTCTACCCAAAACCGACATAATCAAAAACTTCATATTTGGGGGGCTCTGCCAGGATCCTCTTAAAAATGTAATGGTTTATCGTTGGATAACAAGACCCACAAATAAACCATTACATTTTACCGGTAAAAATAAACCATCCCAAAAACGCCACACACACAGCCTAGCGAGCATGGGCGTACCCAAGACACTTGTGACAAGACATGATAAATTATGTCATGTCTTACAATTTGTCTTAAATGCTAGCACGGGTCAAACTTGTGACATATTTTAAAGGCGCAACATGCCTTTCTTGTTGCTGCCCGGCGAGCACGGCCTTCTGTGACATGGCTTGAGTCACACATTCATCGCAGTTGGGGCGATAACACCATTTTGTCCTAAATAATAGCACCGGCGGCGTGAGAAAATTTCCTGACGTTTGTTTGGGACTCATCGGGTCATAATTGCTAATACGGGCGCACCCATTTTGTCACAAATGTCACATTTTGACAGTTGATTTAGAAAAATGTATCACTTTCGTTCGGAGGTGGTGATAAAATTTTATAGTTGAAAAAAATATATTTGCATTCTAATTACTGCACCAAATGGCAATAAATGTTAGAAAAGGTTTTAGCAAACTCCAAACTCTATAGTACTGGCTTTGTTTTCTATTTAATTTGATGTGTCATTTTGATTTGTTTACTTTTTCTGTCAATATATTATTATAAATACCTCAACATGGTAGCAGAGCGTGGTTTAATAGTAACGAAAATTATATTGAAAATATTTCGATAGAATTGTAATGAGCAAAGAATAATATTTTATGTGATTATGTGAAATAATTATTTAATAAAAAATTAGCAACGATTTTCAAACCAAATTCGAACAAGATCTGTCAAAATGTCAACTCCTTCGACGAGCTGTAAAATTGATATTGGTCGTTTGGAAGGTAAAGAAAATTGGTCAACATGGCGCTGCAAGGTACTGTTATTGCTTCGAGGAACGTCTGGCGGATTAGATGCTATCAACGGCAATCTAAAGCCTCCTACGCAACCTGGTGCATCAGCTACGTCGGCAGACCAGGCTAGTTATCAAAAAGCTCTACAAGACTATAATGAAAAAGATAGTGCCGCGATGCTCATTTTAATGGCAAATATGTCAGATGTCACTTTGCAAAAGGTAATGAGACTTACAAGTGCGAAACAGATTTGGGATGAATTACATACCCTTTTCGACGGCACATCTGAAGATAAAAGCTATAACCTTTGCTACAGCTTCTTTAGTTATCGCAAAGATCCCTTACATGACATGTCCATGAATATATCCAAATTGAAAAACATATGGCATGAATTAAAGGTTGAGCTACGTAAGGACGAAACCAAATTTGATCTGCCTGAGATTCTACTCATATGCAAGATTTTAGAAACGTTACCAGACGATAGTTACTTCCCGTTCAAGTCAAGTTGGATGCTCAAGTCAAAAAAGGACCGTAACATTGAAAATTTGACAGCGCAAATTTGCAGTTACGAAAGATCTCTGACTAATAAAGAAGAAGATTCTGAGGCTCAAGCGCTAGTTATACAGAAGATTTTTCGCAAAACGAAGAAGAAATGCGGATATTGTAAACTTATTGGGCATAACGTCAAACAATGTCGAAAATGGATTGCTGATGGAAAACCTTCCAAAGAACAACAACCATCTACTAAACAAGCTAACAATATCAACTTAAACCTGACTCTTATGCAAGTTGAGACCAATGAAGCAGTAACCAACTTTGAAGATCTTGACAATTGGTATGTCGATAATGGCGCAACAAGCCATGTCACCTGTCAACCTGACATATTCTCCACTTTTCAACACTTCACTAAGAATCAGACGGTTACCATTGCAAATGGATCTACAACTGAAGCCATTGGAAAAGGAACAGTCGAATTGATTGCTGATATTTATGGTCGACAAGAGCATAAATCACATTATGTGATGTTTGGTACGTTCCCGCAATAAGACGCAACCTGTTCTCTGTACTCGCTGCTCAAGACAAGCTACAAAATAGTGTATTCACATCTAAGAGAGAATCCTGTCAGCTGATGAACAATGGAAAAGTGAACTTGATTGGCACACGTGTCAAGAATGGAGGTCTCTATAAGCTGAAAGTTCAGACTATTAGAAATCCAACCCCAGAAGTGAGCACTTTGTCAACAGAAGACACTTTGCAACTTTATCATGAAAGATTCGCTCATCAGAACAAAAGACACGTTAAACAATTGATTGAAAAGGAACTTGGCATCAAAGTCAAACTCGATTCTGAATTATGCACAGGATGTGTATATGGAAAGACACACAGACATAAATTTGGAATAAGAGAAAGAGCTAAAGAACCAGGAGAGACGATACACACAGATGTATGTGGTCCTTTTCCAAATTCATTCATGAAGTTTCGGTATTTCGTATTGTTTAAAGATGACTACAGTAATTTTCGTCATGTTTACTTCATCAAGCATAAGTCTGAAGTCAAAGACAAGCTCGTGCAGATGATCAATGAAACGAAGACAGCTGGTCATGTTATTAAAACAATAATCAGCGACAATGCAGGAGAATTCAAAAACGAAGCCATTGAGAAGATACTCCACTCGCATGGTATACAGCACCGGTTTACAATGCCATACACCAGAGCAAAACGGGTCCAGTGAACGAGAAAATCGAACCCTCGTAGAAGCCGCTCGCACTATGATGCACGCTCACAAAGAACTTCCACTTGCCTGTTGGTCAGAGCTTGTTAACACGGCTGCGTACATCCTGAACAGAACTGGGCCAACTTCTCAAGAAGGAAAGTCACCATTTGAGCTGTGGTTTGTAAAGAAGCCGTCCATAAAACATCTGAGAGTCATTGGAACAGAATGTTTTGCACATGTTCCCAAACAGAAGCGAACAAAGATGTCAAAGAAAGCTCAAAAATGTATTTTAATTGGATATGATGGTGATGATGGCTATCGATTACTGGGATTTAATAATAAAAACGAACCGTCATTGATTCGCTCGAGAGATGTTACATTTAAAGAAACTAATAAAATCAGTTGGATTGGAATCAGATATATCAGAGGAAGAGGATGAACGCACTACGACAGAAATCGAACTCAAATTTCCAAAGACTCCACAAAATCAACCAATGTTGGAAGCAAGGGAGGATATACCACAAAATACGGAAGTATTGCCTCAAACATCTAATGATTTAAGTCTAGAAGAGGAACATCTGGACGAGTCGTCTCCTGAACCAGATGGGTGTCGAATAAATTATTCAGACGAAGATCATGATGATATCCCTGATACTAGAACACTTCGTGACAGGTCTAAACTGCATGCTCTAAGCAGATATGATGACTTTATTGTCTCTGCTTTGATCAATGATGAGCCCACGACGTGCGAAGACGCTATAAAAAGTCCACAGAAGTCTGAATGGCTCGAGGCTATGAAAAGCGAAGTTAAATCTTTAAATGCCAACAAAACTTGGATTTTGGTAGATCGGCCAAAAGATAGAAAACTAATATCTTGTAAATGGGTCTTCAAGAAGAAGATAAATGCCGACGGAAGCCTTGACAAGTATAAAGCACGACTCGTGGCTAGAGGCTACACGCAAGAGAAAGGAATTGATTATGATGAAACATTCAGCCCTGTAGCTAGATTGGCGACAATCAGATCAATTCTAAGTATCGCCGCAAACGAAGGGCTAACTCTCATGCAGTTTGATGTTGCCACTGCATTTCTGAATGGCTCACTTGATGAAGATATCTTTATGAATCAACCAAAGGGATTTAGCGATGGCACAAACAATGTTTGCAAACTTAAGAGAAGTCTGTATGGACTCAAACAAGCTCCACGTTGTTGGAATAAATGCATAGTTGACTATCTCAAGACAATCGGATTTAAACAGTCAGACACTGATCCTTGTCTATTTATTCGATTGGTTGTAAATAAACAACAAAAAATTGAAAGTAAAACTATCATAGGACTGTATGTTGATGATGGTTTGATTGCCTCCACTAATCAAAAGGAATCATTAAAGTTTTTGGCTGAACTAAAGAGAAGGTTCAAGATTACCACGAAGCCAGCTTCCTACTTTCTTGGGCTAGAAATTAACAACCACAAAGATGGTTTCATCAAGGTCTCTCAAAAATTGTATACCAAGAAGATTTTGGAAAGATTTGGAATGAGTGACTGTAAGGCAATCAGCACCCCAATAATTAAAGAAGGACAGTTAGATACGGAGACGGACAATGAACAAGCCAAGTTTCCATACAGGGAGGCTGTCGGTGCACTGGCATACCTAATGACAGGAACCAGACCAGACATTTCATATGCCGTAAGCGTGGTATCTAGAACACTTGACAGTCCAACGAATGAAGATGTTCGTAAGGTGAAACGTATATTTCGTTACCTTAAAGGAACACTAGATTCGGCAATCGTTTACAAAAAGGGACACAAACCTGGAGAGTTAGAATGCTACAGCGACTCTGATCACGGTGGGGATCAAAGTACAGGACGTTCGACTTCTGGAATTATGTGCATCTATGCAGGAGGAGTGATCTCTTGGGCAAGTCGCAGACAGACATCTGTAGCGATCTCGAGCACAGAAGCTGAAATAGTCGCAGCAAGCGAAACAGCACGAGAGATAGTATGGCTGAGAAGAGTTTTCAATGAGATAACGACACTGAATGATATCCCAATTTTACAAATTGATAATGATGCAGTTATAAAGCTTGCGCAAAACCCAGAGTTGCACAGAAGGACGAAGCACATTGCGATTAGACATTTCTATGTCAGAGAATTAGTTACTGATAAAGAATTACTAGTCAAATATGTTCCTACTGAATACCAATGTGCTGATATTCTGACTAAGCCTGTTTTCAAGCCTAGATTGGCATTTATTTGTGGGCTGATTGGGTTAACGTTATAGAGTTTTCCAAAAAGGGAGGATGTTAGAAAAGGTTTTAGCAAACTCCAAACTCTATAGTACTGGCTTTATATGTTTTCTATTTAATTTGATGTGTCATTTTGATTTGTTTACTTTTTCTGTCAATATATTATTATAAATACCTCAACAATAAATTCATTTTGTGTGTATGGTGATCAATGCTTATTAATTAATTGAAATGTTACAGGATTATTAATTAATTTTTTATTATTACTTTCTCATAATTGTATTTTTTTTTTATTGTTGTTCTTATTTTTTTTTTTTAATAATTATTTTCTTATAGACCATATTCTTCTTACTTTCTACATTTTTAAATGTTTCTTAAATAAAATCCCCAAAAAACATTTAAAATATAAAAAATAGGGGCCCACCGGTATTGGTCCAAGCTATTATATTTTTTAGTACCTAATTATTAAAATTTTCACAATAATTATATCTTTCTAACAAACACTTAATATGTTATCAAACAAACAATGAAAAATAAAGTGTGCATAAGTCTATGGTCGTGGGTCAAATATTAATTTATTCCCAACAAAATTAAAAAGTTGTTTAGCTGTATGAACGGCATACTTTTTTACGTATTATATTCAGGCTTATTACGTATGAAACAGCAATTAGCAATATTTGCGCAGAGATTGTACAATCTTCGCGCGATTATCGCTTTACGTCAAAAAATTGGAAGGTTTTCTTTTTGCGAAATAATTGCTCTTCAATCGTGAATTCGCATTATATATGAGCTATAGCCACACCATACTAATTTTACGATAGCACTGCTATAGGTGTACCAGAATCTCATGGCATTTTTTATTTTTTTTAAATTGTGATTTTCATATGGCAATGTCAATTGTCACCTGTCGAATCAAAGTACTTGATGTGTCAACCGATGCAGAAATTTTTTGATATTATCTTGAAAGTTTGTTAATTATGTGAAAATGTCGAAAAACCCACTTCGATCTCATGCGAGACATATTGTTTTCAATGTGTATCATAAAATAAGGGAAGAAGATGGCGTAAATCAAACTCAATCTTTGATTTTAAAGTGCGTCGTAGAGTGGACCGGTAAGTTGCACTGACTTGTTTTGATACTTTTAGTTTAATTTATATTTTCTTACTTAATTTTAATTTCTTTCCATTACTATTATATGGTAAATCGTAGGTCAGGGCACATCGAATGATGGCCGGAAGGAAATGGCAACAGTAATGTAACTGTTACTAATTCTTCGACAAGATATTGATTTTAACGGAGATTGAGAATCTTTGACGTAAGAAAAATATTAAGTAATAATCTGCGCCCTGCAGTGGGACGTGTATATAGACGGGAGTTTTTGGCGGGATTTTGTCGAGT
Source organism: Orthosia gothica (assembly GCA_949775005.1). Classification (NCBI taxonomy): domain Eukaryota; kingdom Metazoa; phylum Arthropoda; class Insecta; order Lepidoptera; family Noctuidae; genus Orthosia; species Orthosia gothica. The sequence continues at coordinate 61,348,989 of OX459034.1, read as the reverse complement.
GAAGTTCAGTGGCTGTTATAGTACATTACAGCAGAATCCAGTAAGTAAGCCTTCCTGGCCGAGTATGAGTTAACCGGACCGAACCGCAGGTGAGGTCCGGTTATATACGAGGCCAGGATGGCTTTCTTACTGGTTGAGGTTTGTATAATGCTTTTCTCAAAAATGAAAGAAAGTTTAACAACAAATTCGTTTAATTAATATTGAAGGTTACATTCATATTAGGGCAATTACTGATAGATATTGTGATCGATTTACCGGGGGCATTTATATTTGTTTGTTGTACATCTTGATTAACGGACTCTTTAATCCAACATGATTTATAAACTGAAATGACTAAATACAAACATAAAATCCCACACTATACTTCTACAACATTACTAAGTACAAAACGCAACGTGCATACTTTTTCTGCGTCGCGTTATGTGTCACAGACCCATAAAAAAAAAAAAAAAAAAAGTGTCACAGACAATAAAATGGATGTTTAAGGCTCCAAAATATATTATGTATCTCATAAAATGTCATACCAAAAAGAGATAGATATATATTTGGAGCCTCCCTCTAACCATGTTATAATGGCTAAACTCTAATCTGTGTCTGGTACTATGTTTTTTTTTTCTAAGCAGATCTAAAGAGGATGACCTAAACCGTGCGAAGCCATAAAAAAAAAAAGGGATGAAGGATGACCAAGTGTCCAGTAAGTAAATTACATACTTACTTACTGGACAGTAGGAGATTCCAAATTTAAAATCTCGCTTCTTACCGGACAGTTGTGAATAGTCTCCGGTAGAGTTCACTTTCTGGATACTTTTTAGAGATGTTATGTCAACATTACATACCATTTTTGAGAAAATATTATTTGCAAATTGATTCCTAGTGGATATTGTGATATATTATTGGTTTAGTTTTGTGTCTCAACTGTCTCCGCAACTGGACAATTTGTAAAAGCATTGACAAAAGCGATCTCGGGATAGTAGAGCGGTGTATTTTATTGTAGTATTGACTGCCTCTGCAAAGCTTACTGGGAAGACTGACTCGATACAATTTGCTGCCAAATACTCCAAAAAACATTAGAATCTGTTACATCCGCATTCTAATGCATACTAAAGAATAAATATAAGATCCAAAACTCTTTCCAAAGACGTGGCTAAAAGGTCCTAGCAACCAGGCCATAAAACTTACATAAAAAAAAAATATATAGACTGATGATGATGAATGACTTTAAGTAACATGATACATTTTATTATTTTTTACAGACTTTATACATAAAGAGATTGGTTTTGAATATGTTAAATGCCAATGAAAAAGAACCATTTTGATGGAGAGAGATGACATAAAACTACAAAGATACAAGTTTTTGAAATGCCAGTGGAGTTCATGGAATCGTATTCTAGTTTTCTAGTTCTGAATGAGGTTTTAAGTTATTAGTATGATTTAAATGCTAAATAATAAATTAGTACATAAATTAATATTCAATTGATTTATTTTTCCTATGTTAAGAACACGATGTAAAACAACATTATTCATACACATACCTATAATACTCACAGTGGATCTTTGTGTCTCTGAATTGGGTGCAAGACCCCGCGCAGTAGCTATTTTTGTGTCAATGTTGAAGGTGAAGATAGCATTGTATAACTGTCTCTTTCACTCGCTTATGTATGTCACATAAGCTTACGGAGTTTCTTGTGCATTCTTCTCCATAACAAGCTACTTTCCGAATGCACGGTAGAATCAACTTTTATTCCATGTAAATTTAAATTGTGACATTCAAAAGTGCCGCTTGGTGGCCCAGTTGAAATAAATATATTTTGTCTTTTTTGTCATCGTCCTATCTATCTCGCTTACTCTATGCAGTATACTCGATGACAAACTGTTTCTTACGCAATGGCTGGCAGGACCAAGTTCAAAGACACAAAGATCCGTTGTGAACTTGTGACTACTATAATATAGGTACCTCATGTTCATTAATACTAAAGACATAAATAAAAATTAAACAGTATCAAGATCGTTTGATCCAATTTCCCCAGTATTGCATACAACAAATTTTTATTTCCCCTTTTGCCATGAGATTCTGGTAGACCTATAACAATAAAATCTGCTAACTGAAATGTGCATTTATCGCAAGGTGATCGCGATCATTTCGTATTACGTATGGTTTTGACAGCAGAGCGACAGCCATCGGCGAGCAAATGTGGCTGTCAAATTGCGATTACTTTTTCACTTGTTGGTCGATTGCCAATCGCTCGCTGATGGCTGAGTAGGTACAGAAGATTTTGAGTTTTTGGCGGCTTTTTGCGTGTGTTATTTTGTGGCTACTTTAATTATCCGCAAATTAGAATATAAAAAAAAAGTAAAAGTAAATATTGAAATGACAAAATTCCTAGTGAATATTATAATGACAAATTGGTGTTGTTTTGTGTACCAGTGTCTTTGTTCAACCATTCTTTAATTATTATTTTTTAAATGTAATATTATGTATGTATATATATTTGTAAGTTTGTGTATAGTATTTTATATAGCTATATAATTTGTATGTATTAATATATTTTTTTTTTTTTAATATAACAGTACACCCTACCCCCTATTTTTATCTTAAGTTCTTTAGTCCATCCAAAGGTTGTCTGGTAGATATCGCTGTCAGCGATAAGACCGCCTTTGTACCCATAGTATTAAGTTGCTGTATAATATGTGTTATTTCTTTTTTTGGTGTACAATAAAGTATATTCTATTCTATTCTATTCTACGCAACTGGACTATTTGTTGAATCATTGAAACAGACGTGATCTCGGTAAAGTGGAGGATTTTTTTATACTGTAGTGTTGGCTACCTCAGCGAATATAAAATATGTTTACTACTAAATACTTACTAACACATTAGAATGTGATAAGTCCGCAATATGTATCTTCTCTTATATATGTTTTTTTATATGGCAAGCACCGATGTCGACTATTCTGCCAATGTCTAAAGTAAATTGGAAAAATCTATTTTACGTTTCATAGCTTAAATACGAGATGATGTAGTCTATTTAGTGATGTCCTAATGCGTTATCGATTCGATTTCTTAAAACAATCGGCAATTCAAAGAAATTTTAATGGATTTTACACATTGACATGTTTGTCATCCAATTTTTCAAATCAATTATTATATTATGTAAATAAAATTATCCAATTTTCACTGCCATAATTACTTTACACAAATATTTTACATCTCCGAATATTAATTTATCGGAATATTGTAGCTAAATAGTTATCAAATTTTCTATTGTAAAAAAACAGCCTCCACGAAGTGTTGCTCTTTCATAAGCTCGTTAATTCATCAAATGATACATTTAAAAAATCATCGGACAGATAAAATAGCTTCTGTTAAAAAAGTGACTGTAAAAAAAAGCCTTGACTTAAAAGCCTCAGTAGCCAGGGCCTGCAGTCTCGACATAGCTAACGATCGTTACGCTAAGTAACATTCGTTAACTCTTACCACAAAATAGTAAGTATACAGAAGGGCCACTCCAGCCGTTTGGAAAATTGACAACTAAACTTGACAGATTCACTAGGGTTGCTACTATATTGATTCCGAATTTAAAAAAAAAGGGTAGGTTGCCCAAGTTACAAACATAAATACATAGATTCGTCTAAACATACATCATATCATGCTTACATGCCTTAGAGGGTAGACAGGGCATCAAATATCCATTTAATATCACGAACACTACAACCCTAGTGAATCTGTCAAGTTTAGCTGTCAATTTTCCAAACGGCGGGAGTGGCCCTTCTGTATACTTACTATTTTGTGGTAAGAGTTAACGAATGTTAGCTAGCGTAACGATCGTTAGCTATGTCGAGACTGCAGGCCCTGGCCACTAAATTGATCGCGCAATAATTGTACAATTATTGCTACTTGATGTTCCTTACGTAATAAGCCCGCCGTGCTAGCATTTAAGACAAATTGTAAGACATGACATATTTTATCATAACTTGTCATGACCCATAGACATACTAAATTTCCTATCTCAATGGTCATGACCGTAGTTCAAGGCGAAAACCAAGCAATGTAAAAAAAATAAAAAAACTTATAATTCATGTTGGGATGCTGCCAACATGGGGGTAGCAAAGGGGGGGGGCTAAATTTTGGTTATTTTTTGCCTAGGACATACCGTTTTCGAGATATCATTTTGGAAATATAGAGCGTTGTATGCAAAATAAAATAAGATACGAAGGCCCATAATTCGGCAACAGTGCGTCGTACTTCGTAGGGCTATGCTTCTCAGAACATAAATGGTTTTATGGCCAAGGTTAAACCGAAACTGCAATAAAATTGGAAAATTTCCGAAAAAGAAAAAAATAAACGTCAAGAAGTTATGCCACAAGTCAAGAAAATATCTCACGCCGTCGTGCTAGCATTTATGACAAAATGAGTTTATCGCCCAAACTGTGATTAAAAGTGTGACTTACGCGATGTCACAGTAGGCCATGCTCGCCGGGCAGATCTAGGTGTAATAAGTGTTTAAATCAACAAAATGTAAAGATCTATGGCAGGTAAAAAAGAGGTAGTTCTACAGGATGAGGATCACGATCAACGCCAAGACCAACGCCAACATTCCTGAAAACCGCATTAAACCTATAAGAATGTCGGCTTCTAAGGATGAATAATATGGAAATCTGGGGGGTGCTAGCAACCCTCCTCCTCCGCCTCCTAAGAAGGGTGGAGCCCAGATTCTAGAAGCCGATGAGTGGGATATTATGACCCAGATCTTAAAAATGTCTGTGGATGATAGGAATATGCTTTCTGACAATCAATTGGTTAAGATTAACCATAACGAGATGGAAATGGCGAAAGCTGCCATTGTGGGTAGGGTTAAGAAGTCCAATTTTGAAGCTACATCAGCATTGATCAAACTTATGGCTTAGGAATTATTTAACCCTATCACTGTGATAACTGAGATGTCAAACAAAAAACATGGAATGCAATGGAGAGGTCAGAGACTTGGACGCTCACATTAGTTGGCCTCTCATTTGTCCTCACGGCTAGACATAGCTAATGACGTCTTATTCCTGACCACTCTGTTCCTCTCTCGGGGAAATAACCTGAGAAAAGTTTTTGTTTCTATAGATGCAGTGATTAAGACTCCTCTATCCAATAAAACACTTATGGCACCAAGAGCGACACCGACGATGACGTCGCTAGAAGGAAAAGAAGTGAGAGGGTGGAGATGGGGGCTAAGGAGATAACCCTTTGTCGCATAGCAGCCTCATTCACTCAGATTGCGTTGGCTACAATAAAGGCAAATAGTGTGAAAGAAAAGGTGAAACTTTTATGCATGTCCATTTAGAACAAAATTGACTATGGAGAATATATGGAAATCCCTGCCATGTTAACTCATGGTCTGATACCCTCACTCTTAACCAAAAAGGATAACCCCAGACCTGTTCGAATTGAAATCTTTCTGCTACTTCTTCAATATAGTGCAATCTATGACATCACAAATGTCCAACATGAAGAACATCGTAAGCAAACGAAATATGAAAACACTAGAAGCCGCTGAGAGATTTATAAATGAAGCTGTTAAATACCCACTCAATGATGACACAGTTAGAATGACACTTCTAAAGCACGTAGGGTTGGTGAAGTCTGATGAAGTAATGAAGAAGTGAATTGCTAATGGAGAACAGTTGTTTAAGTAAGCTGCAACATCTGACTCATACTATATGCTACAATCACATTTATCCACATATTTACACACATATACAGTAGCGCGACCGGGCCGAGACTGAGGGTCCAGGCGAGTTGTGTCGTAGTTCATAATCACAATTTGCTCACCCCAACAGAAATATTTACAGAATTATATCGATAAAATTCTGAGCTACATGCTGTATTTGTTCGCTCTGGGTCATTATTGTCTATTAAAAAAAAAATTATTTTGTTTGTTGTGGTGACTACTAGCGCCGCAGTAAAAAAAACCTGAACTTTATTTGAATCACTTGGCTGAGTCTTGGTCGGTCAGTCATCTTTAAAGGGCTGCTATTCAATACGCCAAGTTGTTAAACATTGAATGATTCTAGTTCAATTAAATATCGGCCTAGGCATTTGGATGTCTTAATGAACAGCCTAAGCGTCCAAGTAGCTGGCTAATTTAATCTTTCTAAGAGATGTGGCTAGTTTTCCACTGAGCGATCTCAGTGGAAAAGACTGAAAATCAAGTTTGTGTAGCGTAAATCGAAGCACAGCGTCGGCTGTCAATAACTTTGAATTGAACTCTACACTGCATGTCTTACTACATATCCAAGATATATGAAAGGACAAAATAAACCTCGGGGAATACCCCGTTGTTGTTGAATTAGGCAATTTTCCTATGTTTGCAATATTTGTAAGTATGTGAAAACCATGTTCCTGTTTATCAAGTGAAGGAATTTAACTGTTAGTGCTTATAATACTTTATACCTTTATGTAGTATAGTAGTGCTGGGTGCATCGTCCTCACGTATATGAATTTATTAATGTATGTACTTACGTAAATATAGTAAAAGTATGGAGGGTCTTGTGCGTTCTTCTCCATAACAAGCTATTTTTCCGAAAGCACGGTAGAATAATTTTTATTACTTGTAAATTTTAATTGTTAACGTTCAAAAGTGCCGCTTATTGGCCAAGTTGAAATAAATACATTTGACTTTGTTTGTACAGTTTTAATGTAGTTATTTTGAATAGTGTTGCCACGGTTACCTATCATAAGTTCGAAAAATATTTGACCGAATTTCATTTCACCTAAAACTTTTCAACTATTATCGTTTCGTTTTTTTCTACTTCATCGAAGTCACGTCTTCCACTGTCGCAGTTGACCTATTATCAATTAGATTTTTTTCGTTACTACGACGTTTCATTTGGTCGAAATTTTTTTTACCGAAGTTACACTTTGCAGAAATAACATTTGTTCGAAGTATTTATTTTATACGGATATCAAAATACTAAGTGAGAGAGAAACAGTGGGCGAATACAAATGTTTAAAACAGCGACTTGAAAAAATATTGTCGACGAAGCCCCGCTGCGGGCTCCTATTTCTGTCTGCAGGGTCTAAAGTAACCTAACATGAAGGAGATGACGGGAGCTGAGTTCGCTCGCTCACTTCTTCAGCTCCAGACATCCCCTTCGAACCTAACCTATCCGTGTCGGGGTGCCCTAAATTCCCGAGCTCGCTTCGCTCGCTCTTGGACTAATTCTTTGAAATAAATCATTTGAATGTAAATTCAAAATAAAAATACCTAAATACCTACTTTTTTGACGCTCCATAAATGTACATATCTTTATTCTTATTTTATTGCTAATATTAGTTTATAAATAATACTGTACTTATGTATTATATAAATTAAATAAATATTTACTTAAAATACCTAAACAAAGACAAAACCGCGTGAAATCGGTTTTGCAGCTATTCGTTTCTGTCACTAATAGCACAACGTATTGACTTTTTATGACACTATTTCAATTTTAAATTAAAAATGCTATCAAGTAACCGGCTATATATTCAAGACCAAAATGACATTTTCAGTTACGGATTTGAGAGTACATTAAAATTAGTCCGTACCTAATTACGTTATGGAAGCCCTAATTACACTAGTGCAGCTTCTCACCATCGTGTACACGAATGTGTCTATTTAAATTCGATTTTAAAGCAAAACTACGCTGACACACATCACAATTGTATGGTTTCTCACCAGTGTGTGTACGAATATGCTTAATTAAACAACTCTTAGTACTGAAACTACGCTGACATGAATCACACTTGTACGGTTTCACAACAGCGTGGGTACGAATATGTCCCCTTAAATTACTGCTATAATAAAAACTACGCTGACATACATCACACTTATAAGGTCTCTCACCAGTGTGTCTACGAACATGACTCTGTAAATTCGCCTTATTACGAAAACTTCGCTGACATATACCACATTTAAAAGGTTTCTCCCCGGTGTGAACACGCCTATGCTCTGCTAAAACTCTCTTATGTCTATAACTACGTTGACATATATCACACTTGTGTGGTTTCTCACCAGTGTGTGTTAAAATATGTACTTTTAAATCAAACTTATTTCTAAAACTACGCTGACATGAATCACACTTGTGCGGTTTCACAACATCGTGGGTACGAATATGTCCATTCAAATTACTCTTATTATAAAAACTACGCTGACATATATCACATTTATAATTTCTCTCACCAGTGTGTCTACGAACATGTCTCGTTAAATTCGCCTTATTACCAAAACTTCGCTGACATAATATACCACATATAAAAGGTTTCTCCCCGGTGTGAACACGACTATGCTCTTCTAAAACATTCTTTTGTATAAAACTACGTTGACATATATCACACTTGTGTGGTTTCTCACCAGAGTGTGTTAAAATATGCATTCTTAAATCATAACTATTTCTAAAACTACGCTGACATGAATCACACTTGTGCGGTTTCACAACATCGTGGGTACGAATATGTCCATTCAAATTACTCCTATTATAAAAACTACGCTGACATATATCACATTTATAATTTCTCTCACCAGTGTGTCTATGAACATGTCTCGTTAAATTCGCCTTATTACCAAAACTTCGCTGACATATACCACATATAAAAGGTTTCTCCCCGGTGTGAACACGAATATGGTCTTCTAAAACATTCTTTTGTATAAAACTACGTTGACATATATCACACTTGTGTGATTTCTCACCAGTATGTGTAACAATATGTATTTTTAAATCATCCTTATTTCTAAAACTACGCTGACATATTTTACATTCGTTTGGTTTCTCACCAGCGTGAGTACGAATATGACTAGTTAAATTAGCCTTTTTACAAAATTCACGCTGACATATATGACATTTATGAGGCTGTATCAATATAGATTTGCTCGTACTATTTTGAGTTGTCTGGTTAAATTTCGTGTCAGATTGTACATTCTTCTTTCGCTCTTCTGTAATAAAATCGTCTAGTTTTGCTCTTCGTGTTTCTAGTTTTGGTTTCTTCGCAACGGTAGAAACTGATGAAAGATAAATTTGGTTAGTTTGAAGTAGATTTAGGCATAGACATTGGGGGTACTGCGAATTTGTCTGGCCTAGCTTCCAGCCAGTACGTAACGTGATGTGAAAGGTGCATAAAGTATTTATAGCAAGGCTAAGCTAATCGCATTGACTTACCAAAACGACTAGTCTTAACAACTAATCGAACATAACTATCCGCAGCTTGAAAGGATTACGACTAATCGCAAGTGTCACACGCGTCTTATCTCAACGATTTCTCGCACTTATCTTAGTCTAGCAGTGTCTGATCGAAGGTCGGAAGGACTGAACCGCCGAAGCGAAAGTTGAATTACCCTAGGCCCTAGGAAATTCTTTGATGTAGCTATTGTCGAGTGAGAGTCGCCGCTCGTTAACCTCTTACATCGCGAATGCTAGAAACGGTAATTGATTATCCAAACTAGGAACTTTTCCTGTGTAGCGGCATCTATGCCGCCGCAAACGAACTAATGTACTGACGTCACAAATTCCTGCATCGCGCAAGCAGAGTTTTCGGCGTGGTTTGAACACATCCAAGTTGCCCGGTTCAGACACACAACACCCATCTGGTTGGAGGATCCTCCCTTTTCAATGGAGATTTACGTGGTTTTACTCGCTGTTTCGGATACCTTCAAACCTCTATCGTGGGTGCGTTTACAAACATATATCACACTAGCTGTTCCCCGCGGCTTCGCTCCCGTGGGCCACCCCACAGGACCCGTTTTCGGGATAAAACAAGTAAAATTTCACAATTAAAAAAACCCCCGACGCATTTATCTTGCGAAAACACCCCGATTCAAACAGTAAAATGCCCATAACTTTTGAACGGCTGAACCGATTTTATTCAAACATAGCTAAGAACACTCTCGACAAAATTACCTTTCAAACAAAAAAAAACTCAATCGAAATCGGTTCATCCGTTTAGGCGCTATGATGCCACAGACAGACACAAAGATACACAGCAACACACGTGAAACTTATAACACCCCTTCTTTTTCCGGCGGGGGTTAAAAATAGCCTATGTCACTCAGGAATAATGTAGCTTTCTATTGGTGAAAGAGTTTTAAAAATCGGTCCAGTAGTTTCGGAGCCTATTCGGTACAAACAAACAAACATATTAAATACTCGTATCACACGACACAAACCCTCAGAGCCAGAACAACTACAAAGCGAGGTAGGTCATACAAATATTTGTTCCGTGCGGGAATCGAACCCGCAACACGTAGCGCAGCATTTAATCGCATGAGATTGATTGCATGACCACTGCGCCAACCATGCTGTCATTATAGTCACCGGCATGTAACTTGGCAAGGTTTGGCGTAGTGGTGGTAAGTTCTCACATAATGCGCAAACTGACCAATCAGCATATAGAGAGAACGGAACGTGGACGCGACGCAATTGGTCAGTCGATCCTTGTGTCAACTGACCAACCAATCGCGCGCTCGGAATGGTGCCTACCGATCCCCGCGTCCCGCTTGATAACCATAGAGACCTAAAAAACTGGCCAAGTGCGATTCGGACTCGCGCACGAAGGGTTCCGTACCATTATCGCAAAAACGGCATAAAAATCACTTTTGTTGTACGGGAGCCCCATTTAAATATTTATTTTATTCTGTTTTTAGTATTTGTTGTTATAGCGGCAACAGAAATACATCTTCTGTGAAAATTTCAACTATCTAGCTATCACGGTTCATGAGATACAGCCTGGTGACAGACAGACAGACAGACGGACCGCGGAGTCTCAGTAATAGGGGTCCCGTTTTTACCCTTTGGGTGTGGAACCCTAAAAATGACTTGTGCGTATCTAACAACTCTTGCCAAGTTACGTGCCGACAACTATAATAGAAACCTGCAGCTACAATTGATTCGTGTGTCGCACGTGTCCCATCTGTCACTAAAGTCGATTGTGTTCGCGTGTACCGCACTTAATACTCACTTCCCGTGTCACTAGCTCTGCCTTTCTTCCTCGATAATTTCTGTTCTTCTATCACTTCAGTTTTTAACTCAATTAAAAGCGCATCATCTAAATCTGATTCAGAATAGTGTAGTGGTATATCTTCTACATCTGGATGGCTGTTGTCTATATTTTCCAGTTCTTGATCTGAACATAAACAAAAACAGTCAAAAGCAATACTTATTCAATCAAAACCGTTTAAAATGACTTCGTTTAAGGTTGCACTAGTCGACGGATCGAACTATTTTGTGCGCGGGGTTAAAATGCACGCTATCTCGTCCGACAACACGTGCGAAAGAGATAGATGCTTTGATGAGCAATAAGAAGCTAGTTCGCGTACGAACACACACTTTTAATTTAGGACGAAAACGAGCGCGCGAAATTTTATACCTTTGGGAATATGGATTATGGATATCATGAAAAACCGACTGTATGTATCTGTTCAAAATAATATTATATGCATTGTTGAACTACTAATCTATACCTGTATGGTGACCGTTTTGAAATTAGCCTTCTTATGATATTTATTTGCACCCAAAGATGCGGTAAAATTAGTACTGAAATATGGAACTGTCGACGCTCATAACTTTCGAATAAATATGTTTTTACTTTTTATTTCCATACAGGGCTAGATAATGATGAGACAAATTGATATATTTTTTTTTATTTTGAACGTACACCCCGTCAAACAATGGAGTAATCGCCAGACTACGTTTGTATGGCAGAATGATCAACTAGGGCAACCTTAAAACGGTATTTACGATGGCATGTAAAGGTCCTGTAACAAGGACCTATGCGCCATTATTTATGTTGATTACAACTAGGGGCTATAACGACAGCATTAAAATGATCCCTTAAAAGTCATTTTTAACGGTTAGACTGTGTTTGCGCTGGTTTCGGTAATAGTTGTACCCTCTTACTAATAAACGCGGAATAAAGTTATACCAGGTATAAACCTATGAAAATGTATGGTTATACCTTTGTTGTACCTGGTATAACTTTATTCCGTGTTTATTAGTAAGAAGGGTAGTGTTTATGCGGGTGGAAAGGAATTAAGCTGGCTGGTCGACTCCCGTGTCCTATCCACTCACACACATTACCAGCGCGACAAGTGTAAGCGGGATAGCTACATCTCGCTCACATATTTCGAGACTGAAAGTTGCGGGACCTGCAGGCTTTAAGGGGTAGGGTTCTTTGGGTGAGAACTAAGGTGGGCGCCTAAATATCATCTTTATTTTGTGCGTATTCACCCGATATGGGATACTCACCTTCCAAGAGAGAAGCATTCTGGGGAAGTTTAGGGGATATATTAAATGGATGTTGGGCTAACGAGAAGATTGTTTTACTTGGCGACTTTAATAGTTGAGTTGGTGTGAAGAGGAATGGGTTCCTAAAAGTATTAAGGGCATTTGGGGATAATAGAGTGAATGAGAACGGGATGTATTTACTAGAAATATGTTAAGGGAAAGGTCTGTGTGTATCAAACACTGTTTGATTATAGTAATATCCACAGGTACACGTGGAAAAGGCAATACAGTAGAATTATGATTGATTTTGTGTTGTAGATAAAATATTTAAGAGCAGAGTTGCAGTTACAAGAGGCTATCGGGAGTGTTAATGTAGGGATTGATCACAATCTGGTGTCGGGTGGATGGTCTGTTCAAGCGGTGGGATATCGAGTTTGAGTCTCTGTGACCGCGTAAGAAAGAATAAAAGTAAGAAAGATTACAATAACTTGAAAGTAAAAACTGCCCAAGTGCGAGTCGGACTCGCGCACGAAGGGTTCCGTACCATTATCGGAAAAACGGCAGAAAATCACGTTTGTTGTATGGGAGCCACACTTCAATATTTATTTATTCTGTTTTTATAATTTGTTGTTATAGCGGCAACAGAAATACATCATCTGTGAAAGTTCCAACTGTCTAGATATCACGGTTTATGAGATACAGCCTGGTGACAGACGGATCGTTGAGTCTTAGTAATAGAGTCCCGTTTATACCCTTTGGGTACAGAACCCTTAAAAAGGAATATATGAGGGAGGTATAAAGACGGATAAGATTTTGATGACATGAATGATTAAAGTTTAGAGGATGTTTGAGAAATAGCGAAAAAACGTATAGTGAACGCGGCCGCAAGATTATGTGGTGTAGCGTACAGGAAACGTGGTAATAGAACGAATGATTCTTGGGTAGATGATGAAGTAAAAGAGGTGGCGAAGAAGAAGAAAGAGGCTTGGCTTAATGTGTTAGCATGTAAGGCCCAAGATATAATGAATCAGGCAACAAACGAGACGGATGATCTGCAAATAGTGAAAATAAGGTAAAATCACATGAAAGCGAAAAAGGTAAACAGGTGGTAAAAATTAAGAAGAAAGAAAAGAAAAACAGGAAGTTTTCCGATAACTTCAGGCCTGTTAAGCTGTTCTGGAAACAGGTAAGATTGGCTTGCGGAGTGACAAATACTTCGAGCATGAATGTAATAAGAGCAGAAAATGGATGCTTAGTGAGCGAAGAATGCAAGGTAGAGGGGATTTTTTGAAAGTTTATTTATAGCCTTCAGAATATTGTGCAAGAAGTGGGTAAGGCATGAAGGAGTGTAAAAGCTACCGCGGCATTAGTATTTTAAGTATCGGCAAATTATATGCAAAAGATTTAATAAATATAGTGATAACAGTAACGGGTGAGCAATTATGGGACGACCATGAGAGAGAATGGGCTTTATCGATGAGATCATTTAAACAAAACAAACATGTTGATGAAGAATGAAACAATGATGGATTTATTTCAGTGCGAGTCTGTAGGTTAGCAGTGTGGAACGTCAGCTAACTTCTTTCTCCTCCCCTCCTTTCACTCGTAGCAATGCAAAGGAGAAAAAAGATTAAAGCTGAACAGCGGCAGCACGCCCTCCCACACAAAGTGCACCTCAGTAATATAAGAAGGCTTCACTCAAACCTTGAAGCAGTCCCATCACCACCTTGATAACATGACAAGCCAGCTCTCTTCTTCCTTCCGGAGACGCTGATAGGATGTCTGTCAGACGTGTCGTACCTTACATACCCTTTATAGGTTTACTCTGGAGCAGAATTTAAAACCACGCGCGGGTGTATGCATGTACGCCCGAGACGAAATCTGTTATCGGCGTTTTCGAAACCTCGAGGACTCTATTTTTTTCGAGCTGTTGGCCATGGTGGACTCAGGCCTGGATTAAATTATCTATGCCTGTGTCTACCGTCCGCACAGCGGAGATCAGGAGACAACCAGGCTCACAGAGTACCTCAGTGAGGCGGCTGATACGGACAGCAGCGGCACCCTGCCGCCCAATTAATGTTACTGGGGGACTTCATTGCCCACCACGAGGAGTGGCTCTTCCCGTACCTGTGCACTGATCAAGCTGGGCGAGATACTAGAAAGCTAGCGCTTGCGTTAAATTTCGCCCAGCTGGACCAGGGAGCAGCAAGGGATGTTAATTGGCACACAGCCAAATGATTGGACCTTCTGCTGACAACAGATCCAGACCGCTACTCGGTATCTTCACCTTTAGCATTGTCTGTTGAAGTTACAGACTCCGTCCAATCCCCATCCGATCCCAGCCCAAGCCCAAGAGGCACTCGGCGGTACAAGTCAGTAGATCATTGGGATGGAATGCGCTCTTTCTTCGCATCTTATCCTTGGCAGCCTACTTGCTTCTTACCCAGCTGGTAGTAAAGCGTTTTGGTCCCTGGCTAAGTCGGTTGAATCGAACTGTCGTCCCACACTATCACCACTGCTGAAACCCGACGGGCCGACCCACCACGCTGAGGAGAAAGCAAATCTGTTTGCCTCTCTTTTTGCGGAATAATCACGTCTAGATTCTGGTGACGCGCGGCCCCCTTCTTCTTCTGATGGATGCGAGACGAATATGTCGGACATTCGCATCAATCAAAAGGACGTTCGTAGGCTGCTGCGCAACCTCGACTTAAACAAAGCTAGTGGCCCCGACGAGATACCAGCAATTGTTCTGAGAACCTGTGCGTCTGAACTGTCTCCGTTCCTGACACGCCTGTTTCGCCTTTCGTATCCGGTTACCCGCTAATTAGCAGACATAATAGAAATTACCATTGTCTTTCGCCAAAATGGGTATTTCGACAGATAAACGGGTATGAGACTGGAAAAATGCCGAAAAGTGCAGTCGGGCTGACCCAACCAACTACAGACCCATTTCGATAACGTCCCGTTCCATACTCTTGCAGAGGATTGCAAGAGTATGGAACGGGTACTTAACTCTAAGCTCCTGGTATACCTGTCTCCCTCGACATCTCGAAGGCTTTTGACAGGGTCTAGCATGAAAACCTTATTGGTAAGCTTCCTTCATTCGGTCTGCCCGGTGGTCTGTGCGATTGGATTGCAGACTTCCTGAGCGACTGGTCCATTCGAGTGGTTATTGATGGCCGCTCGTCTGACCAACTGGATATTAATGCACGGGTCCCTCAGGAGTCGGTACTCTCAACAACATTGTTCTTGCTACACATAAACGATTTGCTAAAACCTTTGTGTATGCAGGCGACAGCACTGTTGCTGAGCTACGTGTCCGACGCGCGCGCTATTTCGGGCGGCCATGGTCTGGCGCTTGAATCTGTCCTTGAAAGAAGGCGTGTCTCTTTTCCGCTAAAAGAAGCCAATTCCACCCGGCTGCTTGAGTATGGTGTGAGCTTGGTACGAGTACTGAAATATCTATATAGGAAATCCAGTGCTTGTGTTAGGAGTAATGGGGCGTATACCGATTGGTTTTCCATTAAGGTGTGTTAAACAGGGCTGTGTAGCGTCAGCGTAGCTGTTCAACTTATACATGGATAGTTGTCTGATAGGATTGAAATTGAATGAGTGCGAATTGAGGATGAATGAGCTGCCTGTCAAATGCCTTCTACTTGCATCGACAGCAGAACAGTTGCAAGACATGGTGACTGATGAATGAAGCTTTTAAGTTAAAAGGGATTAGTATAAATGTGAACAAAACCAAGGTAATGATGATTGAAAAGTGGTAAGTGGGGAGCAAGTGAAAAGTTTATATATTTGGGAAGTATGTTGAAGTATGTATTTATGTATGTTGTTAGTTAAAGTATGTTGTGTGTTTGCGAGACGCACGGCATCGATCAATGTGGCGACGCCTGGGGGAGGCCTATGTCCAGCAGTGGACGTCTTTCGGCTGAAATGATTATGATGATGTTCACAAGGGATGGCAAGATTGAATAGGAAGTGGAAAGGAGAGAGACTGCAGGAAATAAAGTGAATATGCGGTTTTGACCAGCCAATCGAGGAAGATGAACCCTTTGCCTTGCCGAATTTTCTTACGCAATTAGGCTGCGGGTGCCTCATCAGGGTTTTGTAGTGGGCCCTTAAGAAGAAGTAGAAGTAGGCCTGAGAAGTATGTAGAGTTGATCCGAGCGATGTACAGTCAATGCAGTACCCAAGACCGGTCCACAGTGGGAACTACTGGCAGCTTAGTGTGGCAGTCAGCTTGCACCAAGGCTCGGCCCTCAGTCCTTACCTCTTTCGTATGATAGTGGACGCTCTGACTTCGGACATACAGGAAGAGGCACCCTGGTGTATGCTGTTTGCCGATGAAATTGTGCTGGTTACCGAGAGTGGCCTAGAGGTCCAGAGCAGATTAGAGGTGTGGTGTCACAGACTGGAGAATGTTGGCTTGAAATTGAGCAGATGCAAAATAGAATACTTGTTCTGCGATATTGGCGATCTCTCCAGTTCCGTGTCTATAGCTCACTCCAGAACACCCATACCAATCTGCTCCGATTTCCGGTACCTAGGATCGCGTGTCCAAGGGGATAGCGAGATAGACCGAGACGTGAAGCACCGGATCAACTCAGGATAATTGAAATGGCGACAGGTCACTGGCACTGGAGCAACTTGCGACCCACGGATCAGTTAAAGGGAAAAATTTACAAGTCCGTGATTAGACCTGATGTACTGTATTGATCAGAATGTTGTACTGTGCAAAAGATGAATGAAAAGATATTGCATGTAGCAGAGATGAGAATGTTGACATGGATGTGAGGAATGATGAGTATGAATAAATTGAAATGAGTATATTAGAGGAAGTTTGAAAGTGGCGCCACTGACAATAAAGATGAAAGGAAACGGTTTATCCTTATATGGTCATGTGATGAGGAGGGATGAAATGCATGTTACTAAAAGAGTTATGAATGTACATGTGGATGGATGCAGAGGGAGGGAAAGGCCAATGGATAGCTGAATTGAATGTGGAGGAGTGATATGAAAGAAAAGGGAGTTAGTGACAGTTTGACAGGAGACAGTAGGTTATGTGGGGCGGGGTTTGGAAGAAGAAAATATGTTGCACCAACCCCAAGTAACATGGAACAAGGGCAGGACATGATGATGATTATTGTTCTGTTCTTAAAAACATACCATCACTTTGATATTCCTCATTTGGCCCAGTAATATCATCTAGTCTCTCACAAACAGCTGGAAATTCTTCTTCTTCTTTTACAGCAATGCTTCCAAGTTGACCAACATCAACAATATTTATATTCTCTATAGGTGTTTTCATAAAACTATTGAAAAACTCTAGCTGGCTTCGGTTTATTACAGGATTTGGCTGTGAAAGTTTATCAAAAATAATAATCAGGTCTGTGAACACTAGTCGCTAGAGCTTCCACAGGTGACCATATTTAAAAAGTCAAAAACAACATGAACAATCAGTGAAGTCCAAACACAATAGTTTGACAAGAATCACTTACTAGTATCTGAAGTTTTGATAAATTTTAAACGAAGTTAATATCATTACTATCGACTATTGATCGCTCTTCGAAATCTTTTGAATAAAGCTAAAAAAGAACAATTTTTCCAAAGTCAGGTGTTAAGTTCTCACAGGCTAAATGTTGGTGAATATCTTACCTCATTCATCATCTGAGTGAATAGCTGTTCAGCTTCCAGACATTGTCTCTGTAGTTGGTAGCATTGCTTTAGCTTAGCAAAGCAGAAGAAACAAGCGAGCATTGGTCGTCTGTCGTCAGTAACAAACTGTAACAACACATGTCTTCTATGTACCATTTTGTTCAAACACTTAAAGTTATTCCGATCTTAAAAATATATGTCATACTGTCCAAGCCAACAGTTGCCGGTCAGAAGCTTAGGGTATATATGTTCTGTGGTCAGAAGTGTAATCCTACACTTCTGACCCAGGTGGGCTTGGATGGAGACTGAGGAAACCGTTGCGCACGTTCTCTTCGAATGCACAGGGGTCACCAAAATAAGAACACAAACCCTCGGGTCGCCCAGAACTTACACGGACATTCTAAGAAAACCAGGAGCCCTAATCAGCTTCTGGAGGGAGGTGGGCTGGCTGGAATAATCAACCTAACGGCCGCCATGGCCCACGCACAATGGTCCAGCTGAAGGACTAAGTGCGGAAACCAAACCCCCCATAACATAGAACCAGGTGGGCTTGTACAGATATATATTTATTAACATTACAGGAGAGAAACACTGCATGGTAAATTCACAAAATTAACATATAAAACACTACCATTAACTTTGAAGGTGAACACTGGACAAATACGAAAAATTTACTACAGTAGTCACAGCGGATCTTTGTGTCTCTAAAGTTGGCTCTACCAACCATTGTACAAGAAACAGTTTGTCATCAAGTATACTGCATAGAGTAAGCGAGAAAGGATGATGTGACAAACATAAGCAAGTAAAAGACACAGTTATACAATGCTATCTTCACCTTCAACATTAACACAAAAATAGCTGCTGCGCAGGGTCTTGCAGCAAATTCAGAGACACCAAGATCCGCTGTGAGCTTGTTGTGAGTATTATACCATTGTATCTAATCAACATTTTAAAATATTTGAATTTTACATTCTGCATATGTGCCATTGATTTTAAATTAAGAACAAATCTGGAATATTCAGTTCAGCCAACAACTTAAATGAGGTTTTTTGGATAAAACAAACCTCATTCCAACAAGAATTATTTGTGCCCCTAGAAAATCGTTTCGAACATCTGTAAATGGGCCTACCTGGATAATCTGTGACAAAATATCAAATGTATGTAACACTTAGACGAAAGTATTATATCGGGTATAGCAATGAACTTACTGGAATGTTAGTCAGCTTCTCATATAGTTTTTGCATGTTGCCGTCGACAACTACACACATGCGAACATTATTCACTAAACATATTCTACACATTGCTAGTTTTTCCATCTCTAACTCAAAGAGAATAACTTAGTAAACTTTTATATTTGAAAAACTCTTAGAGTATCTGTAAGAGGCGTGGCTTGTCTATTAAAACTGTCTTGATTTTTTTAGCTGATTATCTACAAGCAGTCCACAAATAACATAAACTTCTAAATACGGTGTGCGGAGTGCACACGATAATTACAAGTTTGTGGACCTCGTTATAAGAGCAGCGGCAGCAGCCGGCCCAGGCTAGATTTATTTCATCTCACAAGCTAGCCAGCCGAGGTAATTTATAGCATTTGATTTATTAATCTCCAAATATCGATCACTCTTTATAACTGGTCAACGACAAGGCGACAAGACATTTTTAATAGTTACTATACTCTATGCAAGACATGAAGGCAACTAAGCAAACAGAATTAAAATTAAATAAATTACTTTATTTACTGTTGTGCTATTGATCTTTTTTTTTTTTTTGTTCGCCCTTCTCGGGCAGGCTAAGGTCTTGGACCATACCGCCTCGTCTTCAGTGCAATTTTAACATTCTTTAGTATGCATTAGAATACGGGTGTAACAGATTCTAAAGGTTTTTGGAGTATTTGGCAGCAAATTGTATCGAGACAGACTTCCCAGTAAGCTTTGCGGAGGTAGTCAATACTACAATAAAATTCTCCGCCCCACTATCCTGAGATCGCTTCTGTCAATGATTTCACATATTGTCCAGTTGCGTAGACAGTTGAGACACAAAACTACACCAATTTTATATCACTTATAGGAATCAATTTGCAAATGATAGCCGGAACCGCTGAACTTCACTCGAAAAAATCCCGCCAAAGACTAACATTTGAGTGAGTTTGAGATTTGAGTGGTGGGCGACTGGGCGTTGAATGAATGAACGAACTGTTTTTTTAGGTACAGTGCGACATAAAAGTGTAGAAATTAAATGAGGGCGCCACAATCGCTCAGATAGCATAGCAACCCAGTTAGTACGACCCAGCTGATCTTGATACTTGAATAGTATAATTTATTTATTGGGTATAAATAATGAGTAAATATATTAAATAAGTATGTTTAATTAAATATTTGATAATTATGTAGTAGTAATAAAACAACAACTTCACAAAAAATAAGTATTTTTAATAATCAATTGCTTTCAATATAAAGTCGTCCAATACGTTTGGGGGACGACCCTTTCTGTGTTTAGCTGGTGTTGAGAATTTCCCACCGTTTTCGATGCCGTGTTTCACGATTCTGCGCACTGTGCTTACAGAAACACCTAAAACAAGCAAAGAAAAAAAGGACTGTCAGTCCGATGAAAGAAATTCCGCGGTAAATAAACGTTAATATAGTTTTAAAATTGATTCTTTCCATTAGGTCGATTTGGCATAAAGGTCTCATTTATAAGTTAAGGAAAATGCTTCCTAAACAATTTGCAGACATTTTAGAATCTTACCTAACAGAGAGGACGTTTAGAGTCCGACATGAAGATGCTTACTCAGATCTCAAGCAAATAAAAGCTGGTGTACCACAAGGAAGTGTTCTTGGATCTATCTTGTACCTATTGTACACCTGTGATATCCCAGAAATGAAAAACAACTTTATTGCAACCTTCGCAGATGACACAGCCATCATGGCTATAGGTGTCACTCACAAAGAAGCCGTAGATAAAGTACAAATTGCTGTGAACTCTATCACCAACTGGACAAAAAAATGGCGAATTAAGTTAAATGAGTCCAAATCGACCCATATAGACTTCACAAACCGAAGCCCTAATTATACACCGGTTTATATCAACGGTTGCATAATACCTTACGAAAATACTGCAAAATACCTGGGTATGACGCTTGACGCCAAGCTTCGCTGGAAGGCTCATGTCAAAAAGAAACGCCTGGAGTTAGATATCCGCTACAGGAATATGTACTGGCTACTTGGCAGACATTCATCATTGTCAGTGTACAACAAAGTACTTCTGTACAAACAAGTACTTATGCCTGTATGGGCATACGGTATACAGCTTTGGGGCTGTACAAAACGTACCAATGTTGAAATTATACAAAGATTTCAAAACAAGGTACTGCGGAGCATAGTAAACGCTCCCTGGTATATTAGAAACGAGGACATCCACCGGGACTTAGGAGTGGACCTCGTCGCCAAAGTTATAAAAAAATACGCCGAAGCTCATGAAGAGAGACTTCATAAACATGTGAATGTCGAGGCTATCCAGCTCCTTGACACCACGGACATAATAAGAAGACTGAAAAGGACTAAGCCTTTTGAGTTAGTGTAGAGTGAAATTAGTGTTACCTTTTAAGAACACATGAACTAAGTGTCTTCCCATCATAATAGAGACAATAAGAAAAGTGCCAATGGACACATTCTTTACCGTATAAATTATTAGCAAATTAGGTTAAATTTAAGTTACTTATTAGCCTCAAGGCTAGATTGTGACTGTTATGAAGTAACTATTCAGTTACATCGTAATAAAAATAAAATAAAAAATTAGGTCGATTGCATCAACAAATATGGTAAAGCAAAAAAAAATATTTCGTATCCTCAATAAATTACATTAATTTTTGTTGCCTTAATATCAACGTTGTTAAGTCGCGCTATAACTACAACGCTATTTGTTTATCTTAGCATAACCTCAAAAATGGTAAACAAATAAATTGTAAATGATATTTGGTTCGAAAATTTTCCTCCCTGAATGTATTAATCGTTTGTAATTAACGTTTAGTGCAACTTTCAATAGTTACTTACCAGTAAAATCTGCTGTACGATGGTAAACATCTTCTAAGTTGGATAGAAGCTTCCCAGCTTTTGTTTTGTTTTTTTTTTTTATTTTTTTAGAAATTGACTCACACACTGTTCCGTTGTTGTTGAATTAGGTATTTTACCTATGTTTGTAATATTTGTAAGTATGTGAGAACCATGTTCCTACTTATCAAATTAATTAATTTTCCTGTTAATGCTTTTTAATACTTTATACCTGTGTGTAGAGCTATTCTGGGTGCATCGTCCTCACATAATTATATTAATGGATGTACGTATGTTAATATTGTAAATACCATTTTTTTTTTTTTTTTTAAAGTGTAAGTATGGAGTTTCTTGTGCGTTCTTCTCCATAACAATCTACTTTCCGAATGCACGGTAGAATATTTTTTTTTTTTTTTTATCTTGTTTTTTTTTATTACTTTTAAATATTTTTTTTATTACTTTTAATTTTTAGTTTTAATTTATGTGACGTTCAAAAGTGCCGTTTATTGGCCTAATTGAATAAATATATTTGACTTTGACTTTGACTTTGACCAGCTTGGAATTCGGCTATACACCGCATATAAACTTTGTAAACTATATCACGGGCACCTCCACGAATTACCTTATTCATGTTTTTCCACTGTTTTTCTATCTACACACAGAAATATCACACAAAAACTAAAATTCTTACGAAAATCGAAACCGATCGAGATGAATAATGAATTGACAGCTCAAGTACTCATTTTAGATGTTGCCAGAAAATGAAAACTTTTAGTTCCCAAATATTTAACTTCTACTCTTTTATGTTGCACTGTAATGATAAATGATAATTGATTTTATTTCTGTAAGTTGGTTTTTACAAACTCTTAACATGTCGATCATATTTTTTAAAACTGGATGAGGTCGGCGTTTCCTATCTGACTGCTCTGAGAAGAAAGGCCGAAACAAACTCAGAGGTCACAGTCTCTTTTAAAGTCCTGACAAAATCTTGGTTAGATCAAGTGAAGACCATGTAGACAGATATCTGAAATGGTCTTTTGAGTAAAGAACCAGCCAGATTGAGTGGACCTATCCAGTCAGTGCACGCATTTGTCAATAACCGAGCAGCTCAACTCAGAATTTAAGGAGCTCAACGATTCGACGAACAATACCAAAGAAAGGACATTCGGGTAGGCCGCATAAACCACTCAAACTGCCAGACCATGATTAAAAACTAAGATAAAAAAAAAAAAAAAAACAAAAAAAAAAGATCCACATAGTCTTCACATTCACAATAATTAAAATAAAATAATATAATACATTAAAAAGTAAATATTCTTGTCATTGCAAGAAAACCAAAAAAATATCAAAATTAAGAACAAAATTCACGGTGCAAAATATAAAAATCAAAATTAATTGGAGCAGCTCAATCCCAAGCCTTTTTGTCCTCAACGTAATCTTTAATAGTATAAAACGCTTTCTGGGACAACTTACGTTTAGTGAAAGATTTGAATTTATTAAGACTTAGATCTTGTACGTGGCTTGGAAGCTTATTATAAAAGCGTACACATTGACATCTAAAAGAGTCACCTATCTTTTTGAGCCTTGTTGTAGGTACTACTTTGTGTTTGTTCCTAGTATTTATGTTATGGATATCACTGTATTTTTTTATCAATTTTATATTTTTATGATGGGCATATAAAAGATTTTCATTAATATACTGAGAGGGCACAGTCATTACATTAATCTCCTTAAATTTCTCTCTGAGAGAGTGTCTCGGGCTTAATTTATAAATTGATCGAACAGCTCTTTTCTTGCAAAACAAAGATAGTCTGGATGTCGGCGGCATTTCCCCACAACAGAATACCGTACGACATTACACTATGAAAATAGCTAAAGTATACTAAACGGGCTGTCTCTATGTCAGTTAAATTACGAATTTTTCTAACAGCATATGCTGCGGAGCTTAGCTTCTTTGACAATTTATCTATAAGTGGGCCCCACTGAAATTTATCTATATGTGGGCCCCACTTAGAGTCTGGCAAACGAAAGTAGACTGAAAAAGCGCGGCAAATTTAAAAAATCTCGGCATAGCAACCCCAAAACTAGTATGAAAATACTTGGAATAACCTAATTTGATACTTTAGAATTATTTATTATTAATTACGTCCAAGTACGGAACCCTTCGTGCGCGAGTCGGACTCGCACTTGGCCGGTTTTTTTAAACTGGATTTTGCTTGAGCGTGTGCGCGTTCGTTTCCTACTTTGCGAGTTCGCGCGGTTTCGTACTAGAAGTTCGGGATGGAAGATCTGATTACCTACATTT
This sequence comes from Orthosia gothica, assembly GCA_949775005.1. NCBI lineage: Eukaryota > Metazoa > Arthropoda > Insecta > Lepidoptera > Noctuidae > Orthosia > Orthosia gothica. The sequence goes on along the minus strand of OX459034.1, from coordinate 61,324,738 downwards.
ATTGTTTGTTAAGTAATTAGCGTTAAAGTTTCGAAATTATTGAGATTCTAGTGCCTATCTATAATGTATTAATAAGTAACTATATGTCTAAGTTTGCAACTTAGACTAAATAAAATAATAAACAATAAAAATATCTTAAGCATAAATATTAAAATGCAGATGCAAGCAAGTAAAATTTCTGTAGATAGTGTGGATTTAAGCCTCTACGATTATTACATAACGATAATATCGTTTAATAAAAACTAATATAATGTTGGCGGATTTGATGGTTTTTTTTTGTCTCCAATTCGCTATATATTTAAACAATACTGTTTTAGTTTTCGTCTTAGTCTAACGGGATGACCGTCCATTCATCCGAAATGGAAATGTCAATGCATATTTTAGTGCTTCAAACGGCCCATCCATCCGAATCGGAAATTTCAAAAAATATTTCCGAACCGGCAATTTCAGACAATCCGCCACGTGAAATGACATTGGCTCAAAGGATCTTGGTTTAAGTCGATACTTTAATAGACCATAGTGAAAAAAAAACACCTCAAAAAAGAAAATTTAAAAAGTATAGAACAAAATTTAATGAAAGCGATTCACAAGTACTCAGTAGTATAAATGTATAGTCTCATTCATCACCTTAAATAATATTAAGCTGTAATTTACCTCATTGTAATCTACTCATTATTTATTTGTTACGCCATTACCATTAAAATATACTGATCCAATATCCGTCCTTTCCTAAATTCCGTTAAATTTAATTTATTTAAATTTGGTTCCCTACCTTTATTACTTAATAAAAACAACCTGACGTGACATTGGCTGAATGCACAAACCGTGCGAAGCGAGAAGAAAAAAAAAAAAAAAAAGTAGGTACCTACCTACTCAATTTAATACACATAAAGAGAGATGACAAATCATCGTCGATACCTAATGAAAGTTTTTTTAAGTATTTTTTGTTTTATTTTTGCATTGAGGCGATTTTGCCCTTTATACAGCTCTCGTAAGTAATAGAATAAGTTAGGTGCTAGACTAGATAGTAACAACTGTGAAGATGAATGAAACTGGAGCAAAGACTACTATTATAAACTAGAGTCTGTTTTATCATAAGATTAAATACACCATTAGACATCATAGATTCCTTTATATTCCGCCAATTTGCTAACATCAATATGCCTCCGAAAAAAAAAAAAAAAAAAATGTAACTTTTGCAGCAAAAATGTAACATTTCAGGCACTGAAACGTAACTTTTGACTTAAGGGCCCTGGCAACACTGCTGCTGTTTTTCAGTACCACTACCAAATTCAGTAGGTACATTTTGCGAGGAGATAGGTATACTACCGGTACTATACAAGTTGTAGATCCTTCATTTGTGGATTCTTTATTTACCCTGGACTGCTCTGATCGGACTACCTGCGAGATATACAATAAGTCAAGTTGCTAGTTCGCCGGCTGCTGCCCTGTCTCTTACCCGTGTTGTAAAAGGATGTACACACCATATATACAAGCTTTGATTCGCAATATGTTTGAAGATTACTAGAATAGTCTCATATAAAAAAAGCTACTATATAAGTGTTTTTCAAGGGATCCTCTTTCTAAAAGATGGAAAAACTGCTTGTGTGTAGGGTATGTTTAGTGGAGAATGTTCGTATGTGTGTAGTTGTGGACAGAGACATACATGAACTCTATGAGAAGCTGACTGATATACCAGTAAGTTGAAAGCTAATGTCCTAATCATTACTTAATATAAAGTTATACTTAAAAACAATACCTACTCAGGATCTGCAGTGGTTCTATTATATTTAGGAAATATAAAGTATTAATTCATTAATAATATTATACCTATGATATTTGTTCCAGTTTGAAACTAAAGACATTAGACCGATGCTCGCTTGTTTCTTCTGCTATGCTAAACTAAAGCAATGCTGTCAACTGCAGAGAAAATGTCTGGGAGCTGAATTATTTTTCGTTCAGATGATAAATAAGGTGAGACATCTTAAAGTGGCATTAATTATAAAATCTTCAAATTTTCTCGTATTTAATATTGTGTCTGGATTTTACTGACTACTCGGGATGACTTTACCTTCTCAAGTAATACCATTTAACGATTGTGGAAGTTCTTTTGAGTGATGGACGAATTATGAAGAATATTTTAACTAATCAAACAAATTAAATTTTTACAGCAAAATCCATCAATAAACCGAGGCCAACTAGAGTTTTCCAATTGGCTTACGAAATCTCCAATAGAGAGCATAAATATAGTTGATGTTGGTCAAATTGAACACATTGCTATCAAAGAGGAATTACCAGATGTTTGTGAGAGACTAGACGATATTATTGAGCCACAAGAGAGACATCAAAATGATGGTATGTTTAAAAAAATAAGTTCCTGAACTAAAACCTGACAACTGAAAAATCACACACAACCGAGGTTGTATGCCACGTCTGCAATGTATTGTTTTGTTACGGTAGGTGGCATACAACCACGGTTATCCTCTAATAGTTTGAACATAACAATTATAGATGGGAATATTTTCTTGTTTCGGATAAAATTTCCATTATGGGCCGCTGATTTTTGCCGCGTGGATGGTAGGGGGTGGAGGAGGGGAGGTTTGGCTACCCCCCTGTACCATTCCCACCACTCGGAGCCCTATGGTTATGGAGATATCCATGGTTAAAGTTCTCAGATTAGTGTAAAAAATTCCGAAAATGTTCATTGTTTAAGGGGCAGGGAGGGTGGGAAGGAAAGCGTGTAGGGGGACTACCCCACTGTACCATCCCCACCCCACGGAAACCCATGGTTATGGAGTTATTAGATATATTTTATACTTAAATATAATAAATGAGATAAAAAAAAAAAAAAAAATGTGAATTAGTCCAAGAGCGAGCGAAGCGAGCTCGGGAGCTTAGGGCACCCCGACACGGATAGGTTAGGTTCGAAGGAGATGACGGGAGCTGAAGTGAGCGAGCAAAGCGAGCGAACTCAGTTCCCGTCATCTTCTTCATGTTAGGTTACTTTAGACCCTGCAGACAGAAATAGGAGCCCCGCGCAGCGGGGCTCCGTCGACTTGTGTTTCGTTTCCTTCCCTCCCTTAAACCGATGGACATTTACGAAGAAAATTATTCTAACCTGAAAACTTTGACCATGGATATCTCCATAACCATGGGGCTCCGAGTTGTGGGGATGGCACAGGGGGGTAACCAAAGCTCCCCCCCTCTCCCCCCCACCCTCCCCGCGCCAAAAATCGACGGCCCATAATGGAAAACTTTTTTGACTGATTTTGCAGTGATTTTGTAGTTTTAGTATTTGAATTTATTTTTTATTACTTTATTTTAATTCTAAAAAGTTCAATGCGTGCATACAGATGCCTCATCCCATACAAAGAAACCGTGCCGACATTACTAGCGTTTTTCATCTGATTAATCTTGTTATTTTTGTAAGTACATCAATCGCGTTCAAGCCCGTTTCACGGTAATAGATGGTGTTATCAGCGACTTGCAAGTAAAAGGGTTTAAGGTTCGTTTTATAGTATTTTTATGCACGTTTTTACAGTTTTTTGCAGCAAAATATGTTACAATGCAAACTTTAACAATCAAGTGGAATGCCTCAGTTTATAAATGCGCCATCTATTGGCGTCAATTTAAAATGATTCGTTCAAATAATCATTGAAATGTGAATTAAGAGCTTAATATTCCATAATGTTGTACTTAAGAGAGTTGATTGAACAAGAACATACAAATATGAAGAAAATGTTAATTTTACACACAATTCTATTGAATTGTGTGTACATGTTGGGGTGGGTATGGGTATACCTCCTAGCGGTCCATCCCGGGCAACGGCACCACAGGCTTGCCTGTGGTACGGCTGAAAGATCCCACTTAAGCGGTGGTAGGCTCTGCAAGGGGCCGCCTGCCTTGCGACCACCATCCCACCGGAGTCCGGCGCCAAGCAGCTTGCTTTGCTTTGCCAGTGCCTTTGGGGCAGAAGGAGGATGTCAGTTGCGCTGTTCAGAACCGGTTTTGGTCTCTGGGCAAAGCTTGCGAGGTAACTCATTTTGGAGGGTAGCGGGATCCGAAGCACGGTGCCAGCCGTTGGCCGACCGCAGTCAGTAGGGGGCCCAAGTAGCACGCCAGCCACGTGCCAAAGGCTGCCCCGCCATCTCGCGAAAAATCCCGGTATGCTCCACCGTGCCAGCTGGCGACTGGATGGGAGGACCCGGTGGCCATATTCGGGGGGGTTCGGGCGTCCCCGCAGTCTCCAAGTGAGTTCCCTATAGGTTGGGTTAGCTCCGGTGTTCCACTTGGTTCACTGAGCAGCGCCTCGATAGTTCAACTTCTTCCCCAGCAAACTCTACATTATCATCATGGCCAAAGCAAAGAAGAATATGGTGAAACAACGGCTGCACTTCCTCCCACTAAAAGTGCACCTCACTAACATCAGGGGGTTGCACTCTAATCTCGATCCAGTCTACCACCACCTTGAGACCGAGAAGCCGCACCTGTTTTTCCTAACGGAGACGAAGATAACAACCCCGTCGGACGTGGCGTACCTTAACTACCCGGGTTACTCTCTTGAACACAAGTTCAAGAAGCAGGCTGGGGTCTGTGTGTACGTCCGCGATGACATATGTTGTCGTCGTCTCCGTTGCTTTGAGAAATCGGGTTTTTCTGCCATATGGCTACTTGTGGATACCGGCGTGGAGAAGTCTCTCTACATCGGCGTCTACCGATCGCACGCTGGTGACCAGGAGACAACAGCGCTCTTTAATTGCCTCGTGGAGTCGGCTGATATGGCCCAGCAACGGTACCCAACAGCGAAGCTTATTTTTCTGGGGGACTTTAATGCCCATCATAAGGAGTGGTTGTACCCGTACCAGAAAACTGACCATGCCGGGTTAGAGGCGCGCAAGTTTTCTTCATCGCTAGATCTAACCCAGCTGGTGAATGTGGCAACGCGTGTACCGGATGTTGACGGCCATACACCCAATTGCTTAGACCTTCTGTTGACAACTGATCCGGGCAGTCATTCGGTATCGGTCTCAGCCCCGCTGGGAACGTCTGACCACTGTCTTGTGAAATCCGTGTCGACTTGCTATCCTCCAGATGAGAGTCCTAGAGGCACGAGGCGAGTATGGAGATACGAGTCAGCAGACTGGGACGAGATGCGGCACTTTTATGCATCTTATCCTTGGCGGCATGTGTGCTTCTTCTCGGGTGACCCCTCGAGCTGTGCGGACGCGATTGCGGATGAGATTCGGCAGGGAATGGAGTATTTCATTCCATTCTCCGACATTCCGCTCGGTCTTTTTTTTAAAAGAGTAACCATGGAGTTTCTTGCCGGTTCTTCTCCATAGGAAACGACCAACCCGAACCGTGCACATTGTCGACGTTTTATAAGTGCCCATGTAGGCCTATATGAAATAAAAAAATTGATTTTGATTTTGGTCACAAATCCCGACCTTGGTATAATGCAGAATGTGCCCACGCTGAGGCCCGAAAAGAGTCTGCCTACCAAGCCTGGGTCGGAGCCCGCGACCGCAAAGTTAGAGCGCGTAGGGTTCGCGCAAGGAAAAGAGCCTTTAATTCTGCAGCCAAGTTCTGCAAGCGGGTTCTGCGTCAGGCGCGTTTTGACCATATTGGACGTATTGGGGCCAAGCTGGCATCGCATCCTCCGGGTAGCAAACAGTTTTGGTCCCTGTCTAAAGCGGTTGAAACGAATTTCTGTCGTCCCACTTTACCTCCAATGCTGAAACCTGATGGGTCGCTGGCTTACTCTGCAAGTGAGAAAGCAAATTTATTTGCGTCTCTCTTCGCTAACAATTCGCGTCTGGACCCTGGCTCCAAGCAACCACCTTCTGTACCTCATTGCGACTCTTCGATGCCGGAGATCGCTGTGCACATTAAAGAGGTCCGGAAAGTATTGTGCAGTCTAGACGTGGATAAGGCCAGCGGGCCTGACGGTATTCCAGCGAGAGTGCTGAGGCAGTGTGCGCCTGTACTGTCTCCTGTGTTGACACGCTTGTTCCGCCTCTCTCTTCTCAAAGGATCGGTGCCAAAATCCTGGAAGCTTGCAAATGTGCAACCAGTGCCCAAAAAAGGCAACCGTGCTGACCCTGCCCATTACCGTCCGATCGCCATTACCTCCATACTGTGCAAAGTTATGGAAAGGGTACTGAACAGTAAGTTGCTGACCTACCTTGAAGACAATAATCTCCTCAGTGACCGTCAATATGGCTTTCGCCGGGGACGGTCAACTGGCGATCTTCTCGTGTATGTCACGCACTGCTGGGGCGAAGCCATCGAGAGACACGGCGAAGCTCTTGCTGTTTCGCTTGATATCTCGAAGGCCTTCGACAGGGTCTGGCACCCAAGTCTACTCTGTAAGCTTCCTGCCTATGGCATCCCCGCTGGTTTTTGTAGCTGGATATCAGACTTCCTTAACGAACGGTCGATCCGAGTAGTCATTGACGGCTGCTCCTCTGACCTTATGGCTATCGATGCCGGCGTTCCTCAGGGGTCTGTTCTCTCTGCAACTCTTTTTCTGCTGCACATCAATGACCTACTTCAGCCTGATATTGTTGGGTACGCAGATGACAGTACTGTTTCAGAGAGATACTTGTCCAGCGCAAAAACCAGCGTGGATGAAGTTCGTTCCTTGAGAGAGGCTATGGTGAGGCGGACAGATTTGACCTTAAGCCTTGTCTCCCAGTGGGGTGATGAAAATCTGGTCTCCTTTAACGCCACCAAAACACAAGCGTGCCTTTTTACCGCTAAAAGGAGACTTTTCGATCTTACTCCTACTTTCCGGGGTGCGTCTGTTCCTGTGACTGATCGGCTCGAGCTCCTAGGCATGGAGTTGACATCCAGTCTCAACTTCGGCGCATCCATTGAGTACAAAGCCCAAATTGCGGCCAAAAAACTGGGCATCCTAAATAGAGTGAAGCGATACTTCACGCATGGACAGCTTTTAACCCTATGCAAAGCGCAAGTCCGATCCTGCATGGAGTATTGCGGCCACCTTTGGGATGGCTCAGCAAAGTATCAGCTTGCCGCGCTTGACTCGGTGGAACGCAGAGCCAAGAGGCTCATCGGCGACGTTGAACTGGTGGATGCCAAGCTTAATAGCTTTGCTCATCGCCGCAAGGTTGCCTGCTTGTCGGTCTTCTACAGACTGTACTTCGGTGAGTGTGCTCAAGAGCTCCAACGACCTCATCCCACCAGCCCCCTTCTACCATCGGACATCTAGACGCACTGCAAGTTACCATCCTTACCTTGTTGCCATTCCACCAATTCGCACCAAGCGCTTCCAAACATCCTTCATAATGCGCACAGCGAATGAATGGAACTGCGTCTGTTTTTCCGAACGCATTCAACCCGAATCTCTTCAAAGTTAGAGTGAACAGGCTTCTTCTGGGTAAGCTCACTCCATCGTAGACTCTGTCTCTGTCACCTCTGACCTAGACTAGAGTCAAGAGCAAACCCATCACAAAAAAAAAAAAAAAAAAAAACATGTCGCGCCATCTAGTGAGATTTATTTGAACGTAATTTTTAGTTTTATAAAGTCCAATGCTTCTGTAAAATAATTGAATAACATATTGCAGGCATTTTTATTTATAACTAGCTGTGCCCGCGACTTCGTTCGCGTGGTTGTCGAGAGCAAAACAACGTCGTTTAGATAAGAGTATATCACCTTTTTGATGATTTAGATAAGAGTCCTGACTTTGGTATAGTTGATTACGTTAATGCTTCTCTATATACTATGTTAGCGGTGGAATTACCCGGAGCATATACAAAAAGGTTGTTTGGGTTGCTAACACGTGATAGAGAAACATAGAGTTGGCCGTGTGAAAAACAATCAAAAGTAAGGTCTACACCCGCAACGGATAACGTCTGGCCTTGGGCTTTATTAATAGTCATAGCGTAACAGAGGCTTACAGGAAATTGCACACGTTTGAAAGTAAACGGAAAATTATTGGGGATAATGGGTATCCTGGGAATGAAAACAACATCACCGGAGCCGCAACCTGTTAAGATTTCGGCTTCGATGACATTTCGTTGGAGATTTGTTACTCTCAACCGAGTTCCATTGCATAGTTTTGGTGGGCTTAAATTTCTGAGTAGAATGATTGGTACTCCGACTTTTAAATAAATTTTGTGTGCTGGAAGACCTGGTGTATTTAGAGAGTCTAAAAACTCTACTGGATAGTGGTTGGCATCTCCTTCTTCTAAAACCGTGTTAATAGATAAATATTCCCTACTTTCTCCAGAAACATGTACCAATATTTGAGAATTTATTGCTGCTGCTTGGTCGTTGCGAGGTGCCAAAATAGCTCGTTGGCATAGCCAAGCAGCGTCATGGTTCGAGATCTCTGATGGATCTCCGTATACAGAGGAAATGAGTTCCTGCTGTGAGGCAACAGAAGAACACAGGCTTTCGACTAAAGTTACTTTACCTCCTTCTTGAGTCGGGTATGTGCCGTTACCAATTTGAAGTAGTAAATTTGAGAAAACCTGCGCGTTTGCGTCACCTCCCAAATATGCTCGCATATTAAAGCTCAAATTAGTTAATATGACACTACGCCATAAAATAGAGCTCTTTAAACAGGCACCTATTTCATCGGCCCTCGTTCCTCTGGGTATTATAGGGAGTGTCTGCCTGAAGTCTCCACAGAATAGCACCGTTAAGCCTCCCATCGGTCGGTCATTTTGTCTTATATCTCGCAACGTTCTATCTACAGCTTCCACAGCTTTACGATTTGCCATCGTACACTCGTCCCAAACGATAAGGGCGCAATCGCGTAAAACCCTTGCTTTATCACTATTGCGAGACACGTTGCAAACAGGGTTTTCTGTGCGGTCCAAGTCGATTGGTATTTTAAATGTTGTATGTGCAGTTTTTCCTCCTGGTAATAAAGTGGCAGCTATTCCTGAGGAAGCGACGGCAAGGGCAATTTTGTTTTGGCTCCTTATTTGAGCCAAGATAACTTTAGTGAGGAAAGTTTTACCTGTTCCACCAGGTGCATCTAAAAACAGCATTTCTCCTAATGAATGTTCTACACTACAGCATACTCTATCAAAGATTTGACGTTGTTCTGACGTCAAATTTGAACAGCCATTTCGCAATATTTCTGCTAACTCTTCGGGGTTGTAATTTATTTCAGATGTATACTCCCTATTAATTCGTTCCCCACCAACTGTCGGTGTCGGCAAGCCGTATTGACTGAGGGGGTTCCCTCCTATACTTGTAACTATATCTTGTATAGCCAGCAAAGCCCTATTATGGCAGCTTTCACGTACTTGGTCAGAAGTTTCACTATTTATATTTTGCTGTCTCAAAAAATCTTCGGCAAACGCGTCTTTATATTTTTGCCACAACTGCCCAGCGTCCGATAGGCCACAAAATGTCAACAAAATGGCAAATAAATGGCGCAAACGATGTGGACTATCACTGACGCATGCTTCGGCTAAAGCATCATCCCAATGCTGATCGCCATCTAATAAATGCCGTGCGCGGCAAGCAGCTTGAAATGTGGGATATTCTATATCGTCCACTTTGCGGAGCTCAGCAAAAGAAGTAGGTCCTCGCACTGTGTGAAGAAGAAGGCGTAAATAATAACACTCTGCATTATTTGGGTGCACCGTGTATACTCTTCCAATCACGTGTTCTTTAAAAATGCCGGACTCGCCTTCTACAGCAGTTCCACGTCTCCTGCGATTAAAAACACCTTGCTGCTTGTTATAAGTATAATAATGTGGCACTTCATTGTACAACAGAGACTTAGCGAAATTGTCTCTTTCGCAAAGGCGAAAGAATGCGAGCAAGGTGGTTTGTCTTGGGTTGTTCATTCTTTCTGCCACATTTTCTGGCTGAAAGTAAACTCGCTGCCCGCCTTCCAGGTGCACGTCAAGATGGATGACTGGCGGATACCTTTCATGAATAGGGAAACTCAAAATGCGCCAAACTGCCTCCGAAGAGCTTATGTATCGGCCAGATTGATACCTTGTCACTTCATCAAATTGGTTGTTATTTCTTAGTGCTATCATGGCTTGATCACTACCTTTATTAACATATTTACATATATATTTTATAGATTCGACGCTATTACAAATTTCAACATTAATGTGTGCTTGAAAAGCGTTTGACAAAACTGGAGAATACGGTACCACCCAACTATTATTTAGAATTATTTCTTGTCCACGGAATCTGACAGTAGCTGTGAAACCACCTTGTGACGGTGATCTTCGCCGGTATTGCGGATACCCATTTTCCCCAGCCATAGTTAGTTCTTTCAGTGCTCTGGGGTATTTTTTTGAGCATTGACCATCTTTCATGCACGGTGATTCCCTGTTTAAGAGGCCACATGGCCCGTGAACCATATGTGTTTTTACTATGTCATGCAAAATCGGATCTGCATTATAGTCCGGAAATTCTGCACTTATGACACTGTCTATAGCATCGGGACGAATTTTTTCTTCCAGCCACAGAAGAATGTGCGCGTGGGGTAAACCACGCTTTTGCCACTCGACGCTATACATAAAACAAAGAGTTGAACCGAAAACTTTCTCCTTTGTAAGTAGATTAATCAAGACTTTGAGTTTTAAATGAAAAATCCTAGCAATAATGTCATGTCTGTCGTATGACGCCTGTCCTGTGAGAAGTGCCTGGCAAATCTCCGTCCACTTTGGATTTGTTGTAAATGTTATAAAAAGGTCCGGCCGGCCGTATTTACGGACGTAACAAAAAGCATCTTGCGTTCGTTCGTGCATATACCGCGGACCGCCTGTGAAACTGGATGGCAAAATAACCAATCGACCCAAGTTTTCGACGTTATTATCTGATTGCATGGCGTCCCGCAAGTGCACGTATTCTTCAGCGCGTAACTGTCGCTGGTTAGTGCGAATATACACTAAACGTTCAGTTTCTATTTTTGCGTACATGTCCACAATAAATTGGCTGAACAAACCACGAAATCGTTGCAAATATACGAAACTGTTTTGCCTTATTTGTAAAAGGTAGGAATAGTATTGTTGAGCAGATATTTTTTTTTGATAATTAGTGACTCTCGTAGTAGGGTTCACTTGGTACAGCCCAAAATTGTACCCATCTTCACCATGACAATAGATTAGTGGATATTGCAGGGCGTCGTAAGCTCGGTGGGTTTCCAAAATGCGTTGAAGGCGATCGTCGCGTGTACGCAACACGATATCACGTCTCTCACACTCCTGGTCGACTAAAACAACTGCAACTTCATCTGCGACGGGTGCATTGTGTCTTCCACGGTGTTCACCCACAGGACGTCTATCGGCACTTATAACAATTTTGAAATCATTGCTGCCTTGTGGAATTGACTCCAATGCAGCTTTGAATTCACGAACGTACTGGTTAACGCGATGCAGCAATTCTTGAAGTTGACCCAAAAGCTCAGCATTGAGCTGGGGAAAATTGTGATTTCTAACATTGAGCTGTTGCGTGTAATCGGATACAAAATAAATTTGGAGAAATTTGGGTTCATTTTCTGGCAGCAAAGATCCAATAAGGTGATAAACTTGACCTTGTACTTTGAAGGTTGGCATGAACGGTCCTTCCGTTATTTGTTTTGCCCCAAAGGAAGTCATTTGGAAAGCACTGTTATATAAACGAATATTATCCAAAAAACGGTTCGACTGGGGATGATCGCCATTCAGGAGACTTATAAGTAAGTGTGGTGGATCTTGGAAATTTGGAAGAACAATTTTTCCATTTGAGCAGCACATTCCATCTGTCTCTTTCCTCCATTTCAAAGCATGACAAAAATTACAAATTTCTCTCATGTCACCCACGAAAGTAAAGCCAGCATAATTAATTCTAGACGAATATGTGAACCCTGATTTTTCCCTATTGTCCCAAGGTAATAAAATATTTGCATCGTCATTTTCCATGGACTCATCAGCTCCGCTATTTGTTTCTCTATTCATATGGTATCGAGCTCGTTCTATTTCTAGGCGAGATTGACGTTGTTCTGCTGTTTCTGCTCGTCTTAGTTCATCTATTCTTTCCCTTTCAGATGCAAGATAACTTTCATTGTTTCTTTGTACACCTACATAGTTATGTCTAGCTATTTCTAATCGTTCTTCTCTTTGGGAGAGAGATTCAGACTCGCGCGAGAGAGCGTGTCGCTCTCGGTCAGATGACAGACGTGCTTGGCGTTCCTCGATACTCTCTTGAGAACGCAAAGTCGCGGTCCGAGTTCTTTGCGAACTTAAGCGCGACTCCCTTTCTGTGAAAGTCTCTGACTCGCGTGAGAGAGACTGGCGCTCCCGATCAGCAGACAGCCGAACTTCGCGTTCCTGGATATTCTCTTGAGAACGCAAAGTCGCGGTCCGAGTTCTTTGCGAACTTAAGCGCGACTCCCTTTCTGTGAATGTCTCTGACTCACGTGAGAGAGAGTGGCGCTCCCGATCAGCAGACAGCCGAACTTCGCGTTCCTGGATATTCTCTTGAGAACGCAAAGTCGCGGTCCGAGTTCTTTGCGAACTTAAGCGCGACTCCCTTTCTGTGAATGTCTCTGACTCACGTGAGAGAGAGTGGCGCTCCCGATCAGCAGACAGCCGAACTTCGCGTTCCTGGATATTCTCTTGAGAACGCAAAGTCGCGGTCCGAGTTCTTTGCGAACTTAAGCGCGACTCCCTTTCTGTGAATGTCTCTGACTCACGTGAGAGAGAGTGGCGCTCCCGATCAGCAGACAGCCGGTCTTCGCGTTCCTGGATACTCTCTTGAGACCGCAAAGTCGCGGTCCGTGTTCTTTGTGAACTTAAACGTGACTCCCTTTCGGTGAACGTTTCCGATTCACGTGAAAGAGCGATGTGCTCTCGGTTAGCAGATAACCGTGCTTCACGATCTTCTTCCGATTCCTGAGACCTACAAAGTCTCATCCTTTTCGCATTTCGGCTACGCAGCGAAAGGTTAGTTTTTTTTCTTTGAGGCATTTTCAAGGAAAATTAAAGCAATAAACAAAACTAACAACACTTATGACTGAATAGCCTACAAACTTAAAAGAACGGTGCGTCGAACAGTCTAGTGTGACAACGTATCGTCTGTTCGTGGTCGTGACTCAACGAATTGGCAACACTAACTTACTGTATAACGATTGGCACTATTGGATTCAAACTACGAAGTAAATCAAATACAATCTTAACTTCGTACTTCAAACCAATGACCAAAGTTGACCAAACGAAACCAATAAGATAAGCAAATACTTTTTTTTCGACCAATTTAGAAAATCGATAAACCAAGCAACCAAAGAACTTTTACGACACACGCAAGAACTTTTAAGACACCTAACGAAACCCAATTTGCCTAGTAAACACGGTGGACGTCATCCTCGCGCGGAAAATCTTAACACCGCGATTCAGAAAATGACGTCATTTGCACAACGCCATCTATCGGATTTAGATTTCAACTATCAACATTAGTTCTATTTTTAGTCTTAAGATGTCGTTGCAAGTACTATACTTAATTGCGTAACGTAATATTTTACTTCTTGAACTCACTAAATTAATCATATCTTTTGATAGAGTGAACCGATTTCGATGAAACAAAAACTAAGTTAAACCTCAAGTTGCGTATAATTTTTGTATATAAACATTGTCAGCATTGAATTCGTAGATTTTACGTGATGTGCGCACAAACAAACAGACAAACAGACAAACAGACAAACAGACAAAAATTTCAAAAATGATGGAAATGGGTTCTGTTACTTATCTTTTCACACGCTGGCTATTTTTTGTTTCAATTTCTTCAATGTACAAAAATGACTTTTCTACAGATTTATTATATGTATAGATAAACTAGAAAAAAAGAAAATGTTTACAACTGTAACAGAGAACATGAACAAACACGAATTAGCTTTGAGACACAAAATTAAAATTATTACAGTATGGCAAATTGAGCGGGCTTAGCATATGCTGCGCAGTGTTTAAGCGTAGCTACTATGCTGGTCAACGCTGATTTACAGCCCGCCCCCTTTTCTCACAGCACTTATTATAATAATCACTCATTATATAAATACCGAAATTGTTTAGTAACGCGGTGGAGGATGTGTTTAAGACGCTGGACTGGGAAGGACGCGGCATTAAGGCGCCGATTCCCTTGAGAAGCTGATTTTCAAATGAGAATCACGTCTAAACGGCTAGTCGTAATTTATTGGAAAAAATATATGTTATATTAGACCATTTTCTTAATAATTTCATCTGAGCAAATTTTGAGTTTTATTCGTATAACATAGTGTAAAGTTGTAAAGTTAAACCATGTCTAAAACGGACAAAAACACGACAATCACAACAAAACCGCTGGGCATATTTTAATAAAATCGACACCATATCAAAGACAATTTAATTATCAACATTTTGATCTAAAGCTTTTTTTTTAAAGTCATAGAATAATAAGAAAAGTACAAAAAACTACTAAATTTAGGGTCGCGCGGGTGTGAAACGAGTGCGCGTTTTGTTTCCTCAAGGTCGTTGGCGTTAGTCGTCGTCTTAAGGCGCCGATTCCCTTGAGTAGCTGATTTTAAAATGAGAATCACGTTTAAACGGCTTGTCGTAATTTTTTGGAAAAAATATATGTTATATTAGACCATTTTCTTAATAATTTGATCTGAGCAAAATTTGAGTTTTATTCGTATAGCATAGTGTAATTAATTTGTAAAGTTACGTCTAAAACGGACAAAAACACGACAATCACACCAAAACCGCTAAGCGTATTTTAATAAAAATGGACACCATCTCAAAGAAAATTTTATTATCTACATTTTGATCTGAAGCTTTTTTTTTAATGTCATAGAATAATAAGGAACGTACAAAAAACTACTAAATTTCGGGTCGCGCGGGTGTGAAACGAGTGCGCGTTTTGTTCCCTCAAGGTCGTTGGCGTTAGTCGTCGTCTTAATGTAAACGGCGAGTACATCTCACACTTGAGATTTGCGGATGACATCGTCATAATGGCAGAGTCACTGCAAGACTTGCAGCAGATGCTGGATAGCCTGGCTGATTCTTCTGCACGCATCGGTCTCCGGATGAACTTGGACAAAACCCAGATTATGTTCAATTCACACGTCACTCCGGGATCAATTGTGGTCAATGGCGGTGCTCTCAAAGTTGTTCGGGAATACGTTTACCTCGGGCAAACTCTGCAGTTTGGTAAGAACAACTTTGAGAAGGAGGCTAGCAAAAGAATACAGCTGGGCTGGGCGGCGTTTGGAAAACTTCGTCGACTCTTCTCGTCGCGTATCCCACAAAGCCTGAAGACTAAAGTCTTCAACCAGTGCGTCCTACCTGTTATGACCTACGGCGCCGAGACGTGGACACTCACAATACAGCTGGTTCATCGGTTCAAAGTTGCTCAGCGAGTTATGGAAAGGGCTATGCTCGGCGTCTCTAAGGGATCGAATCCGAAACGAGGTGATCCGGCAGAGAACCAAAGTTGTCGACAAAGCTCACAGAATAAGTAAGCTGAAGTGGCAATGGGCCGGCCATATAAGTCGTAGAACCGATGACCGTTGGGGTAGACGTGTTCATGAGTGGAGACCGCGAACTGGTAAACGTAAGGTGGGACGCCCTCAGGGTGGGAGAGAGGGGTGGCTGGTAGCAGCTGGATGACAGTTGCCGAAAATCGAACCAAATGGCGTGCAATTGAAGAGGCCTATGTCCAGCAGTGGACTGCTATAGGCTGATGATGATATAAATACCATACCCACCCTAAATATCAAACTAAACATATATATACACACTTTGTTTTCTTTTTTTGCGCATAGTTATGTATAGTTAAAAATTTAATAAACGGAATAACATAATATATTATATTTATTTTTAATTATTTGTTGTTAAATAAATATTTAACAAGTGCGAGTCGGACTCGCGCACGAAGGGTTCCGTACCATTATCGCAAAACACGGCAAAAACACTTCTGTTGTATGGGAGCCCCACTTAAATATTTATTTCATTCTGTTTTTAGTATTTTTTGTTATAGCGGCAACAGAAATACATCATCTGTAAAAATTTCAACTGTCTAGCTTTCACGGTTCATGAGATATGGCCTGGTGACAGACGGACTGCGGAGTCTTAGTAATAGGGTCCCGTTATTACCCTTTGAGTACGGAACCCTAAAAATGTAAATGATGTGTAGAAAAATAAATAAAGAAGATAATAACAAATTTACTATAACTATTACATAGTAAAATAAACCAATTAATTCAAAAAATCCAACCAAATTAATAATAATCAAAAATTCCAATCTAATTTTGATTATTACAAAAAAAAAATAGGGAAAAAATTAATTCGAGCCACTCTCGTGTAGATTTATTCAACAAAACAACATCTTATGCAGTGTAAAAAAACAACTACTAATAAAATGTATCAGTATTACTCATAATTGTTTTTGTTTATGTACAGACCTAGAACCGGAAAATATAAAAAAGGACTATTCAGATGTAGAAGATACACCACTACAACATTCTGAAATAGATTTGGATGATGTAACTTTAGTGGAATTCAAAACTGAAGTGGAAGACCAAGAAGTATCGAGAAAGAAACGAATAGCCATTGACAAGAGAAGTAAGTATTAGTTAAAATCTAACTGTTTGGTAATCATTAGGTAAACGATCAGGCCGATGGTCCATCTGTTAAGAACTACAGCCTAATTGCTATGCAGGGCAAAGATGTCGGCTTGAGGCCGAACGGTGAGTTTGGTCGACGATTGACGACTTGTTTTTTATGTCCCCCTTGAGCCAGGCCAGTGTGAAGTCTTCCTCGCACCATGTCTTGAGGACGCCTGCGGTGTAATGGGCCTGATCTCTGAAGTGGATCGCGGTGTTTTGGGCTGGTTATGTAACTGCCTTCAGCAGAGCCCAGAGCTGGTCCTCAATGGTTTGTCGGATCACCTCCGCTTGCTCCTGTGTCATGCCCATAAAGGGCTTGGTCATGACGGTGACACACAGCTCGTTGTTCCTGAACGACGCAGTCGCTTCGGCGTAGCTCACCAGGGTTCCATCAACCATATGGGAGTGAGCAGGCTTGCTCTTCTTGCTTACTGAACTATCCTGGCCTCTTATATAACTTACAGAATACAATGCCCAATTTTCTTGAATTTAATTTCGTAAAAAATTACAATGATATTGATAGGGTAGGCAGAGATATTGCGTTTAAGGAAACTACTAATGCCAATGATCATACAATTGCATGTACCTTCCAAGCCCAATTTTAAAATATAACCTCCATGGCTTGGCAATTTTTTTATAAAAGCCTTTAAAGAGAGAATCTTCGGGTAAATGGCAGTCTCAGTGCGAAAACGGGAGTCTTTACTAGAGATGAAACGGATAGCAAATATTCGGCTATCCTTGTACATTGCCGTTTGAGGGTATTAAAATAGGTACGTGGTCATTGATGTATTAAAAAGAGGAAGATACGGGACTGCTCACAGCGCTTGGTCCTACTAATCTAAGTGAATGCCCGTAGCGGGTACTTAGTCGCGCACGGCACATTGTTGATCACACAGCTCATTAATTTCAGTGTTTTTATGTTTTTTTTTTGCAATAAATACGCATCAAAATTACTTCTTGTGTAGCTAAACAGTGTTTAAATAATACCAGGAAGAACAATAAGTCACACGGGATCACTTACCACTCGTAAGTACAGTTAAAAAGGTTAATTTGTTGATAATTACAATAATATTTAATGTTTGCTTCGCCATATTTGTGAGAGCGAGATAGATATTACAAACATGCGTGAGAGACACGATACGCACATATTGCAATGTCATTTCATTCATAATAGTAAACATTCGGTGATTCGGCCAACATTCGGCGGCTAACGCGATTTCGCTTGCACTACAGCGCCGTCTCATATCTCTCTCGTTGTCTATCGGTAACTAGGTTTGGGACTGGTGATGACACTGAACACAGATGTGTGAGTTTCGGTGCATGTAGTCGTGCGCCGAGCCCAGGTTTTCTGATCGCTATGTTAGCGCGTAACGTATCTTCCTCTTTTTAATACATCAATGTACGTGGTTATGTTATTTTAAGTATTTTTATAATTTAAAAAAGATTTATCGGCGATAAATAACATCGGTAAAGAATAGATCGCTTTTGTGGGAATATATTGATACAAACAGTGATGATCATAATTTTGCTGATTGTATTCGATAATTGATATAAGTATATAAGTTTATTATTACATAAAGAACAACAACACCGTACATGGCATATGGAAACAGTGGATTGTACTACCAAGTTTAAAATTATTGTCAGCTTGCCGGGCTCCTAAACTAAGTACGCAGACCTGTATCTTAGGAGTCAGACATTTTGCTTCAATTTATATAATACAATACAACCGTGACTTTTCTGATTGTTTACAGTTGTTGTTAACACAGCGAATGGAGTGAAAGATTGTAGTTGTGTATGTGAGTGTAGTTTGTGTAGGAAGGTGGGTGTGTGAAGTGTAAGTGTTTGATTTTCCTGCTTCACACACATTCATACATCTAGTCATACACACACGCCGGTTATGGGTACTGCGCACTTGGCCTTTCTGAAGATCATCACCTATATAAGGTCTATGTATGTCTTTCTAGGGCGTCCCCTCCTGGCGTTTCCATTCACGTCTGCCTTGTAAATACCTTTCGTTAGTCGCCTTTCATTCATCCTCTTAACATGGCCAAACCATCTTAACAAACTCTTTTTAATTTTAGTCACTAAATCTTCTTTTAAACCACAACGTCACGGTAAAGATATATACAGTATTCTATCTTCATACAAACGGTCGGAACGCGAGTAATGCCTACGTGACTCGAGCTCAGGCCACACTCGTTATACTACCAGTCGCGGACGCGCCGCTGTGACGAATGAACGGTGTGCTGGTTTTGTAAGTAAGCGTGCGATTTGTGAGTATTTTATTCAAATACGTACAAGTACTTACTTTGTTAATATTGTTACGAGCTGGGGTTCTGGGATAAATTATTTAAACAGCAGACTTCAATTAATCACTGTTTATTACGGAAACACTTCTTAGACAATTTTATCACTTCGCACTATTTTTCGCTTTGATCGCTCTGTATCGCTTCTTAATCGAAACTGACTCACGACGAACCCGACCGCTCTTTATATAGCCCGGAAGATGTTTCTAGAACGTTCCATACTGTTCTAGGTACTTCGAGAATCTTCCAGAACAATCGACTTTTGAACTCATCGTTCTCGAAGCTACTAGAAACTTCCAGAATGTTCGGTTCGAACATTCTGGAAAATTCTACACGACACGAACTTTCGAGAACAGTAGTTCCGCTATTCGATACTAGATGGCGCCACTAGTTACTACTTAGTTCTTATACTCGTCACTAGATGGCGCTGCCCTATCTTGTAACATTGCCTCCTTCTTAGACATGCTCGTCCCGAGCATTGTTAGACCCATGATAACGGGCCAACCGATCCACATGAATGACCTTCGATGCACCTCGTGGTCCCTTTTGAATTCGGTAGGTGACGTCATTGATCTTGGTAACTACGCGATATGGTCCATCCCATTTGGCCTGCAATTTAGGCGATTTTCCTTTGCTGCGTACCGGGTTATGTAACCATACCAGAGATCCTTCATCGAGCCCTTATTGTTCGCCTTCCGATCGTAGCGAGTCTTCATCCTACCAGACATCTGCTGACCTGTCTGTCTGATGTGCTCATATACATCATTCATCCTATTCCGTAGTTCATTCGCGTAATCTGTTACATTGCGTGGAGAATCAGGTGGGGTACCGGTGATTAGATCTGCAGGTAATCGTAGTTCTCTTCCGAAATTAGCAAAAGCTGGTGTTACTGCTGTACTTTCATGAACAGCACTCCGATATGCCAGGAGAAATGGTTGAATGTGTTTGTCCCAATCCTTCTGTCTGGTTTCCACAACCTTTGCCAGATACCTCTCCAGCGATTGGTTGAATCGTTCAACCATCCCGTCTGATTGCGGATGATACGCAGTAGTTCTGGTTTTATGAGCACCCATCACACGACACGTCTCCTTGAATACTTCTGACTCGAAGTTCCGGCCTTGATCACTGTGAATTTCCAAGGGTACCCCAAACCGACAAAACACTTCGTGAACTAACTTATCAGCCACCGTAACCGCTTCTTGATTGGGGATTGCAAACACTTCCGGCCATTTTGTAAAGTAGTCCATGACGACCAAGAAGAACTTGTTCCCGCTTTAGCTTTCCGGAAATGGCCCAGCAACATCTAATGCTATACGTTCCCATGGTGCACCAACATTGTAAACCTTTAGTGCCCCTCTGCTACGAGTTTGTGGTCCTTTCACAGCCGCACAACTTGTGCATTTGCGGCACCATTCCTCAACGTCCTCTCGGCAATGGATCCAGTAAAATCGTTCTCGGATCTTGATTAAAGTCCTCTTAACTCCCATGTGACCCCCTGAACATCCATTGTGGTAGAGCTTTAGGATCTCCGGCACCTTAACTTTAGGTACGACCATTTGTAGATGACACTGGTCACCGCGAGCGTTCTCCCATTTCCGGCACAGAACTCCATCCTGGATAACCAAGCTTTCCCACTGTGCCCAATAACTCTTGGTGATGGAACTGGTTGCTGCGACATCACTCCAGTGAGGCCTAGGAGCACCTGATTTCTTCCATTCAAGGATCGGTTTTAGGTCTCTGTCTTCTTGTTGAGCGCTCTGCAAGGTTGCCTTCCAATCTTCGCTAAGATCCGTCCTCAACATCCTCACAAATGTTACGTGCTCAGCCTCTTGCCTGCTACAGGGCTTACATTGATCGGAACACAACCTACGCGAGAGAGCATCTACATCATCGTGTGGTGTTCTGTTCCCTTCACATAATTGTGGCTCACACACAATTTGCGAGATCGAGTTCCTTGGGGCTCTTTCCTCACCGGTCACCATCCGCCACTTAGTCCTGCCATCTACTGGTTTTCCTGATGCTGGTGACTGACTTCCACAATGGCGACTCCTTCGCTTTGGGCAGCTCAACCGGATGTGGCCTCTCTCTCCACAGCTATAGCACCGAGGTGAAGTCACAACATCCCTTATGCAGTGAGCTCGATCGTCCTGTCGTACAGCTTCCACTTCCAAAGCGTAGGCTAGGGCGTTCTTAAGGTTCTTAAAATGGCCTAGCCTTACGGCAGCCCTAACCTCCAGATCGCGGATTCCATCCGTGAATGCCTGTACGAGATTCCCGTCGATCAGCACAGGTGATGACTGGTAAGCCTTCCGGACCAGCTTTTCCACCTCCAGAGCCCACTGCTGTAAGGTTTCGCCAACACGTTGCGATCGGTCCTTCAGCTGGGCGCGAAACACATGTTCCAGGTGCGCGTCGCCGTATCTAGCTTCCAATGCTTCCAGAAGCTTCTCAAAAGTAAGGTCCTGTCCAAGTGCCTCTAACACAGTCAAAGCCTGGTCGCGAAGACCCAAGGTTAGAGCAGTCAAAGCCTGTTCTTTGGTCCACCTATTTGATTTCATGACGGCCTCGAACTGTATCTTGTAGGCAGACCATGACGAAGAGCCGTCAAATGGTGGCACTTTAAAACCAACCGGTGAGGGCGCAACTATCGTAGCTGCCACGGCCCCCCCTCCAGATTTGAGCCCACGAACAATCTTTTCTAACTCGGCGATGCGGATCTCCTGCTGCTGGACCTGGTCCTTAAACTCTTTCATCTCCTTACCGATGGCTGTGCGGAGGTCCTTAATCACCAAGAGCTGCTCCTTCTGACGGCGAGCCTGCTCTTCCTTGTCACGCTGCAGCTGCTCCTCTAAACGGCGCGCCTGCTCCTCCTGACGGCGAGCCTGCTCTTGCATGAATGCCATAAGGGCGGCTAAGTCAGGCGACGTCGACGATTGAGCTGGTTCCGCTGCAGCCGCGGAATCTCCATGTCCACCTGATGACGGTGAGGGAGCGTCTCCAATGCGCCTTTGGTCTACGTCTTGCTGGCGCTGACTCCTGGTGCGCATCCCTTCCGTTTCTTCCTTCGGTAGAACTGGCATAATTTATCCCACTTCTGACACCAATTTGTTACGAGCTGGGGTTCTGGGATAAATTATTTAAACAGCAGACTTCAATTAATCACTGTTTATTACGGAAACACTTCTTAGACAATTTTATCACTTCGCACTATTTTTCGCTTTGATCGCTCTGTATCGCTTCTTAATCGAAACTGACTCACGACGAACCCGACCGCTCTTTATATAGCCCGGAAGATGTTTCTAGAACGTTCCATACTGTTCTAGGTACTTCGAGAATCTTCCAGAACAATCGACTTTTTAACTCATCGTTCTCGAAGCGACTAGAAACTTCTAGAATGTTCGGTTCGAACATTCTGGAAAATTCTACACGACACGAACTTTCGAGAACAGTAGTTCCGCTATTCGATACTAGATGGCGCCACTAGTTACTACTTAGTTCTTCTACTCGTCACTAGATGGCGCTGCCCTATCTTGTAACAATATGTTAGAGAGCAATTATAGCCTATATTGTGCTGTATTTGGTTGCTTGAATTCTTCTATAACGCACCTAAAGATATATTTTTTTAATTACCTGGAACCTCCAAAAGGCAAGACAATAAAAAAAATCCTACAATTTCGCTTTTTCCACCAAGTAAAATACCTGGATCAATAAATATAAATAAGTGGATAAGGTGATAAAGTCACACAGAGTCACCTACCTACGCTCGGGCACAGGCTAGGTTTAAAAAAAAACTAGTAGGTAAAAACTACTAGTAGGCAAGGCTATCTACTTACTTACGTACTTAGCTACTTATATATATTATTTAATTAGAAAAAATATAATTATAAAATTATTACTTCTGAGATTAATAATTGGTAGGTAACTACCTAGTAAGATTTAAAATAAGTTTAATAAAACATATAACATTTACCTCAGATCAGAGAAAAGAATCTGAGATATTTAAAATCACAAAACTAGAAAGAAACTCAAGTAGGTAGAGGCGGGCGGCCCTAACGCGTGTTTAGGTGACGCGCGCTTGTAGGCACTTATTTCAAGGTCAGGGCCGAGTCACAATACTGTTAGAAATTTTTACCGTGACAACGTTGTCTTATTACCTCATTCCTCAATCTATCATTTAAAGTTACACCGCACATATTCCGCAAGGATTCCGCATTTCTACTGCATTAATCCTAGTTTCATGTCTTTTTTGCCATACCAAACCTTCACTTCCATACATTAGCAAATTTATTTCTTTTTTACACTTTCAGTCCTCTACTATGACTCCTATGGTTCACATATTTGGACTTTTTGCATTTAGAATAATAGACGAACTTCTCTAGTACTCAAAAATCGGAATTAGAAAAAAAATAAGGCCATAGAAGACAAAAAAATGCCAATTCTTAAGAAATAAAACTTGACTTGACTTATTTGAAAGTATTGGGCAGTTCTCACAGTCGTAACCTTCGAGCTTTCAAAAATCTACTCCTCCAAATTCCTTCACACCGCACCGGTTTTATGTCCAATTCATACGCTGTGTCAACAATAAAACTCTGGAACGCGCTACCATTTGGCATTAAAAACGCTGAAAGCAAATTTACTTTTAAAAGAAAGGTTCGTGACCACTATTTGAGTCAGACTAAATAGCTCTCATCTAGAGGTAGAAGTCTAGTCATATTAATTATTAATAGGTTTCTCGTTTATTTATTTTTTGATTGGTATATATTAGTCTATTTTATTTGTATATGTGTATTATTATATGTAAGTATATGCATTTTCGTATACGAGTTGTTTTTTTAAATATTATTTTGTTGTACCCATTCACATCGTTGTCCTTTATAACCCAAAGGTTGACTGGTAGAGAATGTCTTGTGGCATTAAGTCCGCCTATGTACCACTATTGTACATGAAGTTTAAATAAATAAATTGGCATATTTTTAAAAAAAAACCTAAGTCCAATATCTCAAAAACGGTTAAGTTTAGGCTGGGGTGTTTCATAGTCAAATTAGTCAGAAATGATGGGAACTATAACCTCTTAATGGATCTAGGTCGACTTAACCAGTAACCCTGTATAGTTGCCTTACTGTGAGAACTTCGGCCTCAAAATATAACTGATCGGTAGGGTAGTCTCTAGGTTTATAAGCATCACTTTAAGAACCGCTCGTTGTGCACGTTCTGCAGGGATCATTGCGGTTTAGTAAGTACCTCCCCACACCGGAATGCAGTACATAATGATTGACTGACAAAGGCTGAGGTACACACGAGTTAGAGTTTCAGAATTGGCAGAGTTCCTGAGTTCTTTAAAAATATATATTAGTCTTCTAATGCTAGCGCAGAGTGCCTCTATATGCGCGTGCCAACTTAGTGTTTCGTCAATAATCACTCCCAGTTACTTAATATTGGGGAGTGTGCTGAGAGCAAGACGCTTACAACCTACTGACTGATGTGGGGGACAAGTGTGAGCTTTAATTATATGAGAGATAAGAGGATGTGGTAATTAAGTGCGGGCGGTAGAACTTGATTAGTTTCGTCTTATCTTAATTCAACGTATATGTTGGGTATAGTCAATAGTACGGACGTCAAAACAAATCACAACCACGCCATCTGTCGGCACTTGCGTGGCGGGGACAGCAGAATATTGCAGTTGAGTACTGTACTGACCGCCTCAGAGTTAAGACGTCGTAGAATCAGTGTCTATCCATAATATTAGTAAGCAAGATTGTAACTGTGAATATTTGAATAAACCCAGTGTATCGAATAATTTGTGTGATTTCATTTGCACGATTATACCCACCGACCTGCCCACACACGATGTCTTAATGGAATACATCCTGACTTCCCAATGGTTTGCATCTATCGGCCAGCCTTGATGCGACATATAAATAAAGTTGTAAAGTACCTAATGTTGATATTTCGTATATTTTTTTAATCCGGTATCCGGCCGGATAGGCCCTTGTTATCCGGTATCGAGCAGATAGAAATTAAGCTGCCCGCCGGACAGTTGCCGAAAATCCGTGTCATCTCTCTTTTACCACTACCACTACTATCGAGAGCCTTCTGGTATATCCGAAGGTTGTGGCGATTGGCGGTTCGCCACAACCAGCTTCACCAGCTTCGGCCAGAAATAGGTCGTTTCGAGTGTTTCGACCTTTAGTCGGACACGGCACCTCCGAGACTAAGATAAGGTGTTTAGATAAGAAGATAGTGACAGTTACTATTAGTCGTAACCATTTCTATCTGGGAGTTGTTGTTGCGATTAGTCGTTACGACTATTTGTTTAGATAAGTCAACGAGATTAAGTTAGCCTTGCCAGGAAATCTATACCAATATTATAAAGAGGAAATGATGAAATGACGCACGGGATCGGTCAATGTGGCGACGCCTGGGGGAGGCCTATGTCCAGCAGTGGACGTCTTTCGGCTGAAATGATGATGATGATTATAAAGAGGAAATATGTTTTTGTTTGTTTGTTTGTACCGAAGAGGCTCCGAAACTACTGGACCGATTTGAAAAATTCTTTCATCTATGGAAAACTAAATTTTTTCGGATTAACAAAGGCTATAATTTATTTTCAAAAAGGTTAGAAATCCATAATTTATTTTTTTATGCACCTGCCATGTTATCTCCACACCACCCTTAGTTGACTGGTAGAGAATGCCTCAAGCAGTAGTAGGCATAAATGTATGTTGCTTGAAGTTAAAGTAAATAAATAAATACAATTTAATCACAGACATACATCTAATATCGCAAGATAACGCAAGTCCGTCAATCTGTATAATAAATTGCAATAATGTAACCCAAAGTAGCAAAATTTTGCCTATAAAATTCATTATTTGGCGTGCGCTGAGAAAACTATTGATGATACATAAAAATTATGTACTACATGATAAAAGTACTCATTATTACTTACAAAAAAGTCTGCAAGAGAATATATCTTATTTTCATAGTTAAGTCACAATAGCAGCTTTTGTGTTCAAAAACAGAATTAGATCGCTGCCGCCCGGTAGAAACAAAAGTTGATTACATTCGTATGGTAGGGTAGGTAGGTTGATAGGTAGGGCAGGTGAGTAGGTTGGTAGGTAGGTAAGTTATGTGGGTAGGTAGGTAAGGTATGTGGGTAGGTAGGTAAGGTATGTGGGTAGGTAGGTAAGGTATGTGGGTAGGTAGGTAGGTAGCCAGTTGACGGTAGCGAAGCCGCGGGGGTCAGCACTAGCTGACCCCCGCGGTTTCGCTAAAGTACTAACTTTATATACCTACTTCGCACTTCACCTATGTACTTCAAATTTTGTGGTTACCAGATTTATCTTTGCAGGATCGACCGTTGCGGAGAAATCCAAACGGATCACACGAAGAGCAAAACTAGAAGATGTTATTACAGAACAGCAAAACAAAAATAAAGGATCTAGCACGAAAGGTATCCAGACAACTCAAAATAGTACAAGCAAAACTACATGTAAAGAGCCTCACACATGTGATGTATGTCAGAGTATCTTTAGTAAAAACAGTGATTTAAATAAGCATATTTGTACACACACTAGTGAGAAACCACACAAATGTGATGTGTGTCAGCGTGGTTTTACTCAAAAAAGTAATTTAACACTGCATATTCGTACCCACACTGTTAAAAAAACATACAAGTGTGATATATGTCTGCATAGTTTTAGTAAAAAATGTGATTTATATCGACATATTCTTACACATCCTGGTCAGAAACCACACACATGTGATGTATGTCAGCGTGGTTTTATTCAAAAAGGTAGTTTAACACGGCATATTCGTGTACACACTGGGGATAAACCTTACAAGTGTGATACATGTCAGCGTTGTTTTAATACAAGGAGTGGTTTAACACAGCATATTCGTATACACACTGGGGATAAACCTTACAAGTGTGATACATGTCAGCGTTGTTTTAATACAAGGAGTCGTTTAACACAGCATATTCGTATACACACTGGGGATAAACCTTACAAGTGTGATACATGTCAGCGTTGTTTTAATGCAATGGGTGATTTAACAAGGCATATTCGTGTACACACTGGGGATAAACCTTACAAGTGTGATACATGTCAGCGTTGTTTTAATACAAGGAGTAGTTTAACACAGCATATTCGTATACACACTGGGTATAAACCTTACAAGTGTGATACATGTCAGCGTTGTTTTATTACAAAGGCTCGTTTAATATATCATATTCGTACACACACTGGGGATAAACCTTACAAGTGTGATACATGTCAGCGTTGTTTTAGTACAAGGAGTAGTTTAACACAGCATATTCGTATACACACTGGGTATAAACCTTACAAGTGTGATACATGTCAGCGTAGTTTTAGTATCAAGAGTACTTTAAATTTACATATTCGTACACACACTGGTGAGAAACCTTACAAGTGTGATACATGTCAGCGTTGTTTTAAAACAAGGAGTAGTTTAACACAGCATATTCGTATACAGACTGGGTATAAACCTTACAAGTGTGATATATGTCAGCGTTGTTTTAGTATAAAAAATAATTTAAATGTACATATTTGTGCGCACGATATTGGGAAACCTTTCAAATGTGATTTATGTCAACGTAGTTTTAGATTTAAGAGTAATTTAAAAGTGCATATTCGAAAAGTACATATTCGTATGCACGGTCGTGTGAAGCCGCACTAGTGTGTTATATTCAATTTATTTATTTCAGATATAACTATTATATAATAAAAAACGTATTATATTCATAGAACATTAATTTAAAAACAGATAAAGACCCCCAAAATAATAATATTGATCTATTCTAATATTAAAATTATAATCTTCAGGTCTTGAATGTCAACAATTCAAAATAATAAATTTTATATATGTATGTCAGCCCTGTTTTCTAATAAGAGTTATTTATATAAACATATTCGTACACACACTTATGAGTAGATACAGGATTATAAGGATTTTACATATTAACCTTTTTTCACCGCTAACTCGAAACCCGAACCCAAACTAATTTCCAAGCTAGATTGTTTTAATATTCGTGGTATAGCATTGGAATGTTTCAAAGATTACCTGAGGCATCGTACCCAGCTGGTAAAGATTGGCTCTAGTTACATTAATAATAATAATAAAGTGAAGTAGGAAGTGTGTAGCGCATGCGATGGACGCAACCGTTGAATGAAAACGTTATGCGCGCATACTTTGGGGCTACAGAGGGGGGAAGTAACCTGACTGCGTACCGTGTTCGGATGCTCTCTCTGTTTCAGGTGCTTGAGCCAGCTGTGAACGTTTCGGCCCAACGTCTGTCGGATCAAGTGCGGGTCATCCAACGTAACCGTATGTTGGATGATGCCGTACTTGATAGACTGCAGAATGAATCACGGAATAGCCGTGTCTCGCCTGCCTTGCCACCGGCCGTGGTGCAACTGCAACCCAGTGTTTCACCGCGACCTGATCACGATGGTGAGGATGACGACGACGGGGCTATATCTGTGAGTACCCAATGCAATGCACGTTTAAGGAGCGCTTTGGAATGTGCATTCAGCGAGTATCGATCCACACCGCCTGAGCTTAGACCTCGACTACCTCGTCTGCCCATGCATAAAAAAATAGGGCGCTGGTGTGTGCTCTAGATTCGCAGCTATCTAATGTTTTTGATAGCAGCAAAGATCTTGCCGATACCCACTCAATGCTGTACTGTGCGGCTGCTGCGGCATGTCGTGTAGCTAACGTCAAATTCCCAAAAAGTGACAGAACTACACGACCAGCTGTACCAGCTTGGCAGTCCAGGATTGAGCGTCGTATCGGTGAAGCTAGAGCACTCATCGGCAAGCTTATCTGCTTCAGGAATGGTAACACTCGCCCTAGAGTGATGCGCTTTGTGAGGCGGGCGTTCTCGGGGACTGATATCAGTTCTCGAGATTATCTATCCCGCGTCACAGAGCGTATCGACTTCCTGAAGCAGAAAATCTATGCATGGGCAAACCGTATTCGTCGGTACAAGCGGCGAGTGGAGCGATACACGCAGAATCGTACATTCCAGAACAACGAAACGTGGGTTTATAGGGCTTGGGAGCGACCCATCCAAGGTGTGACTGATGCGCGCCTACCAGATGATGACGCCATGTATTCGTTCTGGCGCAATATCTGGTCGGTGCCTGTCAGTCACACCGAGGGTGACTGGACTCGGGAGGTCGAACAAGCGTGCGATCCGATACCACAAATGGGGGCAATTACCATCAGCCCCCAAGATGTAGCTCGTGCAGTCCGTCCGTTGCCTAACTGGAAATCTCCAGGGCCGGACGGACTGCACAACTTTTGGATTAAGTGGTTCCAAAGGTCGCACGCTTGTTTGGCAACTCAGTTCCAGTCTGCCTTGGAGTCAGGATCGCTGCCCCAGTTCCTAACGACAGGAATAACCCACCTGCTCCACAAAACAGGTAGTACTGCGGAGCCTAAAAATTATAGACCAATAACATGTTTACCGACGGTCTATAAAGTTTTTACATCCATTCTGAGAGCTAAAATTAATCAACATATTGACACGAATTCAATCATGTCTGCTTCTCAGAATGGATGTAGGAACGGGTCCCGCGGTACTAAGGAGCTGCTCCTTATAGACATTGCCATTAGCCAGCAGGTTCGCCGTTCCCGAAGGGATCTGGTGACATGTTGGATAGACTACAAGAAGGCCTATGACTCAGTGCCACATACATGGCTCATGAGGGTGCTGGAGTTGTATAAAATTGATGCAACTCTGCGCACCTTCCTGATGTCGTGTATGGGGCAGTGGAGGACGGTTCTTCGCTATCCAGGATGTCAACAGATTCAAGAGGACAGCGAACCTATAAGGATCGAGCGTGGAATATTTCAGGGCGATAGTCTGAGTCCACTGTGGTTTTGTTTAGCCCTGAACCCTCTTAGTACATTGCTGGAGGGTTCAGGCCTGGGCTATCGGTTGAGAAGACGAGGTCAGGTCATATCTCACCACCTTTACATGGATGATCTGAAGCTCTTTGCCTCCAACAACTTGCAACTGATGAAGCTACTGAAGGTTACAGAAACCTTTAGTGACGCCATCAGGATGGAATTTGGTGTGGACAAATGTGCAGTCATGCATGTAAAGCGAGGGGAGATTATGGAATCCGTGGGAATACAACTCTCGGTCCCTTTCAACCTTCGATCCCTTTCCTCAACCGAAACTTACAAGTATTTGGGTATGTCGGAAGCACTAGGCATCAACGCTACTGACGTGAAACATTCGTTGAAGGAACGCTTCTTTGGCCGCCTGAAAAAAGTACTAAATAGTCTTTTATCAGGCGGAAACAAGGTGCGCGCCTTCAACGGCTGGGTCATGCCGGTCTTGATGTATTCTTTCGGCATACTCAAATGGACTCAGACAGAACTTGACGCCCTGGATAGGAGAGTCCGCACATTGCTTACCGCAAATCGTATGCATCACCCACGATCATCGGGTATGAGACTGTATATCCCGCGGAAGTGCGGTGGTCGTGGCTTTTTAAATGCTAAGACCCTGCACAACCGCGAGGTATGCAGTCTTAGGGAATACTTCCAGGCCGTCGACGTGGGTATGCATCGAGATGTGGTAGCGGTGGACAAGGGCCTTACCCCGCTCTCCTTGGCTAACGAGAACTGGCGCAAACCTATAGTTCTAGATACTAATGACCGCAGGGAGGTATGGCAGAGCAAGGAGCTTCACGGTCGCTTCTACCGGGTCCTACATGGGCCCGATGTTGATCTTTTAGCGTCCGTGGCCTGGCTGCGATTTGGTGACCTTTTCGGGGAAACCGAAGGTTTTGTCTTTGCGATTATGCACGAAGTTATGATGACGAACAACTACCGGAAATACATTGTGAAGGACGGCACAGTTGACATCTGTCGGGCATGTCACCGGCCGGGAGAATCTATCCGTCACATTATCTCCGGTTGTTCTAGTCTGGCTAACGGAGACTACTTGCATAGACACAACCTTGTAGCCAGGATTATCCATCAGCAACTTGCTCTTAAATACAATCTTGTGGAATCGGAAGTGCCTTACTATAAGTATGTGCCCGACCCAGTTCTCGAAAATGGCAATGTCACATTGTATTGGGATCGGTCTATCATCACTGACAGGACTATTGTTGCCAATAAGCCTGACATAGTGGTGATAGACCGACTAGAGCGTCGCGCAATGATTGTTGATATAGCGGTCCCCCATGACGAGAACCTCGTGAAGGCTGAGAGAGATAAGAAAAGCAAGTATCTTGATCTGGCTCGCGAGGTTGTCGACATGTGGGATGTGAATACAGCAGTCATTGTGCCGATAGTCGTGACGGCCAATGGCATAATAGCCAAGAGCCTCGACGAACATCTGAGGAGGCTCTCGTTGGGCAGCTGGATCAAGGGCTTGATCCAGAAAGCGGTACTCCTGGACACGGCGCGTATCGTTAGGAGGTTCCTCTCTCAAGAGCCCTGACCACCGGTAGCTTGGACCCTGTTCCCGATACCGGTGGGCTACTATTTTTGTATTTTTAAATGTTTTTTTATTTTATTTTTTATAGAATAATATTTAAAAATGTAAAGATATGTATATATAAAATGATTAAATGGAATAATAATAAAAGGAACAACAGCGAATAGCGAACCTGTAAGGATCGAGCGAGGTATATTTCAGGGCGATAGCTTGAGTCCACTTTGGTTTTGCCTAGCCCTGAATCCTCTAAGCATGCTGCTGGAGAATTCAGGGCTGGGCTATCGGTTGAAGAGAGGCGGTCAGGTTATATCTCACCTCCTTTACATGGATGACCTGAAGCTCTTTGCCCCCAGCAATCTTCATCTGATGGAGCTACTGAAGGTAACTGAAACTTTTAGTAACGCCATCAGGATGGAGTTTGGTGTGGACAAATGTGCGGTCATGCATGTAAAGCGAGGAGAGATTGTGGAATCCGTGGGAATTCAACTCGCGGATTCCATAAACCTAAGATCCCTCTCTCCAAACGAAACCTATAAGTATTTGGGTATGTCGGAAGCGTTAGGTATCAGCACTACTGACATGAAGCAATCGTTGAGGGAACGCTTCTTTGGCCGCCTGAAGAAGGTATTCAATAGCCTTCTTTCGGGCGGAAACAAGGTGCGCGCCTTCAACGGTTGGGTCATGCCAGTATTGATGTACTCTTTCGGCATACTCAAATGGACTCAAACGGAACTTGACGCCCAGGATAGACGGGTCCGTACACTGCTGACTGCATATCGAATGCATCACCCACGATCGTCGGTCATGAGATTGTATATCCCACGGAAGTGTGGAGGCCGAGGCTTTTTAAATGCCAAAAACCTCCACAACCGCGAGATATGCAATCTCAGGGAATATTTTCTAAACACAGACGTGGGTATGCATCGAGATGTAGTAGCAGTGGACAAGGGACTCACCCCGCTCTCCTTGGCGAATGAGAACTGGCGCAGGCCTGTAGTGCTTGACACTAACGACCGCAGGGAGGTATGGCAGAGTAAAGAGCTTCACGGACGCTTTTTCCGGGCCCTACATGGGTCCGATGTAGACCAATCAGCGTCCGTAGCCTGGCTACGTTTCGGTGACCTCTTTGGGGAAACCGAAGGTTTTGTCTGTGCAATTATGGACGAAGTTATCATGACGAATAACTACCGGAGATTTATTGTGAAGGATGGCACGGTTGACATCTGTCGGGCATGTCACCGGCCGGGTGAATCGATCCGCCACATTATCTCTGGTTGTTCTCGTCTAGCTAACGAAGAGTACTTGCATAGGCACAACCTTGTAGCCAGGATTATCCATCAGCAAGTTGCTCTGAAATACACTCTTGTGGCATCGGAGGTGCCATACTACAGGTATGTGCCCGACCCAGTTCTCGAGAATGGCAATATCACATTGTACTGGGATCGGTCCATCATCACTGACAGGACTATTGTAGCCAATAAACCTGATATAGTGGTGGTGGACCGAATCGAGAGGCGTGCAATGATTGTTGACATTACCGTCCCTCATGACGGGAACCTTGTGAAAGCTGAGAAAGATAAGCTAATTAAGTATCTTGACTTGGCTCGCGAGGTTGTCGACATGTGGGATGTGGACACAGCGATCATTGTACCGATTGTCGTGTCGGCCAATGGCTTAATAGCCACGAGCCTCGACCAACATCTTAGGAGGCTCTCGTTAGGCGGCTGGGTCAAGGGCCTGATCCAGAAAGCAGTATTGCTGGACACGGCTCGTATTGTTAGGAGGTTCCTCTCTCTGGAGCCCTGACCGCCGGTAGCTTGGACCCTGTTCCCGATACCGGTGGGCCTCTATTTTTTATATTTTTAAATGTTTTTCGTTTTTGTATGAGTTTTTTAAAAATATTTAAAAATGTAAATAATAAGAATGAATATGAATAAAGGAGATAATAATAAAAAAATAAAAAATCATACAACCACCAAACTTAGAAAAATTATACCACAGAAGAAACCAGATCAAAAATACCTATTTATAACATTCAGTTTGATAAATCCACAACAAATCCAATAAAATTTCAGAAAATTACTTGAAACCAGTTGACGCCATCACTGACAGACGTCAACCAAACAATTTATAGAATGGAAAAGTGTAAGGAAAAAGCAATATAATGTTGACGAGAGCAGCTGCCTGTCGCGCACGCCATCCACCCCCGGACTCGTTGCTCAGCTCCGCCTCGCCGCCGCCGGACCTCGGATCACCAGTGTCATCGGCGGCTACAGTTGCGTCGAGCTCGAGCGACGAGTATTTTTCCCCGCCGACGTCGCCAACACCTGTACGTCGGCAGGGGAGAGGCCGGCCACCGAGGAGCTTGGGATCTAGGGGCCAACCGGCCCCGAGACGGGTTCCCGCTGCCGGTGGTTGTGTGCAGCGCATGAAATGGACTCAAGGTATGAATGAGAACGTCATGCGCGCATATTACGGGTCAACAGAGGGGGGAACTCACCTCACTGCGTACCGTGTCAGGATGCTGTCTCTGTTTCGGGACCTAGAACCAACCGTCAATGTCTCGGCCCAACGATTGTCGGATCAGGTGCGGGTCATTCAGCGTAATCACAGGTTGGACGACGCCGCACTTGATAGGCTGCGCTCAGAAGTGCTGAGCAACCAAATCGTCTCAACCCCGACACAGACCGCGGCACCACCAGCCACTATTGTGATCCCGCCGCGGTCCAATCATGTTAACGATGAGGCAGATGATAGGGTTGCCACAGTAAGTAGCCAGTCCAACGAAAGATTGAGGAGCGCACTGGAAGATGCGCTTCGCGAGTATAGGTCAACACCGACTGAAGTTCGACCCCGATTACCACGGTTGCCTATGCACAAGAAGAATAGGGCGCTGGTATGTGCTTTGGACTCGCTGCTTAAGAACATCTTTGAAAGCAGCGAGAACCTCGTTGATACGCATTCAATCCTGTATTGCGGGGCTGTTGCGGCATGTCGTTTAGCTAATGTTAAGTTCCGAAATGAAGCTATTCGACCAAAGCCTGCCGTGCCAGCCTGGCAATGCAGGATCGACCAGCGTATCGATAGGGCTAGGGTACTCATCGGCAAACTATGCTGCTTCAGAGAGGGCAATACACGACCACGTGTGATGCGCTTCGTGAGGCGGGCATTTTCGGGGACTGGGATCAGTCCTCAAGAATACATGTCCCGTGTCACGGAGCGCATCGACTTCTTGAAGCAGAAAGTGTGTGCATGGGCCAGCCGTATTCGGCGGTATAAGCGGCGGGTTGACCGGTACTCGCAGAATCGCATGTTCCAGAGCGATGAGAGGTGGGTATACAGAGCTTGGGAGCGACCTGAGCAAAGTGTGACTGACGTGTGCCGCCCGGATGATGTCGCTACGAGTACATTCTGGCGTAGCATCTGGTCGGTACCCGTCTATCATACTGAGGGTGACTGGATGCGTGATGTCGAGCGCGTGTGTGAAGCTATACCAGAAATGGAAAAAGT
The DNA here is from genome assembly GCA_949775005.1 of Orthosia gothica. NCBI lineage: Eukaryota > Metazoa > Arthropoda > Insecta > Lepidoptera > Noctuidae > Orthosia > Orthosia gothica. Next base: position 61,289,813 of record OX459034.1, on the reverse strand, counting down.
TATAATTAGTCCCTCAGATGTAGCCAAAGCAGTTCGTCCGCTTCCGAACTGGAAGTCTCCAGGACCGGACGGACTGCATAACTTCTGGCTAAAATGGTATAGCAGCTCACACGCGTTTCTGGCATCTCAATTCCAGTCATGTTTAGAATCTGGGTCGCTTCCGCAGTTTTTAACAACAGGTGTTACCCACCTGCTCCATAAGACAGGTAGTCCCGCGGAACCCAAGAATTATAGACCAATAACATGTTTGTCGACGGTTTATAAACTTCTTACATCCATCTTGAGAGGAAAAATTAATGTACACATTGAAAGTAACTTAATAATGTCTGCCTCTCAGAATGGATGTAGGAATGGGTCCCGCGGCACTAAGGAGCTACTCCTCATTGACATGGCCATAAGCCAGCAGGTTCGTCGATCCCGCAAGGATCTGTCGACATGCTGGATAGACTACAAGAAGGCCTACGACTCTGTGCCGCATACATGGCTCATGAGGGTGCTGGAGTTGTACAAAATAGATGCAACTCTACGCGCCTTCCTTGAGTCATGTATGGGGCAATGGAAGACGGTCCTTCGATATCCAGGATGTCGACTGATTCAGGGGGATGATGAGCCTGTATGGATTAAGCGGGGGATATTTCAGGGCGACAGTTTGAGTCCACTTTGGTTCTGCTTAGCCCTGAATCCTCTAAGTACACTGCTGGAGGATTCAGGACTAGGCTATCGGTTGAGAAGAGGTGGTCAGGTCATATCTCACCTCCTTTACATGGATCATCTGAAGCTCTTTACCCCCAACAAATTCCAACTGACGGAGCTATTGAAGGTCACTGAAACCTTCAGTAACTCCATCAGGATGGAATTTGGTGTGGACAAATGTGCAGTCATGCATGTAAAGCAAGGGGAGATTATGGAATCCGAGGGAATTCAACTCTCTGATTCCATACACCTTAGACACCTCTCCTCGACTGAAACTTACAAGTATTTGGGTATGTCGGAAGCGTTGGGCATCAACAGTACTGACATGAAGCAACTGCTGAAGGAGCGTTTCTTTGGCCGCCTGAAAAAGCTATTAAATAGCCTTTTGTCAGGCGGAAATAAGGTGCGCGCCTTCAACAGTTGGGTCATGCCGGTTTTGATGTACTCTTTCGGCATACTCAAATGGACTCAGACCGAGCTCGACGCCCTCGATAGGAGGGTCCGGACACTGCTGACCGCAAACCGGATGCATCACCCACGATCATCGGTGATGAGACTGTACATCCCGCGGAAGTGTGGGGGTCGAGGCTTTTTAAACGCCAAGACTCTTCACAACCGCGAGATGTGCAGCCTCAGAGAATACTTTTTAAAAGCTGAAGTGGGTATGCACCGGGATGTGGTCGCAGTGGACAAGGGACTCACCCCGTTGTCCATGGCTAAAGAGAACTGGCGCAAACCTGTAATACTAACGACTGATGAACGCAAAGAGGTATGGCAAGGCAAGGAGCTACACGGGCGCTTCTATCGGGCTCTCCATGGTCCCGATGTAGATTTCCCAGCATCCGTATCCTGGCTACGTTTTGGCGACCTTTTCGGGGAAACTGAAGGTTTTGTCTGTGCAATTATGGACGAAGTTATCCTGACGAATAACTACCGGAGACATATAATGAAGGACGGGACGGTTGAAATATGTCGGGCATGCCACCGTCCGGGAGAATCCATCAGGCATATTGTCTCTGGTTGTTCTCGTCTGGCTAACGGCGAGTACTTACACAGGCAAAACCAAGTGGCCAGGATTATTCACCAGCAACTTGCTTTTTACAATCTAGTGGAATCGGAGGTCCCGTATTACAAGTATGTGCCCGACCCAGTTCTCGAAAATGACCATGTCACGTTGTACTGGGATCGGTCTATCATCACTGATAGGACTATTGTTGCCAATAAGCCAGATATAGTGGTGATAGACCGATTAGCGCGCCGCACAATGATAATCGATGTCACGATCCCGCATGACGAGAACCTCGTGAAAGCTGAGAAAGAGAAACAAATCAAGTATCTCGACTTAGCACACGAGGTTGTCGACATGTGGAATGTGGACTCGGCGATCATTGTGCCGATTGTCGTTACGGCCAACGGCCTGATGGCCAAGAGCCTCGACGACCATCTGTCGAGGCTGTCATTGGGCGGTTGGATCAAGGGTCTGATACAGAAGGCAGTACTCCTCGATACGGCTCGCATTGTGAGGAGGTTCCTGTCTCTGGAGCCCTAACCACCGGTAGCTTGGACCCTGTTCCCGATACCGGTTGGCCTCTATTTTTTATATTTTTAAATGTTTTTAAGATTTCTTTTTTTTTAAATATTTAAAAATGTATTGAATAAGAAAAAAGATAAATAAAAGAAATAATAATAAATAATCTGTGGCCTGACTTGTCAAGCGTGACAACTGAAAATTTTTCATTCCTTAGTTTTATGAATTTGATGCTATGAAATCATTGTAATTCCCACATAAGATCCGAATAAAAACAATTTCAACAATGTATTACCCTTATGTGTATAAAAAAACAAGAAGGAGAACCCAGTAACAATTTTTCAAAATGAAGCAAACAACACAATGTCAACTTAAGCAGAAATGCTGACAAGAAGCCAGGCCCGAACCAAAAACACACGCCTACCACCTCCGGCCTCGTCGCCCAGCTCCGCCTCGCCGCCGCCGGCAACCAGCCCCACCGTGAGTGCTGTGACACCGGCCGTGGCAGTTGCGTCGAGCTCGAGCGACGAGTATTTCTCTCCGCCGACGACACCACCACCTGCGCGTCGACGGGGAGGCCGCTTAGGACCTCGAGGCTTACCGGTCTCTGATAGGGTCCCAGCACCCGGCGGGAGTGTGCAGCGCATGAAATGGACGCAATCCATTAACGAAAATATCATGCGCGCATACTTTGGGGCTACAGAGGGAGGAAACAACCTGACCGCGTACCGTGTCCGGATGCTGTCTTTGTTTCAGGTGCTTGAGCCAGCCGTCAACGTTTCAGCCCAACGACTTTCGGATCAGGTGCGGGTCAACCAGCGTAATCGCATGTTGGATGATACTGTACTTGATCGCCTCCGAACGGAAATGGGTAACCGTGTTACTGCCCCATCGTCGCAAGCTGTGGTGCTACCACAGTCCAACCACGCTGACGAGGAGAGCCTCGTTTGCCCATGCATAACAAAAATAGGGCGCTGGTGGCTGTTCTGGATTCGCAGTTGTCAAACTATTTTGATGACTGCGAAGACCTCACTGATACACACTCGATCATGTACTGCGCGGCTGTAGCGACATGTCGTGTAGCTCACGTCAAAGGAGAATGTCCAAAAGTGGTACCAAAAAGTCTCACGCATCAAGACCAAAATTGTATAGTAATTAGTTTTATAATTTTTTACGACATTACGCGTCGCGGATTTGATTTTTGAATAGGGAATGGATTTTACTTTTGAGTTTAAAAGTATGGATATTGTTTTACTCTCTATAAATGACGTTCCGTTTCCCATGATAAATGATTAACGTAACCTTGTTTTTTGGAAGTGTCATGATCACTGTAAAAAAATTATACGTTTCCAATTCTACATTAATTAAGAAATCTAGAATAGAATCTTATCATTTACTTATAAAAGATTAGGTATCATTATTTTATCTATGGTTAATTGGCCGTTCACAGCAGCCGGTCATAAAGATTTTTAGAATGCAATTGAATCGATTTTTGATGAATCTACTAACCAGTGATGGTTTCTTTTGTTTTATAAATAACTATAACGTTCTTGTATAACGTGTCTATAATAAAATACGTCGTTGATAGTGTCGAACAAAATAGACCTAGTTTTTAGGTTATTTTCGATTTTATGAAATATCTCCAAAACCCGGGTTTTGTTTTCAATAAGAAGTTTTGTAGGAGTTAACATGGTCAGTGTAGTCTATAAAAAACAAAGTTTGATTTTGATGCAGCTTGGTACGGGACCCCATACATCGATGAGCATTCTCCTTTGTAGATGACAGAGCTACACGACCGAAACCAGCCGTACCGGCTTGGCAGTGCAGGATCGAACGTCGTATTGGTGGGGCCAGAGCACTCATCGGCAAACTAATTTGTTTCAGGGAGGGCAATAATCGCCCAAGAGTGATGCGTTTTGTGAGGCGGGCATTTTCGGGGACTGATGTCAGCCCCCGAGACTATATATCCCGTGTCACAGAGCGCATCGACTTCCTGAAACAAAAAGTGCTTGCATGGGCAAACCGCATTCGTAGGTATAGGCGGAGAGTGGAGCGATACACCCAGAATCGCACATTCCAAAGTAATGAAAGGTGGGTTTATCGGGCTTGGGAGTGACCCAACCAAGGTGTGACTGATACGCGCCTGCCGGATGATGATGCCATGTGTTCATTCTGGCGCAGCATCTAGTCAGTGCCTGTCAGTCACACCGAAGGTGAATGGACTCGGGAGGTCGAACGAGCGTGCGATGCAATACAAGAAATGGGGGCTATCACGATCAGCCCCTAAGATGTAGCCCATGCAGTCCGTCCGTTGCCAAACTGGAAATCTCCAGGGCCGGACGGGCTGCACAAATTCTGGATAAAGTGGCTACAAAGGTCGCACGCTCGTTTGGCATCTCAGTACCAGGCAGCCTTAGAGTCTGGTTCGCTACCCGAGTTCCTTACAACAGGAATAACCCACCTGCTCCACAAGTCTGGTAGCACCGCGGAACCCAAAAATTATAGACCTATTACATGTTTACCAACGGTCTATAAGGTTCTTACATCCATTTTGAGAGTTAAAACTTAATAAACACGTCGACGATAACTCGATCATGTCGGTCTCTCAGAATGGATGTAGGAACGGGTCCCGCGGTACTAAGGAGCTACTCCTTTTAGATATGGCCAATAGCCAACAGGTTCGGCGTTCCCGAAAGGATCTGTCGACATGTTGGATAGATTAAAAGAAGGCCTATGACTCGGTGCCTCATACATGGCTCATGAGGGTGCTAGAATTGTATAAAATAGATACAACTCTACGCACCTTCCTGATGTCGTGTATGGGGCAGTGGAGCACAGTCCTTCGCTATCCAGGATGTCGAAATATCCAGAGGAATAGCGAACCTGTAAGGATCGAGCGAGATATTTTTCAGGGCGATAGTTTGAGCCCACTTTGGTTTTGCCTGGCCCTGAATCCTCTAAGCGTGCTGCTGGAGAATTCAGGACTAGGCTATCGGTTGAAGAGAGGTGGTCAGGTTATACTCACCTCCTTTAAATGGATGATCTGAAGCTCTTTGCCCCCATCAATCTTCAGTTGATGGAGCTACTGAAGGTAACTGAAACTTTTAGTAGCGCCATCAGGATGGAGTTTGGTGTGGACAAATGTGCGGTCATGCATGTAAAGCGAAGGGAGATTTTGGAATCCGTGGGAATTCAACTCGCGGATTCCATAAGCCTGAGATCCCTCTCTCCAAACGAAACCTATAAGTATTTGGGTATATCGGAAGCGTTAGGTATCAGCACTACTGACATGAAGCAATCGTTGAGGGAAAGCTTCTTTGGCCGCCTGAAGAAGGTACTCAATAGCCTTCTTTCGGGCGGAAACAAGGTGCGCGCCTTCAACGGTTGGGTCATGCCGGTATTGATGTACTCTTTCGGCATACTCAAATGGACTCAAACGGAACTTGACGCCCTGGATAGGCGGGTCCGTACATTGCTGACTGCAAATCGAATGCATCACCCACGATCGTCGGTCAAGAGATTGTATATCCCGCGGAAGTGTGGCGGCCGAGGCTTTTTAAATGCCAAAAACCTCCGCAACCGCGAGATATGCAATCTCAGGGAATATTTTCTAAACACAGACGTGGGTATGCATCGAGATGTAGTAGCAGTGGACAAGGGACTCACTCCGCTCTCCTTGGCGAATGTGAACTGGCGCAAACCTGTAGTGCTTGAAACTAACGACCGCAGGGAGGTATGGCAGAGTAAGGAGCTTCACGGACGCTTTTTCCGGGCCCTACATGGGTCCGATGTAGATCAGTCAGCGTCCGTAGCCTGGCTGCGTTTCGGTGACCTCTTTGGGGAAACTGAAGATTTTGTATGTGCAATTATGGATGAAGTTATCATGACGAATAACTTACCGGAGATTTATTGTGAAGGATGGCACGGTTGACATCTGTCGGGCATGTCACCGTCCGGGTGAATCGATCCGCCACATTATCTCTGGTCGTTCTCGTCTAGCTAACGAAGAGTATTTGCATAGGCACAACCTTGTAGCCAGGATTATCCATCAGCAACTTGCTCTGAAATACACTCTTGTGGCATCGGAGGTGCCGTAACTACAGGTATGTGCCCGACCCAGTTCTCGAGAATGGCAATATCACATTGTACTGGGATCGGTCCATCATCACTGACAGGACTATTGTAGCCAATAAGCCTGATATAGTGGTGGTGGACCGAATCGAGAGGCGTGCAATGATTGTTGACATTACCGTCCCGCATGACGGAAGCCTCGTGAAGGCCGAGAAAGATAAGCAAATCAAGTATCTTGACTTGGCTCGCGAGGTTGTCGACATGTGGGAAGTGGATACAGCGATCATTGTACCGATAGTCGTGTCAGCCAATGGCTTAATAGCCACGAGCCTCGACCAACACCTTAGGAGGCTCTCGTCGAAGCCTATGTCCAGCAGTGGACTGCTATAGGCTGATGATGATGATGATATAAATACCATACCCACCCTAAATATCAAACTCAACATATATATACACACTTTGTTTTCTTTTTTTTGCGCATAGTTATGTATAGTTTAAAATTTAATAAACGGAATAACATATATTTATTTTTAATGATTTGTTGTTAAAGAAATATTAACAAGTGCGAGTCGGACTCGCGCACGAAGGGTTCCGTACCATTATCGCAAAACACGGCAAAAAAACACGTTTGTTGTATGGGAGCCCCACTTAAATATTTATTTTATTCTGTTTTATTTTGTTTTATAGCGGCAACAGAAATACATCATCTGTAAAAATTTCAACTGTCTAGCTATCACGGTTCATGAGATACAGCCTGGTGACAGACGGACTGCGGAGTCTTAGTTATAGGGTCCCGTTATTACCCTGTGGGTACGGAACCCTAAAAATGTAAATGATGTGTAGAAAAATAAATAAAGAAGATAATAACAAATTTACTATAACTATTACATCGTAAAATAAACCAATTAATTCAAAAAATCCAACCAAATTAATAATAACCAAAAATTCCAATCTAATTTTGATTATTACAAAAAAAAATAGGGAAAAAATTTATTCAAGCCACTCTCGTGTAGATTTATTCAACAAAACAACATCTTATGCAGTGTAAAAAAACAACTACTAATAAAATGTATCAGTATTACTCATAATTGTTTTTGTTTATGTACAGACCTAGAACCGGAAAATATAAAAAAGGACTATTCAGATGTAGAAGATACACCACTACAACATTCTGAAATAGATTTGGATGATGTAACTTTAGTGGAATTCAAAACTGAAGTGGAAGACCAAGAAGTATCGAGAAAGAAACGAAGAGCCATTGACAAGAGAAGTAAGTATTAGTTAAAATCTAACTGTTTGGTAATCATGAGGTAAACGATCAGGCCGATGGTCTATCTGTTAAGAACTGCAGCCTAATTGCTCTGCAGGGCAAAGATGTCGGCTTGAGGCCGAACGGTGAGTTTGGTCGACGATTGACGACTTGTTTTTTATGTCCCCCTTGAGCCAGGCCAGTGTGAAGTCTTCCTCGCACCATGTCTTGAGGACGCCTGCGGTGTAATGGGCCTGATCTCTGAAGTGGATCGCGGTGTTTTGGGTTGGAGTGGCTGGTTATGTAACTTCCTTCAGCAGAGCCCAGAGCTGGTCCTCAATGGTTTGTCGGATCACCTCCGCTTGCTCCTGTGTCATGCCCATGAAGGGCTTGGTCATGACGGTGACACACAGCTCGTTGTTCCTGAAAGACGCAGCCGCTTCGGCGTAGCTCACCAGGGTTCCATCAACCATATGGGAGTGAGCAGGCTTGCTCTTCTTGCTTACTGAACTATCCTGGCCTCTATATAATATAATCATAAGCCGAGCCTTCCCGTGAGCGTCGAAGGTGTACATGAGCAGGGTAGTATTGCGGATCTGTTTCGGCAGCATTTTAGAGTACTATCACCCCTAAACAATGAGTCGCAGCTGCCTGCGCCTGATCCTGGGACCGTCTGCTCCACGCGAAGCGTTACGTTTACTGCAAAACGGATTGCCGCTGTAATTAAGGACATGGTTAGAGGAAAATCGCCCGGGCATGACGGTCTCAGCATCGAGCACCTGCAGCATGCTGGAATCCACTTGCCACGAGTCTTATGTATGTTTTTAAATTTATGTCTGGGCCATTCTTATTTACCTGTAAAGTTAATGCGTACAACTGTTGTTCCGATCATTAAAAATAAAACGGGTGACTCGTCTGTGCTATCAAACTATAGACCTATTTCTTTAGCGATGATAATTGCTAAGGTGCTGGACAGTCTGCTTGTATGTCAGCTTGATCAACATCTAAAAATAAATGACGCTCAATTTGGGTTTCGACCCGGTTTATCTACAGAGAGTGCTATCCTAAGCCTGAAGCAGACTGTGCAGTACTACACAGCAAGAAAGACTCCAGTATTTGCGTGTTACCTAGATTTGTCAAAAGCATTTGACCTTGTATCTTACAATGTGCTTTGGGGCAAACTGCAGCATGAGACAGATGCGCCACGGGAAGTAATAAATTTGTTTAAATTTTGGTATGCTAATCAACAGAACCGTGTTAGATGGGTAAACTCCTTTTCATCTGAGTACAGGCTTGAGTGTGGGGTGAGGCAGGGGGGGCTGTCCTCGCCCGCGTTGTTTAATCTGTACATGAATAATCTGATCAATGAGCTTAGCAGTACTGGAATCGGCTGTCATATTGATGGTGTATGCATTAATAATATAAGTTATGCAGACGATATGGTTCTGCTGAGCCCATCGATCAGTGCTTTGAGGAAACTGATTAACGTGTGTGAATTGTACGCTGGGACCCATGGGCTCAAATATAATGCAGCAAAGAGCGAATTCATGATGTTTAAAGGTGAACGCGCACCTAGACGCACCGCACTCGCCGCACGCGCCGCAGTCATCGCATTTTGTAAATCTTTATATGAAATCGTATGCAACCTCGCGCACCTATCCACGCCGCACTACCCGCACGAGCCGCATTTCAGCAAAATACTGTAGGTATACGGATTACACCAGCGCGTGCGGATGACGTCATCAGACTCGGCGGGCGATGCGGGCGGCGCGGCAACATGATCCTTATCCGTATGAAAATATAGTTCAAGATGTACAGAAGTGGATACAATGCGTGCGGCGCGGATAGCGCGGGGCCAAGAGAAAATGCGATGACTGCGGCGCGTGCGGTGAGTGCGGCGAGTGCGGTGCGTCTAGGTGCGCGTTCACCTTAAAGCAGCTGTTAAATGCTACAGCACAATTCCACCGGTTATGCTGTGCGGCAGACCTCTAAAAAGAGTTGCAAATTTTAAGTATCTGGGTCATTGGGTCTCAGACGACTTAAAAGATAACGTTGATGTAGAACGGGAGCGCAGGTCACTGGCTGTTCGATGTGGGATGTTGGCCCGCAGGTTTGCACGTTGTACGGCTCAGGTTAAGGTGACGCTTTTCAAAGCCTACTGCCAATCCTTCTACACGTGCAGCCTGTGGGTGAACTTTACGCAGAGGGCATATGGTGGCCTGCGCTCACAATATAACAATACGTTCCGGATGTTGATGGGGCTGCCGCGTTTTTGTAGCGCGTCCGGCATGTTTGCCGACGCGGACGTTGATGGTTTTGCGGCCATCGTGCGCAAGAGATGCGCATCTCTACTACGCCGTGTTCGCGCCAGCCCCAACACCATTCTTAGAGCGTTGGCTGAAAGGTGGGACTCTCCGATCTTGGGGCGATGGATACGCCGCACGCAGTCAAATAGACATGCCCCAGGTTCGGCGTGCCTCTCACAGCTTAGAATAAATAGATTAAAAATTACTAACACTATTTTATAAGTTTACATTGTTACTAACAAAATATGGAAGTGATTCTGAAATAAATTTATTTAATTTAATTTATATAACTTACAGAATACAATGCCCAATTTTCTTGAATTTAATTTCGTAAAAAAATACAATGATCTTGATAGGGTAGGCAGAGATATTGCGTTTAAGGAAACTACTAATGCCAATGATCATACAATTGCATGTACCTTCCAAGCCCAATTTTAAAATATAACCTCCATGGCTTGGCAATTTTTTTATAAAAGCCTTTAAAGAGAGAATCTTCGGGCAAATGGCAGTCTCAGTGCGAAAACGGGAGTCTTTACTAGAGATGAAACGGATAGCAAATATTCGGCTATCCTTGTACATTGCCGTTTGAGGGTATTAAAATAGGTACGTGGTCATTGATGTATTAAAAAGAGGAAGATACGGGACTGTTCACAGCGCTTGGTCCTACTAATCTAAGTGAATGCCCGTAGCGGGTACTTAGTCGCGCACGGCACATTGTTGATCACACAGCTCATTAATTTCAGTGTTTTTATGTTTTTTTTTTTGCAATAAATACGCATCAAAATTACTTCTTGTGTAGCTAAACAGTGTTTAAATAATACCAGGAAGAACAATAAGTCACACGGGATCACTTACCACTCGTAAGTACAGTTAAAAAGGTTAATTTGTTGATAATTACAATAATATTTAATGTTTGCTTCGCCATATTTGTGAGAGCGAGATAGATATTACAAACATGCGTGAGAGACACGATACGCACATATTGCAATGTCATTTCATTCATAATAGTAAACATTCGGTGATTCGGCCAACATTCGGCGGCTAACGCGATTTCACTTGCACTACAGCGCCGTCTCATATCTCTCTCGTTGTCTATCGGTAACTAGGTTTGGGACTGGTGATGACACTGAACACAGATGTGTGAGTTTCGGTGCATGTAGTCGTGCGCCGAGCCCAGGTTTTCTGATCGCTATGTTAGCGCGTAACGTATCTTCCTCTTTTTAATACATCAATGTACGTGGTTATGTTATTTTAAGTATTTTTATAATTTAAAAAAGATTTATCGGCGATAAATAACATCGGTAAAGAATAGATCGCTTTTGTGGGAATATATTGATACAAACAGTGATGATCATAATTTTGCTGATTGTATTCGATAATTGATATAAGTATATAAGTTTATTATTACATAAAGAACAACAACACCGTATATGGCATATGGAAACAGTGGATTGTACTACCAAGTTTAAAATTATTGTCAGCTTGCCGGGCTCCTAAACTAAGTACGCAGACCTGTATCTTAGGAGTCAGACATTTTGCTTCAATTTATATAATACAATACAACCGTGACTTTTCTGATTGTTTACAGTTGTTGTTAACACAGCGAATGGAGTGAAAGATTGTAGTTGTGTATGTGAGTGTAGTTTGTGTGTAGGAAGGTGGGTGTGTGAAGTGTAAGTGTTTGATTTTCCTGCTTCACACACATTCATACATCTAGTCATACACACACGCCGGTTATGGGTACTGCGCACTTGGCCTTTCTGAAGATCATCACCTATAAGGTCTATGTATGTCTTTCTAGGGCGTCCCCTCCTGGCGTTTCCATTCACGTCTGCCTTGTAAATACATTTCGTTAGTCGCCTTTCATTCATCCTCTTAACATGGCCAAACCATCTTAACAAACTCTTTTTAATTTTAGTCACTAAATCTTCTTTTAAACCACAACGTCACGGTAAAGATATATACAGTATTCTATCTTCATACAAACGGTCGGAACGCGAGTAATGCCTACGTGACTCGAGCTCAGGCCACACTCGTTATACTACCAGTCGCGGACGCGCCGCTGTGACGAATGAACGGTGTGCTGGTTTTGTAAGTAAGCGTGCGATTTGTGAGTATTTTATTCAAATACGTACAAGTACTTACTTTGTTAATATTGTTACGAGCTGGGGTTCTGGGATAAATTATTTAAACAGCAGACTTCAATTAATCACTGTTTATTACGGAAACACTTCTTAGACAATTTTATCACTTCGCACTATTTTTCGCTTTGATCGCTCTGTATCGCTTCTTAATCGAAACTGACTCACGACGAACCCGACCGCTCTTTATATAGCCCGGAAGATGTTTCTAGAACGTTCCATACTGTTCTAGGTACTTCGAGAATCTTCCAGAACAATCGACTTTTGAACTCATCGTTCTCGAAGCTACTAGAAACTTCCAGAATGTTCGGTTCGAACATTCTGGAAAATTCTACTACTTCACTCCATTCTCCGACATTCCGCTCGGTCTTTTTTTTAAAAGAGTAACCATGGAGTTTCTTGCCGGTTCTTCTCCATAGGAAACGACCAACCCGAACCGTGCACATTGTCGACGTTTTATAAGTGCCCATGTAGGCCTATATGAAATAAAAAAAATGATTTTGATTTTGGTCACAAATCCCGACCTTGGTATAATGCAGAATGTGCCCACGCTGAGGCCCGAAAAGAGTCTGCCTACCAAGCCTGGGTCGGAGCCCGCGACCGCAAAGTTAGAGCGCGTAGGGTTCGCGCAAGGAAAAGAGCCTTTAATTCTGCAGCCAAGTTCTGCAAGCGGGTTCTGCGTCAGGCGCGTTTTGACCATATTGGACGTATTGGGGCCAAGCTGGCATCGCATCCTCCGGGTAGCAAACAGTTTTGGTTCCTGTCTAAAGCGGTTGAAACGAATTTCTGTCGTCCCACTTTACCTCCAATGCTGAAACCTGATGGGTCGCTGGCTTACTCTGCAAGTGAGAAAGCAAATTTATTTGCGTCTCTCTTCGCTAACAATTCGCGTCTGGACCCTGGCTCCAAGCAACCACCTTCTGTACCTCATTGCGACTCTTCGATGCCGGAGATCGCTGTGCACATTAAAGAGGTCCGGAAAGTATTGTGCAGTCTAGACGTGGATAAGGCCAGCGGGCCTGACGGTATTCCAGCGAGAGTGCTGAGGCAGTGTGCGCCTGTACTGTCTCCTGTGTTGACACGCTTGTTCCGCCTCTCTCTTCTCAAAGGAACGGTGCCAAAATCCTGGAAGCTTGCAAATGTGCAACCAGTGCCCAAAAAAGGCAACCGTGCTGACCCTGCCCATTACCGTCCGATCGCCATTACCTCCATACTGTGCAAAGTTATGGAAAGGGTACTGAACAGTAAGTTGCTGACCTACCTTGAAGACAATAATCTCCTCAGTGACCGTCAATATGGCTTTCGCCGGGGACGGTCAACTAGCGATCTTCTCGTGTATGTCACGCACTGCTGGGGCGAAGCCATCGAGAGACACGGCGAAGCTCTTGCTGTTTCGCTTGATATCTCGAAGGCCTTCGACAGGGTCTGGCACCCAAGTCTACTCTGTAAGCTTCCTGCCTATGGCATCCCCGCTGGTTTTTGTAGCTGGATATCAGACTTCCTTAACGAACGGTCGATCCGAGTAGTCATTGACGGCTGCTCCTCTGACCTTATGGCTATCGATGCCGGCGTTCCTCAGGGGTCTGTTCTCTCTGCAACTCTTTTTCTGCTGCACATCAATGACCTACTTCAGCCTGGTATTGTTGGGTACGCAGATGACAGTACTGTTTCAGAGAGATACTTGTCCAGCGCAAAAACCAGCGTGGATGAAGTTCGTTCCTTGAGAGAGGCTATGGTGAGGCGGACAGATTTGACCTTAAGCCTTGTCTCCCAGTGGGGTGATGAAAATCTGGTCTCCTTTAACGCCACCAAAACACAAGCGTGCCTTTTTACCGCTAAAAGGAGACTTTTCGATCTTACTCCTACTTTCCGGGGTGCGTCTGTTCCTGTGACTGATCGGCTCGAGCTCCTAGGCATGGAGTTGAAATCCAGTCTCAACTTCGGCGCATCCATTGAGTACAAAGCCCAAATTGCGGCCAAAAAACTGGGCATCCTAAATAGAGTGAAGCGATACTTCACGCATGGACAGCTTTTAACCCTATGCAAAGCGCAAGTCCGATCCTGCATGGAGTATTGCGGCCACCTTTGGGATGGCTCAGCAAAGTATCAGCTTGCCGCGCTTGACTCGGTGGAACGCAGAGCCAAGAGGCTCATCGGCGACGTTGAACTGGTGGATGCCAAGCTTAATAGCTTGGCTCATCGCCGCAAGGTTGCCTGCTTGTCGGTCTTCTACAGACTGTACTTCGGTGAGTGTGCTCAAGAGCTCCACGACCTCATCCCACCAGCCGCCTTCTACCATCGGACATCTAGACGCACTGCAAGTTACCATCCTTACCTTGTTGCCATTCCACCAATTCGCACCAAGCGCTTCCAAACATCCTTCATAATGCGCACAGCGAATGAATGGAACTGCGTCTGTTTTTCCGAACGCATTCAACCCGAATCTCTTCAAAGTTAGAGTGAACAGGCTTCTTCTGGGTAAGCTCACTCCATCGTAGACTCTGTCTCTGTCACCTCTGACCTAGACTAGAGTCAAGAGCAAACCCATCACAAAAAAAAAAAAAAAAAAAAACATGTCGCGCCATCTAGTGAGATTTATTTGAACGTAATTTTTAGTTTTATAAAGTCCAATGCTTCTGTAAAATAATTGAATAACATATTGCAGGCATTTTTATTTATAATACACTAGAAAAAAAGAAAATGTTTACAACTGTAACAGAGAACATGAACAAACACGAATTAGCTTTGAGACACAAAATTAAAATTATTACAGTATGGCAAATTGAGCGGGCTTAGCATATGCTGCGCAGTGTTTAAGCGTAGCTACTATGCTGGTCAACGCTGATTTACAGCCCGCCCCCTTTTCTCACAGCACTTATTATAATAATCACTCATTATATAAATACCGAAATTGTTTAGTAACGCGGTGGAGGATGTGTTTAAGACGCTGGACTGGGAAGGACGCGGAATTAAGGCGCCGATTCCCTTGAGAAGCTGATTTTCAAATGAGAATCACGTCTAAACGACTAGTCGTAATTTATTGGAAAAAATATATGTTATATTAGACCATTTTCTTAATAATTTCATCTGAGCAAATTTTGAGTTTTATTCGTATAACATAGTGTAAAGTTGTAAAGTTATGTCTAAAACGGACAAAAACACGACAATCACAACAAAACCGCTGGGCATATTTTAATAAAATCGACACCATATCAAAGACAATTTAATTATCAACATTTTGAACTGAAGCTTTTTTTTTTAAAGTCATAGAATAATAAGAAAAGTACAAAAAACTACTAAATTTCGGGTCGCGCGGTTGTGAAACGAGTGCGCGTTTTGTTTCCTCAAGGTCGTTGGCGTTAGTCGTCGTCTTAAGGCGCCGATTCCCTTGAGTAGCTGATTTTAAAATGAGAATCACGTTTAAACGGCTTGTCGTAATTTTTTGGAAAAAATATATGTTATATTAGACCATTTTCTTAATAATTTGATCTGAGCAAAATTTGAGTTTTATTCGTATAGCATAGTGTAATTAATTTGTAAAGTTACGTCTAAAACGGACAAAAACACGACAATCACACCAAAACCGCTAAGCGTATTTTAATAAAAATGGACACCATCTCAAAGAAAATTTTATTATCTACATTTTGATCTGAAGCTTTTTTTTTAATGTCATAGATTAATAAGGAAAGTACAAAAAACTACTAAATTTCGGGTCGCGCGGGTGTGAAACGAGTGCGCGTTTTGTTCCCTCAAGGTCGTTGGCGTTAGTCGTCGTCTTAATGTAAACGGCGAGTACATCTCACACTTGAGATTTGCGGATGACATCGTCATAATGGCAGAGTCACTGCAAGACTTGCAGCAGATGCTGGATAGCCTGGCTGATTCTTCTGCACGCATCGGTCTCCGGATGAACTTGGACAAAACCCAGATTATGTTCAATTCACACGTCACTCCGGGATCAATTGTGGTCAATGGCGGTGCTCTCAAAGTTGTTCGGGAATACGTTTACCTCGGGCAAACTCTGCAGTTTGGTAAGAACAACTTTGAGAAGGAGGCTAGCAAAAGAATACAGCTGGGCTGGGCGGCGTTTGGAAAACTTCGTCGAGTCTTCTCGTCGCGTATCCCACAAAGCCTGAAGACTAAAGTCTTCAACCAAAAACCTACGGCGCCGAGACGTGGACACTCACAATACAGCTGGTTCATCGGTTCAAAGTTGCTCAGCGAGTTATGGAAAGTGCTATGCTCGGCGTCTCTAAGGGATCGAATCCGAAACGAGGTGATCCGGCAGAGAACCAAAGTTGTCGACAAAGCTCACAGAATAAGTAAGCTGAAGTGGCAATGGGCCGGCCATATAAGTCGTAGAACCGATGACCGTTGGGGTAGACGTGTTCATGAGTCGAGACCGCAAACTGGTAAACGTTAGGTGGGACGCCCTCAGGGTGGGAGAGAGGGGTGGCTGGTAGCAGCTGGATGACAGTTGCCGAAAATCTAACCAAATGGCGTGCAATTGGAGAGGCCTATGTCCAGCAGTGGACTGCTATAGGCTGATGATGATATAAATACCATACCCACCCTAAATATCAAACTAAACATATATATCCACACTTTGTTTTCTTTTTTTTGCGCATAGTTATGTATAGTTAAAAATTTAATAAACGGAATAACATATATTTATTTTTAATGATTTTTTGTTAAATAAATATTTAACAAGTGCGAGTCGGACTCGCGCACGAAGGGTTCCGTACCATTATCGCAAAACACGGCAAAAAAACACTTCTGTTGTATGGGAGCCCCACTTAAATATTTATTTTATTCTGTTTTTAGTATTTGTTGTTATAGCGGCAACAGAAATACATCATCTGTAAAAATTTCAACTGTCTAGCTATCACGGTTCATGAGATACAGCCTGGTGACAGACGGACTGCGGAGTCTTAGTAATAGGGTCCCGTTATTACCCTGTGGGTACGGAACCCTAAAAATGAAAATGATGTGTAGAAAAATAAATAAAGAAGATAATAACAAATTTACTATAACTATTACATAGTAAAATAAACCAATTAATTCAAAAAATCCAACCAAATTAATAATAATCAAAAATTCCAATCTAATTTTGATTATTACAAAAAAAAAATAGGGAAATAAATAATTTGAGCCACTCTCGTGTAGATTTATTCAACAAAACAACATCTTATGCAGTGTAATAAAACAACTACTTATAAAATGTATCAGTATTACTCATAATTGTTTTTGTTTATGTACAGACCTAGAACCGGAAAATATAAAAAAGGACTATTCAGATGTAGAAGATACACCACTACAACATTCTGAAATAGATTTGGATGATGTAACTTTAGTGGAATTCAAAACTGAAGTGGAAGACCAAGAAGTATCGAGAAAGAAACGAAGAGCCATTGACAAGAGAAGTAAGTATTAGTTAAAATCTAACTGTTTGGTAATCATTAGGTAAACGATCAGGCCGATGGTCCATCTGTTAAGAACTACAGCCTAATTGCTCTGCAGGGCAAAGATGTCGGCTTGAGGCCGAACGGTGAGTTTGGTCGACGATTGACGACTTGTTTTTTATGTCCCCCTTGAGCCAGGCCAGTGTGAAGTCTTCCTCGCACCATGTCTTGAGGACGCCTGCGGTGTAATGGGCCTGATCTCTGAAGTGGATCGCGGTGTTTTGGGTTGGAGTGGCTGGTTATGTAACTGCCTTCAGCAGAGCCCAGAGCTGGTCCTCAATGGTTTGTCGGATCACCTTCGCTTGCTCCTGTGTCATGCCCATGAAGGGCTTGGTCATGACGGTGACACACAGCTCGTTGTTCCTGAACGACGCAGCCGCTTCGGCGTAGCTCACCAGGGTTCCATCAACCATATGGGAGTGAGCAGGCTTGCTCTTCTTGCTTACTGAACTATCCTGGCCTCTATATAATATAATCATAAGCCGAGCCTTCCCGTGAGCGTCGAAGGTGTACATGAGCAGGGTAGTATTGCGGATCTGTTTCGGCAGCATTTTAGAGTACAATCACCCCTAAACAATGAGTCGCAGCTGCCTGCGCCTGATCCTGGGACCGTCTGCTCCACGCGAAGCGTTACGTTTACTGCAAAACGGATTGCCGCTGTAATTAAGGACATGGTTAGAGGAAAATCGCCCGGGCATGACGGTCTCAGCATCGAGCACCTGCAGCATGCTGGGATCCACTTGCCACGAGTCTTATGTATGTTTTTAAATTTATGTCTGGGCCATTCTTATTTACCTGTAAAGTTAATGCGTACAACTGTTGTTCCGATCATTAAAAATAAAACGGGTGATTCGTCTGTGCTATCAAACTATAGACCTATTTCTTTAGCGACGATAATTGCTAAGGTGCTGGACAGTCTGCTTGTATGTCAGCTTGATAAACATCTAAAATAAATGACGCTCAATTTGGGTTTCGGCCCGGTTTATCTACAGAGAGTGCTATCCTTAGCCTGAAGCAGACTGTGCAGTACTACACAGCAAGAAAGACTCCAGTATTTGCGTGTTACCTAGATTTGTCAAAAGCATTTGACCTTGTATCTTACAATGTGCTTTGGGGCAAACTGCAGCATGAGACAGATGTGCCACGGGAAGTAATAAATTTGTTTAAATTTTGGTATGACAACAATAACAAACAATGTGATACAGAACCGTGGTAGATGGGTAAACTCCTTTTCACCTGAGTACAGGCTTGAGTGTGGGGTGAGGCAGGGGGGGGCTGTCCTCGCCCGCGTTGTTTAATCTGTACATGAATAATCTGATCAATGAGCTTAGCAGTACTGGAATCGGCTGTCATATTGATGGTGTATGCATTAATAATATAAGTTATGCAGACGATATGGTTCTGCTGAGCCCATCGATCAGTGATTTGAGGAAACTGATTAACGTGTGTGAATTGTACGCTGGGACCCATGGGCTCAAATATAATGCAGCAAAGAGCGAATTCATGATGTTTAAAGGTGAACGCGCACCTAGACGCACCGCACTCGCCGCACGCGCCGCAGTCATCGCATTTTATAAATCTTTATATGAAATCGTATGCAGCCTCGCGCACCTATCCGCGCCGCACTACCCGCACGAGCCGCATTTCAGCAAAATGCTGTAGGTATACGGATTACACCAGCGCGTGCGGATGACGTCATCAGACTCGGCGGGCGATGCGGGCGGCGCGGCAACATGATCCTTATCCGTATGAAAATATAGTTCAAGATGTACAGAAGTGGATACAATGCGTGCGGCGCGGATAGCGCGGGGCCAAGAGAAAATGCGATGACTGCGGCGCGTGCGGTGAGTGCGGCGAGTGCGGTGCGTCTAGGTGCGCGTTCACCTTAAAGCAGCTGTTAAATGCTACAGCACAATTCCACCGGTTATGCTGTGCGGCAGACCTCTAAAAAGAGTTGCAAATTTTAAGTATCTGGGTCATTGGGTCTCAGACGACTTAAAAGATAACGTTGATGTAGAACGGGAGCGCAGGTCACTGTCTGTTCGATGTGGGATGTTGGCCCGCAGGTTTGCACGTTGTACGGCTCAGGTTAAGGTGACGCTTTTCAAAGCCTACTGCCAATCCTTCTACACGTGTAGCCTGTGGGTGAACTTTACGCAGAGGGAATATGGTGGCCTGCGCAAACAATATTACAATACGTTCCGGATGTTGATGGGGCTGCCGCGTTTTTGTAGCGCGTCCGGCATGTTTGCCGACGCGGACGTTGATGGTTTTGCGGCCATCATGCGCAAGAGATGCGCATCTCTACTACGCCGTGTTCGCGCCAGCCCCAACACCATTCTTAGAGCGTTGGCTGAAAGGTGGGACTCTCCGATCTTGGGGCGATGGATACGCTGCACGCAGTCAAATAGACATGCCCCAGGTTCGGCGTGCCTCTCACAGCTTAGAATAAATAGATTAAAATTACTAACACTATTTTATAAGTTTACATTGTTACTAACAAAATATGGAAGTGATTCTGAAATAAATTTATTTAATTTAATTTATATAACTTACAGAATACAATGCCCAATTTTCTTGAATTTAATTTCGTAAAAAATTACAATGATCTTGATAGGGTAGGCAGAGATATTGCGTTTAAGGAAACTACTAATGCCAATGATCATACAATTGCATGTACCTTCCAAGCCCAATTTTAAAATATAACCTCCATGGCTTGGCAATTTTTTTATAAAAGCCTTTAAAGAGAGAATCTTCGGGCAAATGGCAGTCTCAGTGCGAAAACGGGTGTCTTTACTAGAGATGAAACGGATAGCTGTTTGACCGGATACCAAATATTCGGCCATCCTTGTACATTGCCGTTTGAGGGTATTAAAATAGGTACGTGGTCATTGATGTATTAAAAAGAGGAAGATACGGGACTGCTCACAGCGCTTGGTCCTACTAATCTAAGTGAATGCCCGTAGCGGGTACTTAGTCGCGCACGGCACATTGTTGATCACACAGCTCATTAATTTCAGTGTTTTTATGTTTTTTTTTTGCAATAAATACGCATCAAAATTACTTCTTGTGTAGCTAAACAGTGTTTAAATAATACCAGTAAGAACAATAAGTCACACGGGATCACTTACCACTCGTAAGTACAGTTAAAAAGGTTAATTTGTTGATAATTACAATAATATTTAATGTTTGCTTCGCCATATTTGTGAGAGCGAGATAGATATTACAAACATGCGTGAGAGACACGATACGCACATATTGCAATGTCATTTCATTCATAATAGTAAACATTCGGTGATTCGGCCAACATTCGGCGGCTAACGCGATTTCGCTTGCACTACAGCGCCGTCTCATATCTCTCTCGTTGTCTATCGGTAACTAGGTTTGGGACTGATGATGACACTGAACACAGATGTGTGAGTTTCGGTGCATGTAGTCGTGCGCCGAGCCCAGGTTTTCTGATCGCTATGTTAGCGCGTAACGAATCTTCCTCTTTTTAATACATCAATGTACGTGGTTATGTTATTTTAAGTATTTTTATAATTTTAAAAAGATTTATCGGCGATAAATAACATCGGTAAAGAATAGATCGCTTTTGTGGGAATATATTGATACAAACAGTGATGATCATAATTTTTCTGATTGTATTCGATAATTGATATAAGTATATAAGTTTATTATTACATAAAGAACAACAACACCGTTCATGGCATATGTAAACAGTGGATTGTACTACCAAGTTTAAAATTATTGTCAGCTTTCCGGGCTCCTAAACCAGGTACGCAGACCTGTATCTTAGGAGTCGGACATTTTGCTTCAATTTATATAATACAATACAACCGTGACTTTTCTGATTGTTTACAGTTGTTGTTAACACAGCGAATGGAGTGAAAGATTGTAGTTGTGTATCTAGGAGTGTGTATATGAGTGTAGTTTGTGTGTAGGAAGGTGGGTGTGTGAAGTGTAAGTGTTTGATTTTCCTGCTTCACACACATTCATACATCTAGTCATACACACACGCCGGTTATGGGTACTGCGCACTTGGCCTTTCTGAAGAACATGTAACGGCTTGGTCTGCGCTAGGTAATCTGCGCAGGCCGCTAACTGATAGTTAGGAGGTAGTTAGAAAAACAGCTTGTTAATTTAATACATATATTTAGGGTTATATATAACAGCTAGGTCGTGGGTTCTAGCGCCATTCAGTTCTGAACAAATTCCTTCACGCGGATAAAATAGTAAAAGGGTACCGTCCCTTGGCAGCACGTGGTAGACGTGGGGACCGGTCAGCACCGGCACATCGATAGGTCGCCGGAACTGAAGCAGCCAGGGGTGCGCAGGGTAGGCTGCGCTGGCACCGGCTCGCGCGACGGCAGGCCGCAGGTAGGCAGGCTGGACCGGGCAACGTGCGTAGGCTGGCACGGCGGTAAGCCGCAGGTGTCAGGTAAGAGGACCTGGCGGTGGGCGTAGGCAGCGTGCAGGTAGTTGGCAGCGTGCAGCAGTGGGAGAACGTCAAGCCTCAGCCCGTACAATGAGGTTGGCAGCACGTGGTAGACGTGGGGCGGTAGGCCGCGGCCGGCTCAGCTGCAGGCCGCAGGGACTGTAGCGGTTAGGGGTGCGCAGGGTAGGCTGCGCACGCCGCTACGTCCTTCGGTAGCGCGTAAGCCGGACGGTACGCCCGTACGTAGATCCCGTACTAAGAGCCCTGAAAGCACCATAGGGTGCGCATGTTAGATGCGGTGCAATAAGCAGCAAGCCGCATGCGATGTACCAGCCTCGTCCCCATTTTAGGCCAAGGAACGGTATGGGAACATTATAGGTGAAAGCTCAGCACATCGCAGCGGTTTACAGGTAAGAAACTTGCACACATAGCAAGCACATTGACAGATGCAAAGTTAGGTTAAGTATGAACACGCTAGCATTTATTAACATAAGTAAACGTGATCACTTACAATAAAACACGGAGACACAATCCAATGCGGTAGAAACACATGCTCATAGCAAATTCCTTTGTCCCAGGCGACCCTTAGCCACGCGTCCAACATGACAGTGCAAAACTGATATTAAATAGGTGATGGAATCGGTATTGGTCGCCTGGCACAAAGAATAAGGTACAATAATTAAACTAATGAGAAACTCACCCTAA
Source organism: Orthosia gothica (assembly GCA_949775005.1). Classification (NCBI taxonomy): domain Eukaryota; kingdom Metazoa; phylum Arthropoda; class Insecta; order Lepidoptera; family Noctuidae; genus Orthosia; species Orthosia gothica. Next base: position 61,267,220 of record OX459034.1, on the reverse strand, counting down.
ATCGGGGCACACAGAATCGTGAGGATCGAAAGTATGTAGTCAGCTAAGCCACCGGAATCGAAATGAACGAGTGACAGTATTCCGGAAGGTTAGAGTTGTGCCGTGTTTTTAGAGATGTGACTATTAACCGACTAATTTTGATATTAGTATCATTCGACTATTTTCAGTTGAGATCTCACAACGCTACAAACATCACCTATAAGGTCTATGTATGTCTTTCTAGGGCGTCCCCTCCTGGCGTTTCCATTCAAGTCTGCCTTGTAAATACCTTTCGTTAGTCGCCTTTCATTCATCCTCTTAACATGGCCAAACCATCTTAACAAACTCTTTTCAATTTTAGTCACTAAATCTTCTTTTAAACCACAACGTATCGGTAAAGATATATACAGTATTCTATCTTCATACAAACGGTCGGAAAGCGAGTAATGCCTACGTGACTCGAGCTCAGGCCACACTCGTTATACTACCAGTCGCGGACGCGCCGCTGTGACGAACGAACGCTGTGCTGGTTTTGTAAGTAAGCGTGCGATTTGTGAGTATTTTATTCAAATACGTACAAGTACTTACGTCTCTAACATAACACTTTGTTAATATGTTAGAGAGCTATTACAGCCTATATTGTGCTGTATTTGGTTGCTTGAATTCTTCCATAACGCACCTAAAGATATTTTTTTTTAATTACCTGGAACCTCCAAATGGCAAGACAATAAAAAAAATCCTACCATTTCGCTTTTTCCACCAAGTAAAATACCTGGATCAATAAATATAAATAAGTGGATAGGGTGATAAAGTCACACAGAGTCACCTACCTACGCTCGGGCACAGGCTAGCTTTAAAAAAAAACTAGTTGGTTTTATTCACAGGCTAGGCTATCTACTTACTTATGTACCTACTTAGCTACTTATATATATTATTTAATTAGAAAAAATATAATTATAAATTTATTACTTCTGAGATTAATAATTGGTAGGTACCTACCTAGTAAGATTTAAAATAAGTTTAATAAAACATATAACATTTACCTCAGATCAGAGAAAAGAATCTGAGATATTTAAAATCACAAAACTAGAAAGAAACTCAAGTAGGTAGAGGCGGGCGGCCCTAACGCGTGTTTAGGTGACGCGCGCTTGTAGGCACTTATTTCAAAGTCAGGGCCGAGTCACAATACTGTTAGATATCTTTACCGTGACAACGTTGTCTTATTACCTCATTCCTCAATCTATCATTTAAAGTTACACCGCACATACTCCGCAAGGAGTGCATTTCTACTGCATTAATCCTAGTTTCATGTCTTCTTTGCCATACCAAACCTTCACTTCCATACATTAGTGATGATTACATTACATTAGCTAATATATTTTCTGTTTCATCATAAGTTTACGTTAAAATCCATGTTCTAATTTACTTTTAATTTCACGTAAGTTATATCTGTACAACGGAATAGTTTTATTTATTTTGTTATACATGCGTATATACGTGCGGTTCCGTTGCCGGTGTACGTGACGATCACCTACTAACGACTGCTCCGCAAAAATATCGCCTTTTAGTGTCAAATTAAGTAATTTCTCCATTTAAAGCGCTAAATCAGATAGAACTAAGATCATTCTGAAAGTGGAACTAATTAGTGCGATCAATAAAAGTGAAATAGTGCATTAAAAAACAATCAGAACAAATACGATATTTCGAGGTTATCTGTCAAAAAAAAATTCAACCATAGACTTCGAGCGCTACGACTCAAAACGGAAGTTCAAAATCTCAATAAAAAGATCGAACAACAACAGCTAAACAACAGGCAGAATAACGTGATCCTGCACGGAATTCCAGAAGAAAGAGATGAAAAATACGAAATCCTAGAAGCGACGGTGAAAGAAACACTGAAAACAATAGATGTTGACATTACAAGCAGTGAAATAAACAAAGTGCAGAGATTAGGAATAAAGGGGAGAACAGATGGCAAAAACAGACCTATCCTGCTCACTACTACTACCTTAAGCAAGAAAATACAAACTCTGAAACACAAGCAAAATATGAAAGACAACATCTACATCACACACGGCCTCCCCAGAGATAAACTACAAGAAAATAAAGCGTTTCAGAACAAAAGAGAGAGAGTGACAAGAGAAAAAGGGAGTCACAAACGCCAATCCCAAATAGTTCGACAAACACCCAGTCAGATCCAAAAGTGCAACGTTTTAATGCATTTCAATACATGCGTGAAAGGACATACGAACATTCCTCGAAAAATACCTACAAAAACGAATACAAACACACCACAAACCGGTAAACTACAAATTCAACAATATAAACAACAAAAACAAACTCGCCCACCACGGCTGGTCCCCGCGGGAGTTAAAGACTATCACCCTCTAACAAAAGCCAACAAGAGGGTATACATTGCAACATTGAACACTAGGACTCTCAGGACGCCCGAATCACTAATAGAGCTTGAGGAAGCACTGAAGAATCTCAATTGGGACATGGTAGGTGTTGAAGGAATGAACTAGAAGAGACTAGAAGTAGCTGGTATTGAATTTTATTTAATAGAATCAAAAATAACAGTACAGTTTTCTTAGTTAGAAAAATATAGATATATGACAAGAAGAGACTAAAGAGTACAAGACCATAACTTTTTGTAAAAAGGTACACACCTAATAGTTTGATTATACAACATGCTCCCTCAAAAAGTTAATCGTATTGCACTCATAACACAAAGTCATAAATAACCAGTATAGAAAAACATTACGAACAAATAAAACTAGGATATACCAATCATTTGCAAACAACTGCGATGCTTTGTTGGACCCAAAGGTTTCGTCAAAACATCTGCAGGTAACCTGTCGGTGGGCATATACCTAAGTTCAACAGTTTTATCGTTCACTTTTTCTCGAACAAAATGGAACTTAACATCTATATGCTTTGTCCGATTGTGATGAACAGAATTCATGGCTATTTTTTGTGCACTCTGACTATCCGTATACAAAACTATATTAAGCGACCTACAAAAAAAAAAAAAGAAAGAAAAGAAGTTAGAAGTTTTATAAATAAATAAATAAATATCAGTCTTTTTAAGAAGCACGCATCCTTTACTGCTGTAGCCAACGCCATATATTCAGCTTCAGTGGACGATAAAGCCACTGTGGGCTGTTTTTTAGCTTCCCACGAAACAGGGCCGCTGAGGACAATTTTGGACAATTTGCCCAGTCTGCATCTCAAAAACCCGTCAAAGTTGTAGTATTACCTTTTTCTTTACTATATGTAATACCACTATCTTTTGTCGCTTTCAGATAACGTAGACACCGTTTAGCAATATTCCAATGTGACTGATCAAATTTAGAGTTAAATTGACTCAAGTAACTTACGGTGTAGGCTATATCTGGTCTAGTATTTACAGCCAAAAACATTAGACAGCCAATTAACTCTCTGTAAGGGTACTCACACTCACCTATACCAGGCTCAAGATCTTTCTTGACCAGTGGGGTAGAAACACCCTTACAATCTTGCATGTTAAATCTTTTCAGTAACTTTTCAATGTATGTACTCTGAGATAGCTTCATTCCATAATTATCATGGCAAATATTTATTCACGTAAAGAAGTTAATTTGTCCAAGATCAAAGTCAAATATATTTATTCAGTTAGGCCAATAAACGGCACTTTTGAACGTCAAATAAATAAATAAAAAAATTAAAATTAATAAAAAAAAAAAAAATGATTCTACCGTGCATTCGGAAAGTAGATTGTTATGGAGGAGAACGCACAAGAAACGCCATACTTACTCTTTTTAAAAAAAAAATAGAAAAAATAGGTGTTTTACAATATTTACATACGTACATACATCAATATATGTGAGGACGATGCACCCAGAATAGCTCTACTCACTATACTACGTACAGGTATAAAGTATTAAAAAGCATTAACAGGAAAATTAATTAATTTGATAAGTAGGAACATGGTTCTCACATACTTACAAATATTACAAACATAGGTAAAATACCTAATTCAACAACAACGGAACAGTGTGTGAGTCAATTTCTAAAAAAAAAAAAAAAAAACAGTGAATACAATAACTATGAATAGGAATATAAATTAACAAATTTGATTTTGTCTACACCAAAGATTGCTCTATGGAGCAGGACCAGCATGTTTCCAAGCATTCTTATCTTGAATATAATCATCTAATTTGTAGTGCTTGTTTACAAAGGGTGCTTTTAACTAAAGTTTTAAATTTACTTTCATTTAGTTTTAATATATCACAAGGTATTTTGTTATAGAATTTAACACAGTACCCCATGAAAGATGATTGTACTTTGGCTAGTCTGTAAGAAGGCTGATCTAACTTATCTTTATTTCTGGTATTACAATTGTGTCTATCACTGACTTTACTAAAGAGATGTATATTTTTCCTTACATACATAATATTATCATAAATAAATTGGCAAGAAACTGTCATAATATTAATATTTTTAAACAGTTCCCTAAGAGATTCACGGTGACTTAACTTATATATGGCTCTGACAGCTCTCTTTTGCAATATAAATATGGATTCAATGTCAGCCGCTCGACCCCACAGTAAAATACCGTATGACATTATGCTGTGAAAGTAACTAAAATAGACCAAACGCGCGGTCTCTACATCCGTTAACTGTCTTATCTTTCTAACAGCATAAGCGGCTGAGCTTAGCCGACCCGCAAGAGATGTTATGTGAGGACCCCATTGCAATTTGTCGTCTAGAGTGATTCCCAGGAAAACTGTTTGTTTTACAAAGTCCAGCTTTTCGCCATTCAATATGATATCGCATTCGGTACTTCTAACATTCGGCAATGTGAATCTAATACATTTGGTTTTTTTTTTCATTTAGTACTAAATTGTTTGCCGTAAACCAATTTTGGACCTGATAAATGGAGTTATTCACGTCATCAAGATTTCGTGACCGCCGATCTATTTTAAATATCAAAGATGTGTCATCAGCAAACAACACCATCTTCGGTTGATTTTGTAATAATTGGGGTAAATCGTTAATATAAACTAAAAAGAGGAAAGGACCCAATATCGAGCCTTGAGGAACACCCATTGTCATTTCAGACCCTAGTGAATTTACGCCGTTTACCTGAACTTTAACTTGTCTGGCTTTTAAATATGATCTAAGTAACTCAAGGGCTGTATGTCTAATTCCATAGTGCTCGAGCTTCAACAATAGTGTATTTTAATGAAAAGTACTTTTCAAGTTGACGTTTGAAATTGTCAAGCGTACTTTCATTTTTATACAAGATTACTAGATCGTCGACGTATACAGCCAGAACCAAAGAGTCTGAGTCCGCATTATTTTTAAAAATACACGGCTCACATGTTTGAGTCAAACCAAGAACTGAAAAAGTCTGTTTTAACTTTGTATTCCAGGCTCTTGGTGCCTGCTTCAACCCATAGAGTGACCGTTTCAAAAAGACACACTTTCGACTCTTCCCCTTCCCTTACGAAACCTTTTGGCTGTGTCATGTAGATTTCTTCTTCTAAACTGCCATTCAAAAAGGCTGTGTCCACATCCATATGGCGGACCTCATAATTTTCCTGCACTGCGCTAAAAGGGTTCGCAACGACGAGTTGCGTACAACCGGAGAAAATGTTTCGTGGTAGTCGACACCTTCTTTTTGTCGAAAACCCTTTGCTATTAGGCGCGCTTTATACCTAACAACGCTACCTTTCGCATCTCGCTTTAGTTTGAAGACCCACTTGCTAGGAATACAAGTCTTAAGATTTGGCTTAACTACCAAAATCCATGTGCCCTTTCTAACTAAGGCATTGTACTCATCTCGCATTGCTAAAATCCAAATATCTTTCTCATCGCTGTTAATTGCAGCCAGATAATTATTTGGATCATCGCACCCATCATCTACCAGGGTATTATAAGAGAAATAATCTGGTGGTTTGCGAACTCTCGAAGGACATCGACTAGATTCATTTGTGGAATCTGTAGATTCACTTGACTGCTGATCATCAACATTGTTGACCTCTAAATTGTCTGCTTCATTGATTTCAACATCAGCATCCTCAGCATCCATGAAAGAAGTATCTAAGTTAGGAGCATTTACCTCACATCTCCCAGATGAAGAGGAGGGAAGTACTTCATGTCTTGAAATAGCTGGCGATGGTGACTGTGAGAGCAAATTTACAATATCAGAGTTCACAGTACCTATAGGCTCAATGTTTTCCTTCAGTCCAGTAAAGTTGTTTTCAAAAAATGTGACATCTCTTGACTTTAGTAAACGTCTAGGACTTCTCGCATTCCGGAAATCATCTGATGATCTGAACATCTGAGTATCCTACAAAAATCTGTTCCTCAGCTTTCATGTCCAATTTACATCTCTGACTTGATGGAACATGAATAAGTGATCTGCATCCGAAAACCTTCAGATGAGACAGATCGGCAGGCTTATTACGTATGAAACAGCAATTAACAATATTTGCGCAGATATTGTACAATCATCGCGCGAATATCGCTTTACGTCAAAAAATTGGAAGGCTTATTTTTGCGAAATAATTGCTCTTCAATCGCGAATCCGCATTGTATATGAGCTATAGCCACACCATAATAATTTGACGACAGCACTGCTAACAATAAAAATCTGTTAACTGAAATGTGCATTTATCGCAAGTTGATCGCGATAATTTCGTATTACGTATGGTTTTTGACAGCAGAGCGACAGCGATCGGCGAGCAAATGTGGCTGTCAAATTGCGATTACTTTTTCCCTTGTTGTTGGTCGATTGCCAATCGCTCGCTGATGGCTGAGTAGGTACAGATTTTTTTGAGTTTTTGGCGGCTTTTTTCGTATGTTATTTTGTGGCTACTTTAATTATCCGCAAATTAGAATAATAATATAAGAATAAATATTGATATAACAAATTCCTAGTGAATATTGTAAATGTAAATGACAAATTGGTGTTGTTTTGAGTCTCTAATGTCTACGCAACTGGACTATTTGTTGAATCATTGAAACAGAAGTGATCACGGTAAAGTGGAGGATTTTTTTATATACAGTATAAAAAATCCTGTGTTGGCTACCTCAGCGAAGCTTAGTAGTAACTAAATACTTACAAACACATGAGAATGTGATAAGTCCGCAATAATTATCTTCTATAATATTTTTTTTTATATGGCAAACACCGATGTCGACTATTCTGCCAATGTCTACATTAAATTTGAAAAATCTTTTTTATGTTTCATAAATCAAATACGAGATAATTTAGTCTACAAAGTGATGTTCTAATGCGTTATCGATTCGATTTCTTAAAACAATCGACAATTCGAAGAAATTTTAATTGATTTTACACATAGACATATATGTAAATAAAATGCAAATATCAAATTTTCACTGCCATGTTTACTTTACACAAATACTTTACATCTGCGAATATTAATTTATCGGAATATTGGAGCTATATAGTAATCAAATTGACTATTGTAAAAAAACAGCATCCACGAAGTGTTGCTCTTTCATAAGCTGGTTAATTCATCAAACGATACATTTTGTAAATCATCGGACAGATAAATAGCTTCTGTTAAAAGTGACTGTTAAAAAAAAAACTTGACTTAAAGGCCTCAGTAGCCAGGTCACTAAATTGATCGCGCAATAATTGTACAATTATTGCTACTTGCTGTTCCTTACGTAATAAGCCCGCGGGTTTTTTATTAAACCACATTTCAAATGGTGTTTTACCATTAAGCGCGCGGTGTGGTGACCGATTTTTTAAGTATACACTTGTCTCCACTGCGTGCTGCCAAAAAGCTTTTGAGAGAGAACCATGGGACAATAGTGACCGAGCCTTCTCTACTATGCTACGACTACACCGTTCACTTACCCCATTTTGCTGAAGGCTATATGGTGCTGTCGTTTGCAAATCGATACCCAATGTACGATGAAGGTCTATACACTTAGTTCAAGTGCACGATGATAGTTCTGTACACTTGAGATGATGAAAACCCGGGGATAATGAAATTAACCGCCCGTGTTGAGTGTGGTAGAATCACTAATTTATTTTACTAAGCAAGTGGACTAAAATGATGGCGCGTATGCAAACGCTGATGTAGCTTAACCTACTTAATATTACGAAATGTGCGGGTTCACCGTACATTCTGCCAACTCTGAAGGAGAAGACTAGGGAATATGTTAAACCTAGATGAAACCTAGTGTGTCTGAATACAATACAAATGATGACTTAGGATAGATGATACAATTTTTGTTGAAAGCTGGTACAAGGTGATATCAACAATATCTACTCTAAGTACTATGTATACCTTTTTTTTTTTTATCGTGGAGAAATGCTCATGCATACTGCGCTACCACGGGGAGATAGCGCAGTTATGTGTGACTCTAACCCACTAAAACTCCACGGTGTCCTCCTGTGCCGCTTATGGCGGGAACACGGGTACGCGTTAGCACTCACCGCGAACCCGCCGCGGCTGTCCGACACCGGACCCTCCTCTGGGGAGTACCCCCCATCACCGGCGCACCAGAACACACTGTGCGCCGTGACCACCCCAGGGACCAAACTAGCACATGGGTGCCAGACGACCCCGTGTATGGCACCCTTGGTCCCCTTGTGACGGGTCAGGGTCAATGGCCCCGCCACCTACCATTTTACGGCCGCAGGGGATAGTGAGAGCGGCCAACGCTATACCGGCACTCCTCTTCCCCTGCGGCCCCACCGCGTCCGCCATCAGACGGTGGCGACCCCGTCTAGGCCGCGGAAGGTAGGGAGAGCGGCGCACCGCAATACCGGCACTCCTCTCCTGCCGCGGCCTCCAACCCTCAGCCGCGATATCGTATGGGTATGGGAGACCCCATACGACATCGCGACCCGCCTCAGTTGCGATGTCGCCTAGGCAACACCGCAACCTACATGTTGGCCGCTACGTCGTCGGCTTATCGACAAAAGCCCTGACGAGCGGCCCCTCCTTGGGTTCCTCTTCGCTTCACCGTGGGTGACCAAGCCACGGTTACTGAGCCCCCCCGCATCGACAAATCGGGAACCCACCGGGGGGGAAGTATTATGTATACCTAACACTAAATTGTCTGATTATGTTCTTGTTAATATTCCACCATGGGAGAGATCCCTTTATTTACACTTTTACTAATTTCACTAAACTCACTGATCACTGACACTGGCACGGTTTCACGCACGCACTCAGTAGATCCCAGTCCTGTGGGTTCAGCTTGCGTCTCCACTCCCGGGGCTCGCTCGCCCTCCGGTACACGTACCTCCAACATCTCACGCTGCTGCGGCGCAGGTGTGGTGCGGCATTTACTTCTGATAAATAAGTATACGCATATGCCGCCTAAGATGAGTACCAAGGCCAAGGTAACGTACACGACGGAATAATGGTGGATGTCGTGGACGTTTAGTTGTGTAGAAGATTTTTCCTTTATATTGGCTATTTGGTCTCTCAGCTGTTGCCACATATGGGTGTGGTTTTCCGGTACGTCGAAATCGTTGGGCAAGGTTGTATTTATTAGAGAGTTCAAGATGGAAACCTCTGGGACTTCGATTTTTGATCGCAAGTTCAAATAGCGTAAGTAGTTGTTGTGGGTGTGAATACTGTACGAATCGGATTGCAGTGCATCCATAACCTAGGTCAATGATACCACTGCCTCGAATAACTGTCGTTGTTGTATCAGCAATACAGGAAATACGGAGTTCGCATGATTCACAACAGGTATAAAACCAGGAATTCAAGTTGTGTAACTTAACCCAATAACTGTGGCACGTGGACACTTCTTGTTTACATGCGCTCAAATTACTTACTGTTTTATACCTAAATTGTAAATAGGTTTATCAATGGAGCACAGTAGGCGATTTTTACTTGTTATATGGAAGCATACTTGCAGGTCGCTATCTGATAGGAGAAGAGCGAGGTCCTTTTGTATGTTGTAGGCAATATACGGTGAGCTTGGGACAGTGCGAACGTGATTCGAGCCCCTTTTCTGGGGAACAGGTATTATTCTATCCAACTCGAAGATATCGTTGCTCACAAGCGCGGCATTTTTATCTCTATAATAAGATAGCCATCATACAGCGTTGCAGACGCCTTCATAATCTTGTACAACTCAGATAGGTTTGATGACTCGATTGGGGTCATTAGATTTCCCTGCAATTGTCCGGAAATAATATTGATCTGACGAGCCAGCTGTTCGGGAGTCATAAGGTACGGGTCGATGCGACCGTGGCTGATGTCTGTCACGGTGTCGATTAGTGTGTGTTGGATTCGCATTAGGTTAGACAATATGATACACGCAGCTAGGGCGGATGATGTTACATAAATGCCGTTTCAGTTGTCTAGACGCACCTTATTGATTTCGTCAGAGACGTTTTGCAGATGTTGTTTTAAAAATTTGAACTGTTTGTTCATAGTCTCCTCGCTGCGTCGCAGAATGTTATATTCCGATTCCAAGACCAAGGTTTGATTCTTCAGTAGCCTTTGAAGATGATTTTCATTATTAGTTATTATTTCTATGTCCTGCTTATACTGTTGAGCGAAGTTTTCATCTAATACTCCGAATAATGTGTTTGCCAGGTACCCTACTCCGTTGATTAAACCACGTTTTTGCCTTCTTGCGTTTTGGTTTTCAAGGAGTTTTTGATAATGCTCAAGTTCCTTTGCTTCGTGCTCTAATTGTAGGATGACGCTGTCGTATTGCGAACCCATGCAATCGGCGGTTTGTTTCAAGTGTTTGACATAGTTTTTAATGTTCGATACTCCGTGATAGAACGTGGACATGTTATAAAACACGATTAGTTTCCAATCGTCCTTGATAATTTGGACATCTTGTCGAAGTAAAGTCCTTGGTTTGCGGTAATTTGCGTAACGTTGTACGTCACCTTCTGCTGTAGACTAGGAGATGCAAATAAGAGCATAAGTAAAACACTGATGAAAAAGGTTTGCAATGTTTTCTGCTTTCGTGGTCGCGGAGACCGCTTTTTGTTTTCAATATGATCTGAAGCCGGAGTGGAAGACTCATCCATACTCTGGTTCATGGGTTCTGATGGGGATACCTCCTCATTTACAGGCAAGTATACAAGCTTGTTGACTGGACGCTGTATGGTGTTATTGCTTGTCTTGACAGTAACTACTCTGACATACCCGTCCTTTCCAGGATGAAGTAGGTGTACTCGACCCATTGCCCATTTACCCGGAGGTACGTTCTCTTCACGTATGAGGACGAAGTCATCGACTTTAAGATTAGGTCGTGCCTTTTGCCACTTGGTTCTGGTTTGTAGCTGTTGCAGATACTCCGATGACCACCGTTGCCAGATATTCTTTGTCATTGCTTGGACGAGTTGCCATCGCGCTTTAAGCGTTGATGATTCCGGTTCAGTTTGAGGCCGTGATAAAATCGGCGCCCCAGTCAGGAAGTGTCCCGGAGTAAGGCAGTCGTCGTCTGAATTTTCCGTGAGTTGACACAGTGGTCTGGAATTCAGACACGCCTCTATTTGGCAAAGTAACGTCGAAAACTCTTCGTACGTAAGGCGTTGATCGCCTATGACCCTTTTCAAATGGTATTTCAAGCTATTCACAGCCGCCTCCCAAAGTCCACCAGCGTTAGGCCAGGCTGGTGCATTAAAGTGCCACTGGATGTTCATTTCACCGATTTTGTTAAAGAAGTCCGGGTTGATATTCTGAATAATCTCCTTATACTCCTTCTTCATGACTCGATTAGCGCCTACAAAGTTTGTACCGTTGTCACTATACATGTGGCCTGGTGATCCACGTCGGAAGCAGAATCGACGAAAGGCTGCTAGAAAGGCGGCCGTACTCAGGTCTGAAACCAGTTCCAGGTGTACCGCTTTGGTTGACAGGAAGACGAAGACTGCTACGTATCCTTTCGTCGTTTTGATCCCGCGTCCTTTATTGACTTTCAACTCTACGTGGCCCGTGAAATCGACACCAGTATGAGTGAATGGCCTTGACGGAGTGACTCTGGCTCGTGGTAAGTCTGCTATAATTTGCTGTTGAACTTTGCTGTTAAATCGGCGACACTTAACGCACAGTCTTAACTGCCGTTTTACTGTCCTGATTCCGCTAATGATCAAGTATCTAACCCTTATGTAAGAAAGTGTTAGTCGGGGACCACCGTGCAAAGTTGTTATGTGTGCCTGGCTAATGACAAGATCAGTAAGTCGACTGTGGCTTGGTAGGATGATGGGCTGCTTTGCCAATGTACTTATACTGGCGTGTTTTAAACGTCCACCAACTCTTAATAAACCATTTTCATCTAGCCAAGGGTTTAAACTGCAAATCTTGCTTTTCGAGCTCACGTGTTGTTTACACTTGATATGTTGTAATTCTTGATGAAATTCCTGTGATTGCACTTCTTTAATAATTAAATTGTAAGCGTTGTTTATTTCTGATGACTTCAGAAAACCATGTGTTGCAATCTGTTTGTTGCGAATTCGATTGATGAAACGTGAAATCCAGCCAGTAATCCGCACAATTCGTGTCAACGAACTGTAATTTTGCAGTAATTCAGTAATAAATGTAACATTATTTTCCACTAAGACTGTGTTCACACAAACCGCTTTTGTTTCTATTGTTGGGGACTGGTATACGATCTTTACTGCATCTTTCCTCTCGCAACCTTTTAGCCATTCAGGCCCTGCCCACCACAAAGATTGGTTTAATAATTGATGAGACGTTATGCCTCGTGTAGCACAATCAGCTGCGTTTTCTTCCGAGCTGACATGACTCCAGAATTCTGCCGGAACGATGTTGGTTATCTGCTCAACCCGGTTAGCTACAAATGACTTGGAAGTCATTTGTAGCTAATCTGGTTGTATCTCCGTGTAGCCAGCCCAAAACTATCATAGAATCTGTCCATGCATGAACCGTCATACCTATATTTGGTGAGGACGCAATGACCTTCTTTACAAGTTGAGATAAAAGTAGCGCGCCGCAGAGTTCCAGTCTAGGGAGCGATGTTTTCTTTGCGATCGGTGCCAGCTTTGTTTTTGCAGCAACAATTGTCGATGTGTAGTCGCCCTTATTGTTCTTGGTGACGAGGTAAATAACGCAAGCGTAAGCTTTGTCTGATGCATCGCTAAATGCATGTAATTGACAGGTTTTTTCTGTGTTACCTAAGAATCTTGGTATGCGAAATTTGTCGATGCTGTTGATGTCTTCTTTTAATTTAAGCCAATATTCTTGCATGTCCTTTGGTAGTTCTTGATCCCAGTTGGTTTCAATGGACCACGTTTTTTGAAACAGTAGCTTCGCTCTGATTGTAAGCGGTGATAACCAACCAAGAGGATCGAAGATCGTAGATACTTCGGACAATAATTTCCGCTTTGTAATTACTGCATTACTCTTAGGGATTACATGACTTTGGAACATGAATGTATCGGAAGATGGGTTCCATTTTAAGCCTAGAGTCTTTCTCGATTCGAGACATTTAAATTCGTACGGACTGTTCAATTGGTCGGTTGTTAAATGTTGCAGGAGTTCTGGAGCGTTACTTGACCATTTTCGCAGGTTCATACCAGCACCGTGGAGTATTTTGATAAGTTGTAGTTGTAGCTCTTTTGCTTGATCGGCGGTATTCTGTCCACTCAGCAAATCATCCATGTAAAAGGAGTTCTGTACAGCTGCTGCTAGTGGATATTTGTCTGCGTCATCTGCCGCGAGTTGTTTTAGAGTCCGCATAGCCAAACATGGAGCTGCCTTGGTCCCGTACGTTACAGTGGTTAATTGATATTGATTCAATTGATCATCCATTGAATCTCTCCAAATGATCGTTTGCAGAGGCTGATCTTGCTCTCTAACGAGTATCTGACGAAACATTTTTTCAATATCCGCAGTGATTACATATTGGTATTGCCTTGTATTTATGATAAGTGCTAATAGGTCTTGTTGTAAGTTGGGTCCACTGTACATTATCCAGACTCGTCGTTCAGACTGTTACCCGATGTAGTCTTGGATGAGGCATTAAAAACCACTCAACTTTGTTGTTGTGGAATCAAGTTTCCATACACCATGATGTGCCACATCACACAACATCAGATGTGGTAAGTAGTACGCCTGATCGGTTGTACTTTCGACCTGCCGCATGTGACCTAATTCTTGGTATTCGTTCATAAATTGTTTGTATTGACTTGAAAATGATGTATTTTTGGACATTTTTGATTCTAATTGTTTAAATTGCGCTATAGCTTTATACTTTGATGACCCGAGTTGCTGCTCAAAGCCTGGCATCATGGGTATCCCAACTTCGTACATGCCATTATCTAAGCGTCTCGTGGTGGTTTTGTAGAAATCTTCACAAAATTGATCACCAATAGTCACGTTTGATGATGATGGTTTATTCCCATCGGCCACCCCCAAGTTGCCACCCCGGTGGCCGATGGGAATGATTTAGTGAAATTTCCTACCTTCCTTTATTCCCATCTGCCACCGGGGTGGCGGATGGCACTAAATATTGGCGTTTGCCGGTTTATTCCCATCTGCCACCTTCAAAAGTTTAATCGGGTGGTTGATTCTCATGACCATAAAACGGGGTGAATAGAAAAAATATCAAGAAAGTTTTCAAGGTTCATATTTGACTATTTTTCGTTGAAGGATTTTGATAGAATTTTAAACCATCAACATTTTTTCTTTGAGTTGGCAACAATTTTATGTAATAAAAAAATAATAATAGAAATAGTTCAGAAATAAAAAAAGAAATAGAAATTGTGGCAAAAACTTTCATGTCCTTGGCAAAGCATAATAGTTTGGATGAATGGAGGCTCTGATCGATATCATTCACACATACTACAAACAAAAAAGGACCGAGCAACAAACCCTGAGACACTCCGCCGGGCAAGTTTACCCAACTAGACATATAATTATTGAGAACTACTGCTTGTATCAGAAGAGAACCAAGAGGTCCCTACGGATGTAGCTTGGCTTCTTTATCAGGGTATTGTGGTCGAGCCCATTAAATGCCTTACTACAATCTGTACAAACCACATCGATCTGCTTACCGTTATCCATAGCATCCGTAATCAAACCATTAAATGAAATCAAATTAGAAATGTTAGACCGTCCTTTTAAAAATCCGTGCTGAAAAAGCAAGGGCGGATATAACTGGTTATAGACAATCCTCTCAAATCATCATCATCATCTTCCTGTCCCGTGTTACTTGGGGTCGGCGCAACACGTTTTCTTCTTCCATACCATCCCCCCCGTACTCCATCACTGACGCCCTTTTCTTTCATATCACTCCTCACACAGTCCATCCATCTTTTCTTTGGCCGTCCCCTCCCTCTCCATCCACATCTATATTCATAACTCTTTTAGTAACATGCGTTTCATCCTTCCTCATCACATGACCATACCAGGAAAAACGGTTTCCTTTCAACTTTTCTGTTACTGGCGCCACTTTCAAACTTCCTCTAATATACTCATTTCTCACTTTATCCAATCTCGTCACTCTGCACATCCATCTCAACATTCTCATCTCTGCTACATGCAATATCTTTCAATCAAGACAATCCTCTCAAATATTTTAGCTATAATACACAGCTTGCATAAAGGCACATGATTAGTAATCTCTTTTTTATACCCCTCCTTAAGTACGGGTGAAATAAAAACAGATTTCTATAATATGGGGACAACACCTTGAGTCAGACTTCCAAAAACCAAAATTGAAATAGGAAGGGCAATACCAGGCGCGCATTTAGTTAGAAATTTAGATGATATTATTAAGTTATCAGGGCCAGCACCTTTAGTTGGATCCAAGTAACAAAGTAAACCGGTCACAGCATCAACATTCACTTTTATGTGACAAATGTCATGAGAATCGCCCACCACCCCGGTGGCAGATGGGAATAAAGGTAGGTGGCAGATTTCACTAAATAAGTCCCATCGACCACCGGGGTGGCAAACGCCACTAGTTAGTGCCATCCGCCACCCGGTGGCAGATGGGAATAAAGGAAGGTAGGAAATTTCCCTAAATCATTCCCATCGGCCACCGGGGTGGCAACTGGGGGGTGGCCGATGGGAATAAACCATGATGATGAGTCGTGAATATCCTCCAACTCCCAAAATTTGGCTATTTCTTCAATGTTGTTGATGGCGACATGACAATTGAACCTTTGACATTGCCTGATAAGATCCAACCCATTTTGGTTTGTTGAGCTATTGGGGCCTGCGCTGGGCCCTTGATAAGACCACTTAATATAATTTCCGAATATACACTGGCATCCAGAAGAAGATCAATAGGTCTTGATACGTTGTACTCCGGGTCTGCTAACTGAAGATGTTGCAAGTGAGACCAGCTCTGTTTGCGGAATGATGAGTTCGGTAGGCTGCTTATGACTTTTATAGATACAACTAACGCCTGAGTCTTCAGGGTATAATCTGCGTAGATGAACTTGCAGTCTAGTATTACAATTCCTTTGCTTTGTTCGGAGACTGGACCTACCCCTGAAATAGAGGCATGATATTGTCGACGTTGCAAGCCTAACATTTGCGTCGCATGTTCTGAAATCAATGAAATTTGAGACCCTTGATCTAGAAGCGCTCGTAGTGTGATATATGTACCATTTTTTGATAATACAGTTAACGACAACGTGGTTAGCAGTACCTCTTCGTTATCAGCTGCGACGTGGTTGACGTTATACTGTGCTGGTGATGGCTGCACAGTAGCGCACGTCGTCGCTGCGGTTTGTTGATGTGGTACACACGCATCATGCAGAAAACTGTTGTGTTCACTGTTACACTTTTTGCAACGTTTTGTGCTGTTGCACTCACTGTCTGGATGGTAATAAAGGCAATTTTTGCAATATTGACTCTTTGTTACCAAGGTCAATTTATCACCCGGGGTCATTTTCATAAATTTCCAGCAACGAACTAAAGGGTGACGTATATTACAAATCGGACAGTCGGTCCGTTGAGTAGCGACGACTTGATAATGCTTCTTGTAGTAGTTTCCTTGATTTGCAGGTTTGTCACGCAGTTGACCAGACTCCCGTTTAAAGGCAGGCTTCGTTGTTTCTCTCTCTCTTCGCTGTAAGGGTTCCAGGGCTGTGAACTTATTTTCGAGGAACGTCATAAATTCCGACAAGGATGGGAGCTCCCTGGGAGATGTACGCGCCTCTTTGTAGTCACAGTAAGTCTCCTGGTCAAGTTTCTTACTGAGAAGATGTACTAACAACGGATCCCATGTGTTTGTGTTCACCCCAAGGTTGTGTTTAGCGTGGATACACTCCGTGGTGGTATCATATAACCGCTTCAACTCGTAAGCTGTTTGTTTGGAGATAGAAGGCTGATTTAAAAATATCTCTATTTGATTTGTAAAGAGAACTTGAGCACTATTATATCGGTGATTAAGGATTTCCCAAGCTGTGTCGTAATTTTCAGACGAAATGTGAAGATGTTGAATAAGGCGTTCCGCCTCTCCCTTGATCTTTCCTTTCAAGTGTTGCATCTTCTGAGCCTTGGTTATTGTGTTGTTGTCGTGAATAGCTTCTGTAAACAGGTCCCAAAATGTTGGCCACTGCGTGCATTTCCCCGTAAAGGTAGGAATCTCGAGCTTCGGCGTTGCCTGTTGTATATGAACCATGGAAGATATTTTCTTATTTAGAGAACGCTTCATAGCTTTGTAGCTACGCTCGTGCATGCTCATTTTCGTACGAAATATCTCCACCTTGAAGTATGTGGTCGATTCGAAGATGTAACGTATCGATAGTGTTCCACTTGGCTTGTATAGCCCTACACAGACGAGCTGTCTTCAAGTTCCCATTTTTCGCATATTTCGTCTACGTTGATACTGCTCACCGACCTGTTGAAAGCCCTAAAATTGGTTCTCTGTTGAGCCAACAGCTCAGTGGCTTCAGGGTTTGACTGCGTACCCTTTTCACCCGAACCGAAGGCAGTAAGTAAGCTTAGAGTAGACTGGTAGAGGCTCTTACCCTGTTGATAAAAGTTAGATGCGAAGTATTGAGGTTCCCTATCCGGAAACTCAGAGAGTTTCAAATGATTTTGTTCGAACTCTCCCCAGAGGTTATCCAACGACTCTATTCTCTTTTGGATGTATTCTGGCGTTTTTCTCTACAACGGATCCTTACCGAAGTTGACCTTAATCCTATTGAGACCTTCTAATATTTCCGATTGACGAGCGCTTAAAACGGCCATTATGATTTAATATAGGAACAATCTTACTTGGACACTGACGAATTGCGATACCAACTGTAGGCTGCCAACGCAGTGTGTCGTACTGATGTAGATTCAGCTCCACCGATGTCTTCTTGGAACAATTCACTGATGGTTCACTGAATGGACTGAGTTGAACTATTTACGGAACTGTCGCGAAACACTCAACGAATATAATCAAGTGTGTGGCTGCGATTTCAACACACCTTGATCTATACAACCGATTGATTAATAAATTCGCGTGATCACAGTTACTCGAAGGACCAAAAAAAATGTACGACGAAGGTCTATACACTTAGTTCAAGTGCACGATGATAGTTCTGTACACTTGAGATGATGAAAACCCGGGGATAATGAAATAAACCGCCCGTGTTGAGTGTGGTAGAATCACTTATTTATTTTACTAAGCAAGTGGACTTAAATGATGGCGCGTATGCAAACGCTGATGTAGCTTAACCTACTTAGTATTACGAAATGTGCGGGTTCACCGTACACCCAATGACTGAACATAATCCATCAATTCCTTATTGATGAACTCAGTTCCATTATCTGAACGCAAAGTCTTTATTTTTCCACCAAACTGTCTCTCGACATGAGAATGGAA
The DNA here is from genome assembly GCA_949775005.1 of Orthosia gothica. Lineage (NCBI taxonomy): Eukaryota > Metazoa > Arthropoda > Insecta > Lepidoptera > Noctuidae > Orthosia > Orthosia gothica. The sequence goes on along the minus strand of OX459034.1, from coordinate 61,248,437 downwards.
GGAACGAAACTTATTTTTGACTTCAGTTTTAGAAGACAGAAAATACCTACACAAAAGTAAAACGTGTATAATCATCTATAAAAATAATAAAAAATCTTTTACCTGTAAAGGAATTCGTAGAAACAAACATCAGTATGAATCAACTGAAGTGGCGAAGTAGCCTTCCTGTATTTTCAACTCTTTTGAAGGGCTTTCTAGACTGCTTACTCTCTATGCAGGGTATGCATGGTTCCTTGTCGACCTCCGTGTACTCCACTCCGATAGCCTGACCTTTTCTAAGTAGATCCATGCCAATTCGGCACAAATGGCCCAACCTCTTATGCCAAAGCTGGAAGTTGGAACAATCAGAGTGCACAAGTTTAGCTGAAACATTATTGACAGTTTTAGTTAAACAATCCACAGTATACAGCCCATCACAAACAGAACCATACGCTAAAACATTTTTACTGTTTGAGTTTGACATCACATTTTGAGTCATAAATTGTGCAGCCTTCTTTATTGAAAACTACAGAGAATCCCTTCTCTACTACTTTTTTCACTGAAAGTAAACTACAGTTCAAATCAGGAACATGAACTACATTATTTATTCTGTTCGCCAAAGTATCCGTTTCAATGGATACATCACCAATACCCACAGCCGCTAATTTTTGTCCATTAGCCACAGTAATAGTTCCACCTTGTACTGGCCGATAACTGCTGAACCACTCGCGATGCGGGGTGATGTGAATGGTTGCACCTGAATCAATGGAAAAAGGAACAGAGGAAGACAGAGAAAGCGATGGTAGGACGAATTAAAATTGACAGCAGGTCCTAATTGGAAAAGGGTCGCTAGAGACAGAAAACAGTAGCAACTCTTAGAGGAGGCCTTTGCTCGTAGGCACACTGAATTGAGAGGATATACTTTAAAAAGAACTGGAAAGAACTACAACTGAACAAAGAATCGAAATTCAGGATGGAGAGGCTTGTATTATTATATACATGCGTGAACTTTGAGCCAACAATTGTATGTTTGGGTTTGTTTTACATATAGGGAAACCGTGGCATCTTAGAAGGAGATTTTAATCTAATGGAAAGCTGGAGTATTTTTGCAGGACTGAATGAAGGACATATAGTTGCCTTACTGTGAGAACTTCGGCCTCAGAATATAACTGATCGGTAGGGTAGACTCTAGGTTTAAAAGCATCACTTTAAGAACCGCTCGTTGTGCACGTTCTGCAGGGATCATTGCGGTTTAGTAAGTACCTCCCCACACCGGGATGCTGTACATAATGATTGACTGACAAAGGCTGAGGTACACATTAGTTAGAGTTTCAGAATTGGCAGAGTTCCTGAGTTCTTTAAAAATATATATTAGTCTTCTAATGCTAGTGCAGAGTGCCTCTATATGCGCGTGCCAACTTAGTGTTTCGTCAATAATCACTCCCAGTTACTTAATATTGGGGAGTGTGCTGAGAGCAAGACGCTTACAACCTACTGACTGATGTGGGGGACAAGTGTGAGCATTAATTATATGAGAGAAAAGACGATGTGGTAATTGAGTGCGGGCGGTAGAACTTGATTAGTTTCGTCTTATCTTAATTCAAAGTATATGTTGGGTTTAGTCAATAGTACGGACGTAAAACAAATCACAAGCACGCCAACTGTCGGCAATTCAAGAACCACTACGCATTGGCGCGCTTTCTCTAACCACTTGCGTGGCGGGGACAGCAGAATATGGCAGTTGAGTACTGTACTGACCGCCTCAGAGTTAAGACGTCGTAGAATCACGAACGTTTGGCCAGCACGGCCACGCAGAATTCGCGTTTTAGGTGTGCACCAATGTAATGTACTCGCCTCTAGGAGTATATGTAGGTACCGCTTTCTTTTTCAATGTAACTCTGTAGTTTTGAAGATATATGAGAAAATAGGTGGCCGTGCTAGCCAAACGTTTTCAGCACGGCCACCGTGTAACTTGAAAAATATAAAGCGTATTATAAACTTTCTTATGCAAAAGAAATGTACTTTATTAACACGTTATATGTAACGCAACAGATATTGTGAATTCGTAATAACAAATAATATATTGATGGAAATAGGTGGCCGTGCTGAAAAAAATATATAAGAAAATATCTAAAAAAAGACAAAACAACCCCTCAGCCAAAAACTGTTAGAAAATAATTGATTTTTGGCAAGTAACATATGTACCGCATTGGTTTCTCATAAAACTTGCTAAATTTAAAAAATAAACCAATTTTAGTTCATTCAGCACGGCCACCTATACTTGCCTATATCTTTTTTTATATGACATGTTTGTTTACAAAATTCGACTTCCTGAATTATTTCAAGGAGTACATTCGTGCCAAATAAATTGCGATTCTGCTGTATTAGTACTTTAAAAGATAAATTGGATCAAAATTATCATATATTACAACTGACAGGGTGACCATGATTCCATATATTATAGGTACCTTAATCTGGTACCTACCACAATCTAGTTTCTGGATAGTACCTAGCTAGCCTAACAATATTGCATAGTTTTGATATTAAGGTAATTAGAGAGTTCCCTAATTCCTGCACACACATGCAGGCAGTTTCATGAGTCGTCAATTAGATGCAAAGGGCCATGCATCATGCAAAAAGAACCTTAGTACTTCATATACACTAGGTTTATCTGGCTAAACATGTAGAAGGAGCCTGTAGGACCTATCGATAGATTTTTGTTCATTATCAGGATTCATTTTTATAGGCGAGGAGCCGATCTACTACTAAATAATAAGTAATCAATAAGTTCATGCCCAAACAAAGTACCTACTACTGTGTAGGTAATAATCTTCTAACGTTCATATCTTTTTCCTCCCAACTTCTATAACCTACTTTTCATTTGCTTTTTGGTTAGTCTAATGTCTAATGTCATTCTTTAAGTTAACTATTCATAAGTATCAGTGTTTCCTCACACGAAAAGAAGAAGTGTTTAAGTGTATGTATGTTTGCCCACGCATTTCTCCGAAACTACTCATCGGATAGTGATCTTTTTTTATTATTACCGAATTTTTAGATTATGTATCTCTCAACTTAGGGAACAGTGCAAGTTTCATCAATATCGGTTCAGCAGTTTTCAAGATATGGAACTTATCTACAACTGAACTGTTTACTTAACGACAAACAGCACGAACGTGTAAATTAACTTAATATGGATATTTTGTCAATCCTATAAGTACCTTAACATACTTTGCACACTTTTTAGTGATAGGGTACTAAAACTAAAAAGTGAGAAATAAAATCATTTTCACAAAAAATAAACCGACTTCTAAAGCAAAACACTGAAAAGTGCAAAAATAACTTTCGTTTTGGAAGTCGGTGTTGAAAAATGATAAAAACAAGAGGTACCTACCAAAGACTTGGTGGCGGAAAGAAGTGGTTTTATTTTTTGTGAAAAAGCTTGTCATGTCATAATTATCGATTCGATGAATCACATAGATTGAACCTTACCTACAACACTGTGATTCGCAATTGCAACATAAAAAAAAAGCGAAATAGCTAAAAGCTATATAGTCTTAGCGACATTTGTTGATTTGTTCGATTACATACTATACCTATCTATAGTTATTGTTAATACCGTTGATATGTTGGTTTTATTAAAGATTTACTCAATTTATGTCGCACTTTTATTTAGAAATGAGAAACAGATAACATAAAAACTACGAACAAAACGCAAACTTCTCAAATGATATGAACAACATTATTCACTGCCTCTCTTTCTAAGTGTGTATTCTTTTACTGGTATAAAAGAGATGAAGCGAATATGAGGCAACTTTAGTCATGTTTGCATGGTTAACGTTTGAAAACTGTACTACTGATATCGATATCTGAAAACCATTTTCGATATCGATATGCAAACTATATATCGGTTACGTAACCGTTTGCGGCAAAATCGAAAACGTCCATCTCTAGTTTTTACCCGACTGCCGAAGGAGGGTAATGTGTTTGTATCCATTATCACGTGGAATCATGGTCACCCTGTCAGTTGTAATTTATGATATTTTTGATGCAATTTATCTTTTAATGTACTAACATAGCAGAATCGCAATTTATTTGGCACGAATGTACTCCTTGAAATAATTCAGGCAGTCGAATTGTGTAAACAAACATGTCTTAGATAAAAAGATATAGGCAAGTATAGGTGGCCGTGCTGAATGAACTAAAATTGGTTTATTTTTTAAATTCAGCAAGTTTTATGAGAAACCAATGCGGTACATATGTTACTTGCCAAAAATCAATTATTTTTTAACAGTTTTTGGCTGAGGTTGTTTTGTCTTTTTTTTGATATTTTCTTATATATTTTTTTCAGCACGGCCACCTATTTCCATCAATATATTATTTGTTATTACGAATTCACAATATCTGTTGCGTTACATATAACGTGTTAATAAAGTACATTTCTTTTGCATAAGAAAGTTTATAATACGCTTTATATTTTTCAAGTTACACGGTGGCCGTGCTGAAAACGTTTGGCTGGCACGGCCACCTATTTTCTCATATATCTTCAAAACTACAGAGTTACATTGAAAAAGAAAGCGGTACATATACTCCTAGAGGCGAGTACATTACATTGGTGCACACCTAAAACGCGAATTCTGCGTGGCCGTGCTGGCCAAACGTTCGTGTAGAATCAATGTCTATCCATAATATTAGTATTGTGTGATTTCATTGAGTACGTTACCCCAACAGGAAAGTGACTCCTAGAGAGATATGAGTGGAACGTATAATTCGTGCGTAATCTGCTGTGAATGTGCGCCACTTAAAAAATAAGTGCGTGTCGTCGTTTTTGAAAAAAGCGGAAAAATAGGTTCCTGTTAGGGAAACGTTGTTCCAGCAGGAAAATTCTAAACGAATGATCGGAATGAGAAATATTGTGCATGGACAGAGAGCTTATATTTGTGCGAAAATGTGCGCCAAAAATAAAACTTGTGCGTCATCAGGTTTTCGAGATATTGCATTTCCTGCTGGGGTAACGTTTTGCAGAAACGTGTATCTCTAAAACCATTGTACGTGCGCCTGTAGAATAAACACACACTAGTAGCTCTTGATTTGTGCGTATTTGTGCCGGAATTAGATTTAAGAAAATATTTATAATTTTCAAGTAATTGCGCTTTTTCGAAAACCCGAAAAAAAATCGCAGCGCCTAAATGAGAAAACGTATAAGCTTGCTGAAAAGTGGATTCAGTCCATCTTGACACTTGTAATAACCATAAAAAGTTTCAAAAGCTTACATGCTTGCGTTATCGAATAATATTGCTAAAAGTCAAAACGAGAGTGTCATAACTTTGACGGCAAAATACAAGAAACCGACTCAACCCAAGATAGGTAGGTGTAAACCACAAGTATGTGCGTTATGTCAAAAATATATAGTACAAATATTCAGCTTGGAATGTTTCGCATTTAGTAGATTTAAACAAAAAACTAAACAAGTAAACAAAGGCTGGTTAACCGACCAAATTCGGATGACTACAAAAAAGCGACGGATTCATACATAATGATGACCTTCTTAACTTTACTCACGAACCGGTTGTAGCGTGTTGTGCCTGAGTACACTGAGGTTGAAAAGACATAGAAAAATTAACTTGTTATTGGATTATACGTATTCTACTAGCTGTTTCCGTGACTTGCACTTGATTAGGTAAGTACATTAGAAAAAGTATTGCCAAGGTATAACCTATCTTCTTTATTCCAAATTTCATTAAAATATATTCAGTATTTAGAAATTATTATATTATTATTTTTTTTTTTTTTTTTTTTTTTTTTTTTTTTTATTATTATTATTTTATTTTTTTTTTTTTTTTTTTTTTTTTTATTAGTAGAAAAAAGTAGAGACCAAAAATTTGATGGAGTCTGTTTTAAAAAAAAAGTTCAAGATATGTGTGATGAATACCTACTACAAAAAATAACCTACAGATACAGTTTATATATAAAAAGCCAATTAACACAACAGTAAAAAAAACAACGTAGGTATCTACATTGATTTAAACCGTAGGCCTTAGATCAAATAAAAAGTCAAGATGGAACGTTGCAAACAACATAGTGAAGCCTGTTCCAACTATGCCTTGCCGTATAAATACACAATTACACGCACACACGTACACCGAAACTACCCCTTAGCTTCTCAGTTGAGCTTTATTATTTTATCTGTGAGCTCGAATGACAAGCTAAGGCGTAATTTCGCTGTGAGTGCGTGTAATTGTGTATTTGTACGGCAAGGCATAGTTTGAACCAGCGTCACTTTGTTGTTTACAACGTTCCATCTTGACTTTTTACTTGATCTGAGCCGTAGGCTAGATACATTAGCATTGAGTTTTTAGGGTTCCGTACCCAAAGGTTAAAAACGGCACCCTATTACTAAGACTAAGCGTTTGTCGCCCGTGTTACTACCAATCTTACTACCAGTAGTAATAGTGGTAATTTTATTCCCTTTCTTACTACTGCAGTAGTAAGTTGTTACAAGGGTAATTACAATTTCCCCTTGTTACTACCAATGATAATATTATAGAATATGGCGACATGATGCAAGAAGGCCTTTATTATTCGATGCCACATACATAACTTATGAGGGTGCTGGAGTTGTATAAAATTGTTGAGATTCTGCGCATCTGCCTGACGTCACTTAAGGGGCAGTGACGGACGGTCCTTCTCTATCCAGGATGTCGACAGATTCAGGAAAACAGCGAACCTATAAGAATCGAGCGTGGAATATTTCAGGGCGACAGTCTGAGTCCTCTGTGGTTTCGCTTAGCCCTGAACCCTCTTGAGTACACTGCTGGAGGGTTCGGGCCTGGGCTATGGGTTGAGAAGAGGATCAGGTCATATGGTATTATATTTTATGAGTCATCATCTTCCTGCCCTTATCCCATGTTACTTGGGGTCGGCGCAACATGTTTTCTTCTTCCATACCGTTCTATCCCCTATTACGCTATTACTGATTCCCTTTTCCTTCATATCACTCCTCACACAGTAATGGTTAAAAAATAAAATATAACGGAACACCCGACATCTTGATGTGAATATGGCGGGCGGGTGTACCTTAATTCCGTTCTGAAGGAGGTGCAGATTTTTTAGATCTAGGTACAATATAGTATATTTTAGGTACATTTCTTTGGTAATTGGTATAATTTAATTCGCTATGGTACACCCGCCATTTTGACTCTCACCAATTACCGGTTGGTGCAGGACTAGGGGAAAAAGGGGTAATGGGAGTCACTTAAGCAAGAAATTAAATAAAACACAAAAATTTTGTATAAACTTTATGAAAATCAACACTTAAGATAGCATTATTATTAAACTATCAGTCTCAATTAGTTTCATTACCTTTGGAATGATAAATTACTAGCAATCAAACTTTAAAAAAAAAACAGCTTTGACCACAATTGTCCGCATATGAGGGTAATTATAGTCACTATGCGGACAATGGTAGTCAGACCACCCCCTAACAATTATCACATACATATCCACGTGGTGATTCCCACCCAGTGCAGTCTTGGTGTGCCCACAATCCGCAAGAGGTGCACCTGTACCATAGTTCGTTATTGCGACCAAATTCATCGCATACGAGGCATTTATTTAAATCATCGTCTTCGTCATCGCAAATCTTGTTAAGACTGATGTCTGATTCCGAAGAGCTGTTTGACTCCTGCAGCACGCGCCTTTTGGCCTTATTTGCCACTTGTTTTTTCTGTTTTCCTTTCTTTCTTCCTTTACCTTCAACTCTCATTACCCGAATCGCAGTGACTCTCATTGCCCGATTTTACCTACTGCGAAAAAACGAATCGTAAAAAAATAACCTGACGTTAGAACACCTTCAACGATTTCAAAATATATAATTTAAGATTACAGTTACTCAATATGCTACATTAAATAGTCAGATTTGTCGTAATAATGTACTCACCGGTTATTTTGTGCACTCGTAAAATTACATCGAAAGCGCGCCAAAACGTGTAACAGCCTGCCTCCGCAAACGACCGATGCGCACTGAACATGAACAGGCGATCGGGCGGCCGCTAGGTGTCACGTGACGCGTCGTTTAAGTCGACATTCGCTTGTTTAATTTCTTGCGTTTGGGTGTGGTTACACTGACCACTGTTACCTGCTGACTCCCATTGCCCCTTTTTCCCCTACTGTTAAATATGGAGAAAAAGATATTGAGCTATAGGTTTGGAAGGTTTAGTAAATCTATTTTTTTTGTTGTAATCAATGTGCGGACTTTCCTATCCAGGGCATCAAGTTCTGTCTAAGAGAGAACATCAAGACCGGCATGACCCAGCCGTTGAAGACGCGCACCTTATTCCCGCTCGATAAAATAAAATTTAGTTTTTTCAAGCGACCAAAGAAGCTACGACTTTTTGACGTCAGTAGCATTGATGCCTAGTGCTCCTGTATTCCCACGGATACCATAATCTCCCCTCGCTTTACATGCATGACTGCACATTTTTCCACGCCAAATTCCGTCCTGATGGCGTCACTGAAGTTTTCTGTTACCTTTAGAAGCTTCATCATTTGCAAGTTGTTGGGGGCAAAGAGCTTTAGGTCATCCATGTAAAGGTGTGATATGACCTGACCCTCTTCTCAACCGATAGCCCGAACCCTCCAGCAGTGTACTCAAGAGGTTTCAGGGCTAAGCGAAACCACAGAGGACTCAGACTGTCGCCCTGAAATATTCCACGCTCGATTCTTATATGTTCGCTGTTTTCCTGAATCTGTCGACATCCTGGATAGAGAAGGACCGTCCGTCACTGCCCCATACGTGACGTCAGGAAGATGCGCAGAATCTCAAAAAATTTATACAACTCCAGCACCGCCCTCATAAGTTATGAATGTGGCATCGAATCATAAAGGCCTTCTTGCATCATGTCGCCATATTCTATATTATTATCATTGGTAGTAACAAGGGGAAATTGTAATTACCCTTGTAACAACTTACTACTACAGTAGTAAGAAAGGGAATAAAATTACCACTATTACTACTGGTAGTAAGATTGGTAGTAACACGGGCGACAAAGGAGACTAAGTACAATGAAAGTAAATGAAAAACTGATCTGTGATTTTAAATAATAATAACTACACACGGTACAAATAATTAGATTGAACTATGTGTTCTAATATTTATAGGTTTGTAATTTGATCTGTGATTTGATGCCATAATTACTTTAAGAAACAAAATTAAGAGCATAAAAAGAATAATTTCTACATTAACAACCTCTTTCATTTGTTATGGTCACAAGGTGCATTTAATGTATTTTTGATTAGCCCCCAAAATTAGGTCATACCAACAAACGTTTGAACGCGACTGTACGGACAACAGCTTAGGTTTAATACGTCCAATTAAGAAGGTCATCGATATGTATGAATCCGTCGCTTTTTCGAAGTCATTTGAATTTGGTCGGATAACCAGCCTTTGTTTACATGTTTAGTTTTTTGTTTAAATCTACTAAATGCGAAACATTCCAAGCTGAATATTTGTACTATATATTTTTGACATAACGCACATACTTGTGGTTTACACCTACCTATCTTGGGTTGAGTCGGTTTCTTGTATTTTGCCGTCAAAGTTATGACACTCTCGTTTTGACTTTTAGCAATATTATTCGATAACGCAAGCATGTAAGCTTTTGAAACTTTTTATGGTTATTACAAGCGTCAAGATGGACTGAATCCAGTTTTCAGCAAGCTTATACGTTTTCTCATTTAGGCGCTGCGATTTTTTTTCGGGTTTTCGAAAAAGCGCAATTACTTGAAAATTATAAATATTTTCTTAAATCTAATTCCGGCACAAATACGCACAAATCAAGAGCTACTAGTGTGTGTTTATTCTACAGGCGCACGTACAATAGTTTTAGAGATACACGTTTCTGAAAAACGTTACCCCAGCAGGAAATGCAATATCTCAAAAACCTGATGACGCACAAGTTTTATTTTTGGCGCACATTTTCGCACAAATATAAGCTCTCTGTCCATGCACAATATTTCTCATTCCGATCATTCGTTTAGAATTTTCCTGCTGGAACAACGTTACCCTAGCAGGAACCTATTTTTCCGCTTTTTTCAAAAACGACGACACGCACTTATTTTTTAAGTGGCGCACATTCACAGCAGATTACGCACGAATTATACGTTCCACTCATATCTCTCTAGGAGTCTCTTTCCTGTTGGGGTAACGTACTCGATTTCATTTGCACGATTATACCCACCGACCTGCCCACACACGATGTCTTAACGTAAGGGAATACATCCTGACTTCCCAATGGTTTGCATCTATCGGCCAGCCTTGATGCGACATATAAATAAAGTTGTAAAGTACCTAATGTTGATATTTCGTATATTTTTTTAATCCGGTATCCGGCCGGATAGGCCCTTGTTATCCGGTATCCAGCAGATAGAAATTAAGCTGCCTGCCGGACAGTTGCCGAAAATCCGTGTCATCTCTCTTTTACCACTACCACTACTATCGAGAGCTTTCTGGTATATCCGAAGGTTGTGGCGATTGGCGGTTCGCCACAACCAGCTTCACCAGCTTCGGCCAGAAATAGGTCGTTTCGAGTGTTTCGACCTTTAGTCGGACACGGCACCTCCGAGACTAAGATAAGGTGTTTAGATAAGAAGATAGTGACAGTTACGATTAGTCGTAACCATTTCTATCTGGGAGTTGTTGTTGCGATTAGTCGTTACGACCACAGAACAGATAAAAGAGGTTAGAAGGGCCTTGTGGGCGGGGCGGGCGCGCCGCTCATATAAGTGAACGCTCTTATGTCGACCGAAATTAGCGTCACCGGCCAACAGTCGCGCTCATATTAAGACAACGTACGAAGCTCCGCGAAAAAAAAGAATTATGCCGTCTTGCGCTATCATAACGTGTCGGAAAAGAAGCCAGGCGTGTAGTGTAGCCCGAGAAGGGATTTCTTTTCACCGATAAGTCCTAAAACCTTATAATACGAATGTTATTTGTAATTATTACAATAGTATTATGTAATTTGCAGACAAAAAAACTTAATTCAAAAAATCAAAAACCCGACTGCTTCAAAAGCGAACTAAAAAGTCGTAAACAAGGAAAAAATCATGCTGTGCAGTCGGAGGATACATATTCGCGGGCTAGCTGACCAAAATCTGGTGTATCCTCCGCCTGCACAGCCTGATTTTTTCCTTGTTTACGACTTTTTAGTTCGCTTTTGAAGCAGTCGGGTTTTTGATTTTTTGAATTAAGTTTTTTTATTTATAACTTTTTAGTTATGTTTTTTTCGAATTAGATACATTTAAACATATAAGTGTTATATATTATTGAAATCACCTCTTAAAATCCTTTATTTTGATACTTCACACGAAGGGTTAGGAAGAAAAAAATAATTTAAGCCCCCACTATATGGCACCCAAAATCCGCCATTTTTCTATTGTCCAATTTGAATGTAGCCTATGACACTCGCAGGGTTAAGACGAATCGATTGACGTTTGAATCATCAAAATCGGTCAACGCGTTTGGCCTCTGGAACGCCATATAGGAACAAACATACATACATACTTACATACATAGACTGATAAACACATTACTCTCCTTCGGCAGTCGGGTAAAAACGACACAATTGCAAACAGGTGCAAAATTATACATTACTTGCAATGCATGGGTACCATCTTGTACTACGCGAGCGATCGCGTAATGTATTGCGTTCATTGCGAGAGTCGCGAGCCAATGCTTGAATTCCGCGAAATTCCGCGTATCGATAGTGTTGTACAAAGTTGTAAACACTGTCGATATTACGAATATATTCAAATGATTATTATCAGTTTATTGTAATTAAAATACCTTTGTTTATTACCACCAATGATTGTTAATTGTGGTTATCAATATAGTTTCTTAGTGGGGTTTTCGTCTAATTTCCCCCTTAATTTGACATTATTATTATTATGTATTTAGAAGGTCCACACTATTCATGCCCCGTCGCCCTCCCGATATTATAGCAAAAAATTGCAAAACTTAACAAAAAAAAAAATTATTCCAGTAATTTTATCGATATCGATAATCGACCTTTTGGTCACCGTAACATGTATGAGAAATAAATTGCTTTTGCGCGAGTGTGAGTGCATGTCACGCACAGTGTTTGCGTTAGTGTGACAATCAATAGCAAGCTCGCGATCTAAGTGTGTGTAGTTTATTTGTGTGCGTAATGCGCGTACGTATGGGACTCTTGCTTGTAGTGGAGTTAAAGAGTGGGAGACAAGCGGCGACACGCGTTCTAATACAAATCAGGAACTATGTCCTTTCTAATCTCTTTTATCTGTTCTGTGGTTACGACTATTTGTTTGGATAAGTAATAATAATAATAATAGTAGTAATAATTTGATATAATAGTAGTAATTTGGTATTAAGTTAGCCTTGCCAGGAAATCTATACCAATATTCTAAAGAGGAAATGATGAAATGACGCACGGGATCGGTCAATGTGGCGACGCCTGGGGGAGGCCTATGTCCAGGGCGTCTACTCCCTAAGCACGAAGTCCGTAGTTTCGACCTTAGTTACGGGCATTTCCTACTCCCTATCACCTACGGACGGATGATTCGTTCGGGGCCCGAACGAAGAATGAATGACAACAAAATTTGACAGTTGTACCTACTCCCTATGCGTTTTTATCCGTTCGAAAAATTGAATTTGACACTTGTTTTAACGGATCGTTATGTCAGATATTACGACAACAAAATAGTTATCGTCAACCAGACGAAACTTATAATTCCCAATTATGGCTGCTTTTTTAATGCTCGCAGAAGATCTACAGGAAGAGCGGAGGCAACGTCGACGACGTTTACGCCAAAACTTCCAGTTGGCAAGTATTCCCGACGTCGAGTTCATAGGGAACTATAGGTTCACTCGGGAATTATTTGAGGACTTGTGTGAGGACCCTTTTGCCTCACCACTTAAGACGAAGTGGTGTTAATTCAACAATGAAGGTAAGGATATTAAAGATTCTGCAATTTATTGAGCTGTATTACCAATCAGTCCCACCCATTTTACTGTTGTTATTCTTTTATTTCAGATTCCCGCTGCTCTTAATTTTTGTGCCCGGGGGAGTGACCAAGGTGCAGTGGGCCTTAGCAGTGACGTTCTAATCGCACAACAGACAGTGTCACGGTGTCTGCGGCATGTCGCAAATTCACTGAACAGCCCCTCATTAATAAAAAAGTATTTAAGGTTGCCACAGAATTTGGCTGAGAGGAACCTTATAAATAAAAAGATAGTAAGTTTAAAAGCTTGTACCATTTTTCTAAAACAATTATCCATAGGTATTTAATAAAATATAGCCTGCCATTTGAACAATGACTACCTATGCTTTGAAGAGTGTTTATACCTTCTTAAAGAGTGCACTTAAATAAAGTTGTATCATTCAAAATTTTACAGATTTTATGAAAAATATGGCCTGCCAGGTGTTACAAGAAATTTTGGGACCCACTAGGAATTCATGATGACCCCAATAGACAAAAACATGCTCGGTCCACTATACAGCATATGTTTGGCATTTTAAAAGGCCGATTAAGATGCCCCTTAGTAGCAAGAGAGCTGCATTTACAACCGGGCAGTTGGTATTTGTCACAATTTATACTGGGTATAGCCATGTTTTTCTAATAACGCATTGAACGGGTGAACAGTATTTTTTTCATCTATTTAAGACATTGAGGTGTAATAATGTACTAAGCACATTTAAGAGCATATTTTAATTATATTTTCAGGTATAATTGTTGTTGCCTGCTGTGTAACCAATATGTTTAATCAGGCAGACTTAGAAGCACCTTCCCTCAGCGAGAAGATCTTCAATTTAAGCGCAGTGGATGGGGAGAAGTGTCTACAAATATATTATCTGCCCATCAAGCTCTTCAGCAAGAGCAAAGAGCGAGAGACAGATTAGTGCAATTGCTAGAAAGAAATAAATACTTATGCATTCTCACAAGAAAACTTCACGAATAAAACAAATAAACATGCATTGGGTATGTGTATGACTAGATGTATGAATGTGAGTGAGCAAAAAAAGTATGAAAGGATTGTAGCAGGTGTCATTATGTTGTTTCTGCCTATCCCCATGGGAAAAGGGCGTGAGTTTATGTATGTATGTATTATTGACTCGTCGCAATAAAAGCATTGTTTTTATTATTTTTATTTTACCATTCAAATCTGAATTAATTTAACAATTAACAACACTATGACTTATACAATAACTACAAAAATACAACTAAAAGAGGCAAATAAAAAACTTTTATGCAAAAAAATACTACCAACTTCCAAATGAAAAACTACAAAAGTGAAAAATAACATAATTTTTGGAAGTTGGTGTCTTTCGTAGGTAAAATTTTTTTGCGATATGATGGACACCGACTTCCAAAAATTATGTTATTTTTCACTTTTGTAGTTTTTCATTTGGAAGTTGGTAGTATTTTTTTGCAAAAAAGTTGTTTATTTTTCCCTTTTTAGTTTTACCTACCTAATAGGCAAGTTGTTTAGTAAGGTCCCTATAACGCCAGACTAGATTACCCGAATAACATGAAACTTGAACATAACCGGTGAAATAAGAGATCTGCGTACACCTTTAGAGCGTACTGGCGTGATGTTATGTTATGAAATGGTATAAAAAGTAAACAGACAATCCCGAGAGTTTTGCCGTTATTTATTGAAGAGTTCTGTTGTATATCGCCAAAGTTCTTCATCAGACCTTCACCAAATTAAAATGGGACCAATTTCGAAACATACCCTTTCAAACAAAATAAGATTTTTTTAAATTGGTTCACTATTGACGGAGATATCGGTGAACATACACAAAAAAAAAAAAAAGACATACAGTCGAACATAGAACCTCCTCCTTTTTGGTAAGTCGGTTAAAAAGATGTTTCATTTCATAAACAAAGTAGTTTTGAATTTGGTAATTTGCACACTTTATTAGTTACCGAAATTAAGTGTTGATAGGAAAACAACCTTTGTGGGACTTACCCTACTTAAGTACGAAAATCGCCAATATGTTAAAAGAAAAGAAAAATATTTATTTGTGACCCGCACAGGAGACATGAGATTAAACAATAATAAAAATCAAACCCCATGTGAGACCAAAAAGGCTCCTATCTCAGAATGTGCAGTGATACTCAAAAAGGAAATAACGCTGCCCTGATATTATAATAATTCATATTTAAAAAAAAAACATGTAGAAGTATCCACGTGGCTTTTCTTTTACTTATCAGTTTTAAATTATTGCTAGGACCTTAATTTCTCTTACTTGTCTACTTCAGTCTCAAATATCTAATAATCTGAATAAAATTAACAACACAGTATAACAATCAAAACATAGATTTCCTTTTATTTATCACTCTTAAAATATTGCTGGAAACTTGTTTTTCCAGAATAATCAGCTTTACTTCATCGAGCATCTCATTTCTCCTAGTTTTGCTTATAAGCACTTCCACCTTCGGCAAGTGTTGCAGCATGGGTAGGTGAGATGGCAGCTGGCTCTCTTACTGGTGGACCCTGTACAACAAAAACTGAATATCATTGACAGATACAAAAAAAAATATATGATTGTTTATCTGTAATTTATTAGTATTTAGTAAAAAAATAGTCTACTACCATATTAATAATTATTAGTATTACTGTTGGAAAAGCTGGTAGTGACTCTTGACTAGATTTGTGGCTTTCCAAAACTCCATCCAATAATCGATATGATCTTTAACTCCATTTGAAAGCGGGTTGGTCCTCCCAATTAACCTGTAGCACATGCTGACCGTCTGGCAGCTCCAGCAGCTTTCTTGGCCAAATGTTTTTAACAGCCCACACCTAAAATTTTGATATTTGGTTAATTTTAATTGCATATAGGTTATAATATATAAATACACAATACTCTTAAGTACTGTTACAGATAATAGCCCAGTCAGTAAATAATTAAAAAGGCCTTTGCCAAAGCTGGCTTAGTCGTGATTTGCACAGATGTATTCGTGATTGTAACGCCTACTGACTGGGCTACATGTATTTGCAAGATAACTGATTATCATTGTTTGCACTTTACTGATGACAAGACCTCAAAATCATATTAATATTGACGAGTAATGTAGTAAACTCACCCTTTGCCGTTGTTCCACGAACCATTGAAATAAAGGTGCTTGCACAGGTTTTCTTACAGCCGCTTTGAGCGAACTCATGAAGTCGACAAGGGCCTCAATTTGCGCGTAATTTGCTGCAGCGGTCGGGGTCATTTTAATTAATTATAAATGAAAACTAAAATCTGCTCGGATATTTAATAGAAATTGCTTGAAGTTTCATTTGAAAGTTGCCGTCAAACAGAAAAAAGGAAATGGTATCAACAGGATAATGCCACTTTCCTTTGATAGACATGAAAAAATTATATTGTTAAAAATATGGTAATTTTCTAACGTAAAAATAATATTATATTTTGTTTAGTAAGTTTGAAACCACAAACTAGGAAAACCGGTAATCGACCGATAAAATAGTACAACTCTAACGTCATCCGTCGTTCGTTCACGAAAATTGTCCATGATCCCGTTCGAAGCTCAATAACCCGAAATCGTTAGGGGGTAGGGTTCACTCCGAAGTTTCGGAATACTTTCGGACGGCCCGTAACTTCGTCGACGAAGATAGGGAGTAGACGCCCAGCAGTGGACGTCTTTCGGCTGAAATGATGATGATGATTATAAAGAGTAAATATGTTTTTGTTTGTTTGTACCGAAGAGGCTCCGAAACTACTGGACCGATTTGAAAAATTCTTTCATCTATGGAAAACTACATTTTTCCGGATTAACAAAGGCAATAATTTATTTTCAAAAAGGTTAGAGATCCATAATTTATTTTTCATCCCACCATCTCGGAAAGAGTATTTTTAATCTTCAATATCTGAGTGGAAAATCCGTTTTTATTCACTAGAGGATAAAGTAAATTGAATTTAGAACATCGTGTGCACTAAGTTTGTGAATTAAAAAAAACATTAAACCTATTTACTGCTACCTCTATGGTGCCGAATATATCATACAACTTTTTTTTAATTTGTTAAAAACTCAGACTCGGAACCTTCTTGGTGTTCTTTTTTCAATTTGCTTTGTAAGCGGTTCTGACCATCTCCCTCTCTCTCCAACATTCACGCCAAGGGAATCCGATGAATCGGTACAACTATTAAGTATGACAGATAGTTTACCGAAAACAGTACACAAGTGACTAACACCAATATTACAGTACCAAACAAAAATATTACACTCAATTTAAATAACTGTAGCAACGTTACTTTAAAATTTTCTTAATTATACCTTAGTATTATTTTGTTATAATTTAAATATTATTCTGTAATACTTACCTGTCATAATGTAGTAATTAATACCTAAACTGAAATAAAAGTGTACCTATCTTGTGATTGTAAACGTTTTTTTTTTGCATTTAGTCATTTCCTCGCTGAGGTGGAATGAAAAGTTACGTGTTGCACTCGAGTGCAAAGATTTTTCACCTCGTGCTCTTTTGATTCCCTCGCTAACGCTCAGGATTCTAATTTTGAATCACTCGCTGCGCTCGTGATTCAATTTTAGAATCCGTCGCTAGGTCATCAAAATTGAACACGCGGTTAAAAAGCAACTTTGCACTCTTGTATAACAAACAACTATTTTTATGCACCTGCCATGTTATCTCCACACCACCCTTAGTTGACTGGTAGAGAATGCCTCAGGCATTAGTAGGCATAAATGTATGTTGCTTGAAGTTAAAGTAAATAAATAAATACAATTTAATCACAGACATACATCTAATATCGCAAGATAACGCAAGTCCGACAATCTAGCAAAATGTTGCCTATAAATTTCATTATTTGGCATGCGCTGAGAAAACTATTGATGATACATAAAAATTATGCAAGAGAATATATCTTATTTTCATAGTTAAGTCACAATAGCAGCTTTTGTGTTCAAAACTGTAATTAGATCGCTGCCGCCCGGTAGAAACAAAAGTTGATTACATTCGTATGGTAGGGTAGGTAGGTTGATAGGTAGGGCAGGTGAGTAGGTTGGTAGGTAGGTAAGTTATGTGGGTAGGTAGGTAGGTAGCCAGTTGACGGGATCGAAGCCGCGGGGGTCAGCACTAGCTGACCCCCGCGGTTACGCTAAAGTACTAACTTTATATACCTACTTCGCACTTCACCTATGTACTTAAAATTTTGTGGTTACCAGATTTATCTTTGCAGGATCGACCGTTGCGGAGAAATCCAAACGGATCACACGAAGAGCAAAACTAGAAGATGTTATTACAGAACAGCAAAACAAAAATAAAGGATCTAGCACGAAAGGTATCCAGACAACTCAAAATAGTACAAACAAAACTACATGTAAAGAGCCTTACACATGTGATGTATGTCAGAGTATCTTT
This sequence comes from Orthosia gothica, assembly GCA_949775005.1. NCBI lineage: Eukaryota > Metazoa > Arthropoda > Insecta > Lepidoptera > Noctuidae > Orthosia > Orthosia gothica. The sequence continues at coordinate 61,230,040 of OX459034.1, read as the reverse complement.
AGTAAAAAGAGTGATTTAAATAAGCATATTTGTACACACACTAGTGAGAAACCACACAAATGTGATGTGTGTCAGCGTGGTTTTACTCAAAAAAGTAATTTAACACTGCATATTCGTACCCACACTGTTAAAAAAACATACAAGTGTGATATATGTCAGCGTTGTTTTAATGCAAGGTGTGATTTAACACAGCATATTCGTATACACACTGGGGATAAACCTTACAAGTGTGATACATGTCAGCGTTGTTTTATTACAAAGGGTCGTTTAATACATCATATTCGTATACACACTGGGGATAAACCTTACAAGTGTGATACATGTCAGCGTTGTTTTAATGCAAGGTGTGATTTAACAAAGCATATTCGGGTACACACTGGGGATAAACCTTACAAGTGTGATACATGTCAGCGTTGTTTTAATAGAAGGAGTAGTTTAACACAGCATATTCGTATACACACTGGAGATAAACCTTACAAGTGTGATACATGTCAGCGTTGTTTTAATACAAGGAGTCGTTTAACACAGCATATTCGTATACACACTGGGGATAAACCTTACAAGTGTGATACATGTCAGCGTTGTTTTATTGCAAAGGGTCTTTTAATACGACATATTCGTATTCACACTGGGGATAAACCTTACAAGTGTGATACATGTCAGCGTTGTTTTAATGCAAGGTGTGATTTAACAAAGCATATTCGTGTACACACTGGGGATAAACCTTACAAGTGTGATACATGTCAGCGTTGTTTTAATAGAAGGAGTGTTTTAACACAGCATATTAGTATACACACTGGGGATAAACCTTACAAGTGTGATACATGTCAGCGTTGTTTTATTACAAAGGGTCGGTTAACACATCATATTCGTATACACACTGGGGATAAACCTTACAAGTGTGATATATGTCAGCGTTGTTTTAGTATCAAGAGTACTTTAAATGTACATATTCGTACACACACTGGTGAGAAACCTTACAAATGTGATATATGTCAGCGTTGTTTTAGTATTAAAAATAATTTAAATGTACATATTCGTACGCACGATGGTGGGAAGCTGCACAAGTGTGATTTATGTCAGCATAGTTTTTGTAAAAAAAACGATTTAACTAGTCATAATCGCATACACACGGGTGTGAAACTGTACATGTGTGATATATGTCAGCGTAGTTTTAGTAATAAGAGTGCTTTAAAGAACCATATTCGTACACACACTGGTGAGAAACCTTTCAAATGTGATTTATGTCAACGTAGTTTTAGATTTAAGAGTAATTTAAAAGTGCATATTCGAAAAGTACATATTCGTATGCACGGTCGTGTGAAGCCGCACTAGTGTGCTATATTCAATTTATTTATTTCAGACATAACTATTCTATAATAAACGTATTATATTCATAGAACATTAATTTAAAAACAGATAAAGACCCCCAAAATAATAATATTGATCTATTCCAATTACCTATATTAAAATTATAATCTTCAGGTCTTGAATGTCAACAATTCAAAATAATAAATTTTATATATGTATGTCAGCCCTGTTTTCTAATAAGAGTTATTTATATAAACATATTCGTACACACACTTATGAGTAGATACAGGATTATATGCATTTTGCATATTAACCTTTTTTCACCGCTAACTCGAAATCCGAACCCAAACTAATTTCCCAGCTAGATTGTTTTAATATTCGTGGTATAGCATTGGAATGTTTCAAAGATTACCTGAGGCATCGTACCCAGCTGGTAAAGATTGGCTCTAGTTACATTGATGAGGAGGTTGTGCTATACGGTGTCCCGCGAGGAAGCATTCTAGACCCTCACCCTTTTTCAAATATACGGAGATGTAGCGGATAGGGCGTGATAGAGAAACACTTCTTGATGTTACTTCGTTTATTTAGGCTCGTTATACACAACTTACAGATTTTTTTTTTACGGCTAAAGTCTAGTTTCAATCACACGCCATTCTCTATCTCCACACAAACCCTTTCAGTAACTCATCGCTGCGTTAACACTTCCAATCATTTCTTAAAAATAAATGCGTTCAGAATTAACATCCTACAACTCGGCCATTCCTGACCTATAGTGTGACCACGGACTGTGCTACGTTAAATTGAATTACTTTACTTCTGCTTACAATACATTTGTTAAATATTAAACTCATCTGACTACTTATGAGAACTTTCTTACATAACAACTGTTTAGATTCTAAGTTTACCAAAAAATGTTAAGTTAAGGAACTTGGTTACAAGGATACAACTGAATTTGTGAAAAGAAACAAAATAAAGCTGTCCTCTTAAATTGAACAATGAATTTTACTTTGCTAATTCCTATCCTAAAACACTTTAAAGTTTCCTTCAACGTTATTTATTTATTTATTAAAACTTCATGCAACATAAAGGTACATCACATCACACACACACATCATCAGCCTATTAATGTTCCCACTGCTGGGACGCAGGCCTCCTCTCTGTGAGAGGGAATGGGCCGTAATCCACCACGCGGGCCCAGTGCGGGTTGGTGGATGCCACATGTTTTCGAATTTTTGGTTCTAGGACATGCCGGTTTCCTCACGATGTTTTCCTTCACAAAGAGAAAGAAAATTTAACACAAATTTAAAAAAGAAATAATCTACACAAAGTAAAGCGTCTGCCTGGGCTCGAACCCACAAAAAGGTACATAAGCGGACTTAATGCCTGAGGCATTCTCTACCAGTCAACCAAGGGTGGTGGAGAGATATCATGGCAGGTGCATAAAAAAAAAGTTATTTACATTAAATACTATAAAACACATAATTATAAAACCTTAAAACATAGCTAGGATTTTACATTATCTTAGCCTAAACTTAATCTTTAATTAAAAGTCTGCAAAAGCCAGGAAGGATTTTTCTGGCTATCAAAGCATGCTGACGAGGTATAACACGGCTGTACTCAGGGCCAAAAGAACTAATTGGCGGCAGCATTGCACCTCCATTGAAACTCTGCCAAATGGAATGAGGCTGTGCAAAGCAATGTCCATGACTAAGACAAACCCACTATCATCTGTTAAGGATGATAATGGGTATCTCATGGAAACTGGACAGGACACTCTGGGCGTGATGTTTAGGACCCACTTTGTATACCGCGCAATAGCGATGAAGAAGAACCAATCACAAGGGACGAGCTCACAAGGCACACGTCCAAAAATAACTGGCTCATGGCAAAGAAAGTGGTAGATGAAAATAAACTGAAGCTTGCTGGCTTCGGCTTACTGGCCATAGCAGCATGGCTCTCAAACCCCCTGGTCCGGGTGGCATCTACCCAATATCGTCGCCGCGGCTGAGGCTGGCCGGTGAAGCCGACCAGCAAGCCGAAGCCGGTGGTGAGCGTTAAAACCATCTGCGACGATAAGCTCGCGTGGGACCGCCGGAGCCCCGCAGCGCCGGAGCCGTGACAGAAACCAAGCCTGCTGCATGCTCACTTGCATTCTTGCTTGCATGTTGCATGCCCACTTGCATGCTCACTTGCAGGCTTGCTTGCATGCTTGCTGCATGCTCACTTGCATGCTTGCTTGCATGCTTATAGGCGAGCGGGTTATAGGCCATGCCTGTGTCCCGCAGTATCAATGTGTGCCCGTAACTACGGGCACGTCCTTTCCTATGTTTGCCTTCTTGGGCATGTGGAGGTTGGCAGGCGTGATACACTGCCTGCCAGACGTGCAGTGGGAGCGCTGCGACGCTGTCTCACAGCGCCGTATCTTCACAGCACCTTGGCGACATGTCCCCACCCAGTGCAACTTATGGCGAATCAAGAAGAGGCCAGGTGAGAACAGCCAGCGACGTAGGTGCCGACTTTATCGGCGCTCCCTACTGAGGATGTATAGCCCCCGCCTGACACGCTTCCAGAGCTAGCGGGTCACGGCCCAGGCTAAGGGACCGTTATGTGTGTGTGAGCAGTATTGTTCTGTTTCACACCGCTCATGTAACAAGAAAGCACGCGCCGCGCGCGGCTTGTGCCCGGCCTGTGAATTTAATCTCATGTGGAGTCATGTTTGTGTGGCTTACAGTGTACATCGTGCCTATATTAACCTAGAACACGACATACACTGTGTGCATGTTACATGTAGAGTATTATTGTTTGAACGAGCCGCGTGTAGTGGTGTGTGGCTCGTCGGCGTCAAGTAGGGCATGGTCGGGGCCTATGTGTTACACAGGTCGCGCGGTAGGCGCCTCGCTTCCGGTGGCCGCGCGTGCCATGGCGCAATATGCTTGACATGAGGCCAGGCAGAAGCGTCGGCACGCGCGAACATATTGGAAACGAGGCGGGCGCAAAAATCGTCCAGGCTCTCAATCTTTAGATCCCGCGCGATTATATCGTTCCTCACGTAGCCAAAATCATACGCTACGTACGGATACGATTCTTATTTGACTCGCTAGTTCGGGCGAGCCAGGCTGGGGCGGCATATGTTAGTACTGGGCGTATACTGCGACGCGGTCGCGCGCTGTCCCGGCGCAGCTTGGCGCGCGGCGGTGGTGGCGGCGCGTACGACTTGCGCGCGGCTCGGTGGCCCCGAGGCATGTATAGGTACGGCGCGAAATGCAGGCGGGCGGATGGGGACTGCAGGTTGCCGGTTCGACGGTGTTAAAAAGGATTGATAAAAAAAGAATGTGTTATTTTGTGAAAACAATAATATTACTTTAATCCATGTTAATCAATATTAATTTCATTGTGACGTTTATGTGTACTTGTTTGATGAATCAACTAAAGGCTGACGTGGCCCCGAGGCATGTATAGGTACGGCGCGAAATGCAGGCGGGCGGATGGGGACTGCAGGTTGCCGGTTCGACGGTGTTAAAAAGGATTGATAAAAAATAATGTTTTATTTTGTGAAAACAATAATATTACTTTAATCCATGTTAATCAATATTAATTTCATTGTGACGTTTATGTGTACAGTGCAACATAAAACAGTAGAAGTTAAATATTTGGGAACTAAGTTAAGTTTTCATAAGTTAAGTTTTCATTTTCTGGCAACATCTAAAATGAGTAGTTGAGCTGTCAATTCATCTCGATCGGTTTCGATTTTCGTAAGAATTTTGGTTTTTGTGTGATATTTCTGTGAGTGGACAGAAAAACAGTGGAAAAACATGAATAAGGTAAATCGTGGAGGTGCCCGTGATATAGTTTACAAAGTTTATATGCAGTGTATAGCCGAATTCCAAGCTGGGAAGCTTCTATCCAACTTAGAAGATGTTTACCATCGTACAGCAGATTTTACCGGTAAGTAACTATTGAAAGTTGCACTAAACGTTAATTACAAACGATTATTACATTCAGGGAACAAAATTTTCGAACCAAATATCATTTACAAATTATTTTTTTACCATTTTTGAGGTTATGCTAAGTTAAACAAATAGCGTTGTAATTATAGCGCGACTTAACAACGTTGATAGTAAGGCAATAAATATTAATTTAATTTATTGCGGATACGAAATATTTTTTTGCCATACCATATTTGTTGATGCAATCGACTAAATGGAAAAAAACAATTTTAAAATATATTCACGTTTGAACTTCTTTCATCGGACTGACAGTGATTTTTTTCTTTGCTTGTTTTAGGTGTTTCTGTAAGCACAGTGCGCAGAATCGTGCAACACGGCATTGAAAACGGTGGGAAATTCTCAACACCAGCTAAACACAGGGAGGGTCGTCCCCCAAAGGTATTGGACGACTTTATATTGAAAGCAATTGATTATTAAAAATACTTATTTTTTGTGAAGCTGTTGTTTTATTACTACTACATAATTATCAACTATTTAATAGACATTCATATTTAATATATTTACTCATTATTTATACCCAATAAATAAATAATACTATTCGAGTATCAAGATCAGCTGGGTCGTACTAACTGGGTTGCTATCTGAGCGATTGTGGCGCCCTCATTTATTTTCAACACTTTTATGTCGCACTGTACTTGTTTGATGAATCAACTAAAGGCTGACACATACGTTTGTTTTCATATTTATTGTCAACCACATGCCTGGTCTCTTGAACATTGCGACGGCCTGTGTGTCTGCTGTGGATTGCTGAAGTCACTGCACAACGTCTGCTCATCAGACGGCGGCACCGGCGAAACACGCGCAGTCGCCAACGTCGTCGGCGAACCGTTATGCGTCGATACTATCCGGCTTGTTGTTTGGTGAGTCCAGGCGACGCACCTCTGATAGTAGGCAGCGACATCGTCCTGGCACCCATCTGACGGGCAGTAGTTAGGCTGGTGTCGTGGTCCGAGGGTCCACGGACATTAGGGGTTCATGGGCGGCATATTGTATTTGTGGCCTCCGCAACTGCAACGGTTTGTATACAAACCGGACAGCGCGGGGCTGCAACTGCCTGTTGCGCTCCCGCAAGTATTTATTTATTACAATAAACACCTACGAGAACACAACAGGTAGTCACAAATACGGTTCGGGCGGATGTGACGTAACTCCTTCGCTCGTAGGCAGCTGCTCGTACGTGTGTGCGACGAAGTTGACCACAGGCGAATCTTCCTCCAAGGGTCGTGTCACGGAGTCGCTCCTCTTTATAGTCTGCATTCACCGCGATCTCCAGGCAGGTGGACGAACAACACAGCTGGATGACGTCGCTGGCGCACCTCGATTTAATCTCGTTTTTTTTTGCAAAAATAAATTGTTTTTAGGGTTCCGTACCCCAAAAGATAAAAAAGGAACCTTTATAAGATCACTCTCTTGTCCGTCTGTCACCACTGATTTTATCAGGAAAGGGTGGACCTAGGAAGACCAATTGAAATTTATACTAGATACTGAGGTATATAGTCCCTATTAGGTGTATAAAAATCAAGGTCCTGAGTCAAGAAAATAAAAAGAAATGGGCAAATTCAGATTTTCGCGAAAACTTGGAAGTAATAATATTTTCAACTTTTTTATTTTTCGGATTTTCCCATTTCTTGTGCTGTAAGACCTTGCTTTTAACCAAAATTGACAATTCTAGATCAACCGGAAGTACCCTATAGGTTTTGGGTCGAAAACCCATATGGTAGTTCCCGTTGACCTAGTTACCTAATTATGTTCGTGAATGTAGCTATTTGTACGGAAACCTCGGTGTGCGAGTCCGACTCGCACTTGACCGGTTGTTTTAATAGTGATTGTTAACTAAGCTCAGTGACATCCAACCATAGAGATATTTTCCTATCAATTATGAATACCTCGCCTACGGAAGCCGCCAAAGTCGTGGCGTTGTTGGATTCAGGTCATAGTCAGCGTGTTGTGGCTGAATGATTGCATGTTACCCTCTCTGCTGTCAATAGAGTGTATCAGCGTTATCGGGAGACTGGTATATTTACTCACCGTCCAAGATCTGGAAGATATTGATTCAAGTCTGGCAAAGATGACCGGTAAGTTGTAACGATTATTTTTATATCAAAGCGACATCTTGTGTCAAAGATGAGAACCAGCTTGGCATGGGTGTGTCACCAGTTGATCGTTGCGTGATACTGGATGGCGTTGCTATCTGCAGTTATTTATTGATGTTATAATAAAATAACAATTTGTGTGTATCAATTTAATTCAACAAACACTAAATTCAACACTAAAATAATAAATGATTAACTTCTTTAAAATATCAACATAAAGAAAAACCACTACTAAAGCAAAGCCCTTAATATTCGCACTTATGTCGGACCGAAAAGAAAAAAGTTACATTATTTTGTTTAACTTGTCTCAAATACCGGAGTGGAACCCACGTAAAATGCACACAGACTACGAAAGAGCAGCGATGAACGCCATTTTGAAAGTATTCCCAAATATTACATTGCGAGGATGCTATTACCATTGGACTCGCAACATTTGGAAGAAAGGCAAATCTTTTGGATGTACGAAAAATAAACCAGGACGAAGAATAGTTGCCCTGGCGAGTGCTTTGCCACTTCTGCCTGACTGCGAGATTCAACATGGCTTTAAGTATGTGAAATCTGAATCTAATGGCATGGTACAAATGAAAAAAAATATTAATTACTTAGAAACGTATTGGTTTAAGACGCATTCATCTAGTGTAATAAGTGTATTTGGTGAACGCCATAGAACCACCAACATTTTAGAGACGACGACGACGACGTTTCACTCCAAAATTAATAAACGTGTCAACAAGAATACTGTGACATTGATGCGATTACTCAAAGTATTGGAGCATATTCATACATTAGAGATGATTCCAAAAAAAAGAAGAAAGGATCAAATCATCAATGATGATGTCCATCTGGACTGAGGGCCCATTTTTTAAATCGTTGTGTAACGAAGTAAGACTTAAAGGGAAATTAGTTAAAAATAGTAAAAACATAATGCAATGGGCCTAGAATTTCTTAAATGTGAATTAAAACAGTTATGATTAAATTACTTGGGCCCTCAATCCAGACGCGTGCATAAACTGGCATAGCCTAAATCTCAGAAAGTACTATCTCTGGGTTAATCAATTTTATTTAGGAATTTAGTTAAGAATTTCTTAAATATTTTAAGAAATTCTCAAATCTGTAGAATATGACATTACAGATTTATGGCGGTATATCTAGGGTCCTCAATCCTTTAATGTCTTTACTGAGGAATCTGCAGAACATGAATTTATCTGAAGAAATAGATTAATAGGACTTTAATATAGTTTGCTTAGATACTTCTGTGAATTAGTTAAAAAGAAATAATAACTCAAAAGTGAATTGTTAAAAAGTAAATGAGAATCGAATTTTACTAAAACGTCTGAACTGAGGGCCCAATATTTTCGGCTTTATTGACTAGGCTCAACCTCATAGATTAAGTGAAATTAAAATAAGTTCTTTTTACTATTTTTTAAGTAAAATTTAACATATCGTCCGTTCTTCTAAATGCAACACTTTAAGAGAAAATTGATTTTTAATTTCTTGTAGGCGAAAATTATGTAGGGTATACATGATTTTGTTACTTTTTTGGACTGATCAGTATGTATCCTCATAAAAGCTATTTTTTAAGCGACTAAAGTAAATATTCATTGTTTGAACTGTCGGAAGTGTCTGTGTTTTTTGTGATGCAATATTTTGAAGGGACGACAGTGCAATTGTTAGGAAAAGCTATTATTGCAAGGGTCCTTTTCGGGCGAGGATAAAATAATGAACGTCTTTCTTGGTAATGCACGGTTACAAAGTAACTAATCGCATTATGTAATGGAGAATAACATAAACGACATTACACTAAGCACGTATTTTGATCTACACGAACAATCGGTAACTATAACGACTGTATTTCTCTTCAAGTTTTATCAGCAATCTATTACTGGTCAATCTCACCATCTTTTTTTCTCGATCTCCTTATGATCTTCACTTGTTCGCGCCAAAAACTAGTGCTTATTGTTATGTCAAGTTAACATCTGTCAGAGTCATTCGAAACCAAATTTCCCTTCAGAAAGAAATCTATAAAAGTGCTGACATTTTAATAGTGCAGTAAATATTAGGTCCTTACCTATGAAATTGGCGTTTTGTCGTACTGGGCACTCTGATCTCAAATATCTCCTCTTTGGTTTGGAATTTCAATTTTAAATTTATACAGCTATTTATTCATGATTTTGTGTTTGGAAAACCGTAATTCATTTGTTTTTCCCTCTTTTGGTTTTTCTTTGCTCCAGTCAGTTTACAAAATGGAAAACTTGGAATATCGCGTTATTTTCGCGAAAAATTTAACTCCGATGGGACAGTCCAAAGCGCCTTCAAAGATTTTATTGATACCCGTCCGAATGGTTATTTTAGTAAAGGGATCAATGAACTACCTATGAGATGACAAAAGTGTCTAGATAGCAATGGTACATACTTTGATAAAATGAATATATTATATTTAAAAAAAAAACTACTTTATGTTCCTCCCTTACAAAACGCCAGTTTCATATGTAATGACCAAAACTATTATAAGGATATTATTATTATAAGTGTTGCTGTTTTGTGATATCGACACAGATCACTTTAATATTTCTTATTTCATTTGAAGAAAATCATGATTGTTTTGCATTTTTCCTTTGTTAATGTTGTTGCTGATTCAACGTCATCGAGAATTGCTGATTACTGGGTTTTAATTTAAGCATATTTTATTATATCTTTAACACACTGCAATGTGCGCAATGACAGAACGAGCAAGGGGTGTGGAGGAGTTGCTATTTAGTTATCTCCGTGGAGATATCTGTTACAAGATAGTTGACTAGTCTGCAAGTGTTTACAAAAAAAAATTCGAACACCTTTTTATTAAAATAGACTTCCTACATACTAAGTTACTTTTAGGAGTCAATTATAGTCCAAATTGCAAAATTAATTACTTTTCTTCTTTTGAAGTTCATTTGGACAATCTTGCCGCACTATATGAGCATACTCTAACTCTCGGAAACTTCAACACTTTTCGGCTGAAAGGAGATTCGCGCAGCCGTAAACGCCAATTTCTTGTCTCTTCGGTTAATATGCACTCCTACTCACAGGGCTCCTCACTCTTCTCCTTCTCTATTAGATCTCATTCTAGTTTCCAACCCTAACGAATTAGCCACACATGGACAGCTTCCTGCTCCTTTTTCTACCAAAACCTTATTTATCTTTCCTACAAGATTCGACCTCCTAAACGCAAGTCCAAATTTGTTTCTCTTCGTTGTTTTAAAAACATTGAATTGGAGCGTTTGAGAGCTGGGGCGGGTATTGAATGGTCTCCAGTAAACGCCTGCGAGGAAACTATGGTGTCAATCTTCAGCAAGAAAATGTTGGATTTATATGCTTGAAAAAGTTGTGGGTCAAACACCTTCCTGCACCATGGCTATCTCCAGCAATAAAAAGCAGATGGCTAAGCGAGACAAAGCTAAGCGCCTGTACAGGAAGCGACCGACTGAGGAAAACTGGGACCTTTAGAAAATGATGCAAAATCGCTGCAGTCGTCTGTGTAGGAATGCGAAAAGGCATCACATTCCATTCACCAATTGACAACTTCAACCCAACACAAGTATGGCAGTTTTAAATACTCTTGATGTTGGTAAAGCCTCTAGCAAGAGTTTTTCTGATAAGATGGACCTTAATGTACACTTTTCTAAGGCCCCAATTACTCTCATTGACTATGTTTAATCTTCTACTCTCAACGATCTCTTTATTCTTCCTTTGCCAGTAAAAAACTACTTTCTCTTGCCACCCAATTACTGATCTACACATTTAGAAATGTACCCTTTACATCTCTACTAAAGCGGTAGGTTACGACTCCAAATGTTCTTACCATATTTTAAGTGGAAAAGTTCCTGTCGTTACTCACATAGTTAATTTTCTCCCATCAATAACTCCTTCCTCCTCCTTCAGCTTGGAAGAAGGCTCACGTCCTACCGCTTCTAAAGTTTCTAATCCCTCCTCTCCATCCTAGTTCCATCCAATATTCTTCTCTTGCTTCTATTTTTTTGCCGATTTAAACCGTTTATTTGAATAGTTGTTACAAAAAGTTTGTAAGTAAATTGTATGTTTACAATATCGGGCTATTTTTAGGTTACATTTATGTGAAGTAAATAGTTTACTTATATTTATACCAATCGTAACCGTATATTTGAATAGTTGTTATAAATAATTTGTAATTAAATTGATGTTACGATACCAGACTATTTTTAGATTACATAATATAAGTGAAGTAAATGTGGTGTGTGGTGTGTGTTTTCGTAAATTTATACCGATTGTGTTTTATTCATCGAAATTAATTTGATTGATTTGCGGATTGTGACATCTCTGGTGCTGCATAGAAACTGTCCATAGAGACGATGACATATGATATGATTTTCCGTCCAAAAAAGTAACAAAATCATGTATACCCTACATAATTTTCGCCTACAAAAAATTAAAAATCAATTTTCTCTTAAAGTGTTGCATTTAGAAGAACGGACGATATGTTAAATTTTACTTAAAAAATAGTAAAAAGAACTTATTTTAATTTCACTTAATCTATGAGGTTGAGCCTAGTCAATAAAGCCGAAAATATTGGGCCCTCAGTTCAGACGTTTTAGTAAAATTCGATTCTCATTTACTTTTTAACAATTCACTTTTGAGTTATTATTTCTTTTTAACTAATTCACAGAAGTATCTAAGCAAACTATATTAAAGTCCTATTAATCTATTTCTTCAGATAAATTCATGTTTTGCAGATTCCTCAGTAAAGACATTAAAGGATTGAGGGCCCTAGATATACCGCCATAAATCTGTAATGTCATATTCTACAGATTTGGGAATTTCTTAAAATATTTAAGAAATTCTTAACTAAATTCCTAAATAAAATTGATTAACCCAGAGATAGTACTTTCTGAGATTTAGGCTATGCCAGTTTATGCACGCGTCTGGATTGAGGGCCCAAGTAATTTAATCATAACTGTTTTAATTCACATTTAAGAAATTCTAGGCCCATTGCATTATGTTTTTACTATTTTTAACTAATTTCCCTTTAAGTCTTACTTCGTTACACAATGATTTAAAAAATGGGCCCTCAGTCCAGATGCACATTCAATGATGACTTCATTACTGACGTTCAGTTACAAATTGTAAATAAAGAAATTTCAATTGGTCACGCATTAGAAAAATTACGCACTTAACCTGATTACTAAATACAATTTTTGTTCTCAAAAGTGGTTTTAACTAGTGATACAACACTATTACCTAGTGGTACCGTTTAACTTTAAAATACCCACCGTACCACCAGGGGTACGGCCAGGGGTACGGTGGGTCTGCAGTGGTCTCATGCTGATCACCTACCCTTGAGCTAGTTGGTGAGTAAGGCAAGTAAAATACTTTCTTACAAAGTATATTGCGTCAGTTACTCTAAGAAATCTTCACTTTAACTCTATTCAACTGCAGCAGCTTGTAGCTCTGTGAGGTTCGAGGATTGACTATGAGCAATTCTGCCATTAGAAGAAGGTTGGCGGAGCGTGGCCCGAAACCTTATAAACCAGCTAATGGCGACCAGCGAAGATCTACCACGGGTTACTGTTATATGTAGGTATGCTAATTGTCTGATATCTTGGTGCTCGAAAAAGCAAAGTACAGTTAGTATCTCATCTACCGAGGTTGAATAAGTAGCAATAAGTATGGCAGACAGTGAGGCATTTTGACTGAGCAATTGTGATTTTAATGTTACAAATGTAACTCCAGCCATCTTATTCTGTGATTGCTAACACTAATAGTATTAAGAGATTGAAACACATATTTATTTAATATCATTTTATTAGGGAACTTATTGAAAAAGAAGAGTCATGTGTTAAATATGTTCAAACAGGGGAACAAATCGCTGACATGTTTACAAAACCTTTGAATAATATGTTGTTAAAATATGTATGCTTAAGTGACTTAAATAACTAAATAGTTAAACATTGAGGTAATAATGTATAGTTAAATGGTTTCTCTTATTTTCTTTTGTGTTTAGTTTAAAAGTATGTTATTACATTCTGCCGTGGTATAACTAAAATGCCGTTATCCGACATTTGGTCGATTTTTAACTTTTGATGCTATATTACTGAGAAAAAAAATTTCTATCGATCGATATTTTTTTTTTTTTTTAAATCGACCGGATGTCGTATAACGGCATTTTAGTTATACCACGGCAGCATTGAGAGGGGATATTTAAAGTTTCAATGTAATAAGATGTGAGTGAGACAGAAGTAAGAAGTTTATAGGTATTCTGTCTATCTCAAAAACAAAATGATGGCGTTTTTTCAGTTCTGTCATAGACGTGTTCTAGTAAAATAAACGTTTCTATAAAAGATCAAGCACTCTTTCCTTTATATTTTATCTGTTATAATAAATAATGAATGCAAGTAAAATAATACAAGTGTTACTTAGGCAAAGTATTAGTAAAAGACAAATATTCCAATAATTTATGCCTATTTACGCATAAGTACAAATAAATAAATGTGCTCTGAGCTAAGAATATTATAAATAAAACAAGGATTTTGAATAAACATTTATTTTGTTATGTTCTTACTTTATAGATCGTCATATTATGTTGTTTTGATTCTATCTGTGCCCCTGATATCTAGTTTAGTCCTTATGCTCGATTACTCACCTTAAAGGACTCTTTTTTTCTTCATTTTTTTTATGTGTTTTCGTCTGGGAACTGATGGCCAAAGGCGTTTTTTACTTGATCGTCGTGGCTCTGTAAATATTTTTGCAGTTTATTATGAAGTCGATTAGCCAGCCAGTTATCAAAATTTATTGGAGCTGCCTACCCAGGGTAAGGGTCACCGAAGTCCAGATAAAATCTCTGAATAATTAAATAAACTAAAATGACTTTGGATTTTTAATTTTAGTTTTTTTTTTGTAATAGGAAATTAACAATAATTAATACAAAACAACAAACAAAAACCAACTAATTTATACAAAATATACTTAGGTACTGTTACCGACCTCCGACCTTGGATATACCAGCTTGACTTAATTCTACAATACGTATAGTTCATCTTTTATTTTGAATGTTAATCTTTTAATATATTCATAATTAAGTATTCCGAATGATTAAAACCTCTTAGGACAACATCCGCTTGTCATCTTTCGGTGTATCAAATAAATAATAATGTTAATTATTACGCATGATTCTTTGATAAATATAATAAATGTTATTTAATATTAGTAATTGTATTATGTAATTCAATTTGATTATTACATTAATAGAAGTTTATTGGAATAATATAAAAAGCGGATGTGTTAGGCAGTTTGAATTGTTGGCAGGGTCCGCCATTGTTGATTCTACGAATTGTAAGACGAACGCTAGTGAGATTGTTTTTTTGTAAATAACTGAGAATAAACACTTTGTAAATTATACGAGTGCCGTTTCTGTTCTGTGACCAGCCTATCCTGACCACTGGTTCACATTCAGAAGTGGGATAATAAAATCTGGCCCTTATATTGGTGGCGTTCGCGCCAAAAAAAGAAGACTCCAAAAAAAAAATAGATTTTTTTTCTTCTTCAATCTGATCTCGATGAAAGCAGTAGAAGATACCTTCGACGCAAAAGGCACCGTGTTACCCAAACCGATGCTGAAATCATTCCGAAGTTCCAGGCGATCTAGCCGTATGAAAAATCAAGCAACGTCAATGGTTGGTTGCACGTCGACGTCTATGTTTGGAACTTAAAAGACCGCCAGTTCATCATGCAAATTCGTCTTCGCGGATCCGCTCGAGATTGCAAGTGCAAGCTAGCAACGTGAACAAGTAAAAGCAAGCAACCCCAGGACAACATGTAACATGGAAGAGAAGGGGAAATATTTCGCCTGATTCAAAGGAAAACGAGCGACTGCCGAAGAAATACTACAACTGCAGAAGTCAAGGGCACGAGGCAAAAGACTGCAGGCTTCCATGCTGCGAGGTGTGTCATCGTCCAGGTCACAATACCACAGGATACTGGTTTGCAGCCAGCTCTTCACAGTAGCAACCACAAAAGGTTAGTAACATACCTACTATTGATTTGTTTATGACACTACTATATTGCTCCAACCAAGACATTAAAAATTAACTAGTATGGAGGATTTAATGAGGCGTTTTTGTAAAGATAAAGAAAAAAAAAAAAAAATAACAATTGAGGAACCAATCTTTAATCATTAATTTTAACTACAGGAGATATAGACACAATTATTTTAAAAACTTATTGAAATCTAGGCTTGCCTTTAAGAAATTAATCAAATACTTAATTATTACAATACAATAAATACTTGATTGTACACCAAAATTGTAAAACAGCAATTTAAAATATATATCTGATTTTATGGGTACAATGGTATAATCTTATAGCAATATCTTCCAGACAATGAGACAATCTAATAATGGACCGAACAAACACAAAACTTGGTAAAATTGCAAAAATTGTTACGTGTTGTTTTATTACAATCTAGGCTTGATAAAAGGAATTTATCAAGTTCTGAACTATTATTGTGGAATATTTCACATCAAAACTTGGATGGAATCATAGTCTTATTGCTGATCATCCAGACAACCAGAGGACTTTATATGGACTGCACTAACATAAAACCACTTTTCTTTTCCTCTATTAATTACATTATTCTGACACTAAACACTGACACAAATGGAAAAAAGATCTTCCACATATTTGGCTGATTGGGAAACCCGTATGCCTTGAGGTTCTCAAGTTTATGAGCTTTTGCATTCAGTTACTGTATTAGGTATAGTTGTTTAGTTTCAAATCCCAATGGAATACACCATTGTTTACTTTTCATGTTGTTTCCAATGAGCAGATACATTGCGTTGCATTGTAATTCATGGTTTCCTTCTTTACGAACAAGCAATGAGCCTTCCAGTTAATTATACATTATCTTGGATCTAAAACAAAGAATTTTGCATTTGAAAAACATAGTCACATTGTTTAATGTATTGAATAACGTTTTTTAAAAAGATAAAGCTTGATAGTTGATGTTGACTCACTATGTTTTGTAGGATAGTCATTTTGTCTTTTCGTGTATTTTTCTAGATTCATTGATCAAAACAAAACAACAAAATTTAATAATGACAACTTTGACAACAAATATGACATTGATTAGACATTGACATCGTTGTCGCGTTCCAGGCCCAAGTTGCGGATTTATTGGTAATATGTCAAACATAAACTAGCGAAAGGGACAGCGTTATGCGTGATAAGTGTGGGTAGAACAGAAACAAAAACCGTATAATTCTTAAGATTACAGTCATTTCGCTGTTTTTAAAATGAACAGAATGCATTCATTCTACTAGGGTAGCCAGAAATAATACCATTAAGCCATTTAGGTATTAATTTAATGTGGCAAGTGAGTAATTTTTCAATGATCTTCTATCAAGAAACCCAAAAAGAACAGAATATGTGAGAAATTGTCAGTGAATTCGTGATTTAACATGGGTTTCGGACAATTGGCATAAGGTGTTGCCATACCGGTCCGTACCTATATGAATTAAATCTGAAATCCGTACAAGAGAAACATAAATCCGTGCAAAAATTACATACACAATCAGGTATACAAAAAAAAAAAACTTATTTTTTTATGTATTATTTCATTGACAACATTAGAATCAAAATAAGGTTTAATTGCGCACCAAAGCAAATAATTAAATTTGACATTCATTCAATTTTTAAAACAAAACAGAGCTTAATTATCTTTAATTATCATAGTTAACCTCTTACGTTCTTTCTTTTTTTTAATACAATTCTTATATGGATGTCGAAAGTCAACAAAATATAGATATATCGATGCATTGATGTTTTTGTTAATCTGGTGTGTTGCATTTTAAAAATAGTAGATACGTGTTATAAAGTATTATTGGAAATCCGAACACATATCCGTACGCAATACTCTAATTCCGTACGTGTATGGACAAATCCGTACATAATAAGGCATCACCGGACTCAAACAGATTGCTTTGAAATATCCTGTCAATTTAAAATATCATATTGTACGTAATACCTCGATCATGGGGTCCTAGTGTTATTTAAATTTGCATTGTAACCCATTCTGGTAAAATTAAACTGTAAAAACAAAACAAACTAATAAAACAAATCTGTTTAAGGAAAAAAAAAAACAATTTACGAACGGAGTTTAAACCCTTTTACTTACCAGTCGCTGTACTAGTGATGGGTCGTTAACGGTTTTTCCCTAAATGAAACGTTAATTTAACTTCGTCAAATAGTTAATTTATAAACGGTTAACGTTAATATCGTTGACAGGAGATCAACGGTTGATTCAAGTAGTTGGTTGTTTTAACGCCCATTGCTACACTGGCACTGTACATACCATTTATCACTTGGGACGGACCCAACCACGTTCGATGTACGTTTAGTAAAATAGACCGACAGAAAACTAGTTACGGCGGCAACGATTCTGTCTATGAGATGAGGCATCTTTATGCTAGATATAGAAATAAGATAATGCAATCGATTGCTACAGTTATTAAATAAATTTAGACACTTGTTTGCAGAAAATAATAAAGTATTAGGATGTACGGACGTGTTGGAGAATGTAGATGCATATTCCGAGAACAACCGAGCAACCTGTTTACTGCAAACTTTATCGACTTTCCTACCTAGCTTGATGACATCATGCTTCCAAACATTTCAGTAGACTCAAATTGTTGGGCAACGTCCTTCAACTTTTCTTAGAAGCTAATTTAAAACAGAATTAGAATATAAATCAGTTTAAAAAAAACGGAATTATTTGGGACACGAGATCAACGCCAAAATCCGTTGCGTAGCTGGTTAAAAAATAAAAACCCGTAATGTTCATGAAATCCGTAAATGTTTTGATTTGAGATTTAGGCAATCGTAGACTCTCTGAAACAGTTCAGAATTCATTTCGTAGGTATTCCAGAGACTGAACAAATTGTGCCGCGTTTTGAATTTTATTAAAGTATTCGCATAAATTAGTAGAATAATTAAAATTACAGCTGTGTAAAGTTGAACAGTAATTTAACCTGCGTGAGTTAACAGTAAATTAAGCTGCGTGAGTTAACAGAAATTAAAGCTGTGTGAGTTTGGAGAAAATAAAGCTGTGTGAGTTAGGCTAAATTAAAACTGTGTGAGTCAGAAGAAAATAAAGCTGTGTGAGTTAGGATAAATTAAAGCTGTGTGAGTTAGGAGGAAATACAGCTGTGTGAGTTAGAAAATAAAGCTGTGTGAGTAAACAATAATTAAAGCTGTGTGAGTTTGGAGAAAATAAAGCTGTGTGAGTTAGGCTAAATTAAAACTGTGTGAGTCAGGAGAAATTAAAGCTGTGTGAGTTAGGCGAAAATAAAGCTGTGTGAGTTAGGATAAATTAAAGCTGTGTGAGTTAGGAAAAAACAAATCTGTGTGAGTCAACAGTAATTAAATCTGTGTGACTTAACAGTTATTAAAGCTGTGTGACTTAACAGTAATTAAATCTGTGAGACTTAACAGTCATTAAAGCTGTGTGACTTAACAGTCATTAAAGCTGCGTGACGTAAAAGTAATTAAAGCTGTGTGACTTAACAGTCATTAAAGCTGTGTGACTTAACAGTCATTGAATCTGTGTGACTTAACAGTCATTAGAGCTGTGTGACTTAACAGTCAATAAAGCTGCGTTACTTAACAGTAATTAAAGCTGTGTGACTTAACAGTCATTAAAGCTGCGTTATTTAACAGTTATTAAAGCTGTGTGACTTAACAGTAATTAAATCTGTGTGACTTAACAGTCATTAAAGCTGTGTGACTTATCAGTAATTAAATCTGTGTGACTTAACAGTCATTAAAGCTGTGCTTTTAGGAGTAATAAATGATGTGCGGAAAAGTAAACTATATTCATACAATACGAGACTGATATGAAATAAAAGCTACTATATCACAATAGAAATTTAAAAAAAAACACGATTTATTAAATACTAGCGTTTCACTTCTACCACAATTTTTTTTTTGACGTTCCCCTGTTCCGCTTAGTGGCCTAATAGAAATAAACAATTTTGACTTTGACCACATCTGTTATTTACATGAACAAATGTACTGCCCATAATGTTTTCTATTCCAGACGCCAAATACCAGCGACAGACCGGCGCTAGTGGAGGTGCTGATCGCCGTGGGTCACGGCAAGCGCAGGATGGCCGAGTGTTACCGACCTCCGACCTTGGATATACCAGCTTGACTTAATTCTACAATACGTATAGTTCATCTTTTATTTTGAATGTTAATCTTCTAATATATTCATAATTAAGTATTCCGAATGATTAAAACCTCTTAGGACAACATCCGCTTGTCATCTTTCGGTGTATCAAATAAATAATAATGTTAATTATTACGCATGATTCTTTGATAAATATAATAAATGTTATTTAATATTAGTAATTGTATTATGTAATTCAATTTGATTATTACATTAATAGAAGTTTATTGGAATAATATAAAAAGCGGATGTGTTAGGCAGTTTGAATTGTTGGCAGGGTCCGCCATTGTTGATTCTACGAATTGTAAGACGAACGCTAGTGAGATTGTTTTTTTGTAAATAACTGAGAATAAACACTTTGTAAATTATACGAGTGCCGTTTCTGTTCTGTGACCAGCCTATCCTGACCACTGGTTCACAGTACCTATTAATGTTACTTATTGTATTATGTCATTGGGCAATAGGTACTTATGTACTGTGAGAAACATCCCAACGTTCGGCGTCCATGTCGGCAACCAAACCAAATCGTAAATAATAAAAAAGTTTGTTAAACAACGCAAAGTTCATAAGAATGTAGATTACTCAATACCAAAGTTCAAATCACAAGGCAAATCTAAATCCAAGTTCATAAAATAGGCCAATAGTGTCAGAAATATTACAATAAGTACAATTTAGAAAATAATAAATACGCATTAAAGCACAGTAAAGTAATCGTCTAATACTGACAACAAACAAACGACAGAACAATAATACAATAAAGAGTGAATCACCCCCGAAGCATAACCGAAATGTCCCGAACAAACCCTGTACGAGCGATACATTAGAGTAGAGCAGTACAACCACGCAGACATTGACATTTGCTTGACGCGACAGTAATACTAGCAAAGACCTTATACTTCTTACTACTAGACTGTGCACTATGGCGCAAAAAACGGTCCGAGCGAGAGGGCTCCCGTTGGTAGTGTGTCTCTTTCTAATGAGGTGACCATGACCAAACTTAACAAGGGGCAAATTGATTGTAAAAACAATAGTGTAAGTATCTCGATATATGTATATATCCTACCTAACTACGCTACCTAAACCTACCAAATTCAAGCAAAAAAAAAAGAAACGTGTGTATATTTTTTGGAATCTACATCACTTACCGTATGGTGTCGGGCGTAAAGAATTTCAACATCCCATGTTTTTCCATTGGTGTCATAAGAGGCGAATAAGGGACAAACCAGAGAATGGGCAGCAGCGTTCTCTGTGCATTTGTAACAACCATACTGGGATCGCCAACCCGCCTGCAAAGCACTCCCCATGAATAGCACAAATAAAACATAGCCCCTAGTGCCCGGCAGCCTGCCTACCCTCGACTTACTTCAAGACTCATCGTATAGATAGGAACAAAAAGCTCTCTGATGTTACTCTCAAGCTCATGAAGGAGAGGCGTGGGATGATCCTGCAGTCTTCAGACGATGCTTTGAAATACCCCAAACGATCTCAATTATTTCACATATTGTCCAGTTGCGTAGAATGTTGAGAAACTTAACTTCACCAATTTTGTTCCACTAGGAATCAATTTGCGAATAATATTAACAGCCGCTGAATTTTACTCGAACAAAACCCGCCAAAAACTCCACAAACCTGGTGGTCCTACATTTAGTATTACCAGGCCCAAACATTTAAAAGTACTACTCTTACTCAGTATTCATGAATTATTTTTTAAATACAGTGAATTGATTAATTAAAGGAACTGTAAAAATATTTAAATACGCTTCAAAGTTTCATAGACTTTGAAACGTATTTAAATATATTTTTTATTCGTTCGTTTTGGTATTACATAAAAAAGAAAATATAAAATTTTCTACCATTTCTACCAAACCCAATGATTAGTTGAGCTGGCAAGATGTCAGACAAGGACACACTACCAGCGGGCACCCTCTCGCTCAGGACCGCATTTGGTTAGCTACCGCTTATAAGGGAATAGCTAACCTAGATGTATGGTAATAGATTTCATTTTAGCTATATAAAAATTTTTGGTGCACAGTCTAGTAGTAAGAAGTATAAGGTCTTTGAATACTAGCTATTGAAAATGTATGATTAATTTGATGTGTTCCGTAATACCAAAAAAGATGAATGAAAACTTAATGTATTTATTTTTTCAATGATTTGTAACTTGATAATATGAGCTATGTTCCTGCAACGACAATATTAAAGATATTTTTTTTATAACAGAAAAATCAATAAGAAAAAATGACATTTACTTTTGGCCATTTCGTACGCCACTTGTCTACAATTCTTAACAGACAGAACATAGAAAAGATTTGCGCTTTTTATGTAATAATGTTTCAATATTAGTTCTTGGTCTTTGGAAAATACTTGGTTCACCGCGTAGTTTGGCGTCAACCTTGTAAGCTGGTATTGCGTATTTTTTTCATTAATTCGATATCTTTGTAGTGTTGTAAAAGCAATATTATGGTCAGTAGCAGCTTGTCTAATACTTTTTCCATCTTTTATGGCCTGTAATGCTTCACGCATTTGTTCATGTGTATGAGATCCTACTTTTCTTTTTTCTACTCTATTCCTCGGGTTTTCTGTAAGGATAAACTTCCATCAAGTTTCTTGTTTAAGTGAAGGTACACTCTGGATCGTGTACACAGTGAATCATAATCTATAGTGAACACGGCGGATCAATCCACGGTTAACGATATTTCGTTCTGTAAGGTACAGTCTGTTTCGTGTACACAGTGAATCATAATCTATAGTGAACACGGCGGATCAATCCACGGTTAACGATATTTCGTTCTGTAAGGTACAGTCTGTTTCGTGTACACAGTGAATCATAATCTATAATGAACACGGCGGATCAATCCACGGTTTACGATATTTCGTTCTGTAAGGTACAGTCTGTTTCGTGTACACAGTGAATCATAATCTATAATGAACACAGCGGATCAATCCACGGTTAACGATATTTCGTTCTGTAAGGTACAGTCTGTATCGTGTACACAGTGAATCATAATCTATAATGAACACGGCGGATCAATCCACGGTTAACGATATTTCGTTCTGTAAGGTACAGTCTGTTTCGTGTACACAATGAATCATAATCTATAGTGAACACAGCGGATCAATCCACGGTTAACGATATTTCGTTCTGTAAGGTACAGTCTGTATCGTGTACACAGTGAATCATAATCTATAATGAACACGGCGGATCAATCCACGGTTAACGATATTTCGTTCTGTAAGGTACAGTCTGTTTCGTGTACACAGTGAATCATAATCTATAGTGAACAAAGCGGATCAATCCACTGTTAACCATATATCCTACTGTTACACAGTACGAAATTAAATTTCTTAACAACCACAAATAATTGCGTAAATTGCTTAGTACTTAATCACACTACATAAAAGGAAAGCTAAAGCATAAGAAAAAGGATGACAGCTTTAATATAAAATATGTTAACAAAATACAACTTACTTTATCGTTAGTTTTTACTCTCGATAACTAAAATGGCGCGCAATAAGTGAGTGCGTCCGCGTAAACGAGAAACGATTACATATTTGATTTACTCTTACATTAATAAATCGCGCAGGTATGTGTGTGATCATCTATGTACCACTGATCCACTGTTGACCATGTGACTTACGTTCACCGACATGTACGCCGGTTAAGACTACTGCGCACATGACCTTTCTGAAGAACATCACAATTAAGATCCATGTATATCCTTAAGGACATCCTCTCCTGGTGTTTCCACTCTTGCCTGTCTTGTACTGATATCATCACAACATTTTTCTTTTCTTTTTTTGTCACTACATCTTCTATTAAACTACAAAATTGTCTTATCACATCTTAACTTAATCTATCATTCAAAGTTACACCACACATAGGTTTTGAATGTGTTGCTAAAGGTAAGGCCACACTGTAATTATAAAATGTTTAAAAACGTTATTGAACATTAATTTGTAAGTTAACATTTACTACTCGTACACGGCGGAAAAACAAGTAATATAGAGAAATTTTTTGTTTTGAAGAATTGTTGGACTGTATGAATATATTTGTATTATCTAAACTAAATTTCTTTTAGTATTATATAACTGCACAGCACGTGTGCGAGTACTATGTACCCAACTGTAAATCTACCATTTGCTGTACATTTGTGCCATTTGTTGACTTGTCAGTTGCCCTGGCAGTTGAGTGTCATGCTCTCTCAAATGTCTCGCTGATGGTGGCGCGTGTGTTGGATCATTCGGTTCCCTTCATGATGGTTGAGCTGGGTGGTGCCGATTCATGCGTCATGTTCGTGAACGGGCGCCGTCAGTTGGGATTGGTCATAACTTAACTGCTTCGGATGTTAATGTTTTTCTAGTACCTATTATTTAACTGCACAGTACATGTGTGAGTATTTTAAATACTTTTTAATACAGTTGCTCAAAAAGTGGCGTATTGCAGGGACGTATAGCGTTCGGGATGTGGGCTATTACACACTCGAGCTTTTTCTTTACCTTTGCCGAACTCGTGCGTTCTCTTTCCCAACTGTCAAAATAATGTCTATTAAAAAGAAAAAACCAACCACGAAGTTTTTACAAAAAAAAAAAAACATAGAAGTTTTTATGATTCATGCAAATATTTCTAAAAAGAAACTACTAATTTGTTTCAATATCAGATTTAATGATTTGATTAATGAGTTAGGTTAGGTTTCATTTCATTTCATCTCATGTTTCATTTCATATCAATAAAAAAATCTATTGAAGACTTGGCTGTATGGGTATAGTTCCCTTTGCCTACCCAGAATGGATGACGAAAACAAAAAAAAACTCTGCTTATATTCTTTTACGGTTGGCGCTATTTTCCAAAAATTTTCTTTGCGAGTTTAGTTGTTTGTTGCACGAAATGAGTAATTTCGACGATATTTTATTTGAATTAACACCACCGGAACTCAGTATAATTGCACAAAAAGCTTCGGAGAATATTTTACCGGAAATGTAAAAAAATCGACGAAGAATTTATTGCGTGGAGAGAAGAAAAAAAAGCAAATAGTTTTTCAGAAAATATTATGTTGGCATACTTCTCCGAACTCTCAGCAAAATTAAAACCTTCTACGTTATGGTCGAGGTTTTCGATGGTAAAAAGTATGCTGAAAATAAGGAACAACGTGGATATAAGTGAATACCCAAAACTAAATGCTTTCTTAAAACGACAATCGAGACGGTTTTACAACTAAAATGTCGAAAATATTAACATCGAATGAAATGGAAAAGTTTTTGAACGAAGCTCCCGATGATTGTTATTTAGCCACAAAGGTAATTTATTAATAAATACTTATATTTTTCTTTAGTATTCAGTTTACGAAATCGCAAAATACAGTCAATATATTATTTAAAAAAATATTAACCAAATCCCTTTTTTTGTAGGTTGCGCTGATTTTTGGCGTTGTTGGAGCTTGCCGCAAAGAGGAGTTAGCCAATATTACTTTAAAATATATTGAAGCCCATGGAAAAATGCTAATAATCAAGATTCCGAATACAAAAAAAAAAGATACCGAGAAGT
The DNA here is from genome assembly GCA_949775005.1 of Orthosia gothica. Lineage (NCBI taxonomy): Eukaryota > Metazoa > Arthropoda > Insecta > Lepidoptera > Noctuidae > Orthosia > Orthosia gothica. The sequence continues at coordinate 61,204,855 of OX459034.1, read as the reverse complement.
TTTGTTGTTGAAGGAGATTTTCTTAGAATAGTGCAAAAATATATGAATCAGCGGTCCCGAAAAGCAAAAACCGACCGTTTTTTCCAAAATTATCAAAAAGGGTAAGCAATCGGGATAAACAAATTTGGTAATATGCCAAAAGAAATAGCTACGTTTCTTGGTCTGCCGGATGCTGAGTATTATACTGGGCACAGCTTCAGGAGGACCTCTGCTACATTATTGGTGGATTCAGGAGCCAATTTGACGTCCTTAAAGCGACTAGGAGGTTGGCAGTCAGACACAGTTGCAGAAGGCTATATTGCTGATTCATTAAACAACAAACTAGAAACTGGGAAAAAAATCACACAATCCATTAATTTAAAGTCCAGTCCGTCTCCTTCACATGACAATACTGAAGAGAACGTTCGTCTATCTACCTTCGTTGATAATGATAATTCATCAGATCCAATTCCATCAACTAGCAAACGCCATTGTATAACACCTCTGACAAATATACATGAACAATCATACGAAATTAATAATAGTTTGTCTCAAACAGTAAATACCAATTTCAATGTATATGTGAATTATAACTTTTATAAGAAATAAATGATTAGTTAGTTGAGTTTATTGTGTTTTTATTATTTTATTAAATTGCTTAAATTTTTCGCAACTGTATTAAAAATAGTTGTTCAGTACACGTGCGGAACCGTCATTGCAACTTGTTCCGACTGTCAACCCTCACCTTCGGCTGCGCCTCGGCTCGGGTAGACATTTGTCGGAACTCTTTGCAATGACAGGCTTTCCGCACTCGTAATGAAATATACTATTATACCTGTACGTAGTAGTGTGTAGTGATTCTGGGTGCATTGTCCTCACATATATGAATTTATTAATGTACGTACTTAATACTATTTTTACAACACTACTATTTTTTACTATTTTTTTAAAAGAGTATGTATTGAGTTTCTTGTGCGTTCTTCTCCATAACAAGCTATTTTCCGAATGCACGGTAGAATAAATTTTTATTCCTTGTAAATTTTAATATAACGTTCAAAAATGCCGCTTGGTGGCCTAGTTGAAATAATATATCTTTGTCTTTGTCAAATGTTACCAAATGCTTTCATGTTATGTTACATTATTTAACACTAGCGGATGCCTCGCGGTTTCACCCGCGTAGTTTCCGTACCCGTGGAAATACAGAGATAAAAAGTAGCCTATGACACCCGGGGATACCTTACCAACGGTGAAATAATTTTTGTAATCGGACCAGTAGTTTTTAAGTTTATTCGTTCCGTTAGTCGGGGTCGACTTTACTGGTCATGAGGCGGCTTTTTTTCCGCGGATAAGCATCGTCATTAGATAGACCGAACTATGTGGTGTCAAACAACAAAGTTAAAAAGAAAAATTCGCCATTTTTCTATTTTCCACTTTTAATGTAGCCAGTGACGCATGCAAGTCCAAAATCGGCCAACGCGTTTGGCCCCTAGAACACCACATAGGAACAAACATACATAGTCTGATAAACACATTACCTTCCTTCGGCAGTCGGGTAAAAAGGTTTCAACAGTGTGAGAGCGTTGAAAACATCTAACAAATCTAACTAAGTCTAATATAATTGTGTCCAGGCTTTCTCTCTCCATTCAGGGTTGCCTGGAAGAGATCGCAGATCGCGATAAGGTTGCCTGTTGTATGTTGTTGTTATTTTAAGGTTTCTGTATGTAATGTTTTTATCTTAGTGTACAATAAATAAATATATAACAAATAAATAATGTTAGTAAATATTATAGTGTATTCAATAACATTTGCAAACATTTTATATCTGGCGGTGTGGCCTTATCAAGTAAGTATCTGGTTAGTCACACACTGGTACAGTAACATGAGAGGCTGACTGCTCCTAAAGCTAACCAGTTCCTAACAGGTGGACCATCAGCCTGTTTGCTTACCTAATGCTTAAATATACTTACTTCTCGAGTCACCGGCTCTTGCTTCATTCGCCGATACTTCTTGGTCTTCTGGTAAAACATCCAATTTTGATGAAGAATTTCGCAGTCGTGTATCTTCTACATCTGGATGGTCGTTGTCTATATTTCCCAGTTCTAGATCTGTACGTAAACAAAAACAATCAAGAGTAATATTCATACTTTTTTAACCGACTTACCAAAAAGGAGGAGGTTCTATGTTCGACTTCTTGTATGTTTTTTTTTTTTTTTCTAAGTTCACCGATATCTCCGTCAATTGTGGACCGATTTTGAAAATTCATTTTTTGTTTGAAAGAGTATGTTTCGAAATTGGTCCCATTTTAATTTGGTGAAGGTCTGTTGAAGAACTTCGGAGATACACAACAGAACTCTTCAATAAATAACGGCAAAACTCTCGGGATTGCTGCAATCGCATGTCTGTTTGTTGTTTATACCATTTCATAACATAACATCACGTCAGTACGCTCTAAAGGGGTACCTACGCAGATCTCTCATTTCACCGGTTATGTTCAAGTTTCATGTTATTCGATTAATCTATTCTGTAGTTATAGGGACCTTAATAAACAACTTGCTATTAGGTAGGTAAAACTAAAAAGGGAAAAATAAAAAAACTTTTTTGCAAAAAAATACTACCGACTTCCAAATGAAAAACTACAAAAGTGAAAAATAACTTAACTTTAGAAAGTCGGTGTCCATATGGCAAAAAAATGGTTCCTACGAAAGACACCGACTTCCAAAAGTTAAGTTATTTTTCACTTTGTAGTTTTTCATTTGGAAGTCGGTAGTATTTTTTTGCAAAAAAGTGTTTTTATTTTTTATTAGTAAAGTAGGGGTTCGCTAATTCAGACTTGTTGCAAAGTTACACTATGAAACTCAAGATGGTCCTTTATCGGTTACACCTCGGAAGATGGAGCCGGGTGAAATTGGCTCTTTTTAGCAGAAAAAGGCACGCCTGTATTTTTGCGGCTTTGAACTTGACCAGATTGGCATCGCTCCATTCGGAGACTGCCTTCAAGGACAAGCTCAACACTACACCATGGCCTCACGGAGAAAACGGGCCTGAGGCCTTAGTGCGAGTTTTTACTCACGGTCAATAGCGTTAACGTAAACGTCAATTTGTATTGAAACTGGATAAGCGCCCCCTGGGGACGGTAAGGAGAAACCTCTTTTTTTGTATACATTTTGACATAAGAGATCGTTTACGTAACACGAGTGAGCGTGAGTCACGCGTGAGTAAAAACTCGCACAAGCTTTGATAAATATGTTGCGAATTATTCAAAAACTTTTAAAAATGCATGCAAAATAGCTAAAGCGCTGTATATAAGCAATAAAATAAAATCAGCAGACGATAAAATAAAAACTACCTGGAAAATAATAAATAATGAAACAGGTAGAAAAAAACAGCGTAATACTGAAATTAATTTAGCGACTGCACATGGTCCCATACATTCAGATGTAGAGGTTGCTCAGGAATTTGAAAACTTTTTTGTTAATATTCCTTTTAAAACTACAGCAGCTTTAAACTCCTCACCCGTGCTCTCTGCTGACTTACTTAGAAAGAATGTAAATGCGTGCCCTTCGGAGTTTAAGTTTCAACATACAAACCCCCAGGCTATTTTAAAAGCTTTTAAAGATCTAAAAATTAAATCAACAGAAGATCTTTGGGGATTATCTGTAAAAGTATGTAAATCAATCATTGAAACTATTGCACCCTATTTAGCTTTCATTTTTAACACGAGTGTCGATCAAGGAATTTTTCCGGACCTCATGAAACACAGTAAAGTAGTTCCATTGTTTAAATCCGGGGATAGCAAGGAAGCCAATAATTATAGGCCAGTTTCAATTCTGCCGGTTCTCAGTAAAGTCTTCGAAAAGTTAATGCTCAACCAATTGTTGCGTCATTTTAACAAACATTCCATCTTTCATGATCAACAATACGGTTTCACCAAAGGGCGTTGCACAACTGACGCTGGCGTCACCCTAATAAAGAACATCTTTAACGCCTGGGAAGAAGCACAAGACGCCATTGGAATCTTTTGCGACCTCTCGAAAGCGTTCGATTGCGTTAACCATGAGACACTATTGTTAAAACTCGAGCACTATGGGATTAGGCATACGGCCCTTGAATTACTTAGATCATATTTGAAAGCCAGACAACTTAAAGTTCAGGTAAACGGCGTAAACTCACTAGGGTCTGAAATGACAATGGGCGTTCCTCAAGGCTCTATATTGGGTCCATTCCTCTTTTTAGTTTACATTAACGATTTGCCCCAATTATTACAAAATCAACCGAAGATCGTGTTATTTGCTGATGACACATCTTTGATATTTAAAATAGATCGACGATCACAAAATCTTGATGATGTGAATAAGTCTATTCATCAGGTCCAAACTTGGTTCACGGCAAACAATTTGGTACTAAATGAAAAAAAAACCAAATGTATTAGATTCACATTGCCGAATGTTAGAAGTAGCGAATGTGACATCATATTGAATGGAGAAAAGCTGGACTATGTAAATCAAACAGTTTTCCTAGGAATCACTCTAGATGACAAATTACAATGGGGGCCTCACATAACATCTCTGGCAGGACGGCTGAGTTCAGCCGCTTATGCTGTTAGAAAGATAAGACAGTTAACGGATGTAGAAACCGCGCGTTTGGTCTATTTTAGTTACTTTCACAGCATTATGTCATACGGTATTTTACTGTGGGGTCGGGCGGCTGACATTGAATCAATATTTATATTGCAAAAGAGAGCTGTCAGAGCCATATATAAGTTAAGTCACCGAGAATCTCTTAGGGAGCTATTTAAAAAGATTAATATTATGACAGTTTCTTGCCAATTCATTTATGAAAATATTATGTATGTAAGGAAAAATTTAAATCTCTTTAGTAAAGTTAGTGATAGACACAATTTTAATACCAGAAATAAAGATAAGTTAGATCAACCATCATATAGATTAGCTAAAGTACACACATCTTTCATGGGGTACTGTGTTAAATTCTATAACAAAATACCTTGTGAGATATTAAAGTTAAATGAAAGAAAATTTAAAACAATAGTTAAAAGCACACTTTGTAAACAAGCATATTACAAATTAGATGATTATATTCAAGATAAGAATGCTTGGAAACATGCTGGTCCTGCTCCATAGGCCTATCTTTGGTGTGGACAAAATCAAAATGGTTAATTTGTATTATATTCATAATTATAGTAACGCTTTATTTTTATTTTTTCTTCTTTTTTTGTTTAAAAAAATTGACTCGCACACTGTTCTGTTGTTGTTTAATTAGGTAATGTACCTATGTTTGCACTATTTGTAAGTACGTGAGGACCATGTTCCTATTTATCAAGTAAAGGAATTTACCTGTTAATGCTTGTAATTCTCTCATACCTATATGTAGTATAGTAGTGCTGGGTACATCGTCCTCACGTATACGAATTTATTAATGTATGTACCTATATAAATATTGTGTAAAACTTTTCTTTAAAAGAGTAAGTATGGAGTTTCTTGTGCGTTCTTCTCCATAACAACCTACATTTCCGAATGCACGGTAGAATCAATTTTTATTAAATGTAAATTTTAACGTTCAAAAGTGCCACATAATGGCCTACTTGAAATAAACACATTTGACTTTGACTTTGACTAAGGCCTCTGAAGCCCAGTAGCCCGTGCGTTGGACGGACGACAACACTGTTGTCGTGTTTAAAAATTGGAATAGCAGTTTATTTATTTAATGTGGAATTTTCTATTGTTTGTTTTTTTTTAATACATATTTTTGGGGTTGTGGTGTATGAAATTTTAACACCCATGTTTAATTTTTCTTTTAGCTGCACTGGAATAACATTTCCGTTTGTTATTTTTTATTGTTCTCATGTAAGTGACTATTGTTTTAATGAGAATAAAGATATTTAAACCGAACACAATGCAAAAACTGTCTGGCAATAAAAATAAATACTTTTCTGGAGACTGCTAGCCTAGTCGAATCATTCAGCCTACTTGCTTGGGACAATCCCACCACACTATTCCCAAACCACTGCAACTCCTGAAAACCAGAATCAACAGTGGCGACCACCATAAAAGCGCCGACGCAATGAAGCTAGACGAAGTCCCGGAGAATGAATTTAACTGTCTTGGATCCCGCAACGAAATTAATCAGAAAAGAATAACGGAGGAGTGCCTGCTTGCTTACTTGTACCTATCAATTCCTGTTCCTCTTCCATTTCGGTCTTATTCTCCATTAAAGCAACTTCATACTCTGAGCAGGACTCAGCGAGGTGTGCCGGTATATCTTCTACATCTAGATAGCTATTGTCTACATTTTCCAGTTTTATTTCTGTAAGAAAACAAAATAATCACTTGTTTTAAATATAAATATTAAATGGTCTATAAGTTCTTTAAATATACAAAACAGGTTTTGTACTAGGGTTGATCCAAAAGTAATACAAAAGTCAAAGTCAAATATATTTATTCAACTAGGCCAATAAACGGCACTTTTGAACGTCAAATAAATAAAAATTTGCAAGTAATAAAAAATTATTCTACCGTGCATTCGGCAAGTAGATTGTTATGGAGAAGAACGCACAAGAAACTCCATATTCACTCTTTTTAAAAAAATAGGTGTTTTACAATATTTACATAAGTACATACATTAATAAATGTGAGGACGATTCACCCAGAATAGCTCTACACACTATACTACGTACAGGTATAAAGTATTAAAAAGCATTAACAGGAAAATTAATTAATTTGATAATTAGGAACATGGTTCTCACATACTTACAAATATTGCAAACATAGGTATCATGACTCTTACTTACCAGGAGATTGAGAAGTTGTTAGGCAAGCTTTTCTGATTTTTCATAAAATGCAACCATACACCATCCATACACACATTCGCATCCATACTAAGAGAGGCTTTACATTATTTTTTTACGTTATTCTTGGTGTCATAATTTTTATTGTTAGTCAATTAATCGAGAGCCCTGGCACTCATATCACAAGTTAAATCTTAGCTTGGGTGCCAGAGGTCATGTATCTGTAATTTATGCAATTTTTATAAAGATTATGTTTTTTTTTTTACTTGTAAATTGAATTTTTAAAATGTGAAAATTGTATTTTTGGAAATAAAGTTATTATTTATTTATTTTTAGGTAAAAACTATGAATAGGAATATAAATTAACAAATTTGATTTTGTCTACATCAAAGATTGCCCTATGGAGCTGGACCAGCATGTTTCCAATTAATTTTTTAAGATTATTTCTAGATCTTAGTTTTGTTCTTAAAAACATACCAGCATTTTGATGCTCCTCCTTCAGCTCAATAATATCATCTGGTCTCTCAAAAACTGCCGGGTCTTCCTCTTTGATAGTAATAATTTCTGTTTGGGCGACATCAACTATACTTATGTTCTCTATTGGAGTTTTTATAAACCCATCATAAAACGACGGATGGTTGGTTATTAAAGGATTTTTCTGTAAAGAGATGAATATAATATTAAGTAAAAGGAAATTTTTAATTTCTTTTGTAAACCTTGCCCCACACTAGGATTTTCTTTCTGTATCGCTGGTGCGTTTACAAACATATAAACTCACATACAGAACACCCAGAGCCGGAACAACAATCTGTAGGTCATACAAATATTTGCTCCGTGCGGGAATCGAACCCGCGACATGCAGCGCAGCAGTCAATCTTTCAACCACTGCGCCAACCGTGCGCACAATGCTTATGAAGTATGGATAAAAACTAGGGCCAGTGCAAAATTCAACTCAAACTGAAAGCATTTGTTTTAAATTCAGCAATTTATTGACACTTTTAAATTGTCTAGTCAAAAAGATGAAGCTAGTTTTATGTTCCAACACATAGATCTTTAAGGAGAAGTATGCAAGAAACTCCACAGACACTCTTTTAGATCAATAAATAATTACAAAGTAATACTGGTTTACTGGAAATTTATCTCAATTAACGAAATGAAGGATTTGGTCATCGATTTTGACAATGCGGCTGTACTTCATCACTTATTCATACCAATGTCTGAGATACATTTCACTTGTGTGGGACCACCAAACGGCCTCCATGGCCGACGCAAAATGGTCCACCTGAAGGACTAAGTGAGGAAACCAAAACCCCCTAACATAGAACATACATTTCATTTGCTCCGGGCTTAGCATTTTCTCTACTTTTTGATTATTAAGTCTGACTGAAGAACACCTCACCTTATAATCCTCATTCATCATTTGAGTGAACAGCTCTTCTGCTTCCAAACATTTTCTTACAAATCGGTAGCATTTCTTTAGTTTAGTGTAGCAGATGAAACAAGCAAGCATCGGTCTACTGTCTTCAGTAACAAACTGCAACAAATTAAACTTATCATTTTTTGTTCTTGTGAATATTTCCAATCTTACAAATATATTGAGATGATATTCAAGACAACAGTTGGTTATTAGTTTTGCTTTCTGTACACTTCTTCTCACACAGAGAAAGCAGCAGCATTGACCACCATGCTTGCTCAAGGCAGATTAGTCACTTACACATTAAATTTACGAGCTTGATAGGCTGGTTTTGGAGAAAGAGCATGATAAGCAATTGGGAACAAATGGAAGGTGACTCGCTTACAATAGGGTTGGAGAAAGCACAAATACCTGTGTTTGAATGTACGAGAGTAGACCGCTGTCAACGAGTTCATGTAAAGGAAAGAGGTTCTTGGCAAATTCACCGGCTTCGTGAATTGTACAAGCTCATTCGACTTAAGCTCGGCCCGCGTGCTGTACTTTCGACTGGCCTCCGCGACGGTTGACTTAGCAGCAGCAATGAAACAAGAAGAGTTCTTGCCGACGACACGAATTGAAGGAGCCTGCGCAGGATACGCAGACCGATGTATAGTCGTTGGACAGACAGACAGTTGTATACCTATACTAGTTTTTGCCAGCAGCTTCGCCCGCGTGAAAAGTGTTTTAGTGTCCCAAGAGAACATTGTACGGGGATAAAAAGTAGCCTATATGCTATTCCAAACTATAATCTATCTCTGTGCCAAATTTCATCAAGATCCGTTCAGCCGTTCTGGCGTGATTGAGTAACAAACATACATCCATCCAAACTTCCGCATTTATTATATTAATAAGATAATTATTGTTTAATTAAAGTATCAACTTACTGGAATGTTAGTCAGCTTCTCATATAGGTCGTGTAAGTTCTTGTTGATCACTGCATACATGCGCACATTCTGCACTAAACATACCCTACACATTTGCAGTTTTTCCATCTTTTAAATTAAAAAGTACCCCTTAAAGTTGTATATTAAATTTATATTATAGAAGATTAACTAATGAGTACAAACAATTTCTTCTAGTAATCTTCACACATTTATTGAATTAAAGATTGTAAATATCGTTTGCAATTCCCTAAAGGATTAAGGTAAGAGACAAGGCAGCAGCCAGAGAGGAATACTCTATTGTATCTCTTGCAGGTAAACCGAGCAGAGCAAGCCAGGTAAATATAGGATTATTTTTTTAGAGTATATTATCTATCTAACCCCACAGGCCCACAACATTTACTGAATACGAACTTGTAAAAGAGTATTTTTTAGACCTTTACGATCCTCGAAAAATAAGCCAAACAAAACAAACTGAATCTGAACAGCTGATCACGTGCACAGACTACTTAGAGATAATCAAGTGACTGTCAAAGACCTTATACGTATTTCTTACTACTAGACTGTGCACCAAAAATTTTTGTTTAGCTAAAATGAAATCTATTATCATACGCCTAGGTTAGCTATTTCCTTATAAGCGGTAGCTAACCAAAAGCGGTCCTGAGCGAGAGGGTGCCCGCTGGTAGTGTGTCCTTGTCTGACATCTTGCCAGCTCAACTAATCATTGGGTTTGGTAGAAATGGTAGAAAATTTTATATTTTCTTTTTTATGTAATACCAAAACGAACGAATAAAAAATATATTTAAATACGTTTCAAAGTCTATGAAACTTTGAAGCGTATTTAAATATTTTTACAGTTCCTTTAATTCATCAATTCATTGTATTTAAAAATAATTCATTAATACTGAGTAAGAGTAGTACTTTTAAATGTTTGGGCCTGGTAATACTAAATGTAAGACCACCAGGTTGGAGTTTTTAGCGGGATTTTTTCGAGTGAAGTTCAGCAGCTGTTAATATTATTTGCAAATTGATTCCTAGTGGATATTGTGATATAAAATTGGTGTAGTTTTGTGTCTCAACTGTCTACGCAACTGGACAATATGTGAAATCATTGACAGAAACGATCTCAGGATAGTGGAGCGGAGAATTTTATTATAGTATTGACTACCTCCGCAAAGCTTACTGGGAAGGCTGACTCGATACAATTTGCTGCCTAATACTCCAAAAACCATTAGAATCTGTTACACCCGTGTTCTAATGCATACTAAAGAATGTTAAAATTGCACTGAATACGAGGCGGTATGGTCCAAGACCTTAGCCTGCCCGAAAAGGGCGAACAAAAAAACAAAAAAAAAAGACCACCAGGTTTGCGGCGTTTTTGGCGGGTTTTGTTCGAGTAAAATTCAGCGGCTGTTAATATTATTCGCAAATTGATTCCTAGTGGAATAAAATTGGTGTAGTTTTGTTTCTCAACTGTCTACTCAACTGGACAATATGTGAAATTATTGAGATCCTTTGGGGTATTTCAAAGCATCGTCTGAAGAGTGCAGGATCATCTAACGCCTCTCCTTCATGAGCTTGAGAGTAAGATCAGAGAGTTTTTTTCCTATCTATACGATGGGTCTTGAAGAATAAGACTTATGCAGACTTGGGATTTGAGGATTATCGAGTCCTCCCCGAATACACCATCGTAAACTGCTCAATTCCGCTTCGAGTTCAGTCATCTTATCGTCGGTCCGGAGTCCGGAGTGTGCGCGTGTTGTACGTCGGTATTTGTTGGGGTAGCCGGATCTCGTCCGGGATTCTTTGCACCCCTTGCCATACCGTAACCTAGACCGCTATCGTAGTCGAGGTTAGGAAGGCTGCCGGGCTCTAGGGGCTATGTTTTATTTGTGCTATTCATGGGGAGTGCTTTGCAGGCGGGTTGGCGATCCCAGTATGGTTGTTACAAATGCACAGAGAACGCTGCTGATCATTCTCTGGTTTGTCCCTTAGTCGCCTCTTACGACACCAATGGAAAAACATGGGATGTCGAAATTCTGTACGCTCGACACCGACTCAGTAAGTGACGTAGATTCCAAAAAATATACACTCATTTTTTTTTTTCAATAAATTTGATAGGTTTAGGTAGCGTAGTTAGGTAGCATAAATACATATATTGGAATATTATTGTTTTTACAATTAATTTGTCCCGTATTATGTTTGGTCATGGTCACCTCATTAGAAAGAGACACACTACCAACGGGAGCCCTCTCGCTCGGACCGGTTTTTGCGCCATAGTGCACAGTCTAGTAGTAAGTAGTATAAGGTCTTTGGTGACTGTATATAATAGTAATCTTTGAGTGACAGATTGACATTGACAGCCGGTGAGTGACAGCACAAACTTTTTTTTTTAAATTTTTATTCATGACCTAAGTGACAAGTCTTTCAGTCGGATACATAGGTTTAAAATTCTTTAGTTTGCATTAAAATGCTTTATGAAAAAGCAAATTATATCGAGCTGCCTTCCCAGTAAGCTTTGCGGAGGTAGTCAATACTAAAATAAAATTCTCCGCTCCACTATCCCGAGATCGCTTCCGTTAATGATTTCACGTATTGTCCAGTTGCGTAGACAGTTGAGACACAAAACTACAAAAAAAATATATCACAATATCCTCTAGGAATCAATTTGCAAATAATGTTAACACTCGCTGAACTTCACTCGTAAAAACCCCCCAAAAAAGTCCCAGTTCAAAGCATACTGATCAGAGTTGCCAGTGCCAGTTAGCCAAATATTACATGAGACATCTCAAAAAGTCACATTTTCATGAGAAAAATTACATTACCTGATTTTTTCTGTGGAAAACGACACTTATACGCTCACTCGCTCGCCAGAGTAAGCGGGATGGAAGATTTAGAAATACGAAGAGATAGAAGTGAGTGCATATGCAATACGTCAATATGTGTGAATTAAATCAGGTGCGACAACACGACGAACGAAAACTTTCTTCGTTCCGTTTCACGATTATTTTTTGTTTGCTGGAAAATATTTCAATATATTTTATTAAGTCCTAAAAGTAACGTAAAAGTTGCATTTTGAGTCGTGTTCATGAGAAGGTTAAAGTATAAATATATGTGGTGCTTGTAAAAAATTGTGACACTACTATAGTTTTGTGAATAATTACTGTAACATTAAAGTGTTCACAATTGTTGGTGAGCCTAATAAATAAATAAACGTAAAACGTATCAAAAGTTACATTCTGGCAACGCTGATAGCGACGGGCGTTGAATCTGAATCAACGAACTATACTTCATAAAAGATAGCTTGATCTCTGTGACATATGTCAAACTGACGTATACGTTATTGTTAGCCTGTCAAGCGCTATTAATAAAAAACTTATGTTGAAAATAACATCATAGATTGCTAGCGACAGTCATGTCTCAGAACTATTATTATTACGATTTATGTTATCTGAACTCTAGTAACGTGAAAAAGACTTAATTTTTGAAATTAGTTTCTTCTTATTTATTTTTTTGTTTATGTATGAAGGGAAGGTCACCTGAGTAGACCATCAATAAAAAAAATAAACGTAAGTACCTCGTAGACTAAGTACTCATATTTGTTGCTCTGTCGTACCTAATCAACAGACACAATAGTAAAATAATTAGACAGACGTCCTTAAGGGTGAGTAACCTGCTGTGCTGCTGAGAGTAAGTTTTTTTTTTGGCATATCAATCCTACTGAGGCCTTTAAGTAAAGTCTCTAGTTTTACCCCGCCCACCTGGTACCACTCCCGTTACAAGGTAAGGCACCGTTCCTATGAAAAACACATTATTGTAACCTTACCTCAAAACACTTTAAAGTTGCTTCTGCATCGTCTCCGGCGCTGCGGGAATTGCAACCCATTCGCCCTTACGTAACAAAGGATAGGCACCCATGTTCACCTCTGCAGCTTCGGCTTACTTGTCGCCTCCGGCGAACAGCCCCACCCGCTACGGCTCGCACGGGTGCCTATGCTTTATTACAGCGTGCGGGGGTTGCTCTCTCTTCGCGCCTCCGGTTTTTATAAACACTCTAGGGGTAGCAGCCAAAAGACTACGTGAAGTCGGGGTGCCCTGGTTCGGTTTTGGAGCATTCGACCTATTTTAACTATGACCTGGGGTACATTAACTTACTTTCTGAGCAGGCTGTCTAGGTTGTTATAAAAATGAATAAAACAACGAAAGACCACAAAAACACCAAGAACGAAACAAATGACACTGTTACACGTCACCCATGATGCGAATGCCATAGTTTTTTTACATTCTTTTTCAACAATTATGCTCGAAATATTGCGCCACAGACAATATACTGGCACTGTTTTGGTTGTCAATCGCCCATTTTGACGTTCGTTTTCACTGTTTATCTGATTGAGGTTGGAAATATTTTTTGTAATTGTCTCAAAAAATATTTGTATACTTAGAATAGCTGTGGCATGCCCCCGTTTTCGGCGCTCATGGTGGTCCTGCTGAATGGAGTGTGACTACCGCAGGACCACCTTCAAAGTCGATTTTCTCGAAAACTACTAAGGTACCAATTCTGTTGTTCGAGTACTAATTGGTACCAATTGAGTAGTAATTATTTACCAAATATGGAAGCGATTGCCGTCGGGGTCCTGCGGTAGTCACGGACATGTTGTAAAGTAGTGAGATAAAATCCCACACTTCTTGGTCTTCCTGAAAAAAAATCTGCTGCAGCCGGTTAAGACTGGAAGGAAAGTATGAGAATCGAATAAAACACGCAAAGTATTCAACAATCATTATATTTGTTTCTAAACATAGATTCTACAGTGAAATATAACCACAATAAAGCTTAACATTAAGTTTCAAACCTATAACACCGATAGAACGCAACAAAGGGCTTTATCACTCGAATAAAATTACTTTGCTATACTCCATTTGAAAGGCGATTGCCCATTTTGTAAGGGAACTTAGGTACTTATACTCTTTGCGCTGTAGCAAGGTGCGGGTGACTGTTACAATAACATTTTTTACGCTTAGACGTATACGCATTTTTTGTAGTTTAACGTCATACCATAGTTATACGATATACCATAGTTGCCTGTATGACGATTGAAACTGTCACCCGCACCATGCTACAGCGCAGAGTGTAGGTCCCTTTGAAAAAACTGTTGTGTGCCGACATATTATCTGTGCCCAGGTATGAATCAATAAGGTAGGTATATTTCTCGCCAAAACTTCTTGGCCGCCCTGAAGTTGACTATAATGGCAGCGCAGTAATAAATGTCATACAAAAACAAAACCGATCCGTGCCTTGCACATCATGAAGTCAACTTCAGGGCGGCCAAGTTATTTGGCGAGAACTAATCGTAATCCGGTACCTACCGGTCAAAGTCGAGTAATCTCTTGTGCTGTTGTCCGTAAATACTGTAAAGGACACGGATGGAAAGAAATTTTGTACCAAAAATCATGAACAGAAAAAAAACACTATGTGAGAAAGGCACACTAGACCTGTGTTTGGGCAATCTCCTTTAAACAATCCCTTTTACAGCCTGTTCAAGCAATTTTGTCTTCTATTGCGTTGGTGACATGCCAAATGGCAGTTGTAGTAAACAGTCACCTACCTGAAGTGGGTTGTCAATCCAAAGTACCTCGGTGGAATGACATCTCCTTCACCTTTGTTTTTACGATGACATTTTTTTCTGAATAGCACTAGATACAATTGGTATTGTTAACAGGTTTATACTTTTTATGCCATCCTTATGTTTATGGAATTGAACACAATCACCTAATCGGTTGAAAGAACTGTAAAAAAGGGATTGTTTAAATTTCTAATAATATTTCAAATGAAGGTAGTAAAACATTCGAAAAAACGAGAATGTCATGTTAGTATTTTATCGAAACGATAATTGATGGTAATATCGGTATTATAGTAGAAATCGAAATTACAGTATAGGTAGATATTGTTTGCAAATACTAAGCTACTATACGTACTATATGTTTAATTCTATAAATGTCGGTAGAGGCCGATTTGACGTTGCTATTATGGTGCAGCAGTGCAACCAGCTTAACTATAACTGGTCCTGGGGGCCTATACTTCATACAAGATAGCTTGATCTCTGCGACATATGTCAAACAGCTGTCGCAGATATCAAGCTGTCTTTTATGAAGTAAAGACAAAATACTTTCCGCACACGTTACGGAACTAAACGTGAGTGGCGATACTGGAAATTTGCGGCAAGAAGCGCCGTGTATACGCGTCGCTTACGTGTTCGAGTCAAAACACTTCAATCGCAGTGGCGCGTGACTTTACGTGTCTTTTCCACAAAAACGTTTCTGTAGCATTAACGCTACAGAAAAGTTTTTTGTCTAGGGCTGCAGGGGCCGTACTATAACGGTATTAGGGACTGAAATGTGTGTATGACACTACAAAGCATTCGCTCAACTAACCACCATAGACTGTAGAAGATCGAATTGCGTCCCAGTTTTCGTAGTGATTAAACAAATACGAAGCCGCTTACGTGACACAAATATTTTTAGAACTAAAAATTCGAAGACATGTGACATCCACTAACCCGCACTGGGCCCGAGTGGTGGATTAAGGCCCGTTCCCTCTCTCACAGGGAGGAGGCCTGTGTCCCATCAGAGGGGACATTATAAAGCTTAAGCTTATGACGATCGATATAAATGCGGCCCCAGCTTTTCGTAATCACTCAGAACGACGTGACTCGTCTCGAAAAGGAAATGCGTATACAAAGACTTCAGCCGGTCCATTCTGTAGAAATCTCACCGTAATGACTTAGGTGAGGTGAGCTCGCATTGTCGAGGCGGGGGGCTCAGTAGCGTGGTTTTGAACCCCATGGTGAAGCGTAGAGGAACCTGAGGTGGGCCGCTCGTCAGGGCTTTTGCCGATAAGCCGACGACGTAGCGGCCAAGCCAACATGTACGTTGCGGTGCCACTTTTTGGGTGACATCGCAACTGAGGCGGGCTGCGATGTGGAATGGTAGGCATCACGGCTGAGGGTTGGAGGCCGAGGAGGTGAGGAGTGCCGATAATGCGCCGCTCGCCCTGTCCTCCGCGGCCTGCACGTGGTCGCCACCATCTGATGGCGGACGCGGTGCGTCCGCAGGGGAGAAGGAGTGTCGGAATAGCGTTGGCCGCTCGCCGTATCCCCTGCTGTCGAAAAATGGTAGGTGGCGGGGTAATGACTCCTCCTGATCTTGACCCGTCACAAGGGTACCACGGGTGCCAAACACGGGATCTACTGGCGCCCATGTGCTGTTTTGGCGTACAGTGTGTTCTGGTGCGTCGGTGATGGGGTACCCCCAGAGGGTCCAGTGACGGACAGCCGCGCCGGATTCGGGGCGGAGAGTACTAACGCGTGTCCTTGTTCCCGCCATAAGCGGCACAGGAGGGCACCGTGGAGTTTTACTGGGTTGGAGTCCCACATAACTGCGCTATCTCCCCGTGGTGGCGTAGTATGCATGAGCATTCCTCAACGCTAAAAAATAAAATAACTCATCTCAAGTCATCCAACACAGTGACATTTTTACAGAATAGCTCTTCAGTACGATCGTCCATGTCTATGTTTTCGAGTTTTAGATCGGTCGACGGTTTTCGGTAGTTTTAGTCGACGGGTTTACCACGATAACCGCTCGTT
Source organism: Orthosia gothica (assembly GCA_949775005.1). Taxonomy (NCBI): domain Eukaryota; kingdom Metazoa; phylum Arthropoda; class Insecta; order Lepidoptera; family Noctuidae; genus Orthosia; species Orthosia gothica. The sequence continues at coordinate 61,188,100 of OX459034.1, read as the reverse complement.
TCATTCGTGCGTTACCGTGGCGATCAGTGGACGTTCTCACCTAATCTTTGTTTACAAAGCGACGCTATGAGTAATTACATGTTAACTCAGCATTACTATCAGCCGTTTCTGGTTGAACTATAAATGCATTATCATTATCAGGTTTATTTATAAAAACTTTTTAACTATAACATTATTTTAAGCACTGTTAGCAGATTATTAAATCAAAATTTGTAAGTATAAAGAATCAGAATTTTAAAAAGAAAAAGAGATTATTTGCGCCAGGCACGACGCATACCATAAAATAAAAAAAACCCGCCAAGTCGGACTCGCGTACGAAGGGTTTCGTACCATTATCGCAAAAAAAGGGGAAAAAACCCGTTTGTTGTATGGGATGGGAGCCCAACTTAAATAGGTATATATATTTTATTCCGTTTTAAGTATTTGTTGTTAAAGCGGCAACAGAATAAATAATCAGTGAAAATGTCAACTGTCTAGCTATCACGGTTCATGTGATATAGCCAGGTTACAGACATACAGTGGAGTCTTAGTAATAGGGTCCCATTTTAACCCTTTGGGTACGGAACCCTAAAAACAAATACAAAGTATGCTTCACAACCACGCAAAACAGTCATCGACATCGACACGAGTCTCAGCATAATGCTGGGACTCGTGTGCGAGACCGAACCACAGCGCTGGTTTTCAGCGACAACTGTCGACAAGATGACGCCGAACCAATGAAACCTTAGGGGACCCTGAATCTGTCAATAAGTGCTTAAAATAATCATATGATATGGTTAATAAGGTCTTTTTTAAATAAAGCCCCATGTAGCTTAGGACCTTAGCTAAATCCTACAACTATATTGAACATTGTATATTAACTTTTTCTAAGACAATTTGCATTGTGGTAGAAACCACTAAAGTTCCCCTAGTCGACGGCACGAACTATTTTGTGCGCGAGGTTAAAATGCATGCTATCTTAACAGACAACACGTGCGAAAGAGATAGATGCTGTGATGAGCAGTAAGAAGCTAGTTTGCGTACGAATACACACTTTTGCAAATTTGTAGCGAAATGGATGATGATTTAGGACAAAAACGAGAGCCCGAAATTTTATAAGCACATCTTTGGGAGTATGGATATCATGAAAAAACTACTATGTATATTTTGAAAATAAAATTACCTATTTGTATTGTTGAACTACTAATCTATTCCTATTTAATGGCTGTTTTGCAATTTTTCTTCTTCGTATGGTATTATTATATATGGTATTTCCGCCCAAAGATGCGTTAAAATTAGTGTTGAACTAAGGAAATTTCGGCGCTCATAACGTTCAAATAAGTTTTTTTTTTACTTTTTTGTTTCCTTAAAGGGCTAGATAATGATGAGACAAATTGATATATTTTTTTATTTTGAACGTACATCTTCAAACAGTGGAGTAATCACCAGACTACGTTTGTATGGAAGAATGATCGACTAGTGAAACCTTAAGAGGGTACGCTAGCTCTAAGAAATATGAAGAATATTTGAAGCACCGAATTCCACATCCATGAAAATTTACGACTACAACTAAATGCTTAAATTAAGCCAAGTCAAGGGTTTGTAATAAAATATTTAGGCCACGTGAACTCGTGAAGTCCAAAAAGGCGGGAAATGTCACTTTACAGTTCGAACCTGTTTAGCAGGTTTTCTTAATTCAATATCTCTATCAGAGACAATGGTGAAGCAGTGGTGGCCCAGTGAGGAGCAGAGTGGCCCAGTGGTTACTGCCTCCGAACCCGAGCAAGCGCTTTACTTTGTGTAAATTAGTTCATCACCACTGATCTCAATAAGTGAAGGAAAACATCATGAGGAAACCGGCATGTCCTAGAACCAAAAATTCGAAGATATGTGCCATCCACCAATCCGCACTGGGCCCGCGTGGGGGATGGCTTTGCCCAGCTGTGGGAGCATTAAAAGGCCGATGATGATCAGAGAGAATTTGCTGATCAGTTTACTCAACGGGTGCTAGACACTTTAGAGTTTTTAATAAATGAGACTCGTCTAGACTAAAACAATTGGTCAAATAATCGTTTTTTTTTTCCAAGGCAGCGCGAAAATACCGATAAAAGAATTCGGTTCAGCTAATTGAAGTATTAATGCCGAGGCTTGGTTTCACAACGGAGACCATAGACATAAATATAACTAGGTAACGCAAGTCCCTCTATCTGTATTAAAACCAAGCGTTCCACTTTTTCACACAATTTAAAAATAAATTACTTACCAATGAAAGAAAACATTTCCAATGCCTCGGCCAACTTAATCTATATAGTCTTTACAGCTCATATGGCATTTTTCTAGATTTCGGTGGACTTCCTGTGCCGATAATGCTAAATGAAAAGCTCAAATAAAAGAAAGCGCCGACGAAATGAAGCGCGACGAAGTCCCGGAGAATGAATTTAACTGTCTTGGATCCCGCAACGAAATTAATCAGAAAAGAATAACGGAGGAGTAGGAAAAATACAAATTTCCATTTCGCTCCATACCAAGCAAAAGACAGAACAAACAAGGCCAATAGACACAAAGGGTCTGGGATAAGCTCAGTTGCTTAGCATTACGGATAAAATTAGCATTTATATCAATGGGTCCTAACATTGTGAGCTGTTATATTTTTGATTCCAATATCGGCAGACTTAATGAAAGAGCAAATATTTAACAAAAGACTTGTTTATTAGAGATTGTAGTGTATGCCGTATCATTCGCACATTCACTCAGCCATCCCCACCCTAACTCATATCTCGTGCGAACCGCGTCAGTTATACGAGAGCCACAGGCGAGAGTAGACGTGTCAACATTTAGTGCGTGTACGAGCCTGTGAATTGTCCCAAAATAGAACCGCAACAGGAATAGAGCAGTGCTGGCCCAGTGGTAACTGTTTGCCCCGACATACGTCTCCGAGGAAAACAGCATGTCTTAGAACCACAATCTGTGATATCCACCAACCTGCACTGAGCCCAAGTGAATTAAGGCCCATTAACTCTCATAGAGAAGGGCCTGTGTCTTAGCAGTGGGAACATTAAAAGCCGATTATGTATGTTAGGGTTCTATCAGACAGTGAGCGGTCACGCGGTCAAGCGTTCAAGAGGTCAGTTGAGCGTTGGAGCGTGCAGTTACTCATGAACGTCTACGTCTGTTGGACGGTCCACGCGGTACCACTATTGTCACCATGTTTTTTGACGATAGTTCTTCATCGGAAGACGAACCGTTGAATTTATTGATTATATATTTCTATTTAATCCTAATTGAATTTGGTAGTTTCTGAAAGAATGGCAAAAAAAAATATACATGTTCCATAAATAACGATTTTCGCTCTGCATTTCTCTGCCAATTTCCAATCATGCTTCTGCTACTTTTACACGGGTTTAATAATCGTTATCCTTCGCATCGTATAAAAAAACGCTTTTCACGTACTAACATAGTTAGATTTTTATGTCCATCTTAATTCCGATTTGGTCACCGATACAGCCAGAACGCGCGAACGCTTCCTGTGTGGGTATATCTATGTAACGTAATACAACACAACGAACGTAAAACTGACCTCTAGAACGCTTGACCGCTCTCCCTTTATACAGAAGCGGTCACTACAGAGATACTCAGTAAGAACTTGTTGTTCAAGAAGATAACACCAATTTTTTTGACTAACGTGCTGTAAAATCCATTTATTCTTAATTTCAAACGGTAAGGCCTCGCTTATCACAATACAAACATTTATTCAACATTAAAGGCGAATTTAAATGACACAACGATAAGTTTAAGAGAAATTTCACACTAAAGGGTCAATTTAACAATGATTATTATTATTTATAATAGATTATTATTATCACTCCAATAATTTCTATTACACTTAGAAAATTCAAGTTTGCTGTGATTTTTAAAATAATGTGTACATTTTGACTATACAGGACTTGATCATATTTTAAAAATGCTTCTAACTGCATAAAACAAAATTACATATAAAAAAAAAAAAATTTTAGTCAGCTTACAAAAAAAATGTATGATAAAATCGACGTTTATTATCGGAGCGATAAACTATAATATATTGTATATATATTTATATATTGGTTCTACAATTGATATTAACAATTACAGTACATCAAATCAGTATACTGTTCACTTTGTGTCGATTTTTTTAGTGTCATTAAATTAATAAAAAAATAACTATCAGCAATACGTGGATTTCAAATGGCACCATTAATTTATGACACCTTTACTAAAATTTAAATAAATCAAGAATTAAAATTGCATTTAAGTCTTATAAAATTAAAAATAAATGATTGCCATAAACTAAATATATTCCTCGTATATATTCTCTACGTCGTAATAGAGATTTATACAGGATGTAAGGAAATGTGTGATCATATTTAAAATCTGCTTTTGCTCATGTAAATGCTGTTTATTTTCTCCATTGAAGTCATAGACAATTTGAAGAGTACAGGCAAAAAACAGGAAATGTACTAAAAAAAGATTTTGAAAAAAACGCAGTTAATAGTTTAGAAGTATGTAATTTTTATCCTCTTCTTTACCGGTATGTCATGGACATTCCCGGTTCTTTTCGTTTCGGCCATAAACAAAAAAATATTTTTGGCGTCTTACGTTTACTTTTAAAAAAAGTTTGTGATTAGGAATAAAACTACCATAGATAAAGATTTATCGCCAAAAAAAAATTAAAAAATTAAAAATTGTGGAATTCCCTGTTCTTTGCCTGTAGTACCCTTAATTTCCAAAAAAAAAAATGTCTTCTCCAAATAAAGTTGCATGCAGTTTTTATTAAAATATGACCACTCCTATTTGTTACACCCTGTATGTTTTAATAACAGAATCTCAAAATATCTATGTGATTACAATGATACATATTTTTAAACAAAACAAAAAAAAATGTTTACACTTAAAAATAAAGAAGACATTGATTTCAATTTCATAGAAAATAATAATGTTTTAATAATAACAAAACAAAAATTATAATTCGATACTAAAAATAAAAATTACAACTATTGGTATTTATTTAAAACGTTACATTTTAAAAGCTTCTACAATAAAAGGTACAAATACTTAAATTCATAATCCAAGATAATTTTAAGTGGATTTTTAAGGGCTTACTTTAGGTTGAAATGCAATTTGAACTTTGTCGTGTATGACATAAAATTTCTTTTAATTTGATAATTATCTCGAAATATGAAATCAAGTTTAAATATACAAGGATATTTTAATAAGTTCGCAAAACTAGACGTGGTGGGTCTTTATACATAACATCACACCTAGGACGAATAAATCTCAAAATGCTCATATAGATCAAATTAATATTAGAATGGTCTAATGTAACATATATTTTTTTTCCAAAAAATACGACTAGCCGTTTAGACATGATTCTCATTTTAAAATCAGCTACTGAGGAGTATTTGCGCCTTAAATAGTAGATTTCGTGTCGAGCATAAAAATTCGGGCTTTTAACACGAGGGATATAGCCAATTACATGCGAGTGTTAAAATAAATAATTTTTATGCGAGACACGAACAATTCTTTTTCCACTACCTGATGAGCTTACTTAATTAAATGCAAAAAAATTCCAACAACAAGTTATTAGAAACATTCAGCCTAAAAACCACAGACTATATACACACAAACAACGCGCGCTTTTTCGAGAGGTAACAGGTTCAGTATCATTCTGCCAGTTACATAATGATCCATACATAAGTCATTTCGTAACTGTTATTATGCAATTTTGTTTTCCTTTTTATTTTATTTTATAATCTAAATGTTCATATTTCGGAACGAATTTCTTAGGCAAGGTGTTACATAATAGAATAGGTAGTGGAAAAAAACTTTTTATTATTATGGTTCGCGGTTCTCCATCTCACCTGACGGTAAGCGATGATGTGTACTTGTCTAGAAGTAACCTATTCAAAGAAACGTTAGCTCATCCGTACTACTATTTAAACATTATAAAAAAAGAAAAGTAAATCTCGTTTGTCTGTTCGTTACGTGTTGACGCCTAAACAGCTAAACCAATTTTGGTGTAGAATAGAATATTTATTAAGAAGAATAGAAATAGATTGATATACTTAGAGATAGATTACTTAGGACTTAGAAGGAAATACAATATTTTTTATCCAGGCAGTGCATGCCCGATTATCAGGCGCCTTTCATTGTACGTATAGCTAAGGAGTCCCCTACCGGAGTCTGTGTTTCCTGATAGCTACAAACTGGGGGTCTTTAAGTCAAGAGTGAATAGGTTACTTCTAGTCAATCGTGCTTCTCCGTCGATCACATAATCGCTTACCATCAGGTGAGATAGTGGTCAAGCGCGAGCCTATCAAAAATAATACGCTGGCACAAGCTAGATTTTTTACAAGATGAACACCCACCACGCTAGAAAAGAAGCACCAACAAATTAAAAATATACTGCTCGGTAAAAATAACTTGGCGCTGTCAAGTTACTCTCGACCACAGAGCAAGTCCCCCATCTGTATGAAAACCAAGCGTGCCACCTTTTCACACACAATTTATTTAACAATGAAAGAAACCATTTGCATTCCATTTTTCCATTCCCGGTGCCGATAATGCTAAATGAAAAGCTCAGATTACGATCATTGATCGTAACTTTACTCCCTTTTTTTGACAAGCGATGTACATACAATTGCGTCATCTATTTAGATTTATATCTGTGGTCTCGTCGTTCGACATTCGCTATTGGCGGACGAAGCGAACGCGGCCAAGTGCACAGATATTTTCACCGAGTAGTAGCGTTGTATATTCATACAATATAATAATATCCCGTAACAAAATATAATATTCCTATGGCACATGTATCAACTGCAATTGTTATGAGTACCAATTATAATATTTAATTCAAAAATTGACTCGTCTATAGCTATACATACTTATTAACTAAAAAGGTAAAATTTTCGTTTTTATAACTTCGTCATCTGTAAAAAAAAAACAATAAAAATAAATTTAAAAAATAATCAAAGTTTTGCCTAAAGGTTCTAAATTCAAATTTAATGCAATAAAGCTCGACGAGTTCTGGAGTAACGATTCAACTGTCTTGTGCCGTCAACTACCCTAAGGTAGGTATGGTAGAGCAGGTAGGGTAGGGTAGACAGTTGACGGGAACAAACCCGCGGGCACAGTTAGTAAATAAATATAAATAAATCGAATAACGTCGAGCCATCAGAAAGATCGAAAATCATACAGGTGATCATTTGAACATAATAACCATTTCCAAGTGGTGATTAATGCGCATCTTACCTTACTTCATGCTCATGTTACTATAGATGTCGAACTCGTCCATTCCGTCAGGCTCGAAGGCTCGAATCTGCTCGAAAAGCTCGCTATCCATGAAGCTGTCAGTTTGTGCCGGCGTGGCCGCGCTGAAGTAGCTGTGGTGATTATTGTCACGCGGCGATTTTCGAGTGGTGATTGTTGTCAAACGGCGATTTTCGTGTGGTGATTGTTGCCGAGCGGCGATTGTCGATTGGTGATTCGATTGTGTAAATTTTTGTTTGTTTTTTAGTGTTTATTGTTGTACAGCATCCACCAATCAGGTAATCGGGAAAGAAAGAGAAAATGCAACACGTTATTAAGAGGAAGACGGTCGTTGAAAAAATAAAATAAAAAAATAAACCTACAACCGTCGCCAAAAAGGCAGCACAGACAAGATAGACGCAGTTGTAGTCTATGGTACGGTAACAGAAAATGTTTTCATTATAATAAAAAAATAAATAAAAAACAAACAAAAAAAAAACGACCGTCTGTGTTGCATTTTCGTGATAGGTTCGCTATTAAGAAAAAATGTCATTGAAATTTTTTATAAACAACGATAGCTACTTTGACATAGTATAAAAAAAACGTAAATTACGACATTTTTTCTCAATAAAATTGAAATAAAAATCTCGTATTTTTTTTAGTCACATATAATTATACAAATACATCGATTCAAAACATACATACTTGCGTTCAGCATCGTAACAATGTCATGTAAAGATAAAAAGTACTTTGATACGCCAAAACTTCGTCAACCATTTTTTTTTTTAAAGAAGCTCTTTTCAAATCTATAAATATTTGCATAAAAAAAAAAAAAAAATCAGCTTGCGAAAAATACTGATTACTATTTTTTTACGGAGTTAATTTTTTTACACTGCAGCTGGCATTGACTTTGACACTGGCAGAGACAATATTTTTGTAGAAAAAGAAAAATGAAATCTTTATTGAAGATTAGAAGTTTTGACTAACCAAAGTTGGGATGCCTAGCCCCACACATATTTATCGCTAGAATTATGAATTACAACAGAATATTCTTAATTTTAATAGTATACTTTTATTGGAGAACGAACGATTTAGAGATGTAGCCAAATGTATAGTCAAATGTATCGATTATACACGCCCTAACGTCAAAAGCACGCCTGCCGGGCGAGCACGGACTCTGTGATCGGCTTTAGTGACGCATTTCATCACGGCTTTTGCTCCCAAACTGTTATAAAAATGTGTGACTCAAGCCTGTCTCAGTAGGCCGTGCTCGCCCGGCTGTAGGCTGTAAGTCCCCAGTTGGGCGTAATTATATAGAAATATCGCCAGATAAGTTTGGCTCCCATTTAAGGGGGGCCAGCCTTTTGCTATCAAATGGGCCCAAATCCAAGACGAAAAACACAATTACACTTTGCCCGAGCTTGGAATGGAACTCAGGACTTCTAAAAATCTGACTGATAATCTAATAATAGTAGTGGATTTAGTAGTTATTTGAGCGATCGCTTATTTATTAAGATATGTGTGGAGCCGACAAATTTCATTGATTTTTCTATCAAATTACACCTAACTATAAATAATAGTCACATCCATTTAAGATATTTTCACATAAATTCGTTAATTTTATTAACTATATAATCAACCGATCAGAGAATTAACAAGCCAACGCATTTATCCGAAGGACAACTCGAAAAACGAAGAAAAAAATCTAAAAACATTTTTCATGTAATTTTAGTATTTTTTTTTGTTAAAATTCCTTCGGCACGTCAGCGGCCATTTTCAATTTGTATCAATAATTGACCGATTTAATACTTATAATTACAACATTCAATATATCTAGCCTATTCGTTTATTTGGTTGCTTGACGTTGAAGTGACAGCTGTCAGTATGAAAAGCGGAGTCGTTCTTATCTTTAAGAGAATCTTATTTTGGGTTGACTATCCATTTATTCCGAATAAGAGTAGCAAAAAAGATACTGAAGCATCGGTTTATTTTTGGTTTCCGTTTCCAAAAAACTCGTGTGCTTTGAGCGTTTTTAGGGTCGATTTTTTCAACGTCAGATATCTTTTATTTATACATGGAATATAGATTTTATTTAAATTTTCTGTTTGAAAAACTGACACGCTTTCTATTAAGCTTCATATATGAAGAAAATTTACCAAAATCTTGAATTTTCAAACGCCTCGTGTTCTAAACAATTATTAAAAACCGGCCAAGTGCGAGTCGGACTCGCGCACGAAGGGTTCCTACTTGGTAAATTGCGGTTTACGATTTATGACGTATTAAAAAAAAACTACTTACTAGATCTCGTTCAAACCAATTTTCGCTGGTAGTTTACATAGTAATGTACATCATATATTTTTTTTAGTTTTATCATTCTCTTATTTTAGAAGTTACAGGGGGGGGGACACACATTTTACCACTTTGGCAGAGTCTCTCGCGCAAACTATTCAGTTTAGAAAAAAATGATATTAGAAACCTCAATATCATTTTTGAAGACCTATCCATAGATACCCCACACGTATGGGTCTGATGAAAAAAAAAATTTTTAGTTTTAGTTTCAAGTATGGGAACCCCCAAAATTTGTTGTTTTACTTTTATTTTTGTGTGAAAATCTTAATGCGGTTCACAGAATACATCTACTTACCAAGTTTCAACAGCATAGTTCTTATAGTTTCGGAATAAAGTGGCTGTGACATACGGACGGACAGACAGACAGACAGACAGACAGACAGACAGACAGACAGACAGACAGACAGACATGACGAATCTATAAGGGTTCCGTTTTTTGCCATTTGGCTACGGAACCCTAAAAAGCACTTATTTTAAAACTTAAACACTAAATGTCATGTTATAAAACTGTACTTAAAATAAGAATAATAAAAGAGAATTAATTTAAGAAAATTAGCACCGAATTTATACAAAAAAAAAAAATACTAATAAAAAGTAATTATATTTTTTAATTCTTCTTTTACTGAACCATAAACAATATTTTGAATAAATCAAAATAAGAATGATTTAGTAAAATTATCGAGACTTATCATTAATTTATGGATTTGGGTAAATGTGGTAAAAAAATAATATACCTACATTTACCACCCACGAAAAATACTTATTCGATTAGAACAATATTTAGCTAAGACCTAACAAAATTTCAAAAGAAATTATAAATTTAATAAAAAAAGAGGAAAATTAAAAATGCAATTTCATGGACCCCGTGTAAGTTTAGGAAAGTTTTTTTTATATATATAAATATATTTTAATAGAACCCTGATGATTGATCAACGGATATCCGCTTCTGGTATACATAAAACATTTTTCATCTACATTTTTATTGGTCAATCGAAAACCGTTGATCAATCTCCAAGTAAAAAAAATGAAGAAGGATAGTTTTTTTTTTTAAATATCAGTCTATTTTTCAGAATATATTTTAAATTTATAGAAATATAATTTTCGGAATAATGCATAGAGAAGGACGGTATAACATTGACAATGTTTTTTTTTAAAGTATCAAATATATTGGGACAAAAGCATTTTTATTTTTAAGATATGGTTGGATGGAGTGTCTTTTTTTTCGATATAGATTTTCATCGTATTTTTTTAGCTCAAATGTTTTTTTTAAAGAGCATGTACTCTTTCTTTTGTCCTATAGTTTTTAATAATTAATTCTGCCTGTTTCTCAAATAGACATTTTTAATTGCGCTCTATGTAACAATATAATTATTATGCCAATACTCAATATAGTATATTAATAATAATATTCAAAAATATGAATGTACAAATTTGTAGATTATAATTGCCAATTCAATGGTTTACAATAAATATATTTGATTTAGTTATTAAATATTAACGGGACTTTTTTTATATATAGTAACAATATAAATATTTAAAAAACTACATATATAACATCATGCATATGTTCCCCGAAGCAATACACCTACATTTCTCCAGATATGTGTAATTAAAATATTTAATAAAAAATATAAGAGTTAAAACTTGAATTATTTTAATGATATCACATACAGCGTGCCCCATTCCTTTGAAAACAAACACTACGTACTAACCTAACATAACATTATTCTTTATTTATTTTTCTTGCAATTTTTTGCTGAGATAGAAGCCATTTTGATCCCGCACGGGGATTTTTTTAAATTATTATGTAATGTTTTGTTTTTGCTAATTTCTCGTGTGCACTGTGCGGGTCCCAAATACTTAAATATTTGACTTTCTTTTTTCACCAGTTTTGTTTACTTTTATATATTATGGAGCGAGCCTATTGCCTACAACTGGTACCAGATGAAAAAAACCAATAAATAACACTCCAAAAATCTATTGTTATGCACAAATTTTACCTGAACTTTGGCCGTTCATAAAGTACTCATTAATTGTAAAATTAAAGAAAACATCGTGATAGAAACCATACACATGTAATGGAGATTCTTAATGACAAATATTTATTTCAGAAACTTGTAAGGCTTATTCAAAAACACATATTTCCTGTAACAAGTTTTATAAAATTTTCGATCACTAACCGTTTTGTCTCTTTTTCAAACATTGCGCTGGATGAAACAATAAGCTTTTCGACCAAACTCGCGTTGACGTTAGGCAGACCGGGAAGGGCCCTCTTAATATATTCTATTTGCACGCTGTATGTGCTTGTTAGAAGCTAACACGAATATTATTACGCAATGAAACTGTAACAACTGATGAGATTTTTGTAAATTCGTTTTAGAACCCTGACTTATAATTTGGTCAAATCATGTGATATGTTTTTTTAAGAATGACAAACGCTAATTTAATAGTTTATGCCGCACTCAGAATACTTACATACAGAACACTTATTTGTCTATTATTATCGAAAATGTAAATGAATGAAATATGTATTTCAAAGATGTTACTTTTTAGTACGAAACGACACGATTAATGAAAACGTAAAATAATCGGTCGAAAATTGTCAATTTACACGCTTTTGAAGTTAATGATGTTTCTGAATCTATCTGAAAAAGTCGTCGTTAGACGCATATGTAGATAGTTAAATTGTCTTTGAAATGGTGAAAATATCATAAAAATACGCACGTTGCGTTTGGTGCGATTGTATATTTTTCGTCGTTTTTTACAAATTCGTTACAATTTATTATACAAATAATATTTTAAATTTTCGCAGATGAAATATTAAGTAAATGGTCTATTATAACAGGTTATATAAAAAAAATATTACGTGCCGTTTACCCCCGGTCTCTCACCACTTGATTCGATAATCGAATATTCGCGCGGTTATCTGCTGTGATTGGCTATTGAAAATTCATTCAACCAATCACAGTGCAGACAATTTGTCAAATAAATTCTGCGATTATATAGTGAGAAACCCGGCCTTAGACTTGATGTTCATTTTAAAATCAGTTACAGTCGTATATCTCAGCTATAAGGAAATTATCTGAGCGCGGTAGCTAATAACAGTATTGAAGGAAAACGTTTTAAATATGAAACATATTAATAATACCACAATCATTTGGCATTTTTCCAATTTTACAGTATTTTATTTTTTATCAATGCTCTTGCCTTCTCTGTATGAGAAGAGGCCTTTGCCTTTAATATTATTTCTTAGCCGTATAACATTTACACTTACGCCATAAAACGATACCATGATTTACAACATTTTTTTTATTAAATAATAAGTTTTTTTTTTTGGAATAAATGCTTGTTTTTGGAAAAAAATGATAATTATTAGTCCGATATAAACACAACTACAGACCAGTCAAACTTATTAATAAAACAACCTCTTTTTGAAGTCGGTTAAAAAGAATACTGTTATACATAGTCGAAGAACTTACATTAATATTTAATTAAAAATAAATGCCAATACTATAGAAACTTAGTCGAATTCATAATACTGGTAGTTTTGTGCCAATTTGCACGTATTTAAAGTTGTTATTTTGAATCACAATCTTATCCAAACGTTTTTTTTTTCTGGTTACGTCAAATGACCACCAGAGTTGGAACAAAATATGCAGGTGTCAGCTTGGCAAAAAAACAGAGAAAAATATCAAATTGCTTAACCGGCCAGCAAATTGTAAAAATTAAAAACTAAAAAGTGTTTTTACACATTTTTTTTTTAAACTTCTTGACAAGGTGATTCTTTTTTTCTAAAATAGAAACAATAATTTTACCGACAGTTTTTTTGTCCCCAAAGAGATCAAAACACACGCTTGCAAAAAATTGTGATTCAAAATAAGAACAGAAAAAAATATTTAATTCAATTTTTTTTTTAATTTTTTTTATTGCTCCTATAATATGCTAACAATCAAAAAAATTGAGTCACGGTTTACAAATAAACTAAAACAAATTGGAGACAATTACAGTTGAAGAATTGTAGTGCCGCAGCTAAAAAAGAGAAAATATTTTTATAAGTAGCTTGAGGCCCAAAGAAAAAATATCCGATTTTACATAGACAGAGAATTGGGCCCAGCATTCCGTTTGACTGTCAAGTGAATATGGTTTCTCAAATCAAGAGAAGTGAAATCGGTCTCCAGATTAGTCAATTTTGTGACCTTAATGCTCAGTCCAATTCTGTAAGTTTCTTTACGCTCATTTGGAGAGTTATATGCCGTATTCTTGGTAAAAATTGTTTTTGAACATTTTTGTACATTATTAATATATCCAGGGGCGGATCCAGGATTTATGTTTCTTTAAGTATCTTTTTTTAATTCTGTGCCCCACACTAGGAATTTCATTCTGTATCGTGGGTGCGTATACAAACATTTTAACTCATGCACTCACAAGACACCCAGATCCGGCACAACTATCTGTAGGCTTTACAAATATTTGTTCCGTGCGCTACGCCAACCATGTCGTCGAATTTTTTCGACGAATCACGTGCAATAATTGTTAAAAATAACTACTACTACTTATGTACTCATACAAGAAACGAAATGACATGAAAAAAGTATAGTAGGTAATTATGTCTCATTCTCAGATCATAGTTTAATTTGACCCTTATGCTCCCCCTGGATCCACCCTTGAATACAGGGCTTCAAGATTATTAAGATAGCCGGGCATACGAATGATATATAACACGGTCAACATAACTTTGCAACTGACGCTGTGACACGGTAATATCCATACAGTATTTCAACCTACTAACGCGCGGTTGTAGGTAATAGGTACTTACCTACAGCCGCGCGGTACAAAATCACACCGTTCGTTCGTCACTAAGGCGCGTTCGCGACTGTAAAATCTACCGAGAGTTTACGAAATCGAGGCGCGTAAGTATGACTCGCGTTCCGACCGTTTGAATGAAGATATAATACTGTATAGATATCATTACCGAGGCTGTGACGTCACTCTGACGCTCAGCTCTTGCTATTGGCACACCAGATAAATTCTGGGCGCCGTGCGGTTAGGCGGGAATGGGCGACCATTCCAGCGAGGTGCACATTCAAATTGACCGTGTTAGTGAAGTTTTTTTAAGCCTCATTTTTTTTAAGTGCGGCTTATAGGACGCCTGGCCTTTTTGTAGATTGTCAAACGATAATTTTTTAACACCAAAAAATTGTAGTGTTTTGCAGTTTTTTTCAATGCTAGGTTTCTTACAGGCCAGGAAAGGAATAGAGTGCACTAGACATAAAAACTACTCCTAGACTACAATTAAAATTATTCCTAAAGAAATATAGTCAAACTTACAAAAAATAACCGCAGTAAAAACTTAAATATAAAAACTAAAAATAATAAAAAATATCAAAGTATAGGCATAAAAAATCAGGATGTGACTATTAAAATTAAACAAATAAACTAAAATTATTAATACTAATTTTGATTTCACTTCAGTACGGCATCCAAAAAAAATTATCAAAATTTATTTTCAGAAATCAATCATGTACCTATGGGAAGAAACAAAAATAAAATTATAAAGAAAAAAATAAAAAAAATAAAGAAAAATGCTATGTAAATTTTAGAGTGAAAGGTTTTTTAAAAACTCTAAATTTTAGACTGACTGGTTTTAGAGTAGCTCACAATTATAGCTTGAGTGAGTTATTGGCTCAAAATTTAAGAGTTGACTTTTCGAGTTTTGAC
Organism: Orthosia gothica; assembly: GCA_949775005.1. Classification (NCBI taxonomy): domain Eukaryota; kingdom Metazoa; phylum Arthropoda; class Insecta; order Lepidoptera; family Noctuidae; genus Orthosia; species Orthosia gothica. The sequence goes on along the minus strand of OX459034.1, from coordinate 61,172,773 downwards.
TCAGTCTATAAATTTTAGATAGTGGTATAAATTTTGCTCACTCTTAAATTATAGAGCGACTAAATTTCGACTCACTCTAAATTTTAGAGCGACTGAATTTTAACTCACTGTAAACTGATAGAGCTTAGATTTTAGACGCAATCTAAATTTTAGAGCGACCGGTTCTTGACCCAAACTAAATTTTAGAGCGATGTGGATGGATGGAGAGGGATGCAAAGGCCAAAGAAAAGACTGTGTGAGGATTGATGTGAAAGGGAAGGTAGTCAGTGATAGCGTGACGGTGCATATGACGATATGGAAGAAGAAAACGTGATGCACCGACCCCAAGTAGCGTGGGGCAAGGGCAGAAAGATGATGTTTTCTGGGTTCTATTCTGCTGTATAAGGGGATACTGACCTGCTCTGAACGCTGGGCGTGTTGCGGTGTGAGTCAGGGGAGTGCGCGTAGGCGGGCGACGAGGACATGTACGGCGGTAAGGTGGTCACCAGCACCGGCTTCACGTAGCCGTTCTTTAGCATCTCGTTCTCTGTTAGGAAAGATACACGATTTATTTATTTAACACATATAAAACGGGAATCCCCTCTTGGCAATTTTTTTTCAGACATAATGTTGTTTGGCATAACTTTTCGCAAAACTTTTATCAGCATAATAATACTTTGGCATAATTTGGAGTTGCATAAATATTTTAGGCATAATAATTATTCGCTATAATAATTTTAAGGGTACATATTTGAACGTTGAAAATTAAAATACCTTCGGGTAAAATGTCCATTATCAAAATATCGAAATTTTTAATATCGATTTGAATCGATTAAAAATTGTTTTACCTAAGCACAGATTATATAATACTAGCATACAGATGCCTCATCCCATACAAAGAAACCGTGCCGACGTAACTATCGTTTTTCATCTGATTAATCTTGTTATTTTTGTAAGTACATCAATCGCGTTCGATCACGTTTCACGGCAATAGATGGTGTTAGCAGCGGCTTGCAAGTAAAAGGGTTTACTAAGTTCGTGAACATATTTTTCTTTTAATTCAGTGAAGATTCGTGTTATAGTATTTTTTTGCACGTTTTTACAGTTTTTTTGCACCAAAATTTGTTACAATGCAAATTTTACCGATCGAGTGGAATGCCTCAGAAATTTAAAAATGCGCCATCTACTTTCATCAATTTTAAATGATCCGTTCAAATAATCTTTGAAATGTGAATTAAGAGCCCAATATTCCATAATTTTGTACTTAGGAGAGTTGATTGAACAAGAACATACAATGTAAATGCTCAATTTCAGCAAATGTTAATGTTACACAAAATTCTATTGCATTGTTGTTGTTGTGTGTACATGTCGCGCCATCTAGTGAGATTTATTTGAACCAAATATTCTTTCTTAGCAATGAGACCCCGTGACCTAAGCTAAAAATGTTTAAATAAATATATTTGATTTAAGGACTCAAATTAATTAGGTTAAGATGCGGCGGGGCGGCCCTTGGGCCACCCTTGAGCCGCGAACATATTTGTTTATTTCCAAAGAAAATTATGTGTAAATATCATTTATGCGTTTATAGCATAATGCTTTATAAGATTATGCAACATTATTATTATGCCAACAGTATTTATGGCAATATACATTATTGCAAAGAATTTATGCCTAATAACATTATGCGTGAAAACGGTGAAGGAAAACATCGTGAGGAAACCGGCATGTCCTAGAGCTAATTCGAAGACATGTGACATCCACCAGCTCGCACTGGGCCTGCGTGGTGGATTGCGGGCTGTTCCCTCTCGCAGAGAGGAGGCCTGTGTCCCAGCAGTGGGAACATTAATAGGCTAATGATGAATATTGAACATTATGCGTAATGATCATTGTGCTGAATTTCGTTATGCCAATGTAAATTATGGGAATATATTTTATGCTTATCATTAGTAAACCCCACGAGAGAAGTCTAGCAAAACCCGCAACAAACTTATCAGACGATTCATGAACACGACCACTCCGCCAGTAGTGCGGTAAGAAGAGGGACTCACCCGGCTTCGTGTAGTACTTGGAGAACACATCATCCTTGGCGATGTTGGGGTAAAGGAACTGGAGCTGCGTGAGGTCCAGCACTCGGTCAGCCAGCGAGCGCAGCATCAAGTCACGAGACGTGAACGGCTGCAGGCTGTATACCTCGTTACCTGATGCAAAACAAAATAAATGCATACGTAGAATATAAAATGCGGATTAGCATAATTTAAAGTACATATGAAAAATATGAGTACCATGTTCCTATTTTTCAAATCTACTATCTACTTACTTACGTACTTAGCTACTTACTACATTATTGAATTAGACGAAATATCATTATGAAATGATTACCTATGAAAGCAATAAATGGTGGTAACCTACTATTTACAATCACAAAGCTGGAAAGAAACTCAAGTAGGTAGAGGCGGGCAGCCCAAACGCGTTTTTACGTGACGCGAACTTGTAGGTAATTCTTTCAATGATAGGGCCGAGTCACAATACTGTTAGATATCATTACCGTGACTAGGTGAATCGTCCTCACGTATATGAATTCATGTATGTATGTTAATCTCGTAAACCACTTTTTTTTTAAGAGCATGTATGGAGTTTCTTCTCCGTTCATCTCCGTAAAATAATTTTTAAAATTTTAAATTTTGACATTCAAAAGGCCACTAAGCGGTAGTGGCCTAATTGAATTAAAAGATTTGAATTAGACTTACTTTTAGTAGAATACATTTATGTTTACGTAATTATTCACTCAACTAACAAAATAATAATTGTCAATCTTAGTGATGTTTTCCAATGTTGACCCAATATTAGCCGAGTTTGTGCGTAACTTACCGTCCATCCAAGCGATGGTGATGCCTCCAAGCTCGGAGTCGGAGAAACGGAGCAAGAACGTGCCCGCGGGGCACTTGGACAGCATATCTTCCGCTTGCTTCTTCTGTATGAAGCCCATGATCAAGCTGCAACACAACGTAGCGTGAGGAAACCAGCTTCAAAGATACGAATAAATCGGGAAAAGGGCAGATAGTGCGACTCCCTTTGACGCACTTAAGACTCTCATTTGATCAGTAGTGTGTGGGGGTTCTGTCCATGTTGAAAAGATGTTTGGTCAGGGGGGGTAGGGTCCGTAATTGTAGGAAAATCATTCGGAACATCCTAGCAACCAGCCGACTCTTCAAATGACCAGAAAAAGAATCAGCATTGCCATGCAGCGGGGCGAGCATAGGTGTACCCAAGACGTTTTTGACTGGATATAATAAATTATGTCATGTCTTACAATTTGTCATAAATGCTAGCTCAGGTCACAAAGTACGTAAGCGGCGGCGCGCCGCAGACAGAGGGGCCACTCTCACTTTGACATGTCGGTTTTACAGGGAATATTGGGCAATATTGGACCGAGCTCAGTCGCGGCTGTCATGATTGCTTTGTGCATGCGTTTGTCACATCATTCATACATTATGTACTGTAACGAGGTTGGTTGCATTGTATGGGTTACCTTTATTATTTGTTACAGACCGAATTTCCTTTAATTTGAAATTCATTATCTAGGATTATAATAAATTATTTTAAGCCCATAGATGAAATTGGGAACTTGTCATAATAATAAGGTTCAAGTTATACAGCTTACAAATATGTTTCCTCCGACTGCACAGCATAATTTTCTTCTTGTTTAAGATCATCTTTGGTTTTTTGATTTTATTATTTTTTCACATTTATATTTTTGTCGAGCTTGGAGCTTTTTACAATTTATTTTTTTAAGTGGAATCATTATTACACTATTATTATACTACGTCTTTTTACTCTCCAATATTCATCGTATGTGGCGTAATATTAAATGTTTCGTGATATTAAATGGATGTTTGATGCCCTGTCTACCCTCTAAGGCATGTAAGCATGATATGATGTATGTTTAGACGAATCTATATATTTATGTTTGTAACTTAAGCAACCTACTCTTTTTTTTTATTCGGAATCAATATAGTAGCAACCCTAGTGAATCTGTCAAGTTTAGCTGTCAATTTTCTAAACGGCGGGAGTGGCCCTTCTGTATACTTACTATTTTGTGCTCAGGTCAAACATGTGACATATTTTAAAGGCGCGATATGCCTTTCTTATTGCTTTATTCATGGTGCGACATAATCTGAATAGGCGACCAAATAAAATAATACGTACGTTCATACAGTAAAACAACTTTTTAATTTTGTTGGGAACTAATTATTTTTTGACATAGGACGCGGCACGATGGACTTTCTTATTTTTCTTTGTTTGTTTGATAACATAGTCAGTGTTTGATTTAAAGATATTATATATTGTAATATTTTTAATAATAACTTTTAAAAAATGTCCGAAATAAACGAAGAAATAACCAAGAAGTTATGTCACAAGTCAAGAAATTATCTCACGCCGTCATGCTAGCTTTTAAGACAAAATGGCTATATCGCCCAAACTATGATAAAAAGTGTGACTCACGCTATGTCACATACAGTAGGCCGTGCTGGCCGGGCAGGGTGCATTTTTTTTGTTTTAACTTCTCTTGTTTCTCCTGTGCGATTCACAAATACGTGGGACACTCAGAAAGTTTTGCGAAACTAAAAAAAATTGTTCTATACGTACATATATTTTTATTAAATCTTTTCAAAGTACTTTCCACCAGCCTCTATACAAAGATTCATGCGCCTAAACCAGTTTTCAAAACACTTTTTCCAGTCCGCCGCAGACACCTCGTTTACAGCCTGCTCGAACGCAGCCAGCGCATCTTCCGGCGACGAAAATTGTATCCCTTTGAGCTGATTTTTTATTTTTGGGAATAAAAAGAAGTCACACGGTGCTAGATCAGGGCTGTAAGGAGGGTGACCCAGGAGTTTGACTGGCGTGCTGTCCAGGAAGTCCCTCGTTTTGAGTGCGGTGTGCGCAGGTGCATTGTCGTGGTGGAGCAGTAGCCCGCGGAGCCCTGTGTTTGGTCGCTTGTTGCTTATAACAGAGAAAACTTCTGGCAAACATTTGGTAGTATACCATTCGGCATTAATGCTTCTTTGATCCCGTAAGGGAATTGATACCAAGTGGCCAGTCAAATTAAAAAAGCTAGCGATCAAAATCTTACCCCCGCTTCTAGATCGCTTCACTTTGGTAGGCGTTGGCTCATTTTGAAACACCCAAACAGTCGACTGGCGCTTGGTTTCTGGGTCGTATTGATAAATCCAGGACTCATCACCTGTAACGATGTCGTAAACACGCCGAGACGAGCCTGCTTCAAATTTGTTAAGCATATCACGGCACCATTCCACCCGGGCCTGCTTCTGAGCATCGGTGAGGTTGTGCGGCACCCAGCGTGATACTATCCTCCTCACGCGAAGATGGCTGTGTAGAATCTCGTGAACGCTTCCCGATCCAATCTTCAATATGTGTTGAATCTCCTGATATGTAATTCGCCTATTGTCTTGGATTAAATTTTTCACTGCTAGCACGTTTTCTTCGGTAACAGCCGTCAAAGGGCGACCGCTTCTTTCGTCATCCCCCAAAGTTGGTCGACCGCGCTTGAATTCGTTATACCAACGATACACGGTTGCCTTGGAAGGGCCTTCATCCATGAATGCCATTTGAAGTCTATCGTACGATTCATCCGGTTTCAGGCGACACTTGAAATCGTATAAAATCATAGCTCTAAAATGTTCCCGGCGCAGATCCATATTTCAGTGAGACACAATACTTTGAATTAACTCGCAAAAAATGTGGAGGGAAATTTTGAAATTGGAACTTACTTATTTTTACTTATAAATAATCATATTTTCGAAAAACATTATAACTGGCCAGTCTCCCATATATAAAAACTTTTTTTCGCAATACTTTCTGAGGGGCCTGGTAAATACTTTTTATTTCTTTCTTTTATTTCAATGCTGCCAGTGTTTTGGGCACTTTGATCATTGACGTTGGGTATGTGCCAGTATTTTTGAGGCTCCATGAGTTCTTTCTCGTTTCCCTTTTCATACGCGCTTTTACAGAAGTTTTATTACTATCAGTTTGTACATCGTCGGCAAAACGTTCCTTTTTTTTCTAAAAATTCCGTTTTGTTTTCTAAACATATTTAGCTGGGTGAGCACGGCCTCTGTAAGGCTTGAGGCACGCAATTTATCACGGTTTTCGTTCCCAAACTTTAATAAAAATGTGTGACTCAAGCCTGTCACAGTAGGCCGTGCTCGCCCCGCTGCACTGACTTCTGCCCGCGGCTTGTGTAAAGTGTTTTATCATCCCAAGGGAGCACACAACCGTAATAAAAATCCTATTTCTTTTCGCAGGGTCTCAAACTATATCCATACCAAATTTCATCTAAATAGGTTCAGCCGTTTGTACACCAGAAGGTAACAAACAAACAGTTACTTTCGCATTTATAATTTAGTATGAATTCATTTTATAGATATTAGTAATGATATAACAAGATATGCATAGCATACACTTAGAGCACATACAGATGCCTCATCCCATATAAAAAAACCGTGCCGACGTAACTAGCGTTTTTCATCTACTTAATCTTGTTATTTTTGTGAGCACATCAATCGCGTTCGATCCCGTTTCACGGCAATAGATGGTGTTAGCAGCGGCTTGCAAATAAAAGGGTTTACGAGGTTTGTGAATATTTTTTTCTTTAAATACAGTGAAGGTTCGTTTTATAGTATTTTTTTGCACGTTGTTACAGTTTTTCTGCACCAATATGTGTTAAAATGCAAATTTTAACAATCGAGTTGAATGCCTCAGAAATTTAAAAATGCGCCATCTATGGCATCAATTTTAAATGATCCATTCAAATAATCTTTGAAATGTGAATTAAGAGCCCAATATTCTAGAATTTTGTACTTAGGAGAGTTAATTAAACAAGAACATACAATGTTTCCAGATAATGTTAATTTTAAACACAATTCTATTGAATTGAGTGTACATGTCGCGTCATCTAGTGAGATTTATTTGAACCAAATATTCTTTATTAGCAATGAGACCCCGTGCTTATATAAATATTAAAAATATAAATTTTTGCGCTCTGCTGTAAAATCAGTTCATCATGGCATAATTCAATTTTGCAATATCACCGACGATCTGCAAATTATTAATTAGTGTTTTTTGTTACTTTTTGTTGTAAACAAATAATATAATACGAAAAACCACTTACTGGTCGCACCACAGCGTCCTCAAATAGTCCCTGGTGACCTTCACCACCATATAGAACCATTCCCAGAATGTGAAGTTCCTCTCCGGTAGTGCGTCCTTACAGAACTGAGTCCACGACACGGGCATGGCGTTCAGTTCCATGGTGTTGAGTGGCAGGCAAGTCCTGGGGACAGCGCATATACTTCATATTACATATAGCATACGTCCATAAGCCAATAGGAGCGTCCAAACGCAGATACATACGTCAAATTTATAACACCCCTCTCTAAAACCTCCGACGGAAAAAGAGTGGTGCTCTTTTTCCGTCGCACTTGTCCGTTCTTCTCCACGTAGGTAATTTCCGAAAGGATGGTAGAATTACTTAATTAAGATCCAGCCCTAGTTGCAGTTCCGTCTTTACCATAGGGGCACAAGGGGCACGTGCCCTGGGCCCCGATTCATTAGGGGCCCCCAAATTTCATGAGATAAAAAAAAACTCAGAAAAATGTATAGGATTAATTAAGCAAGTAGACAGGATCATCATCATCAGCTTTTTGATGTTCCCACTGCTGGGACACAGGCCAGGGTGAGAGGGAATGGGCTTAATCCACCACGCGGGCCCAGTGCGGATTGGTGGATGTCACATGTCTTTGAATTTTTGGTTCTAGTACAGGCTAATTCACGTTATATGCAGAAAGCACGGAGCATAATAATTCCACAACGAGGCCCTACAAAATGTGGTCGCTTTTCCTCTTTCTGGGGCCCTTTTCCCATAACTTGTCGGCCCAGGGGCCCCCGTATGAGTAAAGACGGCCCTGCCTAGTTGTCTCCCCAGCGACACCCTGAGCCGAGGTTCGTATCCCATAGGGGATAGCCGTCAGCGTGGTCGCTTAGGTTAATTTTTTGTGCCTGGCTGGAGGCTCTAGTTTAGTCTCCTCAGGGAAAGTCCAGTTAAGCAGTAGTCGCCAGTCAAAAAAAAATATCCTTCGGAGGTTTTAAAGATATCTCTTTTTCCGTCGGAGGTTTTAAAGAAGGGTGCTCTTTTTCTATCGGAGTTTTTAACACCTTAACTGCCAGATGCCCGACAAACAATACATTTTCTATTGTGTCTCGTTCTCTGGCAGCCAAACTGTTAAAGAGGAGTGTTATAAGTTTCACGTGTGTATCTCTGTTTGTCTGTGGCACCATAGCTCCAAGACGGGTGAACCGATTTAGATATTTGTTTGAAAGGTAACTTTTAAATCGGTTCAGCCGTTCAAGTATCGCGTATTAAATTTTTTGAATCGGGGTTTTAAACAATCCCCGACGCGAGTCGAAGGTTTAATTTTTAACTTTTTGTGGTTAAAAAAAACATCGGGGTGAATTTAATTTTAAGTTAATTAAAAACAAAAAAACAATAGACAATAGGAGTATCATTAGATGTAAGTGTATTTGTAAACTATAAATGTATTTTTGAGCAATCAGTGTATTTGAAAGACATAACAGTATTTTAAGCTATAAATGTACTTTTGAAGTGAAGTTTATTTGGGAGCTCTACACAACAAACATGGCATTTTTTAACAAAAAAATAAATTTATTAGGGTAACCACTATCTTCAGACCCTGAAGCGCTCAAAACCAGAGGGCTTACCTGAAGATCTTTTCAGCCAGGAATCTCAAGTTGTCTTCAGAGAGATCGCCCCCGGTTGCCGAACAGAACTTTATGCGCAGAGTTTCAGCCAGCTGGCCCCACGTCACCTGTGACAAGACAGAGAATAGAAAATGAAGCTCTGAGACAAGACTCCAGGGAGGGAACAGAAATTATGAGAAAAGAAAATGGATCTTCTAGTGCCGGGTTTAATATATCCAGCCTTTGCGTCAAAAGACCATCAAACAAAGAATGAACAATATTCTCCAAGGAAGTCATACAAAATTCCAAAAGAAAAATTGATTTTCAATACTAAGGTACAGCTGATCAAAATTTGTATGGTAGAAACTTTTTTTTAAGAATACGCATGTTAAAATTTGTCCTTTGTCCGTTAGGTAGATTCATAAAAAATACTAGACACATATTTTTTCTTATGACACGTAAACATAAGTGACGACGATATAATGCGTTGAAATATAGTGTGACGTCACGCCGTTAGTATACTTTATATTGACATAGTGGCGCCTGAACCCCAGCTCATAACAATATTTTTTTTTTAAAGTAGAGGGTAGCTCAGTAGAGGGTTGTATCTGCTATAGGGCGCCTGTTTGTGCTGATAGGGCCACAATAGGGGCGGTACGACGGAAATTACTTCAGAGTCAGCGTTTAGCTTTGTTATTCTTATGCAAAGCATACAGGACAGTTAGTACTGAGGCCTTACCGACACTTAACTGGCGTACTTTCGGTCGACCTTGAAGTGCAGCGACGTGCTGCAATGTACTATTCCGCACGAGAGACCACGGACGCGGACTTTTTAACGCGGAGTGACCGTGAGAAAATATCTAGATTATTGAAACCACATATTGACGTCTGGGAGGAACTTTTATCCGAATAGCAATGTAGGTGGGATATTTCCATCAAGGGCCGACACCTCCACCAATTCTTTCCATCCGTTCGCGTGCGGCTGGCCAGCACGTGGCTGGAGGTCGATCACTGTGTTGCCTAATTTCTCACAGGGCATGGTAACTTTAAAAGTAAATTATTTTCCTTCAAGCTCGTTGCCTCGCCTTTATGTCAGTGTTCTACATCTGACTGCGAATATGTACAATCAGCACATCATATCTTATGGGAGTGTATTCTTTGGCAGAATGAACGCAATACTATGTTGAATAATGAACAGGCTGCATCTGGAGTTGCCCTCTCCTGTGCAACTCCTGAGCCTGAGCACATCCTAAGATAAGATAAGATATTTATTTTGCAAATATGGGTACAAAAAACATGTTGACATAAACAATACAATTAGGAACAGCCATATTTAACCAGAAGGCATGCAAAAGTTTAAAATATAGTAGAGATGCTAAGTACATAATAATAAAGATAAACAATGTCAATATAAAAATTAATCAACTATAATTACAATTTAATTATGAAGTATTTCAATAGTTATTTATTTACATAATTCTTCTGCAGTCACATAATTCGTATTGGAGTTAAATAAAAATTAAATTAAATAAAAATTAAATGTCATATTTTTCAAATTAATAATCATTATAAAAAGCAATCAAGAAATGCCTTTCTCCATTAAAAATTCCGTTACACTATAATACGCTTTGTCTACTAAAAAATTTCGAAGTTTTTATCCTACACACCTACATTTTTTATTATTATTAGTAGGCTCGCATTTGGCCACTACCTTACCTGATGGTAACCGACGATGACGCACGCGTACCTAGAACTAACCTACTCTTGACTAACTACGCAGACGAAATCGCGGGCTAAAGTAAGTTTCTCATAATTTCCGTTCCCGCCCGGATCAAGTAAAGAGGCGTCTGCATCCGGGATGGAGGGACACAGGCCAAACAACACAGTTTTAATAGAAACGTATACATACAGATCTAATGCAAAAAATAATTAAATACAGTACAACAATTTTCTAAATGTCCCTAGGCAAACTTTTCGTCAGTCGTCGGCTTTCTATCAGCTGCCTTTTGTACTCAGTGAAGACCGGACGCTTCGAATCAACTTGGAAGTATATAGAGTTGTTAATATTCTTTTAAACTAATGTAATTTGTTTTTTAAATGGCAAGAAAGCTGCTGCGGTTAAAAAGGAAAATAGTTTTACAGCTCTATATAGTTCACACGGAAATGAAAACAAAACAACAATAAATTACTTAGTACTGAATTTAAAATTGATTTTTATACACCTAACAGGGACTTTAGATCTGAGAAAATCGGTGGTGACACACGGACAAGAGAGTAATCTTATAAGGGTTCCTTTTTTACCTTTTGAGGTACGGAACTCTAAAAAGCGAGAGTTTATGTATGTATGTATGTATGTGTCCCTTATATTTTTGTATTCCGACCATCGCCAACGCTGGTAGTGACCCTTATCTAGAACCTCTGACACAGTATAGATATCTATACAGTATTGTGACTCGGCCCTGATCTTGAAATAAGTGCCTACAAGCGCGCGTCACCTAAACACGCGTTAGGGCCGCCCACCTCTACCTACTTGAGTTTCTTTCTAAATATTATATTTTTTTATTAAACTTATTTTAAATCTTACTAGGAGGTACCTACCAATTATTGATCTCATGAGTACCTAATCATTTCATAATTATATTTTTTCCAATTAAATAATATATGTAAGTAGCTAAGTACATAAGTAAGTCGATAGCCTAGCCTAGGAAATTACCTACTAGTTTTTTTTTAAACCGAGCCTGTGCCGAGCTTAGGTAGGTGACTCGCTTGTGACTTTATACTTATACTTTACCCTATCAACTTATTTATATTTAATCCAGGTATTTTACTCGGTGGAAAAAGCGAAATACCTCACTATTAAAAAAAGAAAAATTACGTATTATTAGGTTAGGTTTTTTTTTATTGTTTTGCCTTACGGAAGTTACAGATAATTAAAAAAATGTTATCTCTTGTTGCGTCATAGAAGAATTCAAGCAAACAAAAAAAAATAGGCTATAATTGCTCTCTGACATATTAAGTAAGTAAGTACTTGTACGTATTTGAATAAAATATTCACAAATCGCACGCTTACTGCTTGCAAAACCATCACACCGTTCGTTCGTCACTGCGGCGCGTCCGCGACTGGTAGTATATCGAGTGCGTGCTGAGCTCGAGTCACGTGGGCATGACTCGCGTTCCGACCTTTTGTATGAAGATAGAATACTGTATAGATATCTGTACCGTGCCTCTGAGCTCGCTTTAATTCATTCGGTGCAGTGATAGTGCAAGATTGTATGCTTCAATTATGAATCTCAGATAGAAATTTAAACAATACATTTTGACCCGTTCAACCAATTATGACTTCTATTGCGTTGGTGGCATACCAAAAGGCAGTTGTAGTAAACAGATATCAAGTTTATGTTTTTTATGCCATCTTTATGTTTACGTAATAGAACTTAAAATCGATTGAATGGCCTGTAAAAAGAGATTGTTTAAATTTCTAAAGTTTTTATCAACACTCACAACGTAATGTTCTAAATATGAATTCAAAATAGTAGTTTATGCAATGGTCATATAATGAGGGTTATTAAACCCACGCTGATAATAACATCACGCGAGTGATTTATCACACAAAGAGTGCACGTTACCTTGTCGGGCACGCGTTTGTAGGCGTTGTCCCAGGTGACAGGCTCGTGCGAGGCTGCACACTACGGAAGTATACTTTACTCCGTCACACATAGAGTGCACGTTACCTTGTCGGGCACGCGTTTGTAGGCGTTGTCCCAGGTGACAGGCTCGTGCGAGGCTGCACACTACGGAAGTATACTTTACTCCGTCACACATAGAGTGCACGTTACCTTGTCGGGCACGCGTTTGTAGGCGTTGTCCCAGGTGACAGGCTCGTGCGAGGCTGCACACTACGGAAGTATACTTTACTCCGTCACACATAGAGTGCACGTTACCTTGTCGGGCACGCGTTTGTAGGCGTTGTCCCAGGTGACAGGCTCGTGCGAGGCTGCACACTACGGAAGTATACTTTACTCCGTCACACATAGAGTGCACGTTACCTTGTCGGGCACGCGTTTGTAGGCGTTGTCCCAGGTGACAGGCTCGTGCGAGGCTGCACACTACGGAAGTATACTTTACTCCGTCACACATAGAGTGCACGTTACCTTGTCGGGCACGCGTTTGTAGGCGTTGTCCCAGGTGACAGGCTCGTGCGAGGCTGCACACTACGGAAGTATACTTTACTCCGTCACACATAGAGTGCACGTTACCTTGTCGGGCACGCGTTTGTAGGCGTTGTCCCAGGTGACAGGCTCGTGCGAGGCTGCACACTACGGAAGTATACTTTACTCCGTCACACATAGAGTGCACGTTACCTTGTCGGGCACGCGTTTGTAGGCGTTGTCCCAGGTGACAGGCTCGTGCGAGGCTGCACACTACGGAAGTATACTTTACTCCGTCACACATAGAGTGCACGTTACCTTGTCGGGCACGCGTTTGTAGGCGTTGTCCCAGGTGACAGGCTCGTGCGAGGCTGCACACTACGGAAGTATACTTTACTCCGTCACACATAGAGTGCACGTTACCTTGTCGGGCACGCGTTTGTAGGCGTTGTCCCAGGTGACAGGCTCGTGCGAGGCTGCACACTACGGAAGTATACTTTACTCCGTCACACATAGAGTGCACGTTACCTTGTCGGGCACGCGTTTGTAGGCGTTGTCCCAGGTGACAGGCTCGTGCGAGGCTGCACACTACGGAAGTATACTTTACTCCGTCACACATAGAGTGCACGTTACCTTGTCGGGCACGCGTTTGTAGGCGTTGTCCCAGGTGACAGGCTCGTGCGAGGCTGCACACTACGGAAGTATACTTTACTCCGTCACACATAGAGTGCACGTTACCTTGTCGGGCACGCGTTTGTAGGCGTTGTCCCAGGTGACAGGCTCGTGCGAGGCTGCACACTACGGAAGTATACTTTACTCCGTCACACATAGAGTGCACGTTACCTTGTCGGGCACGCGTTTGTAGGCGTTGTCCCAGGTGACAGGCTCGTGCGAGGCTGCACACTACGGAAGTATACTTTACTCCGTCACACATAGAGTGCACGTTACCTTGTCGGGCACGCGTTTGTAGGCGTTGTCCCAGGTGACAGGCTCGTGCGAGGCTGCACACTACGGAAGTATACTTTACTCCGTCACACATAGAGTGCACGTTACCTTGTCGGGCACGCGTTTGTAGGCGTTGTCCCAGGTGACAGGCTCGTGCGAGGCTGCACACTACGGAAGTATACTTTACTCCGTCACACATAGAGTGCACGTTACCTTGTCGGGCACGCGTTTGTAGGCGTTGTCCCAGGTGACAGGCTCGTGCGAGGCTGCACACTACGGAAGTATACTTTACTCCGTCACACATAGAGTGCACGTTACCTTGTCGGGCACGCGTTTGTAGGCGTTGTCCCAGGTGACAGGCTCGTGCGAGGCTGCACACTACGGAAGTATACTTTACTCCGTCACACATAGAGTGCACGTTACCTTGTCGGGCACGCGTTTGTAGGCGTTGTCCCAGGTGACAGGCTCGTGCGAGGCTGCACACTACGGAAGTATACTTTACTCCGTCACACATAGAGTGCACGTTACCTTGTCGGGCACGCGTTTGTAGGCGTTGTCCCAGGTGACAGGCTCGTGCGAGGCTGCACACTACGGAAGTATACTTTACTCCGTCACACATAGAGTGCACGTTACCTTGTCGGGCACGCGTTTGTAGGCGTTGTCCCAGGTGACAGGCTCGTGCGAGGCTGCACACTACGGAAGTATACTTTACTCCGTCACACATAGAGTGCACGTTACCTTGTCGGGCACGGCGAAGGGCACGCGGCCAGGCGGGCTGAAGGCGTTGTCCCAGGTGACTGTTGCCCAGCCGTGGGGCTCCTGGTTGCCGTGGACGATCACTACGACGGGCAGCGAGAGGGTCCACACCTGCGGATACAAAATTATATTGTTTATTTATTGTACACAAAGATCAAAACAATACATAAAAAAACGGCTTCCAGGTGACCTAGAATGAAAGGAGATATCCTGGACACGATATGGGGTTACACTTGGAGAAAGTTATAAATACATCTAAATATACAACTGAACTGTGACTGGAACAACAGCGTTAGCTTCTCGTCCATGACGCTCTCCGTGTTATCATTAACACGCCGCTATCACAACTTACTTGGAACAACAGCGTTAGCTTCTCGTCCATGACGCTCTCCGTGTTATCATTAACACGCCGCTATCACAACTTACTTGGAACACGAGCTCGCCTCCTCCCACGTTGAACTGTGACTGGAACAACAGCGTTAGCTTCTCGTCCATGACGCTCTCCGTGTTATCATTAACACGCCGCTATCACAACTTACTTGGAACAACAGCGTTAGCTTCTCGTCCATGACGCTCTCCGTGTTATCATTAACACGCCGCTATCACAACTTACTTGGAACACGAGCTCGCCTCCTCCCACGTTGAACTGTGACTGGAACAACAGCGTTAGCTTCTCGTCCATGACGCTCTCCGTGTTATCATTAACACGCCGCTATCACAACTTACTTGGAACACGAGCTCGCCTCCTCCCACGTTGAACTGTGACTGGAACAACAGCGTTAGCTTCTCGTCCATGACGCTCTCCGTGTTATCATTAACACGCCGCTATCACAACTTACTTGGAACAACAGCGTTAGCTTCTCGTCCATGACGCTCTCCGTGTTATCATTAACACGCCGCTATCACAACTTACTTGGAACAACAGCGTTAGCTTCTCGTCCATGACGCTCTCCGTGTTATCATTAACACGCCGCTATCACAACTTACTTGGAACACGAGCTCGCCTCCTCCCACGTTGAACTGTGACTGGAACAACAGCGTTAGCTTCTCGTCCATGACGCTCTCCGTGTTATCATTAACACGCCGCTATCACAACTTACTTGGAACACGAGCTCGCCTCCTCCCACGTTGAACTGTGACTGGAACAACAGCGTTAGCTTCTCGTCCATGACGCTCTCCGTGTTATCATTAACACGCCGCTATCACAACTTACTTGGAACACGAGCTCGCCTCCTCCCACGTTGAACTGTGACTGGAACAACAGCGTTAGCTTCTCGTCCATGACGCTCTCCGTGTTATCATTAACACGCCGCTATCACAACTTACTTGGAACACGAGCTCGCCTCCTCCCACGTTGAACTGTGACTGGAACAACAGCGTTAGCTTCTCGTCCATGACGCTCTCCGTGTTATCATTAACACGCCGCTATCACAACTTACTTGGAACACGAGCTCGCCTCCTCCCACGTTGAACTGTGACTGGAACAACAGCGTTAGCTTCTCGTCCATGACGCTCTCCGTGTTATCATTAACACGCCGCTATCACAACTTACTTGGAACACGAGCTCGCCTCCTCCCACGTTGAACTGTGACTGGAACAACAGCGTTAGCTTCTCGTCCATGACGCTCTCCGTGTTATCATTAACACGCCGCTATCACAACTTACTTGGAACACGAGCTCGCCTCCTCCCACGTTGAACTGTGACTGGAACAACAGCGTTAGCTTCTCGTCCATGACGCTCTCCGTGTTATCATTAACACGCCGCTATCACAACTTACTTGGAACACGAGCTCGCCTCCTCCCACGTTGAACTGTGACTGGAACAACAGCGTTAGCTTCTCGTCCATGACGCTCTCCGTGTTATCATTAACACGCCGCTATCACAACTTACTTGGAACACGAGCTCGCCTCCTCCCACGTTGAACTGTGACTGGAACAACAGCGTTAGCTTCTCGTCCATGACGCTCTCCGTGTTATCATTAACACGCCGCTATCACAACTTACTTGGAACACGAGCTCGCCTCCTCCCACGTTGAACTGTGACTGGAACAACAGCGTTAGCTTCTCGTCCATGACGCTCTCCGTGTTATCATTAACACGCCGCTATCACAACTTACTTGGAACACGAGCTCGCCTCCTCCCACGTTGAACTGTGACTGGAACAACAGCGTTAGCTTCTCGTCCATGACGCTCTCCGTGTTATCATTAACACGCCGCTATCACAACTTACTTGGAACACGAGCTCGCCTCCTCCCACGTTGAACTGTGACTGGAACAACAGCGTTAGCTTCTCGTCCATGACGCTCTCCGTGTTATCATTAACACGCCGCTATCACAACTTACTTGGAACACGAGCTCGCCTCCTCCCACGTTGAACTGTGACTGGAACAACAGCGTTAGCTTCTCGTCCATGACGCTCTCCGTGTTATCATTAACACGCCGCTATCACAACTTACTTGGAACACGAGCTCGCCTCCTCCCACGTTGAACTGTGACTGGAACAACAGCGTTAGCTTCTCGTCCATGACGCTCTCCGTGTTATCATTAACACGCCGCTATCACAACTTACTTGGAACACGAGCTCGCCTCCTCCCACGTTGAACTGTGACTGGAACAACAGCGTTAGCTTCTCGTCCATGACGCTCTCCGTGTTATCATTAACACGCCGCTATCACAACTTACTTGGAACACGAGCTCGCCTCCTCCCACGTTGAACTGTGACTGGAACAACAGCGTTAGCTTCTCGTCCATGACGCTCTCCGTGTTATCATTAACACGCCGCTATCACAACTTACTTGGAACACGAGCTCGCCTCCTCCCACGTTGAACTGTGACTGGAACAACAGCGTTAGCTTCTCGTCCATGACGCTCTCCGTGTTATCATTAACACGCCGCTATCACAACTTACTTGGAACACGAGCTCGCCTCCTCCCACGTTGAACTGTGACTGGAACAACAGCGTTAGCTTCTCGTCCATGACGCTCTCCGTGTTATCATTAACACGCCGCTATCACAACTTACTTGGAACACGAGCTCGCCTCCTCCCACGTTGAACTGTGACTGGAACAACAGCGTTAGCTTCTCGTCCATGACGCTCTCCGTGTTATCATTAACACGCCGCTATCACAACTTACTTGGAACACGAGCTCGCCTCCTCCCACGTTGAACTGTGACTGGAACAACAGCGTTAGCTTCTCGTCCATGACGCTCTCCGTGTTATCATTAACACGCCGCTATCACAACTTACTTGGAACACGAGCTCGCCTCCTCCCACGTTGAACTGTGACTGGAACAACAGCGTTAGCTTCTCGTCCATGACGCTCTCCGTGTTATCATTAACACGCCGCTATCACAACTTACTTGGAACACGAGCTCGCCTCCTCCCACGTTGAACTGTGACTGGAACAACAGCGTTAGCTTCTCGTCCATGACGCTCTCCGTGTTATCATTAACACGCCGCTATCACAACTTACTTGGAACACGAGCTCGCCTCCTCCCACGTTGAACTGTGACTGGAACAACAGCGTTAGCTTCTCGTCCATGACGCTCTCCGTGTTATCATTAACACGCCGCTATCACAACTTACTTGGAACACGAGCTCGCCTCCTCCCACGTTGAACTGTGACTGGAACAACAGCGTTAGCTTCTCGTCCATGACGCTCTCCGTGTTATCATTAACACGCCGCTATCACAACTTACTTGGAACACGAGCTCGCCTCCTCCCACGTTGAACTGTGACTGGAACAACAGCGTTAGCTTCTCGTCCATGACGCTCTCCGTGCCTTTCTTCTCGGCACGCTTGATCTTGCGGAGTTGCATGTTTCTGGAAATAAGGAGGTATTTTTAATACGAGATACTAGCAACTAACTTAAGTGGCAGTGAGCAGGGCACATTGCTCGCAAAACGGATGGCCGAAAATCGGTCAATGTGGCGACACTTGGCTTGGGGATAGCCTATGTTCAGCAGTGGACGTCTTTCGGCTGAAATATAGCCTAACGCTGATTAGCCTAGCCCGTAATGCTTAAGTTTCTGAAGTTTCATGATTAACGCATTCAAACGCATTCGATAGGTCGCAGAAGTTCCTACGCATTAAAGATGTGTTTTAATAATGACACCAGTCCAATGTCCTTTGGTGAAGCCATACTGTTTATTATAATGATGATGTTGACGATGATTATGTCGATGATGACGATGAAGAAATTGATGTTGACGATGACGATGAAGAAATTGATGTTGACGATGATTATGTCGATGACGACGATGAAGAAATTGATGTTGACGATGATTATGTGGACGATGATGATGATGTTGACGATGATGATGATGTTGACGATGAACAAATTGATGTTGACGATGATGATGATAATAAAAGATGGCTACAAACTCACCGGAAGCTAACGCTAAGCTGGCGACTGGTCGGCTGGTACTCCATGGTGCCGGTGTTGTTCAAGATGTCTCCACACTCCACCGGCTGCTTGCCCTTCCCGGCTTGGGTCTCGCTCTTCAGAAGCAACTGGGCTTGTTGCTCTGATATTATCACGACCTGAGGATTGTATCAGATTTTAGTTGATACAGTTTATCCATAACATCTCGCCTGTATGACCCGGAGTGGTAGGCAGAGGTACCCTTGCCCCCCTTAATAGTACACACAAATACTGACAGTTTGACCCTGATGCGAAAAATAGTACCATGGATTCAGTACATGATTTTGGACCCCGCAGCATTGGAATTTTTCGTCTGCTTTTTCCTAATTTATGAATAAATAGGGGGCGAGTCTTTTTATGTTATGTTTACAACATAATCTTTAACAAATGTAATTGGCCTTTGGCCCTGTTATATGAAAGTTAATAAAATGAAAATAGTTTTGGCTCTTGTGATACTAGTTTCGGCTCTTGTGATACAGGACTTCCTAGTACAAGAGCCATTGTGGCATCACATCACATCACCAGCCTATTAATGTTCCCACTGCTGGGACACAGGCCTCCTCTCTGTGAGAGGGAATGGGCCGTAATCCACTCGGTCCCAATTCGGGTTGGTGGATGTCACATGTCTTCGAATTTTTGGTTCTAGGACATGCCGGTTTCCTCACGATGTTTTCCTTCTTGAGAGCAGTGGTGAAGAAATAATCTACACAAAGTAAAGCGCCTGCCTGGGCTCGAACCTACGACCTTGAAGATGATATGAAGTGTGTTAAATAAATAGTATTGATACTTACGCTAACTCTGGGAGGCGTCATGTACACGTTGAGCTGACCGCCTACCAGTAGCCGGACAGTAGCCGTGAAGCTGCAACAAACATAGGACACAGTTAAATAAATTAAAGGTAAAAAACATTGTCACAAAAAACCGGCCAAGTGCGAGTCGGACTCGCGCACGAAGGGTTCCGTACTTGGTAAATTGCGGTTTACGATTTATGACGTATTAAAAAAAAACTACTGACTAGATCTCGTTCAAACCAATTTTCGGTGATAGTTTACATGGTAATATTTTTTTTTTCAGTTTTATCATTCTCTTATTTTAGAAGTTACAGGGGGGGGGGGGGACACACATACATTTTACCACTTTGGAAGCGTCTCTCGCGCAAACTATTCAGTTTAGAAAAAAAATGATATTAGAAACCTCAATATAATTTTTGAAGACCTATCCATAGATACCCCACACGTATGGGTTTGATAGAATAAAAAAAATATATTGTTTTTTAATTACCTCCAAAATTTATTGTTTTTTTTTTCTATTTTTGAGTGAAAATCTTAATGCGGTTCACAGAAATACATCTACTTACCAAGTTTCAACAGCATAGTTCTTATAGTTTCGGAAAAAAGTGGCTGTGACATACAGACAGACGGACAGACAGACAGACATGACGAATCTATAAGGGTTCCGTTTTTGGCCATTTGGCTTCGGAACCCTAAAAATAAACCGAATTCAAAGTAAAACACAAAAAAGTTGTAAATAACTTTCGTTTCGAAAGTCGGTTTCTTTGGTACCGCTTCTTTTTTAGACCAGGGTAAGAAGCCTTTAAAAATAATAAAATGTGAAAAAAAATTTAGTAATAGTAAAAAGGAGGAGAATATTATAAAAATGAAAGGAAAAATAATTTACAGGCGATCTGAGGTTGGGAAGGGGAAGGGATTGAGTTTTTAAGGGTAAAAAACGGTTTATCTCGATTTCCGGCAAAACTACAAGTCCTATGGAAAAAGTTAAATGGCAAAGTTGTAGGTAATAAAAAGATCTACAACTTTTGTATTTACACTTTTTTCACATAACCTCCAAATTTATGTGAAAAATTCAAAAAACCAAGTTTATGGTTTTTATTTTTATCGTTTACAAAATATAGAATCGACCATCCGTTCTGCGAGCAATTTGCCCTGCCCATTGCAACTTAAGTTTCGGCATTCTTCGGGCTATGTCGGTCACTTTGTACTTTTAATCCTGGATAAATTAAAGAAAGAAAGAAATTGTTGGGGATAAATCTTACCGTGTATTCGTCTTCATCACCTGAGGCGGTTGCTTTTCAATCACGAAGGTTGAAGTCACCAGTGTCGACAGCAAACCAGTTACCTGTTAAACAAGAGTATACATCTTTACTATGAGTATTAAGGGAAGAGTGAATAGGTTAACTCTAGGCAATCGTGCTTTACCGACTTGAGTCACGCATTTTTCGCCCCGCAGTTGAGATAGTGGTCAAACGCGAGCCTATCAGATAGGCAGTCGCTCCATAAAAATAATGGTATCCACGTTGTTGACAACATCACCACATAGGCCCAACATCAACAAAATTGACCCAATATACCAACATCACCAACATTGGCCCAAAATTCAAACATTGGTCGCCAACATTGGCCACCAACCTTCTTACTCATCTCGTCCAACATCTCAGCGAGGTGTGGCTGGCGCAGCTCGACGATGGTCTTGGTGTTGATGCGCGCCACGTTGTTGACAACATCACCAACATACAAACATAGCCACCGACCTGCTTGCTCATCTCGTCCAACATCTCAGCGAGGTGTGGCTGGCGCAGCTCGACGATGGTCTTGGTGTTGATGCGCGCCACGTTGTTGACGACATCACCAACATACAAACATAGCCACCGACCTGCTTGCTCATCTCGTCCAACATCTCAGCGAGGTGTGGCTGGCGCAGCTCGACGATGGTCTTGGTGTTGATGCGCGCCACGTTGTTGACAACATCACCAACATACAAACATAGCCACCAACCTGCTTGCTCATCTCGTCCAACATCTCAGCGAGGTGTGGCTGGCGCAGCTCGACGATGGTCTTGGTGTTGATGCGCGCCACGTTGTTGACAACATCACCAACATACAAACATAGCCACCGACCTGCTTGCTCATCTCGTCCAACATCTCAGCGAGGTGTGGCTGGCGCAGCTCGACGATGGTCTTGGTGTTGATGCGCGCCACGTTGTTGACAACATCACCAACATACAAACATAGCCACCGACCTGCTTGCTCATCTCGTCCAACATCTCAGCGAGGTGTGGCTGGCTCAGCTCGACGATGGTCTTGGTGTTGATGCGCGCCACGTTGTTGACAACATCACCAACATACAAACATAGCCACCGACCTGCTTGCTCATCTCGTCCAACATCTCAGCGAGGTGTGGCTGGCGCAGCTCGACGATGGTCTTGGTGTTGATGCGCGCCACGTTGTTGACAACATCACCAACATACAAACATAGCCACCGACCTGCTTGCTCATCTCGTCCAACATCTCAGCGAGGTGTGGCTGGCGCAGCTCGACGATGGTCTTGGTGTTGATGCGCGCCACGTTGTTGACAACATCACCAACATACAAACATAGCCACCGACCTGCTTGCTCATCTCGTCCAACATCTCAGCGAGGTGTGGCTGGCGCAGCTCGACGATGGTCTTGGTGTTGATGCGCGCCACGTTGTTGACAACATCACCAACATACAAACATAGCCACCGACCTGCTTGCTCATCTCGTCCAACATCTCAGCGAGGTGTGGCTGGCGCAGCTCGACGATGGTCTTGGTGTTGATGCGCGCCACGTTGTTGACAACATCACCAACATACAAACATAGCCACCGACCTGCTTGCTCATCTCGTCCAACATCTCAGCGAGGTGTGGCTGGCGCAGCTCGACGATGGTCTTGGTGTTGATGCGCGCCACGTTGTTGACAACATCACCAACATACAAACATAGCCACCGACCTGCTTGCTCATCTCGTCCAACATCTCAGCGAGGTGTGGCTGGCGCAGCTCGACGATGGTCTTGGTGTTGATGCGCGCCACGTTGTTGACAACATCACCAACATACAAACATAGCCACCGACCTGCTTGCTCATCTCGTCCAACATCTCAGCGAGGTGTGGCTGGCGCAGCTCGACGATGGTCTTGGTGTTGATGCGCGCCACGTTGTTGACAACATCACCAACATACAAACATAGCCACCGACCTGCTTGCTCATCTCGTCCAACATCTCAGCGAGGTGTGGCTGGCGCAGCTCGACGATGGTCTTGGTGTTGATGCGCGCCACGTTGTTGACGACATCACCAACATACAAACATAGCCACCGACCAGCTTGCTCATCTCGTCCAACATCTCAGCGAGGTGTGGCTGGCGCAGCTCGACGATGGTCTTGGTGTTGATGCGCGCCACGTTGTTGACAACATCACCAACATACAAACATAGCCACCGACCTGCTTGCTCATCTCGTCCAACATCTCAGCGAGGTGTGGCTGGCGCAGCTCGACGATGGTCTTAGTGTTGATGCGCGCCACGTTGTTGACAACATCACCAACATACAAACATAGCCACCGACCTGCTTGCTCATCTCGTCCAACATCTCAGCGAGGTGTGGCTGGCGCAGCTCGACGATGGTCTTGGTGTTGATGCGCGCCACGTTGTTGACAACATCACCAACATACAAACATAGCCACCGACCTGCTTGCTCATCTCGTCCAACATCTCAGCGAGGTGTGGCTGGCGCAGCTCGACGATGGTCTTGGTGTTGATGCGCGCCACGTTGTTGACAACATCACCAACATACAAACATAGCCACCGACCTGCTTGCTCATCTCGTCCAACATCTCAGCGAGGTGTGGCTGGCGCAGCTCGACGATGGTCTTGGTGTTGATGCGCGCCACGTTGTTGACAACATCACCAACATACAAACATAGCCACCGACCTGCTTGCTCATCTCGTCCAACATCTCAGCGAGGTGTGGCTGGCGCAGCTCGACGATGGTCTTGGTGTTGATGCGCGCCACGTTGTTGACAACATCACCAACATACAAACATAGCCACCGACCTGCTTGCTCATCTCGTCCAACATCTCAGCGAGGTGTGGCTGGCGCAGCTCGACGATGGTCTTGGTGTTGATGCGCGCCACGTTGTTGACAACATCACCAACATACAAACATAGCCACCGACCTGCTTGCTCATCTCGTCCAACATCTCAGCAAGGTGTGGCTGGCGCAGCTCGACGATGGTCTTGGTGTTGATGCGCGCCACGTTGTTGACGACATCACCAACATACAAACATAGCCACCGACCTGCTTGCTCATCTCGTCCAACATCTCAGCGAGGTGTGGCTGGCGCAGCTCGACGATGGTCTTGGTGTTGATGCGCGCCACGTTGTTGACAACATCACCAACATACAAACATAGCCACCGACCTGCTTGCTCATCTCGTCCAACATCTCAGCGAGGTGTGGCTGGCGCAGCTCGACGATGGTCTTGGTGTTGATGCGCGCCACGTTGTTGACAACATCACCAACATACAAACATAGCCACCGACCTGCTTGCTCATCTCGTCCAACATCTCAGCGAGGTGTGGCTGGCGCAGCTCGACGATGGTCTTGGTGTTGATGCGCGCCACGTTGTTGACAACATCACCAACATACAAACATAGCCACCGACCTGCTTGCTCATCTCGTCCAACATCTCAGCGAGGTGTGGCTGGCGCAGCTCGACGATGGTCTTGGTGTTGATGCGCGCCACGTTGTTGACGACATCACCAACATACAAACATAGCCACCGACCTGCTTGCTCATCTCGTCCAACATCTCAGCGAGGTGTGGCTGGCGCAGCTCGACGATGGTCTTGGTGTTGATGCGCGCCACGTTGTTGACGACATCACCAACATACAAACATAGCCACCGACCTGCTTGCTCATCTCGTCCAACATCTCAGCGAGGTGTGGCTGGCGCAGCTCGACGATGGTCTTGGTGTTGATGCGCGCCACGTTGTTGACAACATCACCAACATACAAACATAGCCACCGACCTGCTTGCTCATCTCGTCCAACATCTCAGCGAGATGTGGCTGGCGCAGCTCGACGATGGTCTTAGTGTTGATGCGCGCCACGTTGTTGACAACATCACCAACATACAAACATAGCCACCGACCTGCTTGCTCATCTCGTCCAACATCTCAGCGAGGTGTGGCTGGCGCAGCTCGACGATGGTCTTGGTGTTGATGCGCGCCACGTTGTTGACAACATCACCAACATACAAACATAGCCACCGACCTGCTTGCTCATCTCGTCCAACATCTCGGCGAGGTGTGGCTGGCGCAGCTCGACGATGGTCTTGGTGTTGATGCGCGCCACGTTGTTGACGACATCACCAACATACAAACATAGCCACCGACCTGCTTGCTCATCTCGTCCAACATCTCAGCGAGGTGTGGCTGGCGCAGCTCGACGATGGTCTTGGTGTTGATGCGCGCCACGTTGTTGACAACATCACCAACATACAAACATAGCCACCGACCTGCTTGCTCATCTCGTCCAACATCTCAGCGAGGTGTGGCTGGCGCAGCTCGACGATGGTCTTGGTGTTGATGCGCGCCACGTTGTTGACAACATCACCAACATACAAACATAGCCACCGACCTGCTTGCTCATCTCGTCCAACATCTCAGCGAGGTGTGGCTGGCGCAGCTCGACGATGGTCTTGGTGTTGATGCGCGCCACGTTGTTGACAACATCACCAACATACAAACATAGCCACCGACCTGCTTGCTCATCTCGTCCAACATCTCAGCGAGGTGTGGCTGGCGCAGCTCGACGATGGTCTTGGTGTTGATGCGCGCCACGTTGTTGACAACATCACCAACATACAAACATA
This sequence comes from Orthosia gothica, assembly GCA_949775005.1. Lineage (NCBI taxonomy): Eukaryota > Metazoa > Arthropoda > Insecta > Lepidoptera > Noctuidae > Orthosia > Orthosia gothica. Next base: position 61,147,056 of record OX459034.1, on the reverse strand, counting down.
GCCACCGACCTGCTTGCTCATCTCGTCCAACATCTCAGCGAGGTGTGGCTGGCGCAGCTCGACGATGGTCTTGGTGTTGATGCGCGCCACGTTGTTGACAACATCACCAACATACAAACATAGCCACCGACCTGCTTGCTCATCTCGTCCAACATCTCAGCGAGGTGTGGCTGGCGCAGCTCGACGATGGTCTTGGTGTTGATGCGCGCCACGTTGTTGACAACATCACCAACATACAAACATAGCCACCGACCTGCTTGCTCATCTCGTCCAACATCTCAGCGAGGTGTGGCTGGCGCAGCTCGACGATGGTCTTGGTGTTGATGCGCGCCACGTTGTTGACAACATCACCAACATACAAACATAGCCACCGACCTGCTTGCTCATCTCGTCCAACATCTCAGCGAGGTGTGGCTGGCGCAGCTCGACGATGGTCTTGGTGTTGATGCGCGCCACGTTGTTGACAACATCACCAACATACAAACATAGCCACCGACCTGCTTGCTCATCTCGTCCAACATCTCAGCGAGGTGTGGCTGGCGCAGCTCGACGATGGTCTTGGTGTTGATGCGCGCCACGTTGTTGACAACATCACCAACATACAAACATAGCCACCGACCTGCTTGCTCATCTCGTCCAACATCTCAGCGAGGTGTGGCTGGCGCAGCTCGACGATGGTCTTGGTGTTGATGCGCGCCACGTTGTTGACAACATCACCAACATACAAACATAGCCACCGACCTGCTTGCTCATCTCGTCCAACATCTCAGCGAGGTGTGGCTGGCGCAGCTCGACGATGGTCTTGGTGTTGATGCGCGCCACGTTGTTGACAACATCACCAACATACAAACATAGCCACCGACCTGCTTGCTCATCTCGTCCAACATCTCAGCGAGGTGTGGCTGGCGCAGCTCGACGATGGTCTTGGTGTTGATGCGCGCCACGTTGTTGACAACATCACCAACATACAAACATAGCCACCGACCTGCTTGCTCATCTCGTCCAACATCTCAGCGAGGTGTGGCTGGCGCAGCTCGACGATGGTCTTGGTGTTGATGCGCGCCACGTTGTTGACAACATCACCAACATACAAACATAGCCACCGACCTGCTTGCTCATCTCGTCCAACATCTCAGCGAGGTGTGGCTGGCGCAGCTCGACGATGGTCTTGGTGTTGATGCGCGCCACGTTGTTGACAACATCACCAACATACAAACATAGCCACCGACCTGCTTGCTCATCTCGTCCAACATCTCAGCGAGGTGTGGCTGGCGCAGCTCGACGATGGTCTTGGTGTTGATGCGCGCCACGTTGTTGACAACATCACCAACATACAAACATAGCCACCGACCTGCTTGCTCATCTCGTCCAACATCTCAGCGAGGTGTGGCTGGCGCAGCTCGACGATGGTCTTGGTGTTGATGCGCGCCACGTTGTTGACAACATCACCAACATACAAACATAGCCACCGACCTGCTTGCTCATCTCGTCCAACATCTCAGCGAGGTGTGGCTGGCGCAGCTCGACGATGGTCTTGGTGTTGATGCGCGCCACGTTGTTGACAACATCACCAACATACAAACATAGCCACCGACCTGCTTGCTCATCTCGTCCAACATCTCAGCGAGGTGTGGCTGGCGCAGCTCGACGATGGTCTTGGTGTTGATGCGCGCCACGTTGTTGACAACATCACCAACATACAAACATAGCCACCGACCTGCTTGCTCATCTCGTCCAACATCTCAGCGAGGTGTGGCTGGCGCAGCTCGACGATGGTCTTGGTGTTGATGCGCGCCACGTTGTTGACAACATCACCAACATACAAACATAGCCACCGACCTGCTTGCTCATCTCGTCCAACATCTCAGCGAGGTGTGGCTGGCGCAGCTCGACGATGGTCTTGGTGTTGATGCGCGCCACGTTGTTGACAACATCACCAACATACAAACATAGCCACCGACCTGCTTGCTCATCTCGTCCAACATCTCAGCGAGGTGTGGCTGGCGCAGCTCGACGATGGTCTTGGTGTTGATGCGCGCCACGTTGTTGACAACATCACCAACATACAAACATAGCCACCGACCTGCTTGCTCATCTCGTCCAACATCTCAGCGAGGTGTGGCTGGCGCAGCTCGACGATGGTCTTGGTGTTGATGCGCGCCACGTTGTTGACAACATCACCAACATACAAACATAGCCACCGACCTGCTTGCTCATCTCGTCCAACATCTCAGCGAGGTGTGGCTGGCGCAGCTCGACGATGGTCTTGGTGTTGATGCGCGCCACGTTGTTGACAACATCACCAACATACAAACATAGCCACCGACCTGCTTGCTCATCTCGTCCAACATCTCAGCGAGGTGTGGCTGGCGCAGCTCGACGATGGTCTTGGTGTTGATGCGCGCCACGTTGTTGACAACATCACCAACATACAAACATAGCCACCGACCTGCTTGCTCATCTCGTCCAACATCTCAGCGAGGTGTGGCTGGCGCAGCTCGACGATGGTCTTGGTGTTGATGCGCGCCACGTTGTTGACAACATCACCAACATACAAACATAGCCACCGACCTGCTTGCTCATCTCGTCCAACATCTCAGCGAGGTGTGGCTGGCGCAGCTCGACGATGGTCTTGGTGTTGATGCGCGCCACGTTGTTGACGACATCACCAACATACAAACATAGCCACCGACCTGCTTGCTCATCTCGTCCAACATCTCAGCGAGGTGTGGCTGGCGCAGCTCGACGATGGTCTTGGTGTTGATGCGCGCCACGTTGTTGACAACATCACCAACATACAAACATAGCCACCGACCTGCTTGCTCATCTCGTCCAACATCTCAGCGAGGTGTGGCTGGCGCAGCTCGACGATGGTCTTGGTGTTGATGCGCGCCACGTTGTTGACCTGTTGCCGCGTCAGCCAGATGAGGTCGGCGAGTAGCTCGCACCACTCCTGTATGGTGTTCAGGTTCGACGTCATCGGGACGCCGTTGCCACTTAATTGCTGCTCGCGTTTCCATCTTAAGGGAAGAAAGAAAGTAGTTATTTTATTTGTGCGAGTACAGGAGATACGGAGCAGAGACAATAACCCTCTCTTTTGCTACGCCGTAGTCGTTCCAAAAAGAGAGGTTCATCAGCAATGAAGCACTACTGGTCGAGCCAAATATCCAGAGCCTTGAATAACACCATCACAACTTTAGCCACCAACATTGGCTGACACCACCAACATTGGCCAACAACACCAACATTGGCCAACATCGGCTAGCACCACTTTTCTTTCTTCATGTGTTCGAGTAACTCCTACACTAGCCACTATCACCAACACTCACTTGATAAGCTCCTCGTCCAACACCTGGCTCTGCAGTTGGCGCAGGTTGGCGATGTTCTCCTTCATGTGGTCGACTAACTCCATCTGCGACTGGCTTATTTGTGCCACCTGGAACAAACAACAACAGGGATTATGACTAAAATTATATTTGTGTCACTGGAACTAAAATAGCTCATTAATCCCTAGGGACTAAAATTGATTAAAAGGTGAACGGCAGATTTTGTACCTCATACTTTTTCTGTTGTTTGGTTATAGAATTTGTACCACTTATTATGGCAACTAAGCCATTTATTTTCATGTAAGTTTACTATTTTTTAAACTTTGGATTAATTAATAACATCAATCTAAAGATTTTAATATATAAACGTTATAAATCGTACGCTAAAAGCAGTTATGTTATTAGAAATTGCCTTACGTAAAATAACACAAATATTGAATTGATAATTAATTACTTAGAAATAGAAATAACATTAAATATAATCAAACTCATCATTATCAAACTGTTGCAGTCCGCTGCTGGATATAGGTATCTCCTAATGCCCTGAGTAGGTACAATCCGCATCTCAATCTACCTACTTAATGGTAAGTAAAACACTACAAAGATAGCAACAAATAATTTACTTAACATATTATGCAACATTTACCTATATTGTAACAATCTAAATTGGTACACTAGTACATAACCTTAAAAAATTAAACTTGTTATAACATTTACGTCCCAACTTTAAAAAATCTAAGAATTTACAAAGGGATTATCTATCATATTAACTACCAAATAAAACAAAAAATATCCCAAACACGAAATTTCTATTAGCGGTACGAAACTCCCATACAAGCCTGCCGTTCGCCTTTGGAATGTCGATATTCAATTAACAAATAGATGAATCACAAACCATGCGGTCCAAAATAGGATTACATCGCTAAAATCGATTATGACGAATGTATGAGTCGAATGGCTAATGGGCGACTGTAATTCTTTTTCGGACCGCACGGGAACATTGTATTGAACAAGTGACTGGCTCGGAAACCGTGCGCGAGCAAAATTATCAAATCAGTCTACAACTGTAAAGGATTGTAATAATAAAATTGTTACAATGCATTTCCATAATTGATCAAATATAAACATTAGCCCATAATTATTTCTATGTTATATCTTATGGTTCCTAATTGTTCTTGTTCATAAGTTGCACTTACTTATTTTCTCATAGAGGGTGATAAAAAGTAGAGTGTCCACACCTCGGGAGCAACACCATTTTGTGGGTCCTACAATGAACATGGACAAAACCAAGGTCATGGTGAATGCCCAGAATACAATCAAAGTTGTAGACGATTATGTCTACCTGGGACACACGGTTCAGTTGGGTAGGTCCAACTTTGAGAAAGAGGTCAACCGTCAAATCTGACTCGGCTGGGCGGCATTCGGGAAGTTGCGCGGTATCTTCTTGTCCAATTTACCGCAGTGTCTCATGACAAAAGTCTATGGAACAGTGTGTGTTGCCAGTGCCAGCTTAAAGTAACCCAGAGGGCTATGCTCGAAGTTTCCTTGCCTGATCGCATCAGAAATGAGAATATCCGCAGGAGAACCAAAGATACCGACATAGCCCACAGAATTGCGAAACTTAAGTGGCAGTGGGCAGGGCACATTGCTCGCAGTACGGATGGCCGATGGGGCAGAAAAGTTCTGGAATGGCGACCGCGAACCGGAAGACGATGCGTTGGAAGGCATCCCACTAGGTGGACCGATGACCAGGTTAAGGTTGCGGGAATGCGCTGGATGCGAAACGCACGGGATCGGCCAGTGTGGCGACGCTTGTGGGAGGCCTATGACCAGCAGTGACGGTGTACTCACCAAAGCATTAAGCTTCCTCTCGGTTTCTTCTATCTGAACGCGCAGGCAAGCTACTAAGTCGCGGCGTTCATTCGTCATCGATTGTTGTAGGTAGTTCATGTGACCTGGTGAAAAAACAGAAGGTAAGTTTTATTTATTATTAGCGACCCGCACCGTGTTCGCAAGGGGCAAATAGTGGACATGTATTTTTCTTCTGACCTCAAAATCGGTTGAACGTTAGTCCGTTCAACCCTCTTCGACTTTCGACTAATAAATTTAAATAAATATATAAACGATTTTTGCCATCGATTATTGGAATCAAATATAACAGCATACAATGTTAGGACCCATTAATATTAATCATAATTTTTATCCTAATGCTAGGCAACTGGGCTTATCCCAGTTGTATATGACCCTTTGTGCCTATTGGCCTGGTTTGTTCTGTCTCCTGCTTGATATGGAGGGAAGTGGAAATTTGTATTTCTTCCTACTCCTTCGTTATTCGTTTCTGATTAATTTCGTTGCGGGTTCCAAGACAGTTCAATTCATTATCCGGGACTTCGTCGAGCTTCATTGCCTCGGCGCTGTTCTGGTGGTCGCCACTGTTGATTCTAGCTTTCAGGAGTTGCAGTGGTTTGGGAATAGTGCGGTGATAGCACACAAAATTAAAAAAAAATCGAACTACGAATCTCACCTTTGTCATATATATAAATGAAGATGGATGGAGAGGGAGGGGAAGGCCAAAGAAAAGATGGACAGACTGTTTGAGGATTGATATGAAAGAAAAGGGAGTCAGTGATAGCGTGACAGGGGACAGGACGGTATGGAAGAAGAAAACGTGTTGCGCCGACCCCAAGTAACATGGGACAAGGGCAGGAAGATGATGGATCTCACCTTTGTTCTTAAGACACTCGTGGTATTGTAGAGAGAAGGATTCGATGTTCGCTTGCAGCGAGCGGATCTCCTCGCCCACGATGTTCACCTTCTGACGGACTGTCTGCAGCCCAGTGATTAGCTGTAACAGAAAATATTACTGAAATATCTGCCTGTGAATACCGTCAAATTCGATCCAGCCGTTTCGGAGATTAGTCAGAACACCCAGACACACTAAAATGTTGAATATTGTATTTTTTACCCGACTCGATGCTAAATAGAGTAACGTGTTTGTCAGTTCATATATGTATGTATGTTTGTTCTTATGTGGCGTTCTATAGACCAAACACGTTAGCCGATTGTGATGGTTCGTACGTCAATCGATTCGTCTTAACCTTGCGAGTGTCACTGGCTACATTAAAATGGTAAAAATAGAAAAAGCGGATTTTGGGCGCCATATTGTAGGGGCCCATTTTTTTTCCTCCAAACCCATCGTGTGGAGTATCTAGTTTTAATCATAATATAAGTGTTATACATTTTTGGAATCACCTTCCATTTTGATAGCCCACATGATGGTTTTGGAAGAAAAAAGAAATGTGACATCCATAATATGGCGCCCAAAATCCGCTATTTTCTATTTTCCAATTTTAATGTAGCCAGTGACACTCGCAGTGTTAAGACATATCGATTGACGTAAGAATCATCAAAATCGGCCAACGCGTTTGGTCTCTAGAACGCCACATAGGAACAAACATACATAGATTGATCCCTGACACCTAATTTAAAAAAAAAAACTTAATTCAAAAAATCAAAAAACCCGACTACTTCAAAAGCGACCTAAAAAGTCGTAAACAAGGAAAAAATCATGCTGTGCAGTCGGAGGATACATACGCGCGAGCTGGCTGACCAAAACCAGATGTATCCTCCTCCTGCACAGCATGATTTTTTCCTTGTTTACGACTTTTTAGGTCGCTTTTGAAGTAGTCGGGTTTTTTGATTTTTTGAATTAAGTTTTTTTATTTATAACTTTTTAGTTCGTTTTTTTTCGAATTAGATAATTTAAACATATAAGTGTTATATATTTTTGAAATCACCTCTTAAAGCCCTTTATTTGGATACCCCACACGATGGATATGGAAGAAAAAAAAATTTAGGCCCCCACAATATGGCACCCAAAAGCCGCCATTTTTCTATTATCCAATTTTAATGTAGCCTATGACACTCGCAGTGTTAAGACGCATCGATTGACGTATGAATCATCAAAATCGGCCAACGCGTTTGGTCTCTGGAACGCCACATAGGAACAAACATACATACATACATACATACATACTTACATACATACATACATAGACTGATAAACACATTACCCTCCTTCGGCAGTCGGGTAAAAAACCGGCCAAGTGCGATTCGGACTCGCGCACGATAGGGTTCCGTACAATTATCGCAAATAAAGGCAAAAGAATCATGTTTTTTGTATGGAGCCCCACTTAAATATTTACTTTATTCTGTTTTTAGTATTTGTTGTTATAGCGGCAACAGCAATAAATCATCTGTGAAAATTTCAACTGTCTAGCTATCACGGTTCATGAGATACAGCCCGGTGACAGACAGACAGACGGACCGCGGAGTCTTAGTAATAGCAGTTAACATATACAAACAGTATGGAAACTACCTACAAACGCTAGAAACGGCACACTCACACAAACGTACGCACCGACGAGACCATTCGTGCACTTTCGAGATAATGTCAGTACTCAGTGCCGCGTCGCGACGAGTGGTCACGTATTTTTGTGTTAGTGGTAATAGGATCCCGTTTTTACTCTTTGGCTACGGAACCCTAAAATACTTTTTTTTTTTAATTCTTTATATTGATTGTGTAGATTTAGCTGTAATCTTTACTGTGTTCACTGAATTCGTTGTTATCAAACAGTAGTTCATAGTATTTTTTATCAGTTTATCAGTGAAAACGTTATCAGCACACGGTCGTCGGCTTCAAAACACACCTTAAATAAAATAAGAAGCTACCGGTACCGAGCCATTAAATTTCCAACAAGTGCCAAAAGATTTTGAGTGTTTTCCGCGGCTCGGAGGAATCTCAGTATGTTAAATGGTCACCCATCCACGGACCGACCTCAATAAGCGTTGCTTAACCTTGAGGATCGAGCCGTGTGGTTGTTATTACAAGCTTTTATATAACTTGCAATTTATGTATGTAAGTGTGTTCGGGTCAAATCTTGCAACTGAATTTTAAAGCAGTTATCCTTTACCGATTAAGATGATTAAATTTTGTATACACGTTTAGTTTGGATGACAATGCATGGTTAGCTAAGTGACGTCATTCTAAATCCAATATGGCGGACGGCCCAAGATGGCGGACTAGTTACTTTTTGTGCACTGCCATGATATGGGTATCAAATTTACACGTATTTTTTCTTGTGCCACGTAAACACGAAAAAAATATAGAAATATTTATTTTTGAATGAATTTTTTTATTTAACCCATTTTAGTTAACATATTTTTCGAATTAGGTACAACTAAACATATAAATGTTATATATTTTTGAAATCGCCTCTTAAAACCCTTTATTTATTTGATAAAGCAAAAATACGTGTCCAATATTATTATTATATTTAGAATTATCATTTTTCTACCCCAGAAACATCCCTATTGTAGTTATAAGCCTGGCATAGTGGTGACAGACCGACTGGAACGTCGTGTAATGATTGTTGATATAGCGGTTCCTCACGAACATAACCTCGTGAAGGCAGAGAGAGATAAGAAAAGTAAGTATCTTGATCTGGCTGGCGAGGTTGTCCACATGTGGGCTGTGAATACAGCAGTCATGCCGTAACGGCCAATGGCATAATAGCGAAGAGCATCGACGAACACCTGAGGAGACTCTCTTTGGGCAGCTGGATCCAGAAAGCGGTACTCCTGGACACGTCGCGTATAGTCTGAAGGTTCCTCCGGTAGCTTGGACCCTGTTCCCTATACTTGTGGGCTACTTGTAATTGTAACTAAGATATTTACCTCACTGTACTTGCGCTCGGTCTGGGGCTGTGCCACGTACGGAGTGCCCATCGCGCTCTGAATGACGTCCATCTCGAGAGCCAGCGAGCGACGCATGTACGCGTACAGCTCATGGGGAGCGTGGCTGCAACAGACAGACAGACAATCAAGTACATATATGAAAAAAAGAAAATACGTTTATTTCTCACAGCTGAACACAGGCTTCTCCAAGCGGCGCCACATCGACTGCTTCTGTGCATCTATCATCCATCAGATTCCTGCAACCTGGCACTGGCGGCCAGAACTGGCTGCCAGCACTGGCGTCCAGCACTGGCGATCATTTCAGCCGAAAGACGTTCACAGCTGAACACAGACCTCTCCAAACGGCGCCACATCGACCGCTTCTCGCGTCCAGCACTGGCATCCAGCACTGGCTACTAGCACTGCCCTTAAATACCATCTTGCATGTTCACCGTACATCATCATCAGCTGTCAACGAGATTTCGTAAAAACTTTCGAAATCTTTGTACAGACATACCACTCAGGTTGGCCGCAGCGGAGACCATCTCCACACGTAGGAGTTCTCGGATGGTTCCAATCTTCGGTGTTTGTGCGACGTCTCACAGCAGACTACAGCGTACCTTTTTATCTTGCACCACTTGGTCTTGTGGCCTGTTCTCATGAGTACCTTATGGCTGCGACAGCGGACGGCGTTGATGTGGCCAAATACTGGGCCAGGCAAGGGATTTAGCTGAGAAGTTGGTCGTCGACTAGCTGAGAAGTTGGTCGTCGACACGCTAAGAAGAGAAGAAAATCATCAGCTCACCTGTACTGCATGTGGAAGTTCTTGGCAGCGTCCAGCAGCTTCATCTTCGTGACAAACATGTCGGGGGAGAGCATCAGGTCAGCGTGGGCCTGGATCTCCTGCACCAGCTCGTCGACGAAGAACCTCTGCTGCTCATCAGGTTCGGCTGTCCTGTTACAGTCAGGTGTCCTGGAGTTAGGAAATGAATTGTTGGGCCGGATGTTGTCCTGTTCTAGGTTTTCTACTACTAAGCTACACGCAACTTTTTTTCTTTTGTAACATACTACTACTAATAAAATATATAAAAAGGCAACAACTAAAAGCTAGATATATTAATATTATTAAAAAGTGCTAATCAAGCCCTTTCATTTGGTACCCAACACCTATAAATTAGCTACATTATATATATTTTAATATCCATCAGCCTATTAATGTTCCCACTGCTGGGACACAGGCCTCCTCTCTGTGAGAGGGCATGGGCCGTAATCCACCACGCGGGCCCAATGCGCGTTGGTGATAGTCACATGTCTTCGAATTTTTGGTTCTAGAACATGCCGGTTTCCTCAAGATGTTTTTCTTCACCGTTATGAGAGCAGTAGTGATGAAGTGGTGAATTTACACAAAGTTAAGCGCCTGCCTGGGTTTCAACCCACGACCTACACCTTGTTGTTGCGGCCGATACCACTGGGCTACCACTTCTCTAATATAAAAATTTATGCAATTCCAAATTATGCCAAAACAAATATGACAAAATGACAATTATCAGCTAACCTTTTCATTATGCCAAAGTATTATTATGCTAATAAAAGTTATGCGAAAGCGATGCCAAATAATATTATGCCAGGAGGGAGATTCCACTATTAGTACTGGGTATATTATTACTTTTAAGCCGGCAATATCGGCAAAATAATATACAATATATTTTTTTGAGTTTATTGAAACTTTGTGAAGACAAAATTTTCACGGAAAAATCTTTTTTTTTATTTGAACTGTTCCTAGCTGTCAATTGAGGGATGGCGATCTGAGAAAGATTAATCGAAGAATCAATTTTTAGGGATCGATGAGATCGATTTGAGAAATGAAGCACCGAAGCAGCAGAATTTTGACACTTTATGTCAAAATTATTAGATTTTTTGTAAAACGTAATCTCATAAACAAAACTACTGTATCGCTCCGTATCCTATAATACTATTTATACACAAAAACAAATCCAGCGTGATAAAAGCGACGGGAGCGAAGCCGCGGCGAAAAACTAGTCAATAAATAAAAGCTTGATTCAAACTAAAAAATCAATGAACCCGACTGCAAAGATGTAAACAAGAAGAAAATCATGCTGTGCAGTCGGAGGATACATATTCGCGAGCTGGCTGACCAAAACTATAAATAACTCCCAACTGCACAGCATGCTTTTCTTCTTGTTTACATCTTTGCAGTCGGGTTTTTGATTTTATTTACATTTTTTATTTACAACTTTTTTGTTTTATTTTCGAATGGCTTTTAAACATATTTTTGTGATCACCTCTAAAAACCCTTCATTTCGATACCCCACTCGATGGGTTTAAAAGAAAAAAGATTGCAACCCCTACAATATGGCGCCCAAAAACCGCCATGTTTCTTTTTTTTTTCGGCACTCATCTAAAAACACTTGGGCGGCAAAGACCTGTCTAACGATGTCGTAGTTATAAAACTCCGTCAAGTGGTTTGAAAGATACGAGGTAATAAAGAATATTCATAACCCTTTCCTAGCAGCCGGGTAATTATGCAAAAGCTAATATCTCTAGCAAGGATAGTTACGAACAATACCACGCCTTCGTTCCCCGAACGGCATATCGATCGCGTTTCTTTTTAACCAGGCACAATTCCAGTCTCCAAGTTGATACGGAGAATTACTTGAGCCACTGAAACCGCTACAGCTCTCTCCAACTGGGCACTCAAGTAATATACTCGTACTCTTCACTCCACTCCCATAGCATATACACACATCAACACGGTCTAGGGATATTTCATACTCAATTAAATAACTCGAAAAGTACTGGCCGCATTGGAATCTATTATACACCGATTTGTTTGTAATTTATCTCAGACTAATTCCAAAATCAAATTTTTGAAAATTCTTTTGTTTCGGTGGCATAAAAATGTCTTGATAATGTGTAGGAGAGGGAATTTTCATTTGTGCGAAATTTAGAAAACAATACGAATTACGTTTAGTTACAGTTTTTTTTAATTTTTAAACGAAATATAAAGTTAAAATTAAGGTATTGTAGCCATGCAACGCCAACATTTGACGAGGGCGGAGATGTTACGAGCTGTGGGAATGCTGGAAGCTGGGTCTGTTCAGCGTAATGTTGCTGAGGCCATAGGGACCCACCAAAATGTAATTTCAAGATTGTGGACACGCTATCGTGCCACAGGTGAAGTAGCGGAGGGGCACCGGGGGCCAAGTCGCCTCACTACCCCCAGACAAGACCGATTTTTGCAAATTACTGCGCGAGCTCAACCAAATGCAACGGCGACTCAATTGGTCCAAAGGCTGCGAGTGGAACACCAAGTGCTTGTGAGTGACCAAACTGTAAGAAGGCGACTGCATAAAAGCAATCTACGCTCTCGTAGACCACTCCGGGTCCCACCTTTACGGAGAGGCAATCGTGGACGACGATTAGAATGGGTTCGGAACCACGTGGACTGGGGCCGTGAGCAATGGTCCAATGTGCTGTTCACGGGTGAATCCAGGTTCGGCTTCCATCCAGATTCACGAAGGACGCGTGTTTGGCGAGTTCCTGGACGATGGAGCCGTCTTCAGAACCCTCAGGAAGTTCACCCATACCAAGGAGGAACAATTATGGTTTGGACAGGAATTCGTCTTGGAGGACGGACGGATCTCGTTTGGGTGCGGGGCAATATGACGGCAGAACGATACGTCCAACAGGTGCTGGGGCCCGTAATCTTGCCCCACAGAACACAAATGGGGCAAGATTTCCTGCTCATGCACGACAATGCCCGGGCACACACGGCGAGAACGGTAGCAGCTTGGTTACACACAATGTTAGGGCCTTAGACTGGCCTGCTCAATCGCCAGATCAAAATCCCATTGAGCATGCGTGGGATATGCTGCAAAGAAGAGCTCTGAAGGAAGTTCCTGAAAATCTGGCTACAGAAGATCAACTTTTTGCGCACCTCAGAAGGACATGGGACAATATTCCGCAGCAAGACATTGACAACCTTCTTCTGAGCATGCCGAATCGTTGCCGATGTGTTGTGTGAACATCATGGGCAAGTTTATAAACACAAATTAAATGATTTTTCTATTTTTTTCAGTTTTTACTCATAAATTAAAAGTTAATTCATATACGGTTTCCGTCTATGCTTAATTTTTTTTCCATAAAATCCTGAAATTTTAATCGAAGTACCTTAACCATTATTAAAAAATGGTAGAATATTAAATAACGTATCTTTTAAATATATACATGTCATATAAATAATTAACACATTGATAGTAATTCGCTTTTTTAAAAATATCCCTAGACCGTGTTGATGTGTTTAGTATAAGAGCTCACCGCTAAAATCTGCAGGTAATGTTTTAACCGGCTTTCCAAAAAGGAGTAGGTTCTTATGTTCAGCTGTATGTTTGTATTTATTTTTTGTCTCCGTCAAATTTAATAAGGACCCATTTTGAAAAAAAAAAAATTTTTGATTGCTCTTTTTCCCGAATTGGTCTCATTTAAATATGGTGAAGATCTGATGAGGAACTTCGGCGATATACTACAGAACTCTTCAATAAATGACGGCAAACTCTTTGGATTGCTGGAATCGCACGTCTGTTTATTGTTACCTGGTGAACTGTTCACACCTGCGTACCCCTTTAGAGCGTACCAGTGTGACGTTATGTTATGAAATGGTGTAAACAATAAACAGACATGCGAATGAAGCTATCCTGAGTGATTTGCCGTCATTTATTGAAGAGTTCTGATTTGTATCTCCGAAGTTATTCTTACAACATGACAAGCACCAGCTTTCAATTATAAAAAAAAATCATCAAAATCAGTTCACCTAGTAAAAAGTTCCGAGGTAACACACAAAAAATACAGTCGAATTAATAACCTCCTTTTTGGGAAGTCGGTTAAAAATTAAATTTTATCAAAAAGAAAGTTACCTGCAGATTTAAGCGGTGGGCTCTTAGACTAAACAGAGAACGCCTACCCTTTCGGCGAATGTAAGCTTTTTGACATAACATACATTCTAACATTTTCAACTAGATTGGGGACGGCTTCCAATCTAGCCGAATGCATCAGAGTACCAGTATTTTACAAGCTTTTATTTAACTTGCAATGTATGTATGTATGTAAGTGTGTTCGGGTCAAATCTTGCAACGGAATTTTTAAGCAGTTATCCTCCACAGATTAACTTGAAATTTTGTATACACGTTTAGTTTGGATGACAATGCATGGTTAGCTAAGTGACGTCATTCTAAATCCAATATGGCAGACGGCCCAAGATGGCGGTCTAGTTATTTTATGTGCACTGCCGTGTTATGGGTATCAAATGGAAGGGTTTGCTGCGAAGAATACGAAAAAAGCTTGTTTTATAAAAAGATTTTCTAATTAATAATTTTATTAGTACACTGCGACCTCCATAACCCAACTTAAGATACTAAGACCGTTGTCAGATTTACCGGCTTCAGAAATTCCGTAACGTCTTTCAAAGATCTTCAAATAACAACCGGGAGCATAGGCCTAACGTGTTTTGCAAAGCACGGAGGAGCCTCGGTATGTACTGGATCACCCATCCACTGACCGACTTCGGCAAGCGTTGCTTAACCTTGAAGATCGACTCGAGGTTGTTGTGTTAGTTTTTAATTTTAATTTGGAATGTTTTATATATAGTTTTCAATCTTGTCCTTTTTTTTGGATTTTTTACTTTTAATATTTATTATTGGATTTTGATTTTTAATTGATTGAAATATTGTACATGCAAGCTTTGCTCTGTTATATTTACTTGTATTGTTTGCCTGGAGGGATACTGATTGCCAAGATACAGGCAACTGCCTAGTTTAGGAATCAGGGTTTCACAGTAGCTGTTTTGCCTTGTTCTATATTTCACAAATAATTATTTTCTTTTTAATTATAGATAGGCTCGCGCTTGACCACTATCTCACCTGATGGTAAGCGAGGATGTGGTCGGCGGTGTAACACGCTTGCCTAGAAGTAACCTATTCACTCTTGACTTAAAGACCCCGAGGTTGTAGCTATCTGGAAACACAGGGTCCGGCAAGGAATGCCACTCCTTAGCTGTACGCATAATGAAAGTATTTCCAAAACGTTTAGTGCGTATGGGTAGGATGTCCACCATGTACGATGGCGCATAACCGTACGTCTTGTATTCCCATGATGAAATGGGCTAGGCGGCATTATCCCATTGCACACACCCCGAAATGCAAACGATAAGCTGGCAACTCGGCGACGATGTTCAAGGCTCTGGAGCTTTGACTCGACCAGTGCCTCATTGCCGATGAGCCTCTTAGCCCGTTTATCGATTGACTCTAGTGCATCAAGCTGGTATTTGGCAGATCTTTCCCAGAGATGCGAACAGTATTCCATGCAGATCGAACTTACGCTTGATACAACTTAAGCAGCTGTTCTGGCGTGAAGTACCGCCTCACATTCTCAACGATCCCCAATTTTTTGGCAGCCACTTGAGCCTTTGTCTCAATGTATCGGCCAAAAAGTGTCAATGTAAACGTTACGCCAAGAAGCTCAAGATGTTCCATTATCGGTACGGTTCCACCTCGGAAAGATGGAGCCGGGTGAAATTGACTCTTTTTAGCGGAGAAAAGACACGCCTGTGTTTTTGAGGCATTGAACTTGACCAGATTGGCATCGCCCCATTCGGCGACTGCATCCAAGGACAAGCTCAAGCGCTCCACCATGGCCTCACGGACGTGCGTTGGACAAATATCTCTCAGCTAAACAAAATTGTTAAATTGTTATTTTAACATTTTTGGGCTTTGTCTTAAGCGCGTGTGCTGAATATGTACAGCCGAATTATTTCATGACTTAGTTAGTTAGTTATTTTTCTTAGAACCGGTCTGGGAGGAAAATGTCTAAATAATATTGTTATTTTTTTGTTTGTATGCAAATATTGCATCGTATAATGACATTTTGTCTTGAACAGTGGTCGTGAAACTGCGGCCTGTGGGTCACAAACCAAAAATACAATAAACAGTAAATAATTAAATTAAAAACAGGCCGTGGCAAATAAGTTATGACCAAACCCAACTGAAGGCGCCCGTTCACGAACATGACGCATGGATTGGCACCACTCAGCTCAACCATCAATTAACTTCAAGTTAGGTTTTCAGTGGGTTTTGAAATCAATTTAATAAGATAAATGAGTTGGCTAATAAATTTGTTCACAAATATATAGGTTATTCACGTATAAAATCTGTGGGGTGATCGATTTTTGACAGCTCATAAAAAATATGTCAATTTATTGGTGGTGTCAACTATCCAACCCACGAATATTTAGCCCGCAGTGATACCACACATTGTCTTATTTGGCCCTTGACTAGAAAAGTGTTGTGAAGACCATTGTTCTAGATCCTCTGCGTTACCGAAATGCCACGTAACTACCTAAAAATCCACTGTAAAAGATTTTAGGGTTCCGTACCCGACTGGTCCAAACCACAGATAATATAATACTAGCATACAGATGCCTCATCCCATACAAAGAAAACGTGCCGACGTAACTAGCGTTTTTCATCTGATTAATCATGTTATTTTTGTAAGAACATAAATCGCGTTCGATCCCGTTTCACAGCAATAGATGGTGTTAGCAGCGACTTGCAAGTAAAAGGGTTTACTCGGTTAGTGAATATTTTTTTCTTTAAATACAGTGACGGTTCGTTTTATAGTTTTTATTGCACGTTTTACAGTTTTTTTTTGCACCAAAATGTGTTACAATGCAAATTTTATCAATCGAGTGGAATGCCTCAGAAATTAAAAAATGCGCCATCTATTGGCATCAATTTTAAATGATCCGTTCAAATAATCTTTAAATGTGAATTAAGAGCTCAATATTCCATAATTTTGTACTTAGGCGAGTTGATTCAACAAGAACATACATTTTTATGTTCAATTCCAGAAAATGTTAATATTTCGCGCCACCTAGTGAGATTTCTTTGAACCCAATTTTCTTTCTTAGCAATGAGACCCCGCAAACGGAGCTTTATTGCTGTCACTCACGTCCGTCTGTTCGTCGTCTGTCACACGGATTTGACAGTCAAACGGTTGGAGCTACAGTCTTCAAATTTTCACATTATAAGCATCTTGTTCTCCCAAAGCTATACAAATTTTAAGGGGAGCTTCCATAGAGATGAATGGATTGGATTTCATAGGGAGGCGTCAAAAAAAAATTGGTCTACCCCATCGAGAGGGGTTGCTTAGAACTAAAAATTATTGGAAAACAAAGGAATTAGAAGCCACAGTATGTACTGGATGGTCACCCATCCGCGGACCGACCCCGGCAAGCGTTGCTTAACCTTGAAGTTCGACCCGAGCTTGTCATGACTTAGCCGCGTGTGCTGAATATGTACAGCCGAATTATTTCATGACTCAGTTATTTTTCTTAGACCTGTCTGGGAGGAAAATGTCTGTTTTTTTTGTTTTCTGTTGATTACGCGCGAGTTTCGCAGCGAATTCGCCCTTTCTGGACAAGGTCTCAGCGCTGGGACCGCGGTAGACTTCAGATAGGCTGTCTTTTCATATAAAATACTGGTACTCAGCTTCAGCCGGTCAGATTTGAATCCAACCCTAACATAGGAGAGAATCGACATGCAGAAATTAATATTGAGATCACGTTATACATACCATATGCGACTTTCAATCCACGGCGCCAGACAATGGCGCACTTCGATAGGGAAGTGATCCCCGTAGATGGTCCGTACCTGTTGAAAAGGTAAAAACATATAAGCATAAGCAGTCCTTTTTACCCGACTGCCGAAGGAGGGTAATGTGTTTATCAGTCTATGTATGTATGTAAGTATGTATGTATGTAAGTATGTATGTATGTATGTATGTATGTTTGTTCCTATATGGCGTTCCAGAGACCAAACGCGTGGGTCGATTTTGATGATTCATACGTCAATCGATGCGTCTTAACCCTGCGAGTGTCATAGGCTACATTAAAATTGGATAATAGAAAAATGGCGGATTTTGGGTACCATATTGTGGGGGCCCAAATTTTTTTTTCTTCCAAACCTATCGTGTGGGGTATCAAAATAAAGGGTTTTAAGAGGTGATTTCAAAAATATAACACTTATATGTTTAAATGTATCTAATTCGAACAAAACTAACTAAAAAGTTATAAATAAAAAAACTTAATTCGAAATATCAAAAAACCCGACTGCTTCAAAAGCGAACTAAAAAGTCGTAAACAAGGAAAAAATCATGCTGTGCAGGAGGAGTATACACCAGATTTTGGTCAGCCAGCCCGCGAATATGTATCCTCCGACTGCACAGCATGATTTTTTCCTTGTTTACGACTTTTTAGTTCGCTTTTGAAGCAGTCGGGTTTTTTGATTTTTCGAATTAAGTTTTTTTTTAGGGATGCGTACCTCAAAAGGTAAAAAAGGAACCCTTGTAAGATCACTCTCTTGTCCGTCTGTCCGTGTGTCACCACCGATTTTCTCAGTAATGAGTGGACCCAGCAAGTTGAAATTTATACCAGATTCTGAGGTCTATAGTCCCTAATAGGTGTATAAAAATGAAGGTCCTGGGTCAACACGATAAAAAGGTATGGGCAAATTTATATTTTCACGAAAACTTGTAAGTGTTGTACCAGAATGTACCTTAATTTTCTACTTTTTATTTTTCGAAATTTTCCCTTTACTTGTGCTGTAATACCTTAATTTTAACCAAAATTGACAATTCTAGGTCAATCGGAAGTACCCTATAGGTTTTGGGTCGAAAAGCTCTAAAAATCTAAATTTGCCGATATCTTTAAAACTTAGCCACCATTAAAAATGATACCAATTTTATTATGGCGGTATAATGGGAAGGTACGGAACTCTCGGCGCGTGAGTTCGACTCGCACTTGACCGGTTATTTTTTGTGGCTTTCCCACCGCACTATTCCCAAACCATTGCAACTCCTGGAAGCCAGAATCAACAGTGGCGACCACCAGAAAAGCGCCGAGGCAATGAAGCTCGACGAAGTCCCCGAGAATGAATTTAACTGTCTTGGATCCCGCAATGAAATTAATCAGAAAAGAATAACGGAGGAGTAGGAAAAATAAAAATTTCCACTTCTCTCCTTATCAAGCAGGAGACAGAACAAACAAGGCCAATAGGCACAAAGGGTCGTTTACAACTGGGATAAGCCCAGTTGCCTAGCACCACGGTTAAAAATTAGCATTAATATTAATGGGTCCTAACATTGTGAGCTTTTATATTTGATTCCAATAATAGGTATGGCAAAAACGCTTGATCGCACGGAAATTTATTCTAGTTTCTATAAGGTCCGTATAGTAAACAACTCTAGATGCAGCCTGTACATTATTCAACATAATATTGCGTTCATTCTGCCAAAGAATACATTCCCATAAGATATGATGTGCAGATTGTACATGTTCGCAGTCAGATGTAGAACACTGACATAAACAGTCTATACGTTCCCACCGCTGGTGCCACGGGCCCCCGGCCTGCACTCTTGAACACAACAATAAAATCAATAATTATTATTACTTGTAAATTTTAATTGTTTACGTTCAAAAGTGCCGCTTAATGGCCTAGTTGAAATAAATATTTTTAACTTTGACTTTGAACACAGGAGGCCGCTAGCATTTATTACAAATTTTTGAAAAATCGGTTAGTTTTGTATTTAACCAATCTAAGTTAGGTACCTATTAAACATATAAATGAGTAAGGTTTACTTTAAAATTTGACCACGTACGAAAAAGGTATCGGGGCATATCCAAATTCTGTTTTTATTCAAGTGAGTCAGTTTGTGACATAGTTTTCATGCCTCGCGCATCCGATAGACCAACTTTAGGGCGGCCCAGAAGTTTAGCGAGGGTTCAGTTCAAATATTTATTTCTATGAGGGCGAGGTCTATACCAGGCCCCTCAGAAAGTATTGCGAAAAAAAGTTTTTATATATGGGAGACTGGCCAGTTATAATGTTTTTCGAAAATATGATTATTTATAAGTAAAAATAAGTAAGTTCCAATTTCAAAATTTCCCTCCACATTTTTTGCGAGTTAATTCAAAGTATTGTGTCTCACTGAAATATGGATCTGCGCCGGGAACATTTTAGAGCTATGATTTTATACGATTTCAAGTGTCGCCTGAAACCGGATGAATCGTACGATAGACTTCAAATGGCATTCATGGATGAAGGCCCTTCCAAGGCAACCGTGTATCGTTGGTATAACGAATTCAAGCGCGGTCGACCAACTTTGGGGGATGACGAAAGAAGCGGTCGCCCTTTGACGGCTGTTACCGAAGAAAACGTGCTAGCAGTGAAAAATTTAATCCAAGACAATAGGCGAATTACATATCAGGAGATTCAACACATATTGAAGATTGGATCGGGAAGCGTTCACGAGATTCTACACAGCCATCTTCGCGTGAGGAGGATAGTATCACGCTGGGTGCCGCACAACCTCACCGATGCTCAGAAGCAGGCCCGGGTGGAATGGTGCCGTGATATGCTTAACAAATTTGAAGCAGGCTCGTCTCGGCGTGTTTACGACATCGTTACAGGTGATGAGTCCTGGATTTATCAATACGACCCAGAAACCAAGCGCCAGTCGACTGTTTGGGTGTTTCAAAATGAGCCAACGCCTACCAAAGTGAAGCGATCTAGAAGCGGGGGTAAGATTTTGATCGCTAGCTTTTTTAATTTGACTGGCCACTTGGTATCAATTCCCTTACGGGATCAAAGAAGCATTAATGCCGAATGGTATACTACCAAATGTTTGCCAGAAGTTTTCTCTGTTATAAGCAACAAGCGACCAAACACAGGGCTCCGCGGGCTACTGCTCCACCACGACAATGCACCTGCGCACACCGCACTCAAAACGAGGGACTTCCTGGACAGCACGCCAGTCAAACTCCTGGGTCACCCTCCTTACAGCCCTGATCTAGCACCGTGTGACTTCTTTTTATTCCCAAAAATAAAAAATCAGCTCAAAGGGATACAATTTTCGTCGCCGGAAGATGCGCTGGCTGCGTTCGAGCAGGCTGTAAACGAGGTGTCTGCGGCGGACTGGAAAAAGTGTTTTGAAAACTGGTTTAGGCGCATGAATCTTTGTATAGAGGCTGGTGGAAAGTACTTTGAAAAGATTTAATAAAAATATATGTACGTATAGAACAATTTTTTTTAGTTTCGCAAAACTTTCTGAGTGTCCCACGTAGTTATCATTTTATCGGACGGAAGTTAAACTACAACGTTAAACTTTTTCACAAAAAAGCAGGGCCACAGCCTCAGATGAAGTAAAAAAAGGTAGATAGCGCACTTAGAACAGAAAAATGTAACCACTTTTTTATCTATGTGTGAGTCACTGGCGGGCGTGTTGCCACTTTTTTTAAAAAAGTCCCTCATATTATTTAAATGGGATTCAATATTAATTTCATAATTATAGGACTTTATATTCAAAAATTTAAAAAAAACTGAAATCTGTCTGTTTGTTTTTTAATAAACGCGTGCAGTCGCCCCTG
Source organism: Orthosia gothica (assembly GCA_949775005.1). Lineage (NCBI taxonomy): Eukaryota > Metazoa > Arthropoda > Insecta > Lepidoptera > Noctuidae > Orthosia > Orthosia gothica. The sequence goes on along the minus strand of OX459034.1, from coordinate 61,125,498 downwards.
TCGTTGACATGTCGCTCGTGTGTAAGAACACCGACCAGCTCAGAACAAGTATTTTTACTTACAAATACAACTTACCTTATTTGAAACATGTTTATTACAAAAAAAAAAAAAAAAAATTACAAAAACAACCATTTCACGGAATTAAAAATATACTTTTTCAGAAGAAATGAAAAGTATAAGTATTTAAGCAAAATAGAACATTAACTATTAGTCAGTCTTCTCAAAATGAAAAACCACACTAGACGACGATGACTGTCATTGTGGTTCATTTCGGCGAATTTACCCATTCGTTTCTTATTAAAGTTTTCGTTAAGAGCTAAAACCATAATATTTGATAGCAAAATAGAAGGTACTCATGAATTTAAACAAAAATAATTAATTAAGAACTAAATATTTACCTAGACTTAGGTTTATGTAACATACATAAAATCATGTGATTTAAATAGAAAATAAAGATTAATAAGGTCAGCTCTCTATTTAATTATTTTTCTTTGACTTTGCCTACAATTTACTTACCCACATTTTGGGCTATTAGAAATAAGAATTACTGGCATCACTCTCCCAATATGTCAATTTCGGGAAAATAACATTATCTGTTCCGAAAAACCTTAAAATTATGTTGGAAAACAACAGTTTTGTATGTAATTAAGTGTGAAACTATACTCCTAAAGACTTTTTATTCACTATAGTGTTGTTTTTGCACCACTTGACAGCACAGGATGGCATTTTTTAGACAAAGTTATTGCACGACGGTCCGTGAGATACTAACAAAAATCAGCGTAGTTTTATTGCTTGTGTGTGCGTGAGCGCGTGTGTTTACTTGAATCGGCTGAGTTTTGTGGCTTCACCTAAACTATAGGCCGTGCGCTATCTACCTTTTTTACTTCATCTGAGGCCACAGCCCAGTGTGGTTTAGTAGATGTCACATGTCTTTGTAAATGTGGTGTGAACTTTACATCCAGTAGCGACGGATCCGTTAGAACGGTACTGTAAATGTGGTGTGAACTTTACCTCCAGTAGCGACGGATCCTTTAGAACGCTACTGTAAATGTGGTGTGAACTTTACCCCCAGTAGCGACGGATCCGTTAGAACGCTACTGTAAATGTGGTGTGAACTTTAACCCCAGTAGCGACGGATCCGTTAGAACGCTACTGTAAATGTGGTGTGAACTTTAACCCCAGTAGCGACGGATCCGTTAGAACGCTACTGTAAAAGTGTGGTGTGAACATTACCCCCAGTAGTGACGGATCCGTTAGAACGGTACTGTAAATGTGGTGTGAACTTTACCTCCAGTAGCGACGGATCCGTTAGAACGGTACTGTAAATGTGGTGTGAACTTTATCTCCAGTAGCGACGGATCCGTTAGAACGCTACTGTAAATGTGGTGTGAACTTTACCTCCAGTAGCGACGGATCCGTTAGAACGCTACTGTAAATGTGGTGTGAACTTTACCTCCAGTAGCGACGGATCCGTTAGAACGGTACTGTAAATGTGGTGTGAACTTTACCCCCAGTAGCGACGGATCCGTTAGAACGGTACTGTAAATGTGGTGTGAACTTTACCCCCAGTAGCGACGGATCCGTTAGAACGGTACTGTAAATGTGGTGTGAACATTACCCCCAGTAGTGATGGATCCCTTAAAACGATCCTGGAAATACGGATGTTTTGTGTGAACGAGCCCTAACTCAAAATATGAATTTTGATTTAGGGCTCGTTCTTCTTGAGGTGTGGTGCTGTCGGGTTGGGTATCTTAGAAGTGATCTGTTTCTCTCCAATCTCGTGGTCGTGGACCATCTGTCGGTCTTTTAGATCTGCGGAAGAGGCTGTAGGAGGCGCTATCAGGTTGCCCTGGCACAAGCAACTGAAGGAACACGGGTGAGTTTTAGTCAGTAAAGAGGCATATCTTACCTTCTGCAGGCTCTCGGGAGGCAGCTGCTGAGCTCTAGCCCAGAGAGACATGTTGAATCTGCAACAAACATGCAATTATTATACACTGAACAAAATAAATGTATAGTTGTCGGCACGTAACTTGGCAAGGTTTTGGTGTAGTGGGGCAATCACCATATAGAGCGAACGGAACGTGGACGCGACGCGATTGGTCAGTTGATCTTTGTATAGACTGACGAACCAATCGCGCGCTCGGAACTGTGCTAAACGTTCCCTGCGTCCCGCTTGGTAACCAAAGAGACCTAAAAAAGCCGGCCAAGTGCGTGTCGGACTTCGCACTATTAAGGTTGTTGAAGTTCATAGGTAAACGGGCAGTTAAAAAAAAACCCGACTGCTTCAAAAGCGAACTAAAAAGTCGTAAACAAGGAAAAAATCATGCGGTGCAGGCGGAGGATACTCCAGATTTTAGTCAGCAAGCCCGCGAATATGTATCCTCCGACTGCACAGCATGATTTTTTCCTTGTTTACGACTTTTCGCTTTTGAAGCAGTCGGGTTTTTTTGATTTTTTGTTTTAATTTTTTTAATTTAAAACTTTTTAGTTAGTTTTTTTTCGAATGAGATAAATTTAAACATATAAGTGTTATATATTTTTGAAATCACCTTTTAAAACCCTTTATTTTGATAACCCACACGATAGGTTTGGAAGAAAAAAATATTGGGCCCCAAAATATGGCATCCAAAAGCCGCCTTTTTTCTATTGTCCAATTTTAATGTAGCCTATGACACTCGCAGGGTTACGAATCGATTGACGTATGAATCATCAAAATCTGCCAACGCATTTGGCCTCTGGAACGCCATATAGTAACAAACATACATACATACATGGACTTATAAACACATTACCCTCCTTCGGCAGTCGGGTAAAAAATCTTCGGAACAAAATTTTGTAAAAAAGGTGAATTTGGTGGCTTCTCATTCCTTTATTTTACAATATTTTTTAAAAACAAAACATTTAGTATTTATCAACTCAAAGAGCTCTAAACAACGATAGCTCCACTCGATGGGGTAGGTCAAAAAGCCACCCTTAAAAATAAAGAAAATATTTTTGAAAATTTGCGTGGCTTTGAGTTAAAAAGATACAAAACTAGTTTTACTAGTAATAAAACTAGTTTTGTATTATATTTGGCCAATAGCATCGACCACCATCTGTAGAGGTTGTCACTGCGCGGTTGGATCAAGGGCCTGTAATGAAGGCAGTACTCCTCGATACGGCTCGCATTGTGAGGAGGTTCACTAACCACCGGTAGCTTTGACCCTGCTCTCAACACCGGCTGATCATATATTTTATTTCATGTGATTTTTTAAAAGAGGAGGAGCTCGTTGCTAAATAATAACAGCCGCACGGTTCGATCTTCAAGGTTAAGCAACGCTTGCCGAGATCGGTCGTGACCATTTCAACATAGCGAGTTTCCTTCGTGCCTCGGAAAGCACGTTGAGCCGTTGGTCCCGGCTGTCATTTGAAGATATTTGACAGTCGTTACGAGTAGTCAGAAGCTTGAGATCTGACACCAGTCTTGCCAAGGGGTATCGTGTTCTCCAGTTACTGGGTTGTGGAGGTCAGATAGGCAGTCACTCCATTTAAAATACTGGTACCTACTCAGCTGAATCCGGTAAAACTGGAAGCTGACCCCAACAATAATTGGGAAAAGGCTAGGCAGATAGATGATGAAGATTTTTTAAAAGAAATAGGTATATAATAATGTATAAAATAAGACTAGTAAGTAAATAAAGATAATATTAATAAAAAACTTACCAGTTTTTTTCCTAAGTCTTGATAATAAATGTCTGTCTAGTCTCGTTATCTGTAAAAAAAATATTCAAACGTTATCCCAAGGGTTAAATGAGTTCAAGTTTGTCTCTGCCTAAAGTTATTTGGTTTGGTTCCTGCAGCAGACATAAATCTAACTAGATAACACAATTCCCTCCATCTGTATGAAAACCTAGCCACTGTTCCACACACAATTTAGGAACACATGGGAGGATTCATGGGTTAAAAGAAAAATTTGATGATCAAAAAATATTGGCCACGTATTTTTTGCTTTATTTTTAGGGTTCCGTACCCAAAGGGTAAAACCGGCCAAGTGCGAGTCGGACTCACGCACGAAGGGTTCCGTACTTGTTAAATTGCGGTTTACGATTTATGACGTATTAAAAAAAACTACTTACTAGATCTCGTTCAAACCAATTTTCGTTGGAAGTTTACATGGTAATCATATATTTTTTTGAGTTTTATCATTCTCTTATTTTAGAAGTTACAGGGACAGGGACACACACATTTTACCACTTTGGAAGTGTCTCTCGCGCAAACTATTCAGTTTAGAAAAAAAATATATTAAAAACATTAATATCATTTTTGAAGACCTATCCATAGATACCCCACACGTATGGGTTTGATGGTTTTTTTTTTTTTTTAGTTTCAGTTTCAAGTATGGGGACACTTCGGGGACAGTTCAGAATTTATTGTTTTTTTTTCTATTTTTGAGTAAAAATCTTAATGCGGTTCACAGAATACATCTACTTACCAAGTTTCAACAGCATAGTTCTTATAGTTTCGGAAAAAAGTGGCTGTGACATACGGACGGACAGACAGACAGACAGACAGACAGACATGACGAATCTATAAGGGTTCCGTTTTTTTGCCATTTGGCTACGGAACCCTAAAAACGGGACCCTATTACTAAGCTCCGCGGTCCGTCTGTCTGTCACCAGACTGTATCTCATGAACCGTAATAGCTAGACAGTTGAAATTTTCACAGATGATGTATTTCTGTTGCCGCTATAACAACAAATACTAAAAACAGAATAAAATTTTAGTGCTCCCATACAACAAACGTGATTTTTTGCCGTTTTTGCGATAATAGTACGGAACCCTTCGTGCGCGAGTCTGACTCGCACTTGGCCGGTTTTTTTATCCATTTGGTCCGTTGTGAGTGTGTAGGCCTCCTCTCTATGAGAGCGAATGCTATTATCCACCACGCGGGCCCAGTGCGGGTTGGTGGATGTCACATGTCTTCGAATTTTTGGTTCTAAGACATGCCGGTTATCTCACGATGTTTTCCTTCACCGTTTTGAGAGCAGTGGTAATGAAATAATTTAAATTAAGTCATTAAGAAAATATATATACTGTACGCAGTTTCAGCTAAATCGGATATCAGAAAGTGCTTCAATAAAAAAGTTCATTAAAAAAAAAAACCCCGACTGCTTAAAAAGGGAACTAAAAAGACGTAAACAAGAAGAAAACCATGCTGTGCAGTCGGAGGATACATGTTCGCGAGCTGGCTGACCAAAACCAGATGTATCCTCCAACTGCCCAGCATGTAGCCGACTAAGCTGACTGTCCAGCTGTAGCCAGTGACACTCGCAAGGTTAAGACGAATCGATTGACGTAAGAATCATCAAAATCGGCCAACGCGTTTGGTCTCTAGAACGCCACATAGGAACAAACATACATACATACATAGACTGATAAACACATTACCCTCCTTCGGCAGTCGGGTAAAAATGGGTTATTTGTTGCCGGACACATATACGAAGGCAAGGCAAAAAGGCCGGATACTCCATAGCGTGTAGCAAACTTCACAGCCACATTAAGTTTGAATTGAACTGTATCTACCTATTAATTTATTTTTTCTGTGTCAGTGCATTCAAGCGTGAATGAAGCAAAGGTCTACTAATTTATACAGACTTGACATTTGAAAGTAAATTATATTATACTAGCTGACCCGGCAAACTTTGTTTTGCCATAAAAACACCAAACAATTATCTACCCTACCTTACACTACCTACCCTACCCTACCCGACCCTACACTGCCCTACCCTACACTACCCTACCTTACACTACCCTACCCTACCCTACCCGACCCTACACTACCCTACCCAGCACAACACTACCCTACCCTACACTACCCTACCCTACACTACCCTAAACTACCCTACCCTACCCTACCCTACACTACCCTACCCTACCCTACACTACCCTACCCTACACTACCCTACCCTACCCTACACTACCCTACCCTACACAAAGTAAAAATAGCTTATAGAATAGCAATAAAGCTCAAATTGACTCTACGATTTAGTTAGAAAACTTTTGAATGGGAAAAAGAAAAGGGCTTTTTTTATTCCGGCAATTATTAGAATTTTTCTCCCCGTAAAAACCATCTTTGAACTTCAACGAAAATTAAAAAAAAAGAATTGGCCAAATTGGTCCAGGCGTTGTTGAGTTATGCGCTTACCAACACATTTTGCGATTCATTTTTATATTATAGATTATAATGCATTTGATCAAGTTAACAAGACTAAAAATAAGTTCAACAAATACTATTACCCGACTATTGAAAAACCGGCCAAGTGCGAGTCGGACTCGCGCACGAAGGGTTCCGTACCATTTTCGTAAGAAACGGCAAAAAAAACACGTTTGTTGTATGGGAGACCCCCTTAAATATTTATTTTATTTTTAGTATTTGTTGTTGTAGCGGCAACAGATATTCATCACCTGTGAAAATTTCAACTGTCTAGCTATCACGGTTCATGAGATACAGCTTGGTGACAGACAGACAGACAGACAGAAAGACAGACAGACAGACAGACGGACCGCGGAGTCTCAGTAATAGGGTCCCGTTTTTACCCTTTGGGTACGGAACCCTAAAAATCACAGTCTAAAAAGCATGAAACAAGAAAATATTCTCATTAGAAATTGTTGTGTACAAAATATTCGATATGTATTGGGTATTAAATAAACAACATACACGTAGTAGACCTTACTTACTGAGGTCTGTTTGATTAGCTTCCCAAAGTAGGTATTGTTAGATAGACTATTAAGGTTCCCCTAGTCGACGGCACGAACTATTTTGTGCGCGGGGTTAAAATGCATGCTATCTCATCCAATAACACGTGCGAAAGATATAGATGCTGTGATGCCATTTATTATATTTATAGATGCAGTAAGAAATTATTTCGCGTACGAATTAGCACTTTTGCAAATTTGTATCGAAATTAATGATGATTTAGGACGAAAACGAGCGCGCGAAATTTTATGAACAGACCTTTGGGAGTCTAGATATCATGCAAAAACCACTAAATGTATATTTTTTAAATACCCCTGTATCGAGGCCGTTTTGCAACTTTCCTTCTTCTTATGGTATTTATTGCCGCCCAAAGATGCGTTAAAATTTAGTGTTGAAATATGGAACTTTCGACGCTCATAACTTTAATTTTTTTTTTCTTACTTTTTTGTTTCCATACAGGGCTCGATAATGATGAGAGAAATTTATATCATATTTTATTTTGAACGTGCATCGTTAAACAGTGGAGTAATCGCCAGACCATGTTTGTATGGAAGAATGATCGACTAGTGTAACCTTAAGTGTGATTTTTAATTTATATGCCACACTATGATACGATATGAGTGAATTCAGAATAGTAGGTATTGTTTGATAAACTATTAAGTTATTATAAGTTGAATATTTTAAGCCCAATCCATTTGTTATTTTTTTTTCTAACTTTCTGTACAGAATACTGATTATGCGTGTGAATTCGTGCACGACCCCAAAATAGACTTTATCATGAGGGAAATTGAAAGATTTACCGTGTGACTGCTGGTAAAAGCACAAAATTAGCGACATCGTACACCAATAAGCCTTGGTAAATCGTACGGTTTTACCGTAGTTCGGACTTTTACAGTAAAATATTTATAGTTACGTCTATAGATCTATATGCAATATTTAATTCATAGCATTCTATGCAGTCCCGTCAGGAAATTATTCATATATTCTTGCGGCAATTAATTTATGTAGCTGGACATGTCGTTACAAGTAAAGGTGATCATGATCACTACACATAGCTAAACAACAAAAACATATCATCACGACTGTAATAGGGATGTTTCCTGGTTAGTAAAATAAAAATTATATTTAGTCCGTTAGTGAGATGACCAAACAATATTGGACACGTTTTTTTTGATTTACCAAATTAATACAAAGGAGAATGCCTATTTTGTAAGGGAGCTTGGGCCCCTTTGAAAAAATGGTTGTATCTTGATGAATTTGGTTGTATATTGTAGAAAATACACGTTATATTCATAATTAGAAAACATTTTTTCTTTATTTTGTGGGGTTCACGAGATATAACGATGTTTCTGTTCTTGAAATGAACCCTTATTACAATGTAATAAGGTGCATACAAATGGCCAAGTGAAGGAACCTGATCTGTTGTTGTCTGTACATATAATGTAAAGGACATGGATGCAAAATAACACAAAATGTAAATACTATTTTTGTAAATCGCAGACACGATATCTCATAAGCTTGTAATATATATGCTGCACTGCCTGGCACTGGGATCTAGGGGGCTCAGTGAGACGAGGAGGGTCTGACCCTGTGACCCCCCTAGATCCGTTTCAACTAAAACAAAGAGCCGAAACTCTTTTTACTAATTTTTATCCGACTGCCGAAGGAGGCTAATGTGTATATCAGTATATGTATGTATGTTTGTTCCTATGTGGCGTTCTAGAGACCAAACGCGTTGCCGCTTTTGATGGTTCTTACGTCAATCGATTCGTCTTAGCCCTGCGAGTGTCACTGGCTACATTAAAATCGGAAAATAGAAAATATGCGGATTTTGGGCGCGATATTGTGGGGCACCAATATTTTTTTCATCAAAACCCTTCGTGTGGGTTAGGATGGAAAAATAGTTAGTTATAAAGGGTTTTAAGAGTAACGCTTATATGTTTAAATGAACTTAATTCGAAAAAAAAAAAACTAAAAAAAGTTATAAATAAAAAAAAGTAAATTCAAAAAATCAAAAAACCCGACTGCTTAAAAAGCGAACTAAAAAGACATAAACAAGGAGAAAAACATGCTGTGCAGTCGAAGGATACGTTTGGTTCTGGTGAGCCAGCTCGCGGATATGTATCCTCCGACTGCACAGCATGATTTTCTCCTTGTTTATGTCTTTTTAAGCAGTCGGGTTTTTTGATTTTTTTAATTAACTTTTTATTTTGCCTAGAGCTAAAATGTATTGTATAATGAGTACTAGCTGTGAGGAGCTCGTGGCTAAATAATAACAGCCGCACGGGTCGATCTCTAAGGTTAAGCAACGCTTGACGAGGTCGGTCTGTGGATGGGTGACCATTTCAACATACCAAGTTTCCTCCATGCCTCGGAAAGCACGTTAAGCCGTTGGTCCCGGCTGTCATTTGAAGATCTTTGACAGTGGTTACGAATAGTCAGAAGCTTGAGATCTGACACCAGTCTTGCCAAGGGGTACCGTGTTACCCAGTTACTGGGTTGTGGTGGTCAGATAGGCAGTCGCTCCATGTAAAACGCTGGTTCTCAGCTGAATCCGGTTAGACTGGAAGCCGACACCAACATAGCTGGGAAAAGGCTAGGCAGATGATGATGAATGAGTACTAGCTGTCCCGCGCGGCTTCGCTCCCTTCAACTACCTAACCTAATCTACTTACCTACTCTACCCTGCATACATGATTAAACGCAACGCACGCAACGGAAGCTCTCAAAAAGTAACTTTTTGCCCGTTTTTGCAAAATTTTCATTTATGCTACGCTCCTACTGGTCGTAGCGTGATGTTATATAGCCTCTAACCTTCCTCGATAAATGGACTATACTACACAAAAATAAATTTTCAATTCCAACCAGTAGTTCCTGGGAATAGTGCGTTCAAACAAACACTTCAGCTTTATAATATTACTAGCTGACCCAGCAAACTTTGTTTTGCCATAAAAAGACCAAACATTTATCTACCCTACCTACCCTACCCTACACTACCCTACCCGACCCTACACTACCCTACCCTACCCTACACTACCCTACTCTACCCGACCCTACACTACCCGACCCTACACTACCCTACCCTACCCTACCCTAACCTACCCGACCCTACACTACTCTACCCCACATACATGATTCAGCGCACGCAATGGAAGCTCTCAAAAAGGAATATTTTTGCCCGTTTTTGCAACACTTTTCATTTATGCTCAGCTCCTATTGGTCGCAGGGTGATGTTATATAGCCTATAACCTTCCTCGATAAATGGACTATCCAATACAAAAAAATATTTTTTCAATTCCAACCAGTAGTTCCTGGGAATAGTGCGTTCAAACAAACAAACAAACACTTCAGCTTTATAATATTAAGTATAGATTAATGAGTCACGTGTGCACATGTATCGTAGCAATGACTCATGTGTGCATTGCCTGGCACTGGAATCTAGGGACCTTGTGCCCCCTAGATCCGGATCAACTAAAATAAGTAGCCGAGACTCTTTTTAACCGGTTTCAAAAAGGAGGAGGATCTCAATTTGACTGTATTTTGGGGACCCTATTACTAAGACTCCACTGTCCATCTGTCTGTCTGTCACCAGGCTGTATCTCATGAACCGTGATAGCTAGACAGTGGTCACAGATGATGTATTTCTGTTGCCGCAAAAAAAACAAAATAAAATAAATATTTAAGTGGGGCTGCCACACAAAAAAAACGTGATTTTGATGCCGTTTTTTTGGGACACTGGTACGGAACCATTCGTGCGCGACTCCGTCTCGCACTTGGCCGGCTTTTTTTGTGTTTTTCCTCAGAAGTCAGAACATTTTACTAGGTGAACCGATTTTGATGCCTCCTTTTTTATTTCAAAGCTGAAGCTTCTAATGTGGTCCTATTAAAATTTAGTTAAGATCTGATAAAGAACTTATAACATATAACATACAACATATAACACCACCTGTAGCCAAGTTGACAATCTACGATCGATAACGCTAGTAGAAAACGAATCAATGTATGGGAATAACACATCTGAACGTTAAGTCACGTGGTCAGACCATACAAATAGAAGGCATTAACGATTGTAGAAAGCGATTTGATACGAAACTTTTGTAACTTGGCTAGGGGGCAGAACTCTTCAATAAATGACGGCAAATCTGACTGTTTATTATTTACAGCATTGCGCCCGTACGTTTTAAAGGGGGTACACAGATGTGTACGGTTCCCCTGGTAGGTACGCCAGTTTTTACACTGGTTTTGTTCAAGTTTCATGGAGTAATCTATTCTGGTGTTATAAGGTATCTTACTAAAGAACTCTCCCATTATGTACCATAGCCTTTTGCCGAATATGAAGTAATTTTTCAGTAGTGTGTTTACATGGAAGTCAGTTGTATTTTTTGTAAAAAGTTTTTTATTCTCTATTTTACTTACATGTCTAAGGCTGATAAGCCATTAACAAAAACTAGTAAGTTATACCTAAAACAAATTAATGTCCAGTTCAACCAACTTTCTTAAATCTTTGTTTGCATAAAAGATGTGGAAAACAGGTTTTTTTACACATTAAATCTGAATAGTTGTTTGACTACTTATAAAAATATCTTATTGTATGTAATGACATCATATTCATCAGCACTGCTCTCAAAACGGTGAAGGAAAACATCATGAGGAAACGGGCATGTCCTAGAACTAATATTCGGAGACTTGTGTCTACCAACCTGCATTGGGCCAGTGTGGTAGATTATGGCCCATTCCCTCTCACTGAGAGGAGGGTTGTGTCCCAGCAGTGGGAATTTTAAAAGGCTGATGATGAGTAGTTTGACTATACTTTTAAATATCTTGTTGTCTATCTTTCAAAACGGTAAAGGAATACATCTTGAGGCAACCGGCATCTCTTAGAACTAATATTCAAAGACATGTGACACCTACCAAACCCAACTGGACCTGCATGGCAGATTCCATTCCCTCTCACAGAGAGGATGCCTGTGTCCCAGCAGTGGGAACATTACAGGGCATTATTATGCTCATGCCTATGCTAAGTAATGACAAAATTTGTCTTTTTTAAAGATGAAAAAAGTGATACTAATTGAGCGCGTTATGTTGGTTAGAGTACGTCCTCCAGTGAGGGTGTCTCCTCATCGTCTATCCTTAGATTATTTTTATTTTATTTAAAAAAAAGTGATACTAATTGAATAAATTTATTTGCCTTTCATAGATGTTTACTACATCTAGTATTTGAAGTGCACTTTTAGGCAAAAATTGGCTGCATTAGAGCAGTTGGATCTTCTAAAGCTTACAAAAGTTAATTTAAAAAAAACTGGCTCTTTGGTCTAGTGGTTGCTAGCACTGGGTCCTGGGTTCAATTCCTAGGCCAGGGAATGTCATCGGTTTTTTTTCAATTTGGAATTACTGAGTAGCTGCCTGGCGACTGGATTTGTGCCTGTTTGATTGCAACAAGTTGATTCTCTATTACATGGGGTGCATAGCTGGTGGTATATAGGCTTAACTACTACAGGAGCATGTTGCAGGGAATACAGGCATGATTTGATGTAAATGACAAAGACCAAGTTGACTGAAACTTTGACATTGTTGTGCTTGGCGCAATGATTGAAAGAACAATAGTTTGAGGGTCCGAGTGCGCATCGAGTTTTTCGAGAAATTAGTACAAAGCTCGTCGACTCTTCACGTGACCAGAGGGCTGGCCTTTTCTTCGGCCAGAGAATCAGCATTGCCATCCAACGTGGCAATGCTGCCAGCGTTCTGGGCACGTTTCCCATTGACATTGATGTGGACGAATTTTTTGATGCACAATGAGGTCTTTTCCGTCTCCCTTTTGTATTTGTATATAGATTTGTTTTTATTTTTAGAATTTTCAATTGTATATATGTTAATAAAATTACAAGCAACATAGTTTGAGCCACACTGCACATCTGGCATGGCAAGCTCAGATAATTTTGTTATTGTATAGAATAACTTTAACTATAAAACAAAAAATCAGCCAGTACAAAGTTTAGCTTTATGGTATCACTTACACTAGAGTTGTGAGGTCTAAGAAGGTATCAAAATAATGAGGATATATTTAAGAGTTTAGATAAGTTGCTCTTGGACAAACAAACTCTGTGGACTGTGGGTATTACTGAACATATTAACCGTGATTAATTTTTTAGTCAGCTTATTAAACATATTGCTTTGAATAACTACAACAATTTACACAAAAGAATAACCAGACTTACTCAGAAAACACCTTTTCAAAAGCACATTTTAGCACAAAATGAGTTTCTAAACTTTTTCCCACTATAACTGCGCAAAATGACAACTTGCACTTTTAAGACGGTATGGTAAAAACTAGGCAAGAGACACCTTTCCAAAATGCCACTAGCTTTAACAACTTTTTCATAGCTATGCAATTCCAGGGGTGAGTTGACCCGACAGTTTACCTGTATTGAACGCCCTGAGCTAATTCCAAGAAATTTTGACGCACACACACACTCAACACGTATACGAATACACCACGCAGCGCACACTTCCAGGAACAGTTTTAATTTTAGTACACGTATTTACTTACGTTTCCAGTATCAAAATATCTCGTGATAAATCACTATTGTGCTGTTTTTATCGTCACATCAAGCTTTAGTGGTTGTTTAACATTATTCTTATGTAAAATTGCACACCGGTAACTGAACGAATGAGACAAAAAACTGATGACAAAAAAATGAACTTCAAGGAAACTCATGCAAAAACATACCGCCCACCAACCGCGCTGGGTCGTTTGACAGTTGGAGTGTTACCATAACCCACATTCAAAACTCCCATACGATGTTATTATATTACAATAATGACGTCATAGGGTTCACTTCACATATTTTCTCATTATTTTTTTATTATTAAGATGCAATATGATACTCATTACGTCCATCACTACATAGTATAAAACAAAGTCGCTTCCCACTGTCTGTCTGTCCCTATGTATGCTTAGATCTTTAAAACTACGCAACGGATTTTGATGCGGTTTTTTTTTAAATAGACAGAGTAATTCAAGAGGAAGGTTTATACATATAATACATGCATAATATAGTACAGAAACAATGATAATTTTAGACTTTTACGCGGTCAAAGCCGCTCACAGAAGCTAGTATCTATAAAACCTAAACAATCCAAAATACAAAATTTATTATCAGCGTAGGTATTAATGATCTTTATAAAATTGAGGTTTGAGTTAAACTCTCACGCCTTGGGCATGAACTCATTTTACCCGACTGCCGAAGGAGGGTAATGTGTTTATCAGTCTATGTATTTAGGTTTGTTCTTATGTGGCGTTTTAGAAACCAAACGTGTTTGCCGATTTTTATGATTCTTACGTCAATCGATTCGTCTTAACCCTGCAAGTGTCACTGGCTACATTAAAATTGGAAAATAAAAATATGGCGGACTTTGGGCGCCATATTGAGGGACATCATTTTTTTTTCTTCCAATCCCATTTATCCTCCGATTGCACGGCATAATTTTCTTATTGTTTACGTATTTTTAGGACGCTTTTCAAGCAGTCGGGTTTTTCATTTTAGTAGCTAACTTTTTTATTAAAACAGTTTGGTATTCAAATTCAAATTCTTTATTTCAGACATGAGTCCAAAGTGTTAGTAGCAACAAGATAACTTAATAACTAGTGTTAGTAATAAGGAGACAAAAAGTATTATTATTAGTTTTATTAGTATTATTATGTTCATTCCAATAAAAAAAATAAAAAAATGTCATTAATATTCGAAGAATTTTCAATACCATGATTAACTTATTCATAAATCCTTGCGTCTTAACAATAAAGTTGGTGACTTTCATAATTTGGCAACCCTTAGTGGCATTTCCAAGAATAATGTTTATCTGTCTTTATTTATTCCACGTTCAGAAACGCTGAAACATTTGACTCTAATGTTATTATTTTCATTTAAAATGGGTAGTCGAAAACTGTTTATTACTTGATTATTTAGTTAGCCGAAATACATACGTTCAAGTTATTTTCTTTAGAATGAAACAATACAATTGGAGACATGTAATTTCAGAACGAAATGGATACATAAATACTTTGGGCGGCGAATTTAAAAACTTGGTTTTAAAAATCTATGTGACTTCCAACAACATCCAGAGCACAGAGTACATTGAAATATGATCCAGAGTTCTGTTGTGGCACCCTGTCATCTTGTATGACGAAATATTCTATTTAGGCTTATCGAGGTTAAATTCAGAGATGAAATTAATAAAAAATAAATAAAATACTGGTTAAAATGGATAATAAACCAAAACCTAAAGTTAAGAAGAACAAACTGTGAGTTACCGCATAGTCTCTGATTGTTTTACTAATAATAAGCTAACATAATGCCTTATTTTACATTGGTATATCGAAATTCAGCAATTCATTCATTACGCATAATGTTATTAGGCATAAATGATTTGCCATATTTTATATTGTCATAAATACTTTTGGAATAATAATAATGAAGCATAATTTTTTTGAGCTTAATGTTACTTAAACGCTTAGTGATATTTACACATGATGTTCTTTGGAATAAAACAAACATGTTTGCAGCTTAAGGGTGCCCCTTAACCGATACCGACACTCCTACCCTGCGACCACACCTCCGCTATCAGACGGTGGCGACCCCATCCAGGCCTGTAATGGAAGTGGAAGGTATGGAGAGCGGCGCCACGCAATACCGGCACTCCTCTCCCGCCGCGGCCTCCAACCCTCAGCCGCAATGCCTCTCATACGACCTCACGGCCGCCTCAATTGCGGAGTCGGCTTATCGGCAAAAACCTTGACGAGCGGTCCCTCCTCGGGTTTCTCTTCGCTTCACCGTGGCTGACCGAGCCACGGCTACTAGGAGTTGGGACCTCCTGCCTCGACAATACGAGGAATTGACTCCTAACCTACATTCAACATAAAATTATTATGATGAATAAATATAATGCCTTCAAAATTTATGCAACTCCAAACAAAACCAAAAGACAGATAAGCTAACTAACCGTTGCATTATGCTAAAGTATTAATATGCCACAGTATTATGCCAATAAAATTTATGCGAAAACGTTATGCTAAACAATATTGCGCAAAAAATATTATATCAAGAGGGGGAATCCTTCTGCTTAGTATATAGCCACTAGCCCACCATGCCATAGAAAGATGGTGTGATGGTGGTAGGCAGAAATTTAGACACGAAGTCCTTCAGAAAACTTCCATAGCAAAGTAGATAATATCAGAGTAGCTGTATGTCTCTGTCTGTTTTTAACCCCCGCCGGAAAAAGAGGGGTGTTATAAGTTTCACGTGTGTTGCTGTGTATCTGTGTGTCTGTCTGTGGCATCATAGCGCCTAAACGGATGAACCGATTTCGATTTAGTTTTTTTTTTTGTTCGAAAGGTAATTTTGTCAAGAGTGTTCTTAGCTATGTTTGAATAAAATCGGTTCAGCCGTTCAAAAGTTATGGGCGTTTTACTGTTCAAATCGGGGTGATTTCGCAAGATAAATGTGTCGGGGGTTTTTAAATTTTGAAATTTTACTTGTTCTGCTTACTACTAAACCACGCAACAGATTTCGATAAGCTTTTTACTAATAGAAAGACCGATAAACAAGGACTATTTGTGTAGTAATTAGTCCCGTGCGAAGCCGGTGTTGGACGCTAATTTACCGTAGTACAGTAGTCACAACGGATCTTTGTCTCTGAAGTAGACTCTGCGAACCATTGCGCAAGAAACAGTTTGTCATCGAGTATAATGCGTAAAGTGAGCGAGATAGGACGATGCGACAAACGTAAGCAAGTGAGCGAGAGGCGTTATACTATGCTATCTTCACCTTCAACATTGACACAAAAATAGCTACTGCGCAGGGTCTTGCAGCCAACTTCAGAGACACAAAGATCCGCTGTGACTACTATAGTTTGATTCTGCGGCTACAGTACACTCCATCACACACTAAGAGGAGGCCTGCGTCTCAGAAATGGCAGCATTATAAGATGATTATGCTTGCACAAGAAAGAAAGAAAGAAAGAAAACTTAATTTGTCAAACATGCGTTTACATGACTAATCAGACATGCATGGTATTGAATTAATAAATGTTGTGAGCGTCCATGTTTTGCCAATAATGGCGTACAAAATTTGTAGGTATATTCGTTTAAGCTATATTAATGTTACGAGCTTGGGTTCAGGGATATATTATTTAAACAGCAGACTTCAATCCATCACCTTCCTGCCCTGGTCCCATTTTACTTGTGGTCGGCGCAACACGTTTTCTTCTTCCACACCGTCCTGTCCCCCGTCACCTCATAACTGACTCCCTTTAATTCATATCACTCCTCACACAGTCCATCCATCTTTTCTTTGGCGGTCCCGTTCCTCTCCATCCATCCACATTTATATTTACAACTATTTTAGTAACATGCATTTCATCCCTCCTCATCACATGACCATACCAGGACAAACGGTTTCCTTTCAACTTTTCTGTCACTGGCGTCACTTTCAAACTTCCTCTACATACATACATACATACATAAACTCACGCCTTTTTCCCGTGGGGGTAGGCAGAAACTACAGAACGCCACCTGCTACGATCCTTACATACTTCTTTTGCTTCACACACATTCATACATCTAGTAATACACACACGCCGGAACGCCACAACTTCCTCTAATATACTCATTTCTCACTTTATCCATTCTCGTCACTCCACACATCAATCTAAACAGCAGACTTCAATTAAACACACTATACAGCAAAATCAAGATGGTTGCAATAGGTAAAAAGAGGGAATTTCAAATTATCAATTTAATTATTACTTCTGATTATCAATATATTGATATTTGGTGCGGAACCCTAAATG
The DNA here is from genome assembly GCA_949775005.1 of Orthosia gothica. Taxonomy (NCBI): domain Eukaryota; kingdom Metazoa; phylum Arthropoda; class Insecta; order Lepidoptera; family Noctuidae; genus Orthosia; species Orthosia gothica. The sequence goes on along the minus strand of OX459034.1, from coordinate 61,107,917 downwards.
TGTGAACTCCAACACGCACTTGGCCGGTTTTTCTTATAATTGAATATTCAATATTGTACCAGTCTTATTATAAACGCACTTTAACATGAATTAAGTTTTCTCTTTTTTTTACAATTTTAGATTCGAATAATATTGTTTGCATGTAATTAAGAGGCTTTTTGTTTTTTACTAATGTTTCGCTAATCATTTAGTTGCAGACAAATAACTTATCCGGCGCCGTACTCTTCGCAGCCATGGGTCCCTGATCTCCAACCCGTTCTCATGAAAAATAACGTTGGAAGGAATTCTAGGTAGGTGGATAGCATTATCATCATCATCTGCAGCCTGACTTCGACCACTGCTGGCCTATCCTCTCTTTTCTTGTGCCAATCCCCACGCTTCCGTGCGACAATAAAAAAAGCCTTTAATTACTTACGTCAGATTCTATTTGCGAAATTTTGTTTCATCCTGAATTAATTTATATGTTGTAAGAGCGCATATCACGCCTTTAAGCAGTAGTCACCTCTTCGGCGTATTCCTCTCCCATTTCCTTCCACTGATTCCTGTCCCTAGCTTTAGTCATCCAACCCAGGTCTGTCCGGCTCGAAGGACCAAAATGTTTGGGATCTTTATGGGAACCACTATAAATCACTTGATAATCGTTTATTAGGACACTGCTTACGTTTTCGTACATTACTAGGATTCACAAGTACTTCTAAACTATTTCATACCTATAAAGTTCTCAAGAGACGTGTGCGCTCGCCTTCTAACTTCACAATGAACAACCATCTGTCAAGCTCATATTTAGTTTGACAATGACATGACATTGACGTTACTAAACAAGGTCCACCTTTCTCCCAAAACATGTCTTCCTACCTTTTCCTGGGCCGACCTCTATTTCTGCTTTGATCTCTTGGTGTCACTTTTTTGGTCCATTGACTATTCTCTAACCTGCAGACATCAGAATGTGACAAAGTGCAACCTTTACCCAGGTTCTAACCGCGATGGCAACAATATAGTCTGCCCATCTCGCAGTCAGACGACCAACATTCCTTCTGCCTGTCTAATTGAATAGCATAGTATCTCCATACTCAATCGTTTACTAATACTTCATCCCTATTTGGGGTAGAAAACTTGTATCATTATTATTGGCCCGTGGGGTCCGAGTGCTCATCGAGTTTTTCGGGACACCAAAAACAGTTCATCATCATCATTTCAGCCGAAAGACGTCCACTGCTGGACATGAGCCTCCCACAAGCGTCACCACACTGATTGATCCTGTACGTTTCGCATCCACCGGAATCCCGTAGCCTGTACTTCCGGTACGCAGTGGTCACTCTAGAAATTGTCGGTCCCAACGGCCATCCGTTCTGCGAACAATGTGCCCTGCCCACTGCCACTTAAGTTTGGCAATTCTTCGGGCTAAAGTCAAAGTCAAAACGTTTATTGCGAACTAAGTGTATCATATTGGTGTTGGTGTGTATGTCGGTAACCTCGGTTCTCTTGCGGATGTCTTCATTCGATCGCGCAAGGAAACGCCGAGCATAGCCCTCTCCAATGCCCTCTGGGCGACTGTAAGCTTTCTGATGACGCCCAGCAAACAGTTAGTTGATAGAAATATTTAGGCACTGCAATCCGGTTTCTAATGTTTGAGAAATACGTACATACATACATACGTAGACTTATGAAAGGCACACCTGTTTACTATATGTATAGCCCACGTACTTATCGATTCTCCTTTTTTTGAAGACAATTAAGAATTACCGTTTTATATCCTCTTTTTTTTGGCTGGGCAATCATCCAATGACGTCTCCCGCTCGGGGTGAAGCGGGAGGGCGTTTCAGAATTTTACTGACTAAAACCTACCCGTGTTCCTTTATCTGCTTGTGCCAGGGCCTCAGCAAATCTCTTTCAAATTTATCCGCGACCTGATAGAGCCACCTGCAGTCTCTTCCGCAGATCTAAAAGACCGACGGGTGGTCCACGATCAAGGGCTTGGAGCCAACAGTTTTCTTCTGAGAGCCCAGACCCGACAGCGCCACACCTCAAGTACGGAGTCTTCAGGAACCGTCGGGGGGCTGCTGCCAGGTTAGTAAAGATCTATCAATATACCCACTTTTTTCCAATGATCTAAGTATGGACGCGTGCACCAATTGATAAAGCAATCTGACACACAGTCGTGTCACTTGTCAAGAGTGTAAGGAGCGCTCTCTTGCGTTTATCCACAGTATAAATATGGACGAACAGTACGGAAACTACCAAAACGCGATCGAAACGGCACAATCACACAAAATTGCGCATTGACGAGATTCCTAAGCGGCTCGTACTACTGACAGCACCGCGGACGCTGCTTAGGGCTCTCGCCGTTTTGTGTGTTTGTAGGTAGTTTCCATACTGTTGGAATATACTGTGGTTTCTCTGTAAATTGTGCTAACATAAGTATTTTCCGATTTGGTTGTAACATAACCTTATCTATCAAAAAATATTCACAAAATCTTTTTTTAAAACAACCTTTTTTTCGTATTCTTCTCAGCAAACCCTTTCATTTGATACCTATATCATGTCAGTGCACTAAAAGTAACTAGTCCGCCATCTTGGCCCATCTACCATATTGGATTTAGAATGACGTCATTTAGCTAACCATGCATTGTCATCCAAACTAAACGTGTATGCAAAATTTCATCGTAATGGAAGTTAAATAAAAGCTTGTAAAAACATAAATTAGCATTCCTCACCCAACCAACTTCCATTCCCTCCTATGCCACTTCTTTCCTAAGCTAATCAAGATTTTGGCAACTTATTTAAACGACAATGAGTTAAAAATTTAATTGGTGCGTAACGTGTGTGTAAATAGTATACCCCCTGGTCTGTCCACCCGACCGAATTGGAAAAAAGCATCCTGTGCGTTATCTGTCCACCCGACCGAATCGGAAAAATACCTGTCAGTACAAGTTTTGACCGAAATACGTCACGGGAAAGGATATTCTCAAAGGATCAGGGTTTAAATCGGTACTTTAATAGACGATAGTATAATATAATATATATAATATATCAAATATATTACAAGGTAAAACTGGGTAAATCCCTATGAAATCAGATAGCTTATTTTATCACAATTCTAACAACATAACATTTATACATGGTCCCCATACAAAAGTACCGAGAAATCGGCGTTTTACTGAGACCGGGCGATCGCAAAAAATGGCCCCCGGGAACGTCATCCGACAGCGCCCCGGCGGCCGGCCAACCTGGACAGTTGACCGTGATGTATAGTAGTTTAGGTCTTGTATAAACCCTTGTAAATAAGATAATGTGTTTTACTAACCTTTGTGCTCGTCCTTTTACTGATTAGACTAACACCTACCACAGAGAATAAAGTTCGACGGCCCGCCTCAATGTGCTGCAATCGTCGGTGCCGTCCCAACGTGGCACTGGCAGAATAGTCAAAACCGGCTCAAATGCAATAAAAAAAAACTTTATCTTATTATATAAACTATAGGCCGACCGTTTATCTGAGACCGTTTCTAAGGTAGCAAGAGAGATGTTGACACACATCTCAGTCAAAGCCAAAGTCAAAAATATTTATTTCAAGTTTTCAACTTCCTTTAAGCGGCACTTTTGAACGTTAACAATTTATAATTGATTCCAACGTCCATTCGGATAAATAGCTTGCTAGAGGGCTATGCTAGAGAAGAACTGACAAGAAAGTCCATACTTATTCTTTTAATAATAATAAGTGGTTAACAATATTTACATAAGTAGGTACATACATTCATAAATTCATATATGTGAGGACGATGCACCCAGAATAGCACTACCACGCACTACATATATACTACGTATAGGTTAAAAGTATTAAAAGCGTTAACAGGTAAATACATTAATTTCATAAATAGGAACATGGTTCTCACATAGTTACAAATATTGGAAACATAAGCAAACTATCGACTGACACCGCGGCGACACTAAGAGCCATTACGCACTGTCGACTGGTCGCCGGAGACTTTGTCGACGGCGACTGTGTTTTTTATAATTTAAATAAGTGTTTACGCACTTGGTCACCGGTCTTCTGGGCGACTCTTTCGACGCACAAGCGACTGCTGGTCGCCGGCGACCAATAGGAGCACGGGTTCAAATGGAAGCGCTCACACTGCTAGCAACTGTCGAGGCGACCGCTACTATTGCAGCTTCTTCGACGTCATTCTGTACGAATGTACAAGAAACATTACGCTCGGCTTTGACTCCTGGCCCTAGTTGCCTATATTTTGTTCGCCGAGATATCGAGTCTCCGGCGACAAGTCGAAAGTGCATATGGCTCTTAGTCCGCCTATGTACTTTTATGTTTCATGAAGTTTTAATAAATAAATTAATACAACACTTCCGTACCGCACAGCTAACTCAGAATGGTTTCCGTTAAGCGGTCGGCCTATTGCTGTTGCCCTACACTTCGTTCGCGTCAAACACATTAAACACAAGTAAAATTTTAAAAACCCCATGACAAATTTATCCTGCGAAAACACCCCGATTCAAACAGTAAAACCATAACTTTTCAACGGCTGAACCGATTTTATCCAAACATACCTAAGAACACTCTCGACAAAATCACCTTTCAAACAAAAAAAACTAAATCGAAATCGGTTCATCCGTTTAGGCGCTATGATGCCACAGACAGACACACAGATACTCAGATACACAGATACACAGCAACACACGTGAAACTTATAACACCCCTCTTTTTCCGGCGGGGGTTAAAAAGAAAACGCGAACCTCTAATTCTTATTCCAAAATAAAAGTAGACTAAGTTACTTCTTATAATATCAGCTATATCTGCCAGTGAAAGTCCCGTCAAAATCAGTCCAGCCGTTACGGAAATCACCCGGCACAGAAAGACAAAAAGTATATAACATTGTTTTTTTTTTTTTGTTTTAAGTAGTTAAGTACCCGTAACTTTGATATGCATTTACAAAATTTCTAATACTTTTAGAGCCCTGACTTCTGAGCTAGGCAATAACCGGTGTTACAGAAGTCGCCGAAGTCGGATTTAACTATAATTTTGATATTACAAACACGCACTTTAATTTTATTTATTTGTACATATAGGCTCGCGCTTGACCACAACATCACCTGATGGTAAGCCATGATGTGGTCAACGGTGAAGCACGCTTACCTAGAAGTAACCTATTCACTCTTGACTTAAAGACCCCCAGGTTGTAGCTATTAGGAAACACGGTCTCCGGCAGGGAATTGCACTTCTTAACTGAACGCAAAATAATAGTATAACTTGTCTTTTTTTACAGGCCTTTGCAAAATGTGGATACATTGAAACGTTTGCCAATGAGGTCTAAACTCAAACTTGGCCAAGTCAACAAAGATCCCAAAGATCTTATTAGTCAAAATAGTTCCATCACTGCAGCCAAGAAACCTGTTACAAAAGGTAAGAAATTTTAAAATAACATAAACTTAAGATCAGACCTCGTTCTCGCCGAAGGGCTGGGCAGAATTGCACTCAAAGTACACCAACATTTCACCGGTTATGTTTAAGTCCCATGGTACCGAGCCTGTTGCCATCAACTGACTAAGAGGCTGCTATTGAGAAGTTCCAGGTGGATAACCCAATAACACCAGCAGTAGCGCTTGCAACCACTTATTTTGTTCCGGGGTGGAACTTCCTCGGTGTTCCATCTCAAACTTACTCCGGGAGTTGCGGGAACATACGATACTTCCGCACGACTTCGGGTTGGGGGGGGAGTGAAGTGTTGGGCTCCCCCCGCAAAGTCCAAGTGGAGCACGCGTAGAACACTACGCGCCGCCACCTCGGGTCCTGATGTGTGGGGGCGACGGACGTCGCTAACACACAAGTAACTCAGAGTTAATTTCTCCACGCAAACGGGTCTAGTTAATATCTATACTTGATCTCTGCGACATATGTCAAACTGACGTATACGTTATTGTTAGCCTGTAAAGCGCTATTGTTACTGTATTGATACTGACTGATGTCGCAGAGATCAAGCTATCTTATAAGAAGTATAGTGCCAGTTTGCAGGTTTGAAAGTTATTATTTTTCTTTTGTTCCAGTTCTCTCAGAATATCCGCCAAAATTCGTGTTCCGTAATACAGATATTAACAAGAGTTACTCCAGAGAGTTGTCCTTCTCGAAAGTTAACCACATGGATATAAAGCCGAAGATCTTTTCGTCGCTCCCTCCTAGTTTCTGTCCATCCCCAAACTTTAAGAATATGCCGCAAGGATACTTCTCGCCAAGATTATCTACACTGGTTTGAGGTTGTGGTTACCAAAGCTGTAAAACTGTCTGAATAATAGAGAAATATTAATTAAAAGGAAGGTTTTTAAAATGTATTTTTCTTTTGTATTTTTACAGGTAGTTTGCATGCTCCGTTTTTGTGCTAAGCACAACTAAAACATTATTTAAAACCCATTTTCTGTTCTAGCATGACATCATTTTATTAAACCGTTTGCTGAACAATTAAATTTCGCGGGCTCTCATAGATGAACGAATAGAAGAGAACAAATGTGAATGACGAATGACTCATTCAGTTGCTAGCACAAAAAAAGAACGATATTTTAACGGCTACACTTACCGAACGTTCCATCCTTGAAGGTTCATTCAAATATCGATTATTTTACCGCGCAGACTCAGCTCTTGATTAGAAGGTTACATTCGCGAACCCGTCAGGTCGCAAACTGACTTTTATACGAAAAAAATTGTAAAATAATAATAAAAAATTCAACGGTGCCCACAGACTGTCATTAAAAGGCATCATTTGTTTTAAATCAAAGACAAAAATGTCGCGCATTCATCCGTAATTCTTTTTATAAAAAAAACATCGGGAATTGTCTTTTTCTAAATAACATTTTGGGGGGATATATTTGGATTTAAATTAAGAAGTTTTGCAAATTAGTTAAAACGGCGTCTTTAAGGAGTATTGGTAATTTTAAACAAATGTATATTTCGGCTCGTGCCGTTGAAAAAAGTGCGTTTAAGCTAGAGTGCACGGAATCTGAAGACCATTTTCATTGCATATCACTGCCACCAGATATAAAAAAGCAAAAATGTCGCTGCCCAGAGAGTTCCACTTCAGCCAAGTAAGTTGTTTTTTTATTTCCCCTCTTCTACCTACACTATTTAGGCATATACATTTTTTTTCTAAACAAAAATAAAAAAAATATGTCGTTTTCAGGGAATTTTTATTTCCATTTACAATAAAAAGAAACAAGCAAATAAAAAAATACTATTTAGTAATCAACAAGTTTTCGACTTTTCGATGCAATATAAATGTAATCAGCATTTTTTTCGTCATGCATGACACAGTGCAAAGGTAATGCTACAAAGTGCCTGTTATGTCAAATGCATTTTTTTTTCACAATGGTGCATCTAGGTTCGCGCTGACCTAATTCTTATTATCCATCGTCCATTGATCTCTCCCTGCCGATGCCGCTAACTACACTATCTTTTGTTATGAAAACCAAACCGAGAACCCAATAATTTGTGGATTTGATTTGACACTGGGAGGAATGGAAGGCTATGCCCAGCTGTAGGAAAGTAAAGTTAAAATAGAAAAAAAATGTGCCATAAAGGCCAACTATAAAGTAATTCTTCATAATAATTATGAAGTTTACTTTAAATAATTATTATAAATGTTCTTTCAATTTCAATCGCACAATACAATATAGAAACATCCTATAGCTACAGTATTTTTCAAACTACTTGTCTATTCTGCGTTGAAATCAGGTCATGCCTTGGTGCCGTATCTGCTAGAAACTTCTCGAGTTATATTGCATCACGGAGCATGGAATTATGAAACTTTTTATTTATTTTACTTTAACCTATCACGACCAAGGGCTTATTATACATTTATTAAAGACATGTTTTGAACAAATATAAAAATGAAATATATTACGCGGCGGTCATATACGCTCATCTCACGTTATTCCAGACAAACGGACAAGATTTTTCTAGACTATCCTCCATTTCAGTTATCATAAGTAATGTAAATAAGCCCATTTTACAGCCCGTTTAACCGATTTTGACTTGTATTGCGTTGGTGATATGACAAATAGTAGCTACATTAAACAGTTAGTTTTGGTAACAGTTTTATGCTTTTTATGCCATCCTTATGTTTAGGGGATAGGACTCAAAATCGGTTGAATGGACTGTAAAAAGGGGTTGTAAAAATTTCTAATGTTATTGCAAATGGAGTATAGTTTTTTTTTTTTTTTCATTGTCGATAATGATTTAAACCTTAGACGGTTTGGGTCTACTTACTGGTGGCTACGTTTGTAGTGGCATCAGTGGCATTCATAAAGTCCCCCAAAGTGCAGGTGTAAGGGCAACAACAAACAAACAAAGTCACTTTCGCATTTACTTATAATATTAGAAAAGATGAGAATTTTCTTCTCCATACAAATAGACATAAAGGAAAACCTAGGGGCATATATATATATCTTACTTTTCCAGTTTATGGAATATCTTTTAAATTGGTCCAATGTTAGAGGAGGAAATAGACGAGAGCCAAACCTCGAATTATGACTATTTACTATGGAAATTCAGTCGGCGCTCTCTGACCATATTTCCGCTTAGGTAATACCATTAAACGTGGCAATGCTGATGGCCTTTTGGAAACAATGACTATTTCGCTTTTGGCTTAGTTTTGGTTTAAGTGTATATGTTGTTTTAGTTAATTAAGAACTATACCACCCGTAGGGGAGATTCAACAAACATAATAATAAACAATTATAATAATAAATAAAATATTTATTTGCGTAAAACATGGTATACAATGGTGTTAAATACAAGTTATATGGCACAAACATGTTTAGCTAGGATAGAACAAAGCATGCAAAATTTCAAAGTCAGGCAAACAGGTAAGGAGGTATCAACAATTAAATATTTAAGGCATCAATTTTTTTATCTTTAAATTCTTTTATGCTATAAAAACTATGTTCAAGCAACCATTTATAAAATTTAGTTTTAAACAATTAAATAACCGTCTGTAGCTGCCCCAATACAGAGCAAATGCCTCTTGCCATACAGAGAAGGCACGAGCATTGATCTCACGCCACGCTTGCTCAAGACGGATTGGCGATTTCAAACTTTTATTAACTACAATCTCAGGATTCCTCACGATGTTTTCCCTACCATTGTCATCGATGTCCAAGATAAAATTAGAAAGTACATTATGAAGGTAATATTAAAAAATGGTACCTCATCAACAGAGCTGCCATTTGCAATGTTACCAACGCAATAGAAGTCAAAATTGGTTGAAAGGGCTGTAAGAAGGGATTGTTTTTAGGGTTCCGTACCCAAAGGGTAAAAACGGGACCCTATTACTAAGACTCCGCGGTCCGTCTGTCATCAGGCTTTATCTCATCATGAACCGTGATAGCTAGGCAGTTGAATTTGGTCACCTCTTGGGGCGATGACCGTTACTGACTGACAATGGACTTTAGTGTCCTACAACGGCCATTTTTAGGGTTCTGTACGCAAGGGGTAAAAACGGGACCCTACCAGGCCCCTCAGAAAGTATTGCGAAAAAAAGTTTTTATATATGGGAGACTGGCCAGTTATAATGTTTTTCGAAAATATGATTATTTATAAGTAAAAATAAGTAAGTTCCAATTTCAAAATTTCCCTCCACATTTTTTGCGAGTTAATTCAAAGTATTGTGTCTCACTGAAATATGGATCTGCGCCGGGAACATTTTAGAGCTATGATTTTATACGATTTCAAGTGTCGCCTGAAACCGGATGAATCGTACGATAGACTTCAAATGGCATTCATGGATGAAGGCCCTTCCAAGGCAACCGTGTATCGTTGGTATAACGAATTCAAGCGCGGTCGACCAACTTTGGGGGATGACGAAAGAAGCGGTCGCCCTTTGACGGCTGTTACCGAAGAAAACGTGCTAGCAGTGAAAAATTTAATCCAAGACAATAGGCGAATTACATATCAGGAGATTCAACACATATTGAAGATTGGATCGGGAAGCGTTCACGAGATTCTACACAGCCATCTTCGCGTGAGGAGGATAGTATCACGCTGGGTGCCGCACAACCTCACCGATGCTCAGAAGCAGGCCCGGGTGGAATGGTGCCGTGACATGCTTAACAAATTTGAAGCAGGCTCGTCTCGGCGTGTTTACGACATCGTTACAGGTGATGAGTCCTGGATTTATCAATACGACCCAGAAACCAAGCGCCAGTCGACTGTTTGGGTGTTTCAAAATGAGCCAACGCCTACCAAAGTGAAGCGATCTAGAAGCGGGGGTAAGATTTTGATCGCTAGCTTTTTTAATTTGACTGGCCACTTGGTATCAATTCCCTTACGGGATCAAAGAAGCATTAATGCCGAATGGTATACTACCAAATGTTTGCCAGAAGTTTTCTCTGTTATAAGCAACAAGCGACCAAACACAGGGCTCCGCGGGCTACTGCTCCACCACGACAATGCACCTGCGCACACCGCACTCAAAACGAGGGACTTCCTGGACAGCACGCCAGTCAAACTCCTGGGTCACCCTCCTTACAGCCCTGATCTAGCACCGTGTGACTTCTTTTTATTCCCAAAAATAAAAAATCAGCTCAAAGGGATACAATTTTCGTCGCCGGAAGATGCGCTGGCTGCGTTCGAGCAGGCTATAAACGAGGTGTCTGCGGCGGACTGGAAAAAGTGTTTTGAAAACTGGTTTAGGCGCATGAATCTTTGTATAGAGGCTGGTGGAAAGTACTTTGAAAAGATTTAATAAAAATATATGTACGTATAGAACAATTTTTTTTAGTTTCGCAAAACTTTCTGAGTGTCCCACGTATTACTAAGACTTCATTCACGGTCCGTCAGTCTGTCACCAGGCTGTATCTCATGAACCGTAATAGCTAGACAGTTGAAATTTTCACTGATGATGTATTTCTGTTACCTTTATAACAAAAAATACTAAAAAAAGAGTAAAATTAATATTTAAGTGGCGCTCCCATACAACAAATGTGCTTTTAATGCCGTTTTTTGCGATAATGTTACGGAACCCTACGTGCGCGAGTCCGACTCGCACTTGGCCGGTTTTTCCTATGTTATTTCAAATGTACGAAAGCGCTTGTGTAAAAAATAAATATGTCCCTTTTGGGCGCCAATAATTAAACTGGCGCCCAACGTGGGACTCTTTGCTTTAATCTTTTGCGGAAATATCGCTAGCAGAGACCATGCCCTACGGCAACACGGCGCTAAGTAGGTCAGGGGCCGTGCAATAACGTGTTAACGCCATCACTATTTCGCTGTGAATAAGTAAAAATGTTTTTAAACAAACTCTTTGAAATGAAAGGTACTAAATGTAATATGAATTGTCAATACATATCCAATGATTAAAACGATAATGCTATCTTATATGGTTGAGGACTTGTTATGGCCGTCTTCCGGCTTCATCATGAGACCAGCTCCGTGATTGATAAGATTAGAATGTTTCCAAAGTTACAAAATTACGCCAAGTTGGAACTTAATCGGATGCCAGGAAGTGCTTCAAAAATGGAAAACTAGACAGACATTTACGGAAGCAAGTTAATACAAAGCATATAATAAAAAAGTTCATTTATAAATCAAAAACCCGACTGCTTCAAAAGCGAACTAAAAAACTGTAAACAAGAAAAAAACATGCTGGGCAGTCGGAGAATCAGGGGATCAGCCAGATTGCGAATATGTATCCTCCGACTGCACAGCATAATTTTTCTTGTTTACAGTTTTTTAGTTCGCTTTTGAAGCAGTCGGGTTTTTGATTTTTAAATTAACATTTTTTATTACTTAAAAGAAAATTTTATGTAATTTTCCAATTTCTTCTAAATATCTAAGTTGTATATATTTTTGCAATCACCTCTTAAAACTCTTAATTTTGATACCCCACTCGATGAGATTGGCAGAAAAAAAAATAGGCGCCCCAAAGCCGCCATTTTTAACTTCACCTATCTAAGAACACTTGGGCGGTCAAGACGTATCTAACGATGTCTTCTATATCATCATCATCATCAATCAATATTATAAAGAAGAAAGATTTTTTTGTTTGTTTGTATGTTTGTTTGTTAATATCGAATAATCTCCGAAACTACTAGATCGATTTTAAAAATTCTTTCACCAATAGAAAGCTGCATTATTCCCGAGTGACATAGGCTATTTTTTAATCCCGAAAACGGGTCCTATAGGGTGGGCGACGGGAGCGAAGCCGCGGGGAACAGCTAGTAGTTATATAAATCCGGTAGTGGTTTAAAAGATATCAGGGAATGAAGAATATATACATACATACAAACAAAAATACAAAACTAACTCTTTCCTTGCAGCCGGGTAAAAAGGGACAGAACTCTCCTTATTGTAAAGCTCCGTCTCTCTCTCAGTGGTACATGTCATTTTTGACACGTCAGACTAAAGCCTCTGTAGGTAATTCAGCTAGCAAATTGCAGTGAACTGACTGTATTGTACGCTCAGGGCCGCGTGATTTTATAGTGTAAGTTAACGAACTATGACTCAAATACTGGGGGCGACGCGGTTTCTATATTTCTTTGTATTCTTCTACATTTCATAGTATGTGATGGCACATAATGTAACTGAGAATATTTTTCAGGGAACGTGACTAAACCCTCTGCGGTATATTCACTGCCTTTACTGACATGATCAATTAACTTTCTCGAAAAAAAAAAAATTGTGCGTAACCGTTAACCCGTGAGTTGCGATAGATGTGACCAGCCCAGTTCTATTTAGCTTTTCAGCCTTATGGTTTAGAATAGAATAGAATAGAATATACTTTATTGTACACCATAAAATTATAGACATTACGACACGACGGTTTACGTCACTAATTGGCGTTCTATTTTTTTAGACTTCAGGCACAAAGGTACAAAGGCAGACTTAATGTTACAAAGGCATTCTACAGTCGACCAAGGGTGGTGAAGAGATAACAATCGTTCCAGGAATGGAAGGTGCATTGTTTAATAATTCAATAAAAACTAGTTATTTACATACTAAAATGGAAGTCGGCCTTTTGTACCTCATGTTATCGAATTTGTAACGAAAGTTGTTTTAGCACTTTTTAGCGATTTTTCAATATTCTGATAACTTTTAACTGAGGAATAAAAATGACCGAGGGAACAGTGGTGGCCCCGTGGTATCGACCGCGATTTACAAGTTGTAGGTCGTGGTTTCAAAGCCAAGCAGGCGCTTTACTTTGTGTAAATTATTTCATCACCACTGCTCTCAAAACGGTGAAGGAAAACATCGTGAGGAAACAGGTATGGCCGAGAACCAAAAATTCGAATACATGTGACATCCACTAACCCGCATTGGACCCGCATGGTGGATTACGGCCCATCTCCTCTCACAGAGACGAGGCCTGTGTCCCAGCAGTGGGAACATTAATAGGCTTATGATCATGATGAGAAATGGCCGTTTGACATATTATTTTCTATACAAAAGCTGGCAAACCGCCATTTTTATTCCTCAGTTAAAAGTTATAAGACTATTGAAAAATCGGGTATTAGTGTTTTGCTTTGGAAGTCCTTTTATATTTTGTCTCTTTATAAACCGATACTGTCTCGTGTACCGGATCGACCCTCCACGGGATTTAAAAGACCAAAATTCAACAGTGTTTAGTAACAGAAAAGAAGAAAGTGAGATGACTCATAATTGATTCATTTACGATTCCGGTATCAGGGTAATCCGATCACAAAGCAACAGAAAGTAACCTGCCATTTGATGTCGTATTAAGCCGACCTTGAACGGATAAAGTCACGCTATGTTATTTACTGGTTTCATTTGAAATTACTCTGTAAAACGAATTTTCTACAGTTTTATGAGAAAATTGCTTTTCCGCGTAGTTGTCTTGCGTGGGGTAGCTTGGATAATAATAACAGACGCAGGGATCGATCTTCGACGTTAAGTAACGCTTGCGAAGGTCAGCCCGTGAATGAATCATGTATGACCAGATTCATTAAATATCAGACAGTCCTTCGTGCCATGGAGAAAACACGTGAAGCCGCTTGTCCTGCTAACCTAACTTAACCTGAATTCTGACATTGATCTTGCCAGGCGGTATATTGTTATCCGACTGCCGAAGGAGGGTAATGTGTTTATCAGTCTATGTATGTATGTATGTTTGTCCCTATTTGGCAATCTAAATCTTCAAAACCGGCCAACGCGTTTGGTCTCTCCAAACGCGTTGGCCGGTTTTTTATGATTTTTGCGTCAATCTATTCGTCTTAACCTTGCGAGTGTCATTGGCTACATTTAACATCATCATCATATCAGCTGAAAGACGTCCACTGCTGGACATAGGCCTCCCCCAAGCGTCGCCACATTGATCGGTCCCGTGCATCTCGTAACCAGCGGATCCCCGCAACTTTCACCACAGGTCATCGGTCCACCTGGTGGGAGGCCTTCCAACGAAACGTCTTCCAGTTCGCGGTAGCCATTCCAGAACCATTCTGCCCCATCGGCCATCCGTTCTGCGAGCAATGTGCCCTGCCCACTGCCACTTAAGTTTGGCAATTCTTCGGGCTATGTCGGAAACCTGGTTCTCTTGCGGATCTCTACATTTCTGATTCATCACGCAAGGAAACTCCGAGCATAGCTCTCCATTGCCCTTTGAGTGACTGTAAGCTTTCTGATAAAGCCCATTGTAAGCGACCACGTCTCAGAGACATATGTCATCACTGGCAACACACACTGGTAATAGACTTTCGTCTTGAGACACTGTGGTAAGTTGGTCGAGAAGATACCGCGTTTCATTTTGTCTACATTTGGCTACATTAAATTTGGAAAGAATAGAAAAAGGGCGGATTTTGGACGCCATATTGTGGGTTCTCAATTTTGTTTTTCTTCCAAACCCATCATGTGGGGTATCAAAATAAAAGGATTTAAGAAGTGATTTCAAAAATATTTAGATGTTTAAATGTGCATAATTCGAAAAAAAAGTAAACTAAAAAGTTATAAATGAAAACAGTTAATTCAAAAAATCTTAAACAAGTCACTCAGTCTTAGACAATCAAGTTCCAGTAGTAAGTACATAAACAATATAAAAGATTCTTTAATTCTACAGAGATGAAGAGCTGCCGAAGTGTGCTCCTTCTCGATTATTCCTACGTCACCTGATTTCATAATGTAAGTTCATAAGATACAGCTCAAGCAGATGCTTGTAAAAGTCGTTTCCAGAAATGCACTATGTTTTGATTGCTATCAAGAGCAATGCTGATCAAAAGCGTTATGTTGTAAGTGTAGTTAAAAGCATAAGATCGAAATTAGAACGACTAAAGGTATAATAGATTGATTTCATGATCATGGTTTGTGGTTTTATTTTGGTTAAGTAATAGTTAATTGGGCGCACGGTTGGCGCAGTGGTTGAGCGATTGACTGCTGCGCTTCGTGTCGCGGGTTCGATTCCCGTACGGAACAAATATTTGTATGACCTACAGATAGTTGTTCCGGCTCTGGGTGTTGTGTATTTGAGTTTATATGTTTGTGAACGCACCCACGATACAGGAAGAAATTCCTAGTGTGGGGCAACGTTTTCTTAAAGAAAAAAAAATATATATATTTTTAAATAATTATGGATATAGCCGCTAGAGAGGCGCCGATGAGGTGCTTGCCTAGGGCGTTTAATCCGACTCTGCATATAACACCCACTCCTATCAAGATCAGAGACTCGAAGTTAGGTATGTCTAACTTAGAGAAAGAGGTCAAACGTCAAATCAGACTTGGCTAGGAAGCGTTCGGGAAGTATCTGCCATGTCAAGAAATACTTATCTGTGTAAGTACTGTTCGCTCCGTCACTTGCCACCAAGGTTTCATTGGTTCGGAGTCACCCAGCGCTGTGGCTCTGTCTCGCACACGGGTCCCAGCATTATGCTGAGCGATGACCGTTTTGCGAAGTTGTCGACGCATACTTTGTAATGATTGTTTTTAAGTTTTTATTTATGTATGCGTCCTGCCTGACGCAAATAAACAATGTTTTCTTTATTTTCTTTTTCTTTCTTTCGTTAATACGCGAAGACTATTGACAGGTAAAACTGAACGAATCATAGACAAGCGTTGCTGTTTTCCATTCTTCCTTGTTTTGGCAGCGTGGCTCGTAGTCTGGCCCCGTACGTATTGATCGCGGAGGTCATTGGACGAGATGTCTGCTGGTACTCTGTACGTCGGCGAAAATTGAAACAAAGCTTATGTATCATGGCCACTGGTTTAAAATCTGTCATACTAATAAAAAAATTTGATTCTATGGATGTTTTATTACTCAATCACGGCAGAACTGCGGAACGGATCTGGATGAAATTTTGCACAGCTATAGATTATAGTCTAGAATAGCACATAGACTACTATTTATTCCGGTAATCTAGGTATAATAATCCCTTGGGATAGTAAAACACTTTTCACGCAGGCAAACACGCGGGTGGAAGATAGTATTAATAATTATGAAGCTAAAAGTTAATTAAAAAAATCAAAAAACCCGACCGCTTAAAAAGTGAACTAAAAATACGTAAAGAAGAAGAAAATCATGCTGTGCAGTCGGAGGATACATATTCGCGAGCTGGCTGACCAAAACCACATGTATCCTCCGACTGCACAGCATGATTTTCTTCAAGTTTACGTATTTTTAGTTCACTTTTTTAGCGATCAGATTTTTAAATTAACTTTTTTTTATAACTTTTTGCAATCACCTCTTAAAACACTTTATTTTGATACCCCACACGAAAATTGAAAATTTCTCATTTTTCTATTTTCAAATATTACGGCGGTACCGCCACGCAAGCCGTTTTTTGCGCTGTTTTTAGGAGCTATCTACTCGTTATTTAAAAAGAAATATCAATTAATAAAAATATATTAAATTTCTACATAATATTGATTCTAAAATGGTAGATTTAGTTTTTTTTTAATGTTGTATATATTTCACTAATCTCCTTCCAAAAAAAACATAAAAATGAGAAATAATTATTGATATTATGCATCTCCTCGTAAAGGGTTAATTAATTATTTTTTGTACTAACACTAATGGATAGACAATTTAATAACGAACATTATTGTAGTTTTTTTTTTTCAAAAGACCAAAATTCGATTTTATAATGATTTTATTCTAAAATCTGAGCGTATTCACTACTGTAATTCATGCGCCACCAGTGCCGCTAGACCAATAGGAATGCTCATATCTCATGTCGAGTTTTTGATCAGGGTACCGTCTTAAAGTGGCCAGTGACACTCGCAAGACGAATCGATTGACGTACGAATCATCAAATTTGGCCAACGCGTTTGGTCTCTGGAACGCCACATAGGAACAAACATACATACATATACTGATAAACACATTGCCCTTCTTCGGCAGTCGGATAAAAAAACTATGAAGCTTCAAAGGCTTATCTTATTTGCTTTCAATGAGTGTCGGGTAATTAGTATCCCATTTTTAAACGGTTTAATTTAACACTTCTTAGCATCCGATTAATCTGAAACTTGGAGCACTTATGTAACTTTGGCATCAATGCATCATTGAAATAATATAGTACTATGCTGGTCTTATGATGGAGCCGGAAGGTGACCAGTTCATCTCATCAAACAGGCCATGATGGTATAGAACAGTGATATTTATATCTAGTATATTTCAGTTCAAAAAAGTACCTAATTATCTTTTTTAATCGCGCTTATCTTAAAAACCGGCCAAGTGCGTGTCGGACTTCGCTTAATTAGGATTCCGTACCAAACTGCAAAAATAGGTTGGTTGTAATAGGAAAATTGAAGGAAAAACAAAGAAAAATCGGATTTATGAATATATTGTTTTTTTTTTGTAAAATAAACGTAACAATAACATTATCACCAAATTTCAAATTCATAGGTCAATGGGAAGTTAAAAAAATATTCGGTACAAAATTTGTAAAAAAGCTGACTTTGGAAAAATATTCGGTACAAAATTTGTAAAAAAGCTGACTTTGGAAAAATATTCGGTACAAAATTTTGTAAAAAAGCAGACTTTGGAAAAATATTCTGTACAACAATTTTGTGAAAAAAGCTGACTTTGGTGGCTTCTCATTCCTCTGACACCAGGCTTTTAAAAAAATTTTTTTTTTTTGTTAATCACTCTATTCTTAATTTAAATTTATTGAAAATTATTTTCTGCTATTAGGTTTGATGTTTTTTGAAACTATTATTTATTTTTTACTTTTTAGTTAATCGCCAATCCTAAAGATAATGGGACAAACTATTTAAATTATTGCATTGTCATCGGTCCTTGAACTTATCAAAAAAAAAGTTTCAAATTAATCCTACGTTTCAAATTAATAAGTTTTCAAGTTAGTAAGTGCAAAGTTTCAAATTAATCCTACATTTTGAAAATGGCGAAAATCACGTTCAAAGATGCCGTTACATAGATTCATAGATATCATACATACCAAGCTTATAAAAGCGAGTTAAAATGCATGTTCTTGCTTAATTAACTCTCTAATTAAATTTATTAAAAGACAGAGCTTGTTTTTTTACTTTTTTGATGTTTTTGTGTTGGGGTTTATTAAATTTTTTGAATATATAAAAATCAGTTTTTATTCACCGTCTAGCAAGCTAGAACGCGGTACGGTAGGTACACCGCGGTATCTTTCAGAAATAAAATCGATAGTCTTCATTGCACGCTATCATGAATTCATGACAAACTAAGGTAAAATCGTAAAATGGCTGCAAAGACATTTAAATATCGAATTTAAAAATGTCAAAGGTCACAGATTATTTATTTAAAATTCTGCTGCAATGCTTATGGTTTTTAATCGATTTTTGCTGTGCATTTTTATATCTTTCTTAGGGCGTAAGCTCATTGGTAGCTTTTTTAGGGTTTTAAGGGCTTATTTCAAGAAATGGTTGTATTTCATGAAATAGATAATACCCGCTACCCACATCATGATATGGTCTGTCCAGGTCAATGAATAAACAGGGTTTACGATATGAACTAAACGCACGGCTACTTCATGATAAGGTCATAGATAAGTGACCATATGTAAAATAGTTACATAATCCACCGTTAGAGGCGCTGATATCTTTTTGTTGTTTGATGCATTATGGCGGCGGACAATTATTCTGATAAAAATAAACTAATAATAATGCACCAATTGAAGATAAAAGTGAAGTGAAATGTCGTTACGACACAGACTACTTGAATTTTGAGAAACGACAAAAAAATAAAAATTAAACCATTGATATCATGGAGACCTTTCATTAATGAAATATGAAATATTGAAGTTTCTATGATATGGTCAGTTTTAGCTATCCATATAAAGATAGATAGATAAAATATTTCATGAAATGGTTGGCAACATCAGGAAGTGATCAATTCTATAATCAGGCCACGATACCAATACTAAGTAAAAACAAGTTAATTCAAAAAATCATAAAACCCGACTGCTTTAGAAGCGAACTAAAAAGACGTGGACAAGATAAATATTCGCTTGCTGGCTGACCAAAACCAGATGAGGCTAACGAACCTTCTATTTGCCGACGACATAGTTTTGTTTCGCCGTCAAATATGATTATTTTAAAGGGGTGTGAGCCTGGAGATCTGTCATACAGGTCCCGAACCTTGTTCAGACTCCAGCAGCCGTATTGCGTAAGTGAATACGGCAACGCAAAGAGTTTGACCACTATCCAATCGACCAATCACACAGACGGAAATCCACATCGCGTCATTCATACCGCATGTGATTGGTCGATTAGGTAGATAGCGGTCAAACTCTTTGAGTTTGTGTATTCACTTACGCAATACGGCTGCAGCTCTCACATAGGTTATAAGTTAAAACTTGGTTTGTTGAACCAATTTTTTTTTGTTAAAAATTAATAGATATACAGGGTGTTTGGAAGGGAGCTGTACATACGCCTAGGGTAGAAACTAGGGATAGTCTGCTACCTACCCCCGCCCATTATATTGACCTTGGCCTCAAGGTTTTTTTTTAATTTATTATTATTTTTTATTTGACTTTTTTATGATTTTTTGACTAAAACTACCTGTAGCTCAAAATCTATCCATGGGACCGGTCGGCTAATGGTCTTGTTTTAATTGTTAGAGTCTTAGGGTCCTGCAAAAAATTATTTTACACCAGAAAATTGTGGAGAAGAAAAGTTATGGGGCCTGAAGTACCGTAGTAAGGTAAAGAAATAATTTTAAGGGCAACTTTCTATGGGGTTTAAAAAAAAACTAACAGGGTTGGAGTTCTTCTGATTTTTTTAAAACATCCTCAGTCCATGCCCTTTCTAACGATATGCTAAAAGTGTAATTATCACTTTTAGTTTTAAAGTTATTAATTAATTTCCGCAACTAGGGCACTTCAAGCAAAAATTTCAACTAATGAAAATTAAATGTGTTCGATCGTAAAAGGATGGCAAATGAAACAAAAAATTTGGTAATGACTAATGTCATTAAATTACAAATTTTAATTAATTACTAATTTTAATTAATTACAAATTTTGTTCAAATTGATGACCATTGACCTGTAAACATGCTCGGCACCTCTTCCTCATCTCCACGGTCACCGTTCTAAGCAGCAGTTCCTCGCGCATTGTATCGAATGCGGCGTGGATCCTGTTAATTAGAACCTCCCTTGTTGGTACTTCTTCTGCGTACACCAACTCTTTCGCCCTTCCCCAGGCCTTCCCCGTCGCCTGACCTTACCCCACTCGACTTCTACGTCTGGGGAAGGGCGAAAGAGTTGGTGTACGCAGAAGAAGTACCAACAAGGGAGGTTCTAATTAACAGGATCCACGCCGCATTCGAAACAATGCGCGAGGAACCGCTGCTTAGAACGGTGACCGTGGAGATGAGGAAGAGGTGCCGAGCATGTTTACAGGTCAATGGTCATCAATTTGAACAAAATTTGTAATTAATTAAAATTAGTAATTAATTAAAATTTGTAATTTAATGACATTAGTCATTACCAAATTTTTTGTTTCATTTGCCATCCTTTTACGATCGAACACATTTAATTTTCATTAGTTGAAATTTTTGCTTGAAGTGCCCTAGTTGCGGAAATTAATTAATAACTTTAAAACTAAAAGTGATAATTACACTTTTAGCATATCGTTAGAAAGGGCATGGACTGAGGATGTTTTAAAAAAATCAGAAGAACTCCAACCCTGTTAGTTTTTTTTTAAACCCCATAGAAAGTTGCCCTTAAAATTATTTCTTTACCTTACTACGGTACTTCAGGCCCCATAACTTTTCTTCTCCACAATTTTCTGGTGTAAAATAATTTTTTGCAGGACCCTAAGACTCTAACGATTAAAACAAGACCATTAGCCGACCGGTCCCATGGATAGATTTTGAGCTACAGGTAGTTTTAGTCAAAAAATCATAAAAAAGTCAAATAAAAAATAATAATAAATTAAAAAAAAACCTTGAGGCCAAGGTCAATATAATGGGCGGGGGTAGGTAGCAGACTATCCCTAGTTTCTACCCTAGGCGTATGTACAGCTCCCTTCCAAACACCCTGTATACAAAACTATTTTTAGTTTTTTTTTTTTCACTGTAATTACAAAGTAAAATCCAATTGAAAATATTTTTTTGAATCCAGTACCGAAAACATCCCGATAGTTTGCCGAACAAAACCGAGCCCGTGTGACGTCACAACGTTCATTTCTACTCATTATAGCACATAGCTGATAAAGTTTTTTGACTTTTAACCAATTCAATCTTGTTATTATCGTCAATATATTGATGAATATCGAATATATTGACCATAAATATCGAACCTTAAAAGTTATCGTGCTTGCTTCGTACCATTATGTACGAATACTACAAAAAGATCCCAATTATATGTGGTTCGCGCAATAGCAATACAGTACCTAGCAATCTACTAACTTTGAGCAGTGTTCTACGTCTAACTAGATTCCAATTACATATAATGTGTTAATTCTGTTGATAACTTGTTCTAATTTAGTATTAAATTCGTATTAAATTCTTACTTTGATCATTAAGACGACGACTAACACCAACGACCTTGAGGGAACAAAACGCGCACTCGTTTCACACCCGCGCGACCCGAAATTTAGTAGTTTTTTGTACTTTCCTTATTATTCTATGACTTTAAAAAAAAACCTTCAGATCAAAATGTAGATAATTAAATTGTCTTTGATATGGTGTCGATTTCATTAAAATACGCCTAGCGGTTTTGGTGTGATTGTCGTGTTTTTGTCCGATTTAGACATAACTTTACAAATTAATTACACTATGTTATACGAATAAAACTCAAAATTTGCTCAGATGAAATTATTAAGAAAATGGTATTTTATAACATATATTTTTGCCAATAAATTACGACTAGCCGTTTAGACGTGATTCTCATTTTAAAATAAGCTACTCAAGGGAATCGGCGCCTTAAGGCGCGGCTACATTTTGATCTGAAGCTTTTTTTTTTAAAGTCAAAGAATAATAAGGAAAGTACGAAAAACTACTAAATTTTGGGTCGCGCGGGTGTGAAGTGTGAAACGAGTGCGCGTTTTGTTCCCTCAAGGTCGTTGGCGTTAGTCGTCGTCTTAAGGCGCCGATTCCCTTGAGTAGCTGATTTTTCCGCCGATTTAAAGTTATGTCTAAAACGGACAAAAACACGACAATCACACCAAACCCGCTGGGCGTATTTTAATGAAATCGACACCATATCAAAGAGAATTTAATTATCTACATTATGATCTGAAGCTTTTTTTTTTAAAGTCAAAGAATAATAAGGAAAGTACAAAAAAACTACTAAATTTTGGGTCGCGCGGGTGTGAAACGAGTGCGCATTTTGTTCCCTCAAGGTCGTTGGCGTTAGTCGTCGTAGTAAATTTTTAAGGGAACTTTCGAGCAAAGTTGACATTGTTGTATAATTACGTAACATGAAAACATGATTTTTTGTTTATGGTGATATATTCATTATTTTATAATAAAATGACAGATATAGGCGTAGGGCGTAAAACTAACATTTCTGTTTGAATTGTAAAAATCGGTCGACGTATTTAAGAGATATTTAGCGAAGAATTAGTGTAACGAAAATCTACCAAGTTAATATTTTCACGTTTCTTTTCTACAAACTTTTTAGTGTTTGTAAATATATAATATAGACATTAGTGTTCAATATTATATTGTTAATGTGCCTAGCCTTTTCCCAACTATATTGGGGTCGGCTTCCAGTCTAACCGCATTCAGCTGAGTACCACTGTTTTACATGGAGCGACTGCCTATTTGACCTCCACAACCCAGTAACTGGGTAACACGGTACCCCTTGGCAAGACTGGTATCAGATCTCAAGCTTCTGACTACCCCTAATGACTGTCAAAGATCTTCAAATGACAGCCGGGACCAACGGCTTAACGTGCTTTCCGAGGCACGGATGAAACTCGGTTTGTTGAAATGATCACCCATCCACGGACCGACCTCGCCAAACGTTGCTTAACCTTGACGATCGAACAGTGCGGCTGTTATTATTTAGCCGCGAGCTTCTCTATTAAGGGATATGTAAATAATGGGAATTACCGAAAATTATATGTGTAACTATGTGAATCATATTTAGTGGTATCTAATGAAGTTTTTTGATATCCAAAGTCATAGTTTCGCGCCAATCGTGTTTGTTTACTTTATATTTTACACCAATATCACCTACCCTTATGTAAAAACGATTACTTTATGACAATTATGTTTTCTAATGTACCTGGTAAACAACAATAACAAACACCGGTCCACTCCACGTATTATTCATTACGACTACTTTATTTATGCTCGAAACTTCCAAATCCTCCATCAGGTGGGTATATTATCGACATTAGCCTTTATAAATCCTTTATCACACATGACTAAATAAAATTTATTGTTTAATAATATTTTTGCACTCATTTTCGGCTATTTTTAGTCAATCTACGTGAAGTTGACACTATATTATCATGATTTCCTTGAACGTTATGACGTCACCAACATGGCAACCAATTAAGGCCCGTTTGTAGTCACGTGGTTGTTTTCAAAATTTTATCGGTTTTCAATTGCTTATAATAAATTGAAAAAAAATATTTAAGAGTTTTTTGAAACGTCAATATAATTTAAGACAAGTAAAGTTTCGAAATACATAAAAAAAATCGTATATATTTTTTAATTCAACAACCCAATTGTATAAATATTTCTTGAATGTAACAATGTCAACCTTTAAGACAAAAAATCCAAAATTTTGATTTTTGTTTTTGTTTTGCCCCAACTGCTGCAATGCTCCAAGAACTGAGCACGGCTACTCTCATGGTGGGACTCGGAATGAAACCAAAGTGATGTCCAACTGCATCAAACGTAGGGTTGAAGAATTACAATATGTCGATGAGTACATCTACTTGTGCCAGTCGGTATCTTTCGAAAACAGGCAGGAAAGGGCAATCGAGCGCCGTAATGAGAACGCCTGAAAAACTGGTCCATGAAGACGCTAATGAAGGGTGATCTGTCGATCTCCCTGAAGCGAAAACTCATCGATATTTGTATCCTCCTAAACTACGCCGCTCAGACATGGTCTCTCACCAAATTGCAAAAGTCTTGACTTGGGGTTTGCAGAGAGCTATGGAACACAGCATTCTGGGCGTAAAGAGAACAGACCGAATAAGGAATACCACGCAGCGCTCCAAAACGGGCATCATAATAAACGTGGGCAAAAGCCCTTTGGCTTTTAGGGATTGGGCGGTTCACGTTAGTTGCATGCAATTTGAGCGCTGGGCAAGAGTCGCCACACAGTTGGGTTCCTGAAGAAAGAAGGTGCTGTCGAGGCCGGCCCAGAAAGAGGTGGAGATATGATTTATACTCGTACCATGAGGGCTGGTTCGAGACGGTGTGGGAAAAGAATATCTGGAAAGACTTGGGGCAGTCTTTTGCCCCGCTGTAGGACAGCAAAGGCTTGGTAAAAAAAACCGGCCAAGTGCGAGTCGGACTCGCGCACGAAGGGTTCCGTACCACTATGACAAAAAAATGGCAAAAAATCGTTGTTGATCGTTGTTGTCGTTTGTTGTATGGGAGCCCCACTTAAACATGTATTTTATTCTGTTTTTAGTACTTTTTGGTATAGCGGCAACAGAAATACATCATCTGTGAAAATTTCAACTGTCTAGCTATCACGGTTCATGAGATACAGCCTGGTGACAGACGGTCAGACAGACAGACGGACTGACGTCTTAGTAATAGGGTCCTTTTTACCCTTTGGGTACGGATCCCTAAAAAAGCCCTTGCCGGTTTCCTCACGATGTTCCAACTATGATAGTTTCTACCGCGTAATTACATCTCATCCTCCAAGGCGCCATTGGGTTTGATTCTACCTGCGCCGAGCGGTGATTAAAAAGCCTTTTAAATATCAATATCGTGACGCTAAATTTACAAATAAATTATGATTGATGACACCCTAATGTGTTTTCCTTTAAAATGGAAGGTAACACTGGGTTTTATTTCATCGATTTTTCAATGAATGCTTCGAAAGTAGTTCATGGCTTACCCAGTGGCGTACCTAACTAAAAATTACAAAAAGACACCCAATTTTATTTATTAGTATAGATATAACTATAAAATCGCGAAATAAAAAAATACTACCGACTTCCAAATAAAAACAGTACAAAGTGAAAAATAACTTTGTTAGGTACATATTTTTTTCGTTAAGGACACCGACTTCCAAAAGAAAAGTAATTTTTCACTTTGTATAGTTTTTTATTTGGAAGTCTGTAGTTTTATTTGTATTTTTTTTTATATTTCACTTTTTAATTGTACCTACCTAAGAGGCAAGTTCTTTAGGTAACTATAATGCCAAAATAGATTACCCGAATATCATGAAACTTGAACATAACCGGTGTAATGAGTGTGAACTGTACACATCAGCGTACCCCTTTAGAGCGTACTGGCGTGATGTTATGTTAAGAACTGGTATAAAAATAAATAGCCATGCGATTGCAACAATCCCGATAGATTTACCGTCATTTATTGAAGAGTTCTGTTGTATATCTCCGAAGTTCTTCATCAGATCTTCACCAAATTAAAATGGAATTAATTTGGGAACATAGGTATTCATTCAAACAAAATATTAATTTTTAAAATCGGTCCACATGTTCAAAGTTCAAAAAAAAAACAAAGTCGAACATAGAACATCCTTTTTAGAAAGTCTTTTAAAATCAACTACCCATACATGCATAACTCGATAAAATGTACCAAACAGCTTATAATTTGGTTGGTTCTATCGTAAAAGTTGTTCATATTAAGACGGTACCCTGACCAAAAAATCGGCATGAGATATGAGCATTCCTATTGGTCTAGCGGCACTGGTGGCGCATGAATTACAGTAGTGAATACGCCCAGATTTTAGAATAAAATCTTTATAAAATCGAATTTTGGTCTTTTGAAAAAAAAAAACTACAAAAATGTTCGTTATTAAATTGTCTATCCATTAGTGTTAGTACAAAAAAGAATAAATAAACACTTTACGAGGAGATGCATAATATCAATAATTATTTCTCATTTTTATGTTTTTTTGGAAGATTAGTGAAATATATACAACATTTAAAAAAAAACTATATCTACCATTTTAGAATCAATATTATGTAGAATTTTAATGTATGTTTATTAATTGATATTTCTTTTTAAATAACGAGTAGATAGCTCCTAAAAACAAAACAAAAAACGGCTTGCGCGGCGTTTTGCTCGGGGTACCGCCTTAAGAGTACAAAGACCCCTTTGTAATTTCGTTATTTGAGTTACGACTTGTCTATGCGCTATAAACCGGCTGAATTTTTAAGCGGGCATGGATGGTTGAATCAACTCTCAGACCTGATTTTTTTAATATGGGCATATCATTTAATAATTAATTTGTTAATTAATTTCTTAAATATTTTATAAAATAATTTAAAAATATGGCTCTGAGACGTGGTCGCTTACAATGGGCCTCATCAGAAAGCTTACAGTCACTCAAAGGGCAATGGAGAGGGCTATGCTCGGCAATTCCTTGCGTGATCGAATCAGAAATGTAGAGATCCGTAAGAGAACCAATGTTACCGACATAGCTCGAAGAATTGCCAAACTTAAGTGGCAGTGGGCAGGGCACATTGCTCGCAGAACGGATGGCCGATGGGGCAGAAAGGTTCTGGAGTGGCGACCGCGAACCGGAAGACGTTGCGTTGGAAGGCCTCCCACCAGGTGGACCGATGACCTAGTGAAGGTTGCGGGGATCCGCTGGTTGCGAGACGCACGGGACCGATCAATGTGGCGACGCTTGGGAGAGGCCTATGTCCAGCAGTGGACGTCTTTCGGCTGATATGATGATGATGATTTAAAAAAACAAAAACATTTGAAAATATAGAAAATGGGCCTCTGCCCTCCGGTATCGGGAACAGGGTCCAAGCTACGGCGGTCAGGGCTCCAGAGAGAGGAACCTCCGAACAATACGAGCCGTGTCTAGAAATACTGCTTTCTGAATCAAGCCCTTGATCCAGCCGCCTAACGAGAGCCTCCTAAGGTGTTGGTCGAGGCTCGTGGCTATTAAGCCATTGGCTGACACGACTATCGGTACAATGATCGCTGTATCCACTTCCCACATGTCGACAACCTCGCGAGCCAAGTCAAGATACTTGATTTGCTTATCTACCTCGGCTTTCACGAGGTTCCCGTCATGCGGGACGGTAATGTCAACATTTATTGCACGCCTCTCGATTCGGTCCACCACCACAATACCAGGCTACTATTATTGGCTACAATAGTCCTGTCAGTGATGATGGACCGATCTTAGTACAATGTGATATTGCCATTTTCGAGAACGGCATATACCTGTATTACGGTACCTCCGATGCCACAAGAGTGTATTTCAGAGCAAGTTGTTGGTGGATGATCCTGGCTACAAGGTTGTGCCTATGCAAGTACTCTTCGTTAGCTAGACGAGAACAACCAATATTATTATTCTTATGTTTTTAACAATTGGGACTTAGAGGTCCCAGTCCTTTGAAAGGCGTGTCAGGGTCCTAAACCAACTCGCAGAGCCTTTGTTAGACATATATTATAATATGTCACACCAACCGACAATTATCAAGTTCACCCAAGGACAATCTCCAATTGATGCAGGACTATTGTTAATTAAGGAGACAAATATAATATTGGGCTATGGGTTTGAGTGGTTTAGTGGATCGATTGCCTAAAACTATAGAATGAATATTGGCTCCTGCCTGACCTCTGTTGAACTACACAGCTATAAAATTGCAGGGGGTGACTTGCACACTCAATTAATGGGCCCCCATAAGCGGTGGCTAGCACTTGAGTGACGTAGCGCCAAGGAGGTGCTCAAGGAGTGAGACGTAAACAAGGAGAAAATCATGCTGTCCAGGCGGAGGATACACCAGATTTTGGTCAGCCAGCCCGCGAATATGTATCCTCCGACTGCACAGCATGATTTTCTCCTTGTTTACGTCTTTTTAGTTCGCGTTTGAAGCAGTCGAGTTTTTGATTTTTGTTTTTTTTTTTAACTTTATATCTATAAAGACAATATAATATACAATACACACGAATTGTTGACTTTGAAACGATCTTATGAGAATAATCTAAACGGAATCAAATTTATTCTACAGCTAAACCCTTGACACGCGAATCAATGTATTGTAAGTAATGTCTGTTTTTTTTCCGCAGGAGCTGTCGAAGCTTGACACTCAAGTGCTCGGCTCATCAGCGCCTCCAACATCAACGGCTCTGTCATGTTCCATTGATCTGCCGACAGATGTCATGTCAGAGGTAAGATCACAGAACATGTTTGAGTAAACCCGTCAAATGTTTGATTGGTTATCAATTATACACATACATAAACTCACGCCTTTTTCCCATGGGGGTAGGCAGAAACTACAGAACGCCACCTGCTACGATCCTTACATACTTCTTTTGCTTCACACACATTCATACATCTATAGTCATACACACACGCCGGTTATGGGTACTGCGCACTTGGCCTTTCTAAAGAACATCACCTATAAGGTCTATGTATGTCTTTCTAGGGCGTCCCCTCCCGGCGTTTCAATCACTTTTATCCATGGCGCTATAAACGCCCCAATGTTAACGCAGTAATGGCCGTGCGCCCGCTCGATGCCAAAATATCAATATTGAACCTCCTTTTGAACAGTTTTCAAACGCGAGCCTATCGTTAGATATGGTATGCCACTATCTCACCTGATGGTAAGCGGTGATGTGGTCTATAGTGATGCTGGCTTGCTAGAAGTAACCTTACGGCTGGAAATAACCTCTATTGTTCACTCCCCAGGCCGTGCTGTCGCCCGACAAGGCCGGCTCGTTGCTCTCCGTGCAGTCAGCGCCAACGGAGCAGCGCGAGCGACCCGCTAGCTTAATGCTCGAGCTCCCTCTGGCTACGGTAAGCACTTCATTTTAAGAATACGGCTCGAAGGACCAATGTTAGCTTATGGTAGTGGTAATTGAAGTGGACTGTATTTGGCGTATGGTTTTAATACCGTTTCGTTCTGGAACTATCCTGGACAAACAATAAGTGCCTTATTACAAAAAGCGATTTAACTAAAAGCCCAGGTTGAAACCACAATAATGTACGGTGTAAGCAAGGTTTAAACCTGGGTTTTAGTTACACCCTGGGTTTGGGCAATCAACTTCTGTCAATTGGCTAACACACCACAATCTATAATCATATTAAAAATGCGAAAGTAACCGTCTGTCTGTTACCTTTTCACGCGTAAACAGCTGAACCGATTTAGATGAAATTTTAGCCCCTGGGAAGGACTTAAGATAGTTTTTATCCCGGCAATCATCCTTTAGGAAGTGGACAGAGGGTAGAAGGTGTATGATGAACTAATAATTTCTCAAGTAAGGCGCAAATAATAGGCTATTCAAAGTACTTATGCTACGCAGACGAAGTTGCGGGCAGCAGATTGTGGTAAATATTTGCAAATTTGCCATCCAGACGCTAAGAAAAAATCAGGGAAAATGAAGTTTTAGGTAATAACAAAAAAGTTTAAAACACATAGAATATGTGCATTAAAGGTACCAGAACCACGAAGATATACTTTGCTACTGGCCGTGTACTGCGAGGTTCGGTCAAGCTATGTTCGAAGTCAAGGCTTCTAGTTTGGCCATTATAACTTATGACCCTGTAGGGTTTCTCAGACGATGGGACAAATCACAAAAGGGCTGGGGTCACAATCTTTTTCCACAACCTTTAGGTACCTCTCTTTTGATCCATCATTATCGAGAGAGGGAAAGCACACTACCAGAAAAAAAAACCATTAAATATGACAATTAGTTTGATTAATAAAGTAGTTTAGGTCATGTAGGTAATTTAAGGATTAGTGGTAGTTGGGCCCTGGGCTAACACTACTTGGGGGCCCCAAGTAGTGTTAGCCCAGGGCCCAACAAATTCACGGTCCACCCCTGTTAAAATAGAATAGACAAACATTTATTTGACACGGGCTAAACACGACAGCAACAACACACACAGTAACAGTACACAGTACTCAGAATAAAAGACGGTTATAAAAAACTTTTTAACAAAAAATCAAACCGACTTCCAGAACAAAAAACTACAAAGCAAAAAATAAATTTCTTTTCCAAAGTAGGTGTCTATTGTACCCATTGTTTTCCGTTTTTGACACCGACTTTGGAAAAGAAATTTATTTTTTGCTTTGTAGTTTTTTGTTCTGGAAGTCGGTTTGATTTTTTGTTAAAAAGTTTATATTTTTCTCTTTTTAGTTTTGGTAGGCACCTCCAATTAACATGATTATCAATTTTGGTCAAAGTACATCTCATGGCGATTCAAATAAGCCCAAACACGACTAGGATACATTGTTTTATTTTAGAGTTCCAGTGCCTACCTGCCGGCTTCATCGTCAGATCAGTTCGATGGTGCCATTTTCATCAGTACCAATTACTTATAAGTATTTGCTTCATTATAGTCGGTTAACTATTCGAGATATCTTATGCCCGTGACATACTTAGCATTTAGGAATTCTAGTGGCCATCTGTGGTCTACTTCATCAGTTCCACTTCACCAAATGATACTTTCTGAGTGCAAATGATTGCATTGTTGATGAAAATACCAAAAACGCTATATGTTTGCCTATAATATTTGAGGAGTTCCTTCGATTTCTGACCTGATGACCATGGGACCACCTGGGAAGTATATTCTTTCAAAAAGAAGAATTTTCAAATCGATCGAGGCGTCTTTGAGTAATCGGGGAAAATACTATTTATAAAAAAAAACCCTACGAATTGAGAACCTCCTCCTTAAAAAGTACAAAGACAAGTTGAGCTGAGAGTGCCCAATTGTCCCAGGTCTCAGCATTTGCTGGGCGTCAGACACCTAGCGCTAATTTTCAGTTGGCACCCCGCAGCGAAACACGGACGTGGGTATAGACTGTAGTCATGATCATCAAAATCAAAATATTTTATTTTTCCCAAGAGCTACGGTTCGGGTTGGTCGTTTCTTATGGAGAAGAACCGGCAAGAAACTCCACGGTTTCTCTTTTAAAAAATGGTTTTGGTTTTACAGTATTTCCATGTTATGTTATGATGTGATGTGTTGTTACAGCAAGTAGGCGCCTACCTGTCAGCCATGTCGCCCACGGAGCAGGAAGAGGACTCGCTGCTGACACTCTCGTCGGTGACGGCGCGCCCTCTGCTGGCGGCCTCCAGGAAGCTGCGGCCCGCGCCTGAGTCCACGCACGAGTAAGTAAAGTCTCTCCACCAGATACCAAAAAAAAACAAAGTCCTTGATCTGACTTGTACCACAAACTATAATTACGTAACTTGAAAACATGATTGTTTATTGATAAATTTTGGTTTCAAATAAAAGGTAAAACCATAGAACCGTTTTATCCGTTTAAATCATGTTAATCGGTCCACGTGTTTATGAGATATTAACTCATTACTGAATGCCAAGGACGAAAGGGTCAAGGACGCCCCTTACCGCGACACGTTTGTTTTGATCGTGTTAGCGACACTGCCTTTACATTTTTTTCGTATCGTTTTGAAATATTGGAATACATTGGTAGACAGGTGTTAACGACTTTTATTTTTTTGTTATCTGGCGGTGACTTTAGAATAGGATCTCTTCTTCTTCTGCTTAGCCTTTTCTTAACTATGTTGGGGTCGGCTTCTAGTCTAACCGAATCTGCTAAGTACAAATGTTAAAAAAAAACCTATGGAAAAGAAAAGAAAGAATAAGTATTTAATTGCCACAAAACGACATACAAAAATTATATTAAAAGAGCAGTAGTGGTAATAGATACAGTGGACAGCTACATTATTCCGGAGTGACATAGGCTTTTAAATTTTTAAATTGACGGGGTCCGCTAGGGCCGATGCCTGTCTGGGTCGCGGATAAATTTGAAAAACAGTTACCGCGGCCCTGGCGCAAGCAACTGAAGGAACACGGGTGGGTTTTAGTCAGTAAAAGTCTGACACGCCCTCCCGCTTCACCCAGAGCGGGAGAAGTCATTGGATGATTTCCCAACCAAAAAAAAAAAAAAAAAAGGGCCCATTTGTGGTATATTTTGGTTTGTAGGCTACGGGAGCGAAAAGCTAGTAATATAATATTAAAAAGTGGAAAGATTTGAAATTTTTTTAAAAATTAAAAAAAAAAAACTCAAAAGCTACTTAACCGATTTAAAAAAATTAATCACCTGTGGAAAACTAAATTATTCCGGAGTGATATAATTTTTATTTTTTATTCCACAAGCGGGTCCTGCGGGGTGGGCCACGGGTGCTTATCCGCGAGGAAAAGCTTAATCCATCCATGATAATATTATAAACGCGAAAGTTACTCTGTCTCTCTGTCTGTTACCTTTTCATACCTAAACCACTGACCCGATTTAGATGAAATTTTGTATGAAGTCGGTTTAATTTTTAGGGTTCCGTACCCAAAGGGTAAAAACGGGACCCTATTACTAAGACTCCGCGGTCCGTCTGTCTGTCTGTCTGTCTGTCACCAGGACAGTTGAAATTTTCACAGATGATGTATTTCTGTTGCCGCTATGACAACAAATACTAAAAACAGAATAAAATTAATATTTAAGGAGGGCTCCCATACAACAAACGTGTTTTTTTTGCAGTTTTTGAGATAATGGTACGGAACCCTTCGTGCGCGAGTCCGACTCGCACTTGGCCGGTTTTTTTTGCTGTATTATCTCCTGTGCGATTAACTAATAAAACAATTTATTTCTTTCTTTCTCAGGAGTACGGCTCCTCCAGACGGTGGCTACGGTTGGGTGGTTGTATTCGGCGCCTTCATGGTGCAGTTCTGGGTAGCCGGCCTGTTCAAGTCGTACGGCGTGCTGTACGTCGAGATTATGGAGACGTTCCCTGATTCCTCCGAGTCTGTGGCTTCCTGGATACCGGCTGCGCTATCTACCTTGTGTCTGGCTCTTGGTAAGTGTGGCTTTATATCCCTCAAAGTGTCAATTGCCAGACACAATAGAAATTACCATTGTTTTAATCCGATTCGGAAATATGGACAGTTGAGCTGTTCGTTCTTAGTACATTTGAGTCGTTTATATGAAAGAAGGAGAGGAGTCCTTTATCTGAAGGGTTGTCAAATAAATTGGGTATCACCTCACCTGTATGTATCACAAACAAATAATATTTTTTCTCCCTTGCAGCACCACTATCATCAGCGCTATGTGAGAAGTACTCGTGCCGCCTCGTGGTGTTCATCGGCGGCCTGTTCTGTGCCACCGGGCTCGCGCTCTCCTACTTCAGTAAGGGACTGCTCCATCTGCTGCTGAGCTTTGGAGTTATGACTGGTTAGTCTTCTAAAGTAAATTAATAAACCAACCTATTTAGGGCCCGATGGACCGTCAGATCAGGAGTCGCAACTTTCGAATGAACCGCGCATGGCGTACGAAAATGGCGTCGCTCCGCTCCGTGAAAAATATTGATAGCTTTGGAATCATCGCGTTTTAGCATGTAATAAGACTATAATGAACAGTTTGTGTTTGTGATTAACGTGTGATGACAGTAATTTGAAGCCCAGCTGCCCTTAAACCCTGGTGAAGTGTTTCAGTGCCACGACGACGCTACCACGCGGCTCCGGAAAAGGTTTGTGCTTCCTTCCCTAATTACTTTCGGGTTGTATTTTGTTATCCAACATCCCTGCAACTCGAATGACCTATCATCAAGCGTTTGTCAATCGTTTTGCTCCGCATCGCATAAACAGTCCACTAAACCAGCCCAGCGCGCAACCATTTTTTTTGTCAAGTGAAGACAGATTGGCCATACACTGCTAGCTGTCACTAGGGGTCCTGATCACATATCCAAACAAGCTTTGTCTGGAATCCCCAAGGTAAGAGAAAGTGTGGCCGTCTCCGTCAAAGCTGGCGTATCGCACCGAGTTAGCAGAAGAGGCGAGCATTAAAATTACTTGGGACAAATTGAAGCATGAAGCTCAAGACCGCGAGCGATGGAAGACTTCTGTGGATGCCCTCTGCCCCATCCAGGGGTCAAAGGGCATTGAGTCATGTTCCTGTTCTGCTGCAGGGCAAATGCATCTTCACCAGAGAAGGCACGAGCACTATCACCATACTAGCTCAAGGCGGGTTGGTGATTTCAACCTTATTTAACTTTAGGTCTAAGTTTCCTCACGATATTTTTCTTGACAGATATCAGCGATGTCCAAGACAAGTGGTGAAAACCAAGAACATTTTAACCCTTCACCTCGGATATGCTAGGTTGTCATTATATGGGGCTTTTTAACTTTGATTGTTTTTGTAAATTTAAAGCCAGAGGGTGCAAACAATTGCTCCACCTTGTACCATCCCCGTGTCCATAGCCTTAGTTGTTAAATACGAGGGAACATAACTGGCTGATTAACGATCTCGTTAAACTTCAACATCCCAGTCATTGTCGCTACTCAGTGAATAAGTAACCATTTTTTTTTGGTAGCGGGAAAAAACCTCCACCAACCAAAAGGCGTCTGGACTTTAAGTTTGGAAAAGACCAGGGAGCCTGGGCACTTTAGCCCACTAAAACCACCGCGGTGATCAGCAGGAAGAAAGGGCCCCGTGGCTTCTTAAAAAGACCACCCTGGGACCCCATCAGTGCAACGCCTGTTATTAGGACACATCCTTGGGGAGTGATTATGTAACTTATTTGTCTGTGTGTTTGTTGACAGGGATCGGAGGAGGTCTGTCCACAACTCCCGGCATTGTCATCGTCTCGCAGTACTTCGATAAACACAGGTAAATCTACACATATAATACATATATCGCAGATGGATTGCCCAATCAGCTGTTTTACATAACCGCTAGCTATTTTACAAAACAGCTCCGTTTTGTAATTCAACTTAACGTCGCGACGTTCAGTCAAAACTGCTACCAAGGTTTAGACGTGATGCAGAATCGCTAATCTGCAGTCAAAATAAGCGTTTTTCCTTTGCCGTTTTACTTGACTTAGTCCTTTTTTACTCTTAGTAGGGTTTAGAAAAACGCTAAAATCACAATCAAAGCAATCGCAAGCTCCATCTGCAACACGTAGATACATACATTACAAATATAATTGAAGTGACCGTTTGTAATGTTATAATAACAGCTTTATACAAAATGTAAGTTTATAATAATATACTATACAGTCGGTAATTGCTGTTACCTGACCCACCCTACACCTACATTACAAATATATTTGAAGTGACCGTTTGTAATGTTATAATAACAGCTTTATACAAAATGTAAGTTTATAATAATATACGGTACAGTCGGTAATAGCTGTTACCTAACCCACCCTAAAAACAAACGAATTTGAACCCTCTGTCTGTAAAATTAAGGATTATTTAATTTGTATGAGTTTAGCAGACAAGCGATACTCAATGAACAAATACAGATACGCAAATTTGATCTATAAAACGTTAGCGTTAGGATATTTATAACTATTTCATATGCAATTTTGATTTTAAATATTGCCATCTTTTTCCAGGGCATTAGCCAATGGTATATGTGTGAGTGGGACGGCAGCTGGTAGCTTCGTATTCCCGATGCTGATTGAGAAACTTGTGGACATGTATGGACTACATGGAACGGTCTTATTATTGGGTACGTAGAGAACAATGAGGGCTACCGTTTTTGTCCTCACCAGTTGGCGCCACTGATGAGTAAGATTCATAAATATAGCTGTAAAACGTTGGTATAACGCGCACGGAAGGAAAGTTTGAATTAAGATCATTTCTAATGCCGTAGAAGTGCGATTTAATAAAACAGCGAGTATCTATGCTGCAGTTTTGCGTAGCCTGCCAATTCAAGCAGTGGTTTGTCTGCCATATTTGGAAAATATACACAACAATAAAAAATACATTTCTTTGTTTTTGACACCGCCTTCCGAAATTGAAGTAATTTTTCACTTTATAGGTAGTGTTTTATTTGGAAGTCGGTTATTTTTTTGTGCATTTTTTTTTTACTTTTTATTGGTACATTATGGACAAGTTCTGAACTCGTTGCTGAGTACTACTTTGGTACTCAATTGAATTAAGTTTTTTTTTGTTTTTAATATTGTGTTAAAATCATTTGTTTAGTTTAAATATTTAAGTTAAAACTGTATTGATTTTTGGTCAGTGAATAAAGGCTTTTATTATTATTATTATGGACAAGTTCTATAGTAAAGTTCATGTCTGCGTACCCGTTTAGAGCATACCGGCGTGATGTTATGTTATGAAATGGTGTAAGCAATAAACAGACATGCGATTGCAGCAATCCCGCCACATTTATTAAAGAGTTCTGTTGTATATCGCCGAAGTTCTTCATCCGAACTTCACCAAATTTATATGGGTCACCGGGCAAGTACCATTTCATACACTCAAATTTTCAAAATCGGTTCACAATTTACGGAGAAATCGGCGAACATAGGAACATAAAAAAAATACAAATAGTATCTCCACCTTTTTGGAAAGTCGGTTAAAAATTGGTTGAACGGACTGTAAATGAAATTAATTAATAAAAAACATTTTTTAAAACAAGCTTTTTTCCTATTCTTCTCAGCAAACCCTTTCATTTGATATCCATATCATGGCAGTGACCAAAAAATAACTAGTCCGTCATCTTGGGCCGTCCACCATATTGTATTT
Organism: Orthosia gothica; assembly: GCA_949775005.1. Taxonomy (NCBI): domain Eukaryota; kingdom Metazoa; phylum Arthropoda; class Insecta; order Lepidoptera; family Noctuidae; genus Orthosia; species Orthosia gothica. The sequence goes on along the minus strand of OX459034.1, from coordinate 61,070,867 downwards.
AGAATGAAACTAAATGTTTATGCAAAATTTCATCTTAATCGGTGGAGGATAACTGTTTTAAAATTCAGTTGCAAGATTTGACCCATACATTGCAAGTTATGTAAAAGCTTGTAATAAAAAAAAGAGATCGTTGAGGTATATTTCCAATGTTATTTCAATAAATTTTGAGAACTTGGCCCTTTTTTTGAGAATTGACGATGACTTACTTTGAGAAAGATGTTAATTTTCATGGACAGAACCAGTTTTAAAAATATTCCTTTACGCCCTGTAAATAAGATCTATTGGCCATAACGCTTCTTTGAGAACTTTTGCGTGTGTTCTGCAGGAGGAGGCATGTTGCACGTGTGTGTGTCAGCCACACTGTACCGGCCGGCGCCCGTCAGCTTCAACACGTCAACACTGGCCGACAGGACCCCCGCCACCACCACCACCACGGAACACACCACGCTGCTGCATGACATACAGGAAGGTAACCACTTTCACATAATGGTACAAGACAAGGGAGCGCCATCTATTGGCGAGAAGAAGCAAATTAGTAGTAGCTAGTAGCGCCATCTCGTATCAAATACCAGAATTTATCTGCTCGAAAATCATTCTCAGCCGAACATTCTGGAATGTTCTCATCGCGTCAAGATCACATAATGTGACATAGTTTGAAACAAGACAAGTGAGCGCCATCTATTGGCGAGAAGAAGGAAACTGGTAGCAGCTAGTAAAGCCATCTCGTATCAAATAGCAGAATTTATCTGCTCGAAAATCTTTCTCAGCCGAACATTCTGGAATGTTCTCATCGCGTCAAGAATGTTCTCGAAAGTTTTTTTTTTAAATTTCTTTCTCATCCGAACAATCTGGAAAGTTCTCGTGGCATTAAGAACAGTCCGAAATGTTCCAGAAACGATGTCTTGTGTGTGTTGAATAAATGTTTTCTATTCTATTCTATGATTTCATTCATAGTTAATTGTCCATGTTTATGTGTCTTCACCCGCAGACCAGGGTATCATGTTCAAGTCAGACTCCACCAAAGACAACCGTCTCCAGAGCCTGTTCCAACCGGAGACCGAGCTGAGCCTCAACCAGAAGAACTTGATGCTCAATGAAGACGCCAAGAGGACCGGTCTGATCACTGAGATTATGCATCCCAGTCTCATCGAGGTACGTAATAGTGATATTATTAAATTTAGGAGTCCCCAATCCCCAATAGGGGTAATTCCTGGGTAAAAAATAATAATTCTATTTAGTCCGTCAGTTAGTGTATAAAAAAATATTGGACACGTATTTTTTCTTAATCAAATCAATAAAAGTTTACGAAGATAAAGCGCATCAAAGTTCAGGCATGGGTGACGCACTTTTAAGTAAGAAGTATACAAAAACGCGACGTCACGCAAAACATGTTAGCTCTGAACCATTGAGATAGGAAATATATGGAGGCGCCGCAATGTTCTATACATACGTGGGACACTCAGAAAGTTTTGCGAAACTAAAAAAAATTGTTCTATACGTACATATATTTTTATTAAATCTTTTCAAAGTACTTTCCACCAGCCTCTATACAAAGATTCATGCGCCTAAACCAGTTTTCAAAACACTTTTGCCAGTCCGCCGCAGACACCTCGTTTACAGCCTGCTCGAACGCAGCCAGCGCATCTTCCGGCGACGAAAATTGTATCCCTTTGAGCTGATTTTTTATTTTTGGGAATAAAAAGAAGTCACACGGTGCTAGATCAGGGCTGTAAGGAGGGTGACCCAGGAGTTTGACTGGCGTGCTGTCCAGGAAGTCCCTCGTTTTGAGTGCGGTGTGCGCAGGTGCATTGTCGTGGTGGAGCAGTAGCCCGCGGAGCCCTGTGTTTGGTCGCTTGTTGCTTATAACAGAGAAAACTTCTGGCAAACATTTGGTAGTATACCATTCGGCATTAATGCTTCTTTGATCCCGTAAGGGAATTGATACCAAGTGGCCAGTCAAATTAAAAAAGCTAGCGATCAAAATCTTACCCCCGCTTCTAGATCGCTTCACTTTGGTAGGCGTTGGCTCATTTTGAAACACCCAAACAGTCGACTGGCGCTTGGTTTCTGGGTCGTATTGATAAATCCAGGACTCATCACCTGTAACGATGTCGTAAACACGCCGAGACGAGCCTGCTTCAAATTTGTTAAGCATATCACGGCACCATTCCACCCGGGCCTGCTTCTGAGCATCGGTGAGGTTGTGCGGCACCCAGCGTGATACTATCCTCCTCACGCGAAGATGGCTGTGTAGAATCTCGTGAACGCTTCCCGATCCAATCTTCAATATGTGTTGAATCTCCTGATATGTAATTCGCCTATTGTCTTGGATTAAATTTTTCACTGCTAGCACGTTTTCTTCGGTAACAGCCGTCAAAGGGCGACCGCTTCTTTCGTCATCCCCCAAAGTTGGTCGACCGCGCTTGAATTCGTTATACCAACGATACACGGTTGCCTTGGAAGGGCCTTCATCCATGAATGCCATTTGAAGTCTATCGTACGATTCATCCGGTTTCAGGCGACACTTGAAATCGTATAAAATCATAGCTCTAAAATGTTCCCGGCGCAGATCCATATTTCAGTGAGACACAATACTTTGAATTAACTCGCAAAAAATGTGGAGGGAAATTTTGAAATTGGAACTTACTTATTTTTACTTATAAATAATCATATTTTCGAAAAACATTATAACTGGCCAGTCTCCCATATATAAAAACTTTTTTTCGCAATACTTTCTGAGGGGCCTGGTACATTAGCTTATACAAATATGAGTGAAATACGATACAGAATGTGAAACATCGTTTTGTTTCATTCTTTCTAATGTAGTAATCGTATTTGATGAAAGAGACAACAGTATTTCAGTTGTTGCTCATTTTGGCAACATTTTGTCATGACGTAGTGACGGTTGTAGGTACGTGCCATATTCGCCATTTTATGTGACGAATTTTGTGGTTGTGTTCGTGGTATTCCTGCTGTCAAATGGTTGTTTACATATTGTATTATTGAGATTTGTGAGTGTGTGTGTGTTGCTTGATTGACACAACCTTAGAATCGGCGGCCATTTTATGAGACATTTTGAGGTTTAGGTAGGCACGTTTTTTTCGTAGGTATTTCCAGTCCATATTATTTAGTATGTCTATGCTCTGAACGGGCACGAGGTTGTGCTCGCCCTTATTTACTCTGGTCACTGGCACTCAACGTGAAGTTAGAAAATTTGGTTCAAATAAATTGCACTAGATGGCGTGTTAAGCTTGAATTCGTTATTAAGGTGAAATATTTAGATTTTCTAGAGACGAACTTTAAAAATGTATATTATTGCTTAATTAACTCTCCCAAGCACAACATTTAGAAATATTGGTCTTTCAATTCGCATTTCAAAGGTTATTTGAATGTATCATTTAAAATTGATTCCAATAGATGGCGCGGTTTTTACATTTCTGAGGCATCCACTCAGTTTTTTTAATTTGTTTTGAAACACATTTTGGTACAATGAAACTGTAACAACGTGCAAAAAAAATCTATAAAACAAATCGTCCCTGTATAAAAAAAGTATTCATGAACTGAATAAACCCTTTTACTTGCAAGGCGCTGCTAACGCCATCTATATCCGTGGAAAGGCAACGAACGCGATCGATGTTCTTTGAAAAATTTGCAGTCTAATCAGACGAAAAACGCTAGTTACGTCGGCACAGTTTCTTTGAATGTGATGAGGCATCTATGCTAGTATTATATTATCTGTGCTCTGGTAGTCATTCTATAGGGAAGTTGCTTGTTTTTTTTTTGCAAAAAAGGCTCGTTGTTTTACAGGTCGCCCGACAACAACTGCAATCACAGCATTCTGATTCCGAGGACTCTGAGGGGCTAGACGTCTTGGGAGTCGTGGGTAAGTGTTTTTCTTCTTCCAATGTTAGTCTCATCAGTCAATACATAAATATACACACATGCACATACATAAACTCTTGCCTTTTTGCAAAGAAAATTTGGTTCAAATCATTATCACTAGATGGCGCCATATGCACCGATTTGTTATTGAATTGTGTGTAAAATAAAGATTTTCTGGAAATGAACATAAAAATTGTATGTTTTTGTTTAATCAACTCTCCTTATCACAAAATTAAGGAATATTGGGGTCTTAATTCACATTTCAAAAATTATTTGAACGGATCAGTTAAAATTGATGCCAATAGATGGCAGAGTTTTAAATTTCTGAGGCATTCCACTCGATTGTTTAAATCTGTATTGTGATACATTTTGGTGCAATGAAATTTAAAAACGTGCTATTAAAATACTATATAAGAAAGGGAACTAATTTTTTGAGCTGTTATTTAAATATTCGAGATGTTATTATGATCAGTTGAAAAACATATTGAGCAGTTATTTAATTTAATGGCGATTGATTAATTATTGCGACGGTAAAACATGGACAGTAATAAAAAGCAATTTGTCGGTTATTTTATCATACAATGTCAATTCTAAAAATAATTGAGCAGTCCAATAACTGAATGAGCGGTAAAAATGATGGATTGAGCGGTTTGATAAATAGTTCGGCAGATCATAGCGAGCGGTAACACCCGAACTCAAATTCATTGAAATTGAAAAGAGATGACGGGAGCTGAAGTGAGCGAACTCAGCTCCCGTCATCTCGTTCGTGTTAGGTTACTTTAGACCCTGCAGACAGAAATAAGAGCTCCGCGCAGCGGGGCTCCGTCGACTTTGTTGCTTAAATTCTAATCGTACTTGCACCTATTCTATGTTAAAACCAACGTGAACATTAAAACAATAAATGACGGTCAACGAATCAGTCCAAGAGCGAGCGAAGCGAGCTCGTGAACTTAGGGCACCCCGACAGGTTAGGTTCGAACGAGATGACGGGAGCTGAAGTGAGCGAGCGAACTCAGCTCCCGTCATCTCGTTCGTGTTACTTTAGTTTAGACCCTGCAGACAGAAATAGGAGCCCCGCGGCAGCGGGGCTCCGTCGACTTTGTTTATAAAATAATTAATTTTTACCGCCCATTTAATAATTTTCCTGCTCAATTATGTATTCACTGATCCATTTCATTATTTATATTACTCATTTTTGTTTACTGCTTAGTTTTAACTGCTGAACTAGTTATTAAATGTACCATTTATAATTTTTAACTTACCAAAACCTTATTTACAACTGCCTCTTTAAATCAGTGCCTAAAAGAAATCGTCACTGTATTTCTCGGATCAAATAGACTTTTTATTTGATCTGAGCTGTACTTATTTAAAGAAAAAAATGTTCACGAACCGGATAAATCCTTTTACTTGCAAGTCGCTGTCATAGGGTCATAGTATATATTTTTCATTTTCAGTTTATGGAATATCTTTTAAATTGGTCCAATATTGGAGGAGGAAATAGTCAAGAGCCAAACCTCGAATTATGACTTTTTACTAAGAAAATTCAGTCGGCCCTCTCTGCCCATATTTCCTCTTAAGTCTTTAGCGCAAATCGGCCTTAAAGGGACACTGTATCTAGGTAAAATATCTGTTCCAGGTTTACCAAAAGAGGTAGCTCGTCTGCGCCTGCGTCCTACTCGCTCGTCCTCTATACTGCATTCGGTTGAAGACCTGTCGACTGACAGTACCTGCGTGTACAAAGCGAGGCGGAACCTAAGCAGGTAACAAAAATCATGATTTACTTCGAAAATATTTCCAAAAAAAATAGCCAGGGTGTTAAAGGATAACCAACAGAACCAATTTTAAGCATTTTTGGAATTTTTGTCTGTGTATCTGTTTGTCAGTTTATTTGTGCACGCAACACGTAAAATGTACGAAACCAATGTAGATAACTTTTTATATATAAAATTGTGCGTAACTTGAAGTATAACTTAGTTTTTATTTCATCGCAATCGGTTCACTCTATCAAAAGTTAAATGAATTTTAGTGTTCAAGAAATAAAATATTCAGATACCCGGACAGTTGAACTCGATATTCGCTAGATGGCGTTGTGCATTTAAAGTCATTTGATTCTCCGCGAAAGAATGAATCTGAAAAAAAAATTGGTAGGTAGGTAGGAAGGTAAGTAGGTTAGAAAGGTAAGTAGGGTAGGCGCGGGCACAAGAAAGTTATTTTACGCTTTGAAGTGTTTTGTTTTGGCAGTCGGTTTTTTGTTAAAACAGTTTTTTATTTATCTCCTTTTAGTTTTGGTAGGTCCCTTACCATGAACATCATTTATAGCCAAAGTACATCTCATGACGATTCCAATAAGTTTAAAATCGGAGTTCCAGTGCCTACCTTCCGGCTTCATCATTAGATCAGTTTAATGGTACCATTTTCATCAGTACCATTTACATATTTGCTTCATAATCGGTTAACTATTCAAGATATCTTATACCCGTCGTGACATCTTTAGCAATAACGAGTTCCAGTGGCCATCTGTGGTCTTCTTCATCAGTTCGACTTCACCAAATGATACTTTCTGTGTGCAAATGATTGCATTGTTGACGAAAATACTAAAATCGTAATATGTATGCCTATAATATTTGAGGAGTTCCCTCGATTTCTCCAATATCTCATCATTAGACCCTGACCTGATAACCATGGGACCATCTGGGCAGTATACCCTTTCAAACAAAAAAATAATTTTTCAAATCGGTTCAGGCGTCTTTGACTAATCGGGCATAATACATTAAAAAAACTGACGAATTGAGAACCTCCTCCTTTTTTGAAGTCGGTTAAAAAGTATTCTGTGGTCGCACAGTACCGATCAGTGTGGCGATTCTTGGGGGAGGCATATGACCAGCCGTGGACGTGTTTTTATTCTCTCATGTATTTGTTTTATTTTTTTAGGGTTCCGTACCCGAAGGGTCCAAACGGAGCCCTATTGCTGTCTCACACGTGTCCGTCAGCAGCAGTGGTGGCCCAGTGGTAACGGCCGAGACTTACGTGTCGTAGGTCGTGGGTTCAAACTAAGGCAGGCGCTTTACTTTGTGTAAATTATTTCAGGCGGTACCCCGAGCAAAACGCCGCGCAAGCCGTTTTTTGTGCTGTTTTTAGGAGCTATCTACTCTTTATTTAAAAAGAAATATCAATTAATAAAAATACATATTTTTTTTACATAATATTGATTCCAAAATGGTAGGTTTAGTTTTTTTTTAAATGTTGTATATATTTTACTAACCTCCTTCCAAAAAAACATAAAAATGAGAAATAATTATTGATATTATGCATCTCCTCGTAAAGTGTTCATTAATTATTTTTTGTACTAACACTAATGGATAGACAATTTAATAACGAATATTTTTGTAGATATTTTTTTTTCAAAAAACCGAAATTCGATTTTATAAAGATTTTATTCTAAAATCTGGGCGTATTCACTACTGTAATGCATGCGCCACCAGTGCCGCTAGACCAATAGGAATGCTCATATCTCATGCCGATTTTTTGGTCAGGGTACCGTCTTCATCACCACCGATCTCAAAACCATGAAGGAAAACATCGTGAGGCAACGGGCATACCTTAGAATCAAAAATACGAAGATATGACATTCACCAATCCGCACTGGGCCCGCGTGGTGGATTACGGCAGTGAGAACATTAAAAGGCTGAAGATGATGACGTGTCCGTCTGTCTGTCTGTCCGTCGTCTGTCACACATTTTCTACCGAAAAACTGCCGATTGACCTTTGAACTTGAAATTTGGTGATAATGTTTATTATTACGTATAGATAAATTGGCACGGAACCCTATATGTGCGAGTCTGACACGCACTTGGCCGGTTATTATTTTTGCTGTTTTTTTTTAATCGTTATGTGCCTATGGTACATATGTGCTAAATAAAATTTATTTTCTTTTTTTTTCTTTCGGCTGAAATTATTAATATGAAGTGATAGCGTTTGTATGTATAAATAACTAGATAAATAAAAAAAATAAAAAATAAAAAAAAAATAAAAAAAAAAATGTATGTATGTCCGCAGCAAATCGCTGTACATCCGTCCGCCGCCGAGCCGGCTGATCCCGAGCAAGCTGGCCGAGCCCATCGTCATCAAACAAGAAGAGGTGCAGAAGGAAGACGTCCAGATCCAGAAGAAACGCTCAGGTTGCGTCGAGGTCATCTCCAGGTCAGTTTATTTATATATTGTTGTACTTTAAAAAAAAAACGGCTATACGGCATTAAATATGATGACAAAAAATTATTCTATAATCAGGAGATATTGGACACGTAACGAGAGCGCTTATTCAGAGTTCTTTAACGTACTCAAACGTAAAAGATCTCTTATGTCAAAATGTATACAAAAAAAGAGGTTTCTCCTTACCGTCACCAGACGGTATCCACGTATCCAGTTACAATACAAATTGACGTTTACGTTATCGTGATTGAGCGTGAGTAAAAACTCGCAGTAAGGCCTCAGAACTTTAGTACACTTTTTACTCATAAGTGACGTCACAATCACAAGTCCCTACTCCTGAACTTTGATGCGCTTTATCTTAGCATTTTTTTATTAAGGGTTTGATAAACCATAAAATACTTGTCAATTATTGTTATTATAATCTAACTTATTGAATATAGTTTTTTTTTACACAGGAATCATCCCTATTAATTACCTACATTAGTTAAAAATACACACAAAAGATTTGGAGATTTTTTCCCTTTTCATAAAAAAGGGGGAAATCTCCGACCAGACGGGTGTTGTGTCTGGTCCGGACTGGCCACCGGTTAATGTCGGGATGTTGTATGTGTTCAAATCGCGCCGAAACCTTTGCTTGCGCGATGCAGGATTTGTGTGACGTCATGTCATTAGTTCGTAAGTGGCGGCGTTGCTGCCGCTACAAATTCACAATTCCTCTCACAAAATGATTTGATTTTCATGATTTTATTTATTGATTATGAATGAATGTAATGAAATGTAATTGTAATGACCTGTTTACCTAATTGACATATTTTAAATTGATTTATTTTTTTAATGTAATCTATTGACATGCCACCTTAATTGTATTATTTTATTTATTATTTATTGTTGCTTGCTTATGCTAATTTTGTACGCCAGATATTGGCAAAACATAGTGCACATATTTTAACAATATACCAACTGTAACCTTACCTATGTTTTACAAAATAAATGATTGATTGATTGATTGAAAACTCCAGACATATCTACAGATGATTACGATGATGGGGACTCCCTTTTCCACACTTAGACTCTCATTTGGTCCGTTGTACTGGAGGTTCTGGCTAACAAAGCCAGCCTAGCACCGCCCAAAAGCTCAGAAGCTACCTGGGATATTCGCAGGCTTTGCGGCGCGGCCTCTCTGTTCCAAGGATTTCTTCACGTTGAGAAGCCACGGCCTCGCATTCGAGGATGACGCGGGCGGCAGATCCCTTGGCGTTAAAGCAGCCCCTGTAAAGAAGACTGTCTGTGGCACCTGCATTAAAAAGATGTTTGTTTAGGGGGTTATGGTTTTTTGGTTAATCGCGAGTATGCATTCGGTATAGCCAATTTTGACTGTCAATTCAGTCTGTTGCCCGTGATCATCTGTTATTATGAAGTTGGGTCGACCTTTGGCGAATCCACTCACGAATTTGTGAGAAAGGCAGGGGGAGAAGTGGGCCTACCACTATCGTATCGGAGCCTCTCTTCGCAAGTTCATCAGCGGCATTATTGCCTAAGGAGCCACTATGCCCTTTGATCCACCAGAGGATAATATGATTGGACGTCGATATACTCTCCAGGGCTAGATGAATTCAAAGATTAGTTTGTTGTTAGTTTTATTTTCTAAAGCTTTGAGCACAGCCAGACGGTCAGATAGGAATTTAATGCCGTAGTTCTGGATGCCTAAGCGCTTTACTGCTGTTGCGGCTTGTGTTAAGGCAACACATTCACATTGAAAGATCGAACTGTGTGCAGACATACAAATACAATCGTCTTTCATTCGTCAACGAAAATATCCCAGTCAGAGAAACGCGTCGTAGAGATCGTTGAGTGCAGGGAGAGTGTGAGGGGCAGCGGACTGGGCTCGCGCAACATTGATGTGGCACACAGACGCGGTGGAGATACTTACGAACTATTGACCTAACATCACCCAAAATGTTGAATCGCGCAAGTACAGTTTTTGGTGCGATTTGAACACTTACAACAGCCCTTTGTGCCTATTGGCCTTGTTTGTTCTGTCTCCTGCTTGATATGGAGAGCAGTAGAAATTTTAATTTTTTCCTACTCCTCCGTTATCCTTTTCTGATTAATTTCGTTGCGGGATCCAAGACAGTTATTATTCGCCGGGACTTCGTCGAGCTTCATTACCTCGGCGCTTTTCTGGTGGTCGCCACTGTTGATTCTGGCTTTCAGGAGTTGCAGTGGTGTGGGAATAGTGCGGTGGCATTGCGGCGCTTTCCACTCGCCACATACAACCTAGTGACCGAGGATTTTTTTTATGTCTCTCACACAAAATCCTGCATCGCGCAAACAACTTCCAGCGCGATTTGAACACTTTCAACAGTCCATCAAAAATCCTTAGGCAGTTGTCCAGGAGATAACACCCGTCTGGTCGGAGGATTTTTCCTTTTCTATGATGATTTGCTGGGCTTGCCATACTGTTCAAATTCCTCTACTTAAATTTTCTTAATATAATATCTAGTGACGAAGTGCTCCTGATTATCCCGCAGGTACCTCGATGTGTCTCTGCTGAAGTCATGGCGCTTCGGGCTGCTGTGCGCGTCGGTAGCGCTCATGTCGTGCGGCTCGCCCTACGCGCTGTACTACCTGCCCGCGTACACCGTCGCCGCGGGCCACAGCAAGTCAGCTGCAGGTATGTGGAACCTTACTTGAGAAAATAATGTTTCACCATACTTACTTCCACCTACTTTCTACCACCCCTTTAGGATAATTTCCAGGATGAATACTATTCCATATCATTTCCAGGGTCTCAAATTATCTCCATACCAAATTTCATCTAAGTCGGTTCAGCTGTAGGGATAGGTGTAATTGAGTACACGAATTGATGTATAATACCCGTGTTTATTAGCAAACCATTGAATATATAGACTTAGGCTACTTACACATACAAACATAGACATAGTTCTATAACACCCACACTACACCTCCCACATAATAAAATAAAAAAAAAATACAAATGTTTTTTTTTTTATTCACATACTCTAATGTTTTAAACTAGGTATACAGACACTATAAAAATATCTACTAGGTACAATATAACTTAGTTCTATTCTTATGCACTACATCAATGTTACCTTTTCTTATTATTTCTACGTTTGGTGCTAAGTCCCTTACAACTACATAGGGTCCAGAATAAATGGGACTGAATTTGTTTCCAGTTTCTTTTTTTACAAGGATTTGGTCATTTGGTGTATAAGTGATAGGCCTCATATTGGAATCATAATGTTGCTTGCGCAATGTTTTTCGTTGAATCAAGTTATTTCGTGCTTCAGACTGTGACACCTGTAATCTATATTTCAATTCAAGCCGGTAACTCTCATGATTATAAAGTGGTTCAATTGACTTTGATAAATTATTAGGCAAATTACATTTTTTCCCATATACCAATTCAAATGGAGTATGGTTTGTTGCACTATGCACCGAAGTGTTATATGAGAAGCACCAATAGGGTAACCATGAACTCCATGTTTCAGGATGATTATCCGTCTGGATTCTCAAGAATGCTCCTAGATGTTTATGAGCATTCTCCAACGCACCAATACTTTCGTGATGGTATGCCGTGGAGTTAAGCTTTTTTATATCTAGTAATTTACATACCTCCGTCATTGTTGCGCTGATAAACTCTGCTCCTCGATCGGTCGCTATAGTGTTTGGAACACCATACTTTAGGATAACATTTTCTACAAAGGCTTTTGCAACATCTTCTGACTTTTTAGAAACAAGTGGACAAGCGATAATATATTTGGATAATTCACATTGTGTGGTTAAAATATACGAAAAATTATACCTATCCTTATCTAAGGGTCCTACTATATCTAGATATACCTTCTGAAAGGATGTATGAGCAGTAGTCGTCACTACCATCGGCTCTTTATTGTATATGCTATGTTTTTGAATCTGGCATTTATGACATTTCTTCACAAAATCATGGACATCTCGTTCCATGCTAGGCCAGAAATAATATTTACGAATATTATTTAACATCCGTCTTATACCCGCGTGGCCACTCGTGGGTAAAAGATGAAAGTCGTTAATTATGACTCTTCTGTCATCTTTGTCATCTATTCTTTCTACGTCTTTTAATACACATAACCTTGGTCCGGACCATTTTGCATCTTTCTTTACCTCGGATATCAACTTCTCAATAAAATAATTATTTGTGCCATTTTTAATGAAATATATCTCCTCTATATCATTAATATTACAATATTCCCTGAACTCCCTCGCAAATGCGGCTGGCGTCATCTGCGATCGGGATGCTGGGTTTATAAACAATGTCATCCGAGCCGGCACATAACACAATGTATTCTGACTACTTAACCTTACATTATTATTTTCGTCTCTTAATTTAGCCCACTTATTACTATCTACAAATCGTATCTCAACAGAGTCCTTCGGCTTACTATGAGTTTCCACAACTTTTGGTTGATCAGGCCAAATGTCTGTGTTAACCATATCTTCCGAAGAACTGCTCTCCAATAACTTCCGCTTTTGTCCTCTAGTCATAATGTTTACAACACACTCATGCATTTCTTTCAGTTCCTTCGATGACACACATACTCTCGATAATGCGTCTGCAGCCACATTACTTTTACCTGGCACATATTCGATATCAAAATCGTACTCATCCAAAACCAATCTAAACTTTAATAATCTACTAGAAGGATCCTTCAAATTGAATAAATAAATTAGAGGTTTATGGTCTGTAAAAATCTTAAATTTGCGACCATACAAATATGGACGAAAATGTTTAATACTCCACACTATAGCTAATAATTCTTTTTCTATAGTGGGATAGTTTCTTTCAGCTTTATTTAAACTTCTGCTTGCATAAGCAATTGGCCTTCCATCCCGATTAGACAATACGGCGCCTAACGCGTATCCTGATGCATCTGTTTGTAGGTTGAATATATTGTCACTAGAAAAACATGGGTATTGCAAAACGGGGGCGGATATCAAACGCTGTTTTAATGCATCAAAGCTCACTTGGCAGTCTTTATCCCATTTAAATGTTACATTTTTCCTACTCAAATTATTCAAGGGGTGAACTATATCTGCAAAATTTTTAATAAACTTTCTATAGTAATTGGCAAACGCTACGAAGCGTTTTACCTCATCTGCCGTTTTTGGAATGGGATAATTTTGCATAACACTAATTTTGTCCGGGTCTGGTAAAACTCCATTGCCAGAGACCACATGACCTAAATATAACATATCCTTTTTCAAAAATACACACTTGGACGGATTCAATTTAAGATTCACTTTCCGAAGTCTTTCAAAAACGTCAATTAAATTTTTATTATGTTGACTGAGACAACTTCCATACACAATTAAATCGTCTTGATAGACGAGGCACTTTTCAAAATTAAGACCTGCCATTGCCATTGCCATTGAAAATGAGCTAGGACTTGTTTTAAGCCCCATGGGCATCCTAGTCATTTGATATTGCCCAGAACCAAATGCTGTATATTTCCTACTATTGGGGTCTAAACCTACATTATAATATGCTTGATGGAGATCTAAGTGTGAGAAGTAGATGCATCCTGATAACGAGTCTAAAATTTCTGTAATGTTAGGAAGAGGGAAGTTATCATTTTCAATATTATTATTCAGTTTGCGGTAGTCAATAACTAATCTCCACCTCTTTTGTCCATTAGCGTCTAATTTCTTGGGTACCAGCAAAATTGGGCTAGACCAATCACTTACGCATGGCTCTATAATGCCGTCGGCTAACATATTTTGGAGTTGTTTATGTACCTCATCTTTCTGTGAATGAGGTAACCTATATGGTTTAACAAATACGGGCTCTGCATTAGGCTTTACGCGAATAGAATGTTGATAAATATGCGTAGTTGTCAGTTTATCCCCCGGTAAAAAGAATATATCAGCATATTTGGCGCATACTTTTTCAATTGTTATCTGCTCTTCTTCATTTAAATGTTTTATATTCAGCAGTGTAAACATTTTTTTAACGCGGGCCGCATTTTTTTCGCATTTATCAAAACTGCAAATATTGTAATCCGACGCGCTGTGTATAATGGGGTCTATTTTATCTAGAGTTAACTCATTCTCAGTTGTGTTAAGTATTCTTACAGGTATTTTTCCACTAGTGGGCTTTACTAAGGTGCTAGCTATAAAAACACCTTCGCTGCATTCAGAAGTACAAACTACACATTCTTCTTTTACATTAGTTTGTATAAAGTGGATTGACTCCGATCTGGGAGGTATAATAAACATTTCTTTTTTACTATTAGATATCTTAATAGACAACGTGATTGGATTACCATTTAAAGTGTGCAAAGATAAACTATTATTCTTGTAGTCTAATAACGCTTTATGTTTTCGCAAGAAGTCGTCACCGATGATTCCATGCGCCTTACATGGCAAAGAATTAAAAACAATAAACTTATGCCTAAACGTTGCATAATCTGTTACTAAGTCTAAATAAACGTAACCTAAAGATTGAACTTTGCCCCCAAGTCCATTAATCTCAATACTCTCTAAATGGCATGGAATATTTTGTTCGGCAAGATGTTTATATTTGATGGCTGAAATTGACGCACCCGAGTCAAGTAACCATCGGAATGGGCTACCATTTACAGAAAACTCGACAACCATGTTATTATCACATGACAACATATAATGTTTAGGCACGAAAAAACTGATTTTTGGATTCTTCATTTTTAGGTGCATCCTCGGTCATAATATGCATAGCTTCCGAATTACGTGTCCACTTGTTTCGGTTATTATGAAAAGAAGACCTACCTCGATTCGATCTTCTCGAATTCCGCCACGATCCTCGTGGTGCACGACCACGCCCTGGGTCCTGGATGGTCTCATTACGGTCACCCCAACGCATTTGACCCTGGTTTGAGCGGCCTCTAAACGCTCGTCCATGCTGACCTCTAAAATAATTATTAGAAGCACGCCTGTAATTATGTCGATTGTTTTGATTAAAAGCCATAATCTCACCTGATGAAGTCGAAGGCATCGAAGTCTCTTCATCCACTGCTGCTTGAACTGCATCTTTGAGGGATTCAAAATTTCTTGCGGCTATGATAGTGCTTAATCGACGGTTTCGCAATCCGTCGGCAAACCGTTTGATGGCTTGTTTCTCATTAAGCGGTTTCAATACCTGGTAATTACTGGATTTCCCTTCGGATTGCGCTATCGTCAAGTCCACAAACATCTCAGTAATGGCTTTTCCGTACTCATCAATTGACATTTGCTTTTGGCAGAAAGAATGTAGTTTGCTCTGTATTGCCGTAGCAGACTTTGTTGGCAATAATTGAACCCGCATATCGTGTAATAGATCCTTAACTGAGTCATAATTTGATGCTAATTTCAATTTTGCAGCCTGAGACAATCGACTTTTCAAAACGAATGTAATTAATTGTTCTTGCGACTGACTATCTAAAATAGAACTGTAATAATCGATCCCATCGATTAACTGCTTAATACCTAACTCGTCACTTGTCATGACGGGCAACAAATTCAGTGCTATCTTAAGATCAAATTTGGCCATTTTAGCTATTTTTCCTTCGTCCTCACTTAAACTTTCTAAATCTGAGTTACTGTAACTACTTCCTTTTTCACATAACTGTTTTATTTCTACGAATAATTCATCTATCTTATAACGTAACTCATTTATTAGTATTAACTCCTCATTTTTGAAGTCTTTTACGTTAGCTTCTATTTCTTTACAATAATTTTAAACGAATAAAATAAATTTATCGATTCTTCTAATTTTCTACTACATACCTTAAATTCTAATCTTCGCTCAGGACCTATTTTAATTAAATATATACGTATTTTGCGTAACTCATTATATATGTTATCAAATTTCTTAGCCATAAGACACTATTTTAATCGTATTGATTTTGACGTCACTGCATACTTTAGAATTTGTCTTAAACAGTCTCTACATAACAGTACATTTAACTTAATTTCTTCCCGAATATCTTGCGTACACAATCACTTTAGTTCACTGATTTACACTGACATTCACTTTCTGCTGCTTTCGGAGTGGCCTGGCCGCGACCTCGTCCGGACAATCGCATGCCCCTGAACGCCTGGTGGTTGATCTCCTGACGCATCCAACGAGTATGGCATTTTTTATATGCCTTAAATCCCAAGTATAGAAGCACTGCACCCATGAAACAGATAATTATTATTATTATTATTATTATATACTTTATTCATAATAGTCTGGATGTTCAAATGTTGCCCAATTTCTTGCAAATTCGCACTATTGCCAGCACCAGCTGCGTTTTGAGCTAGAAAAACCTCTTCTTTGGTCTGGTATGATTGACACATTTTGCTTTTCTTAACAATTTCGCACCAATTAATAATGAAGCCAGTTGTAACGCGACACGACCATTATGCGCGGCTTGCCCGAATGTAGGGTCGCCATGTAGGGATAGGTGTAATTGAGTACACGAATTGATGTATAATACCCGTGTTTATTAGCAAACCATTGAATATATAGACTTAGGCTACTTACACATACAAACATAGACATAGTTCTATAACACCCACACTACACAGCAGCGGTTCAAGCGTAATCATTAGGAGTGGATATTGGAGTGGGGTGGAAGCGAGGATCCGATGTAGTGGGCAGTTGTTGGTGATATTTTGGAGGGGAGCGTCGGGGATAGGAAGGTGTAGATTCTCGGGATTATAGGATGGGAAAAAAGTGGGTAGACCCCCACTCATAGAGGGTCACCCGGTGGTTGGTTTCTGTTACGCCTATTTCTTAGGGAATTAGAGCAATAACGGGGTGGCATACACGAGAAGGTGCACCGCCGGACCTGCCTTGAGGATCTACACGACTGTTGCACTTTCCCTCAAGATCCTGGTGGAAGAGGAAGTAGGAGAAAGTATGGATAAAAGATATGTAGTGGACACGCGGTGATCCGGCAGGGAACCAAAGTGGTCGACGTAGCTCGTATAAGCGAACTGAAGGGAAGTGAAGTGGCTTTGGGCTGCCCATATTAGCCGTAGGACCGATGACCGTTGAGGTAGAGGTGATCTTGAGTGGAGACCACGAAATGTAAGGTAGCCAGCCAGTCTCATCCATGCTGCTACCCTGCTAGCAGCTGGATGAGAGTTGCCGAGAATCAAGACAAATGGCGATAGGCTCGCGTTTGGCCACTACCTCACCTGATGGTAAGTGATGATGTGGTCGACGGTGAAGCACGCTTGCCTAGAAGTAACCTATTCTAATGGGAGAGGTCTATGCTCAGTAGTGGACTGTTATAAGCTGATGATGATGAATATATTAGTATATGTATATCAATATGATATAATTCCAGGTCACCTGGTCGCGATCAGCGCCGTGCTGGACCTGTGTGGCCGCCTGGGGCTGGGCTATCTGTGTGACCTGCATCTGTTCTGTCGCAGAAAGGCTTACATCGTCAGGTAAGGAATCTTCCCGATTAACTCAATTTGATCTCAGCTATTCAAATTACAAAGGACAATGGCAAAAGTTTTAGCTGAGATTAAATTCCTACGTAATTCTAAATAACAATTATTACTACACTTACTACTTAACACTTGGCAGAATAAAAATCAAACGGCAACATTATGCTAATGAAAGTTAACGAAAAAATGAAAAAAAAACGAAAGCACGTGATCACTGTACCCACCGTCTTAGGACCTGGAGTCACTTGATGGATGGACAGAGTAGCTTGACGCTTGCTGTTTGTCAAATGCACCTATTTCTAAAAAAACAACTAACTCCAAAACTTTTGTATTGAAGAGGAATTATTGCACAAAAATCGCTATTGTTTTGCTCTTGCAAGATACGTTATAAGCCTGCGGTTTAGGGACTTCCAGATTGGCCAAGCACTGCGGTTCGTGTCCAGGGGGGCAGATGCTCTGCTGGATGAAGTGTAGCAGGATGTGTTTTTCCAAAGTTTACATTTACGGACGGATATCGCGTAGGTACACGTCTTTTTTTATTAAATTCTCTGTATTATTTCTTTTTCAGTATTCTGGTGGCTGGCATCGCAGTCCTGACACTTCCTAGTTTAAAATCTTGGTGGGCTTTAGCTATCGCCTCTGGTGAGTTTTTTACAGTTATGTTTATTACTAGCTGGCCCCCGCGGCTTCGCTCCCTTCTACCACCTACCTATCTACAATACGAATGTGTTTAGAACACAAAAGCTGCTATTGTGACTTAACTATCATAGTTAGATATATTCTCTAGCAGACTATTTTGTAGGTAATAATGAGTACTTTAATCATGCAGTACATTATTTTTATGTATCATCAATAGTTTTCTCAGCGCACGCCAAATAATGAATTTTATAGGCAAAACTTTGCTACTTTGAGTTACATTATTGCAATTTTCATAAGGATCTCTAATTTTTTTGAAAATAAATTATAACCTATGTTTCTTGGGAATAATGTAGCTTTCCAAAGATGAAAGAGTTTTTTAAATCGGTCCGGTAGTTTCGGAGCCTATTCGGTACAAAAAAACAAACAAAAAAATCTTTCCTCTTTATAATATTGGTACAGATTTACATGACTTTGACAATCTCAGGATTCTGGTATCCCAGTCCTTTGAAAGACGTGCGAGGGGCCGAAGCCAACTCGCAGAGGCTTTGTTAGGCATGTATCAGGAAATGTGACACCAACCAACGATTATCTCTATAAGCACTACGCAACTGCACCCAAGGGCAATCCCCGGTTGGTGAATAAGAAGAAAAAAATTATTGGGCTATGGGTCTGGTAGGTTTAGTGGATCGATTGCATAAAACTTACAGACAACCTTTGGATGGACTGAATGAAAGGAGATAGACATTGGGGCTGTCAGTGTACAAAAAATATTTAAATAATTTTTCCATGTTTAGTATGCAGGGGTTTTCGGGGGCGATAAATCGATCTAGCTAGGTTTCATTTTTAGAAAACGTCGTTTATCTATTTCAACCCGAGCAGAGCTCGGTCACCCAGGTACTTAAATATATACGTCGGAAGTAGGAGGGCTATCTTCGGTAAAGAATATACCGTCGGTCTTGTGGGCTTGATGTGGGAAATGCATGCGCAAAGCGGGTAACTTATGCCGTTTTAGAGATTTCCTTTGGCTAAATGACAGTTATTGCATAAAATATGTTGTAAATAATAAATGCACAATTTTTTTTTCGTCAATTTATAAAATGTAAATATTTTATTTTAGGAAAACAAGTTTGGCATTTTTTATCTATGGAATAAATGATTCAAAACAGGGTGGCCATGAATGATGCATCGTGTGACGTTACATTTTAAACAACAAACAAAGAGAGTTGTTCGTCGTAGTTCGCGTCTGTTTATTAAGATATGACGTCATAGCCCGAAATGTCGCGTTTTTTCGCGCGCCTTTCAAATTATTATGGAAAAATTATAATTTTTCTTTTTAACAGTTTGGCTGCCAGAGAACGAGACACAATAGAAAATGTATTGTTTGTCGGGCATCTGGCAGTTAAGGTGTTAATAACGCTTGTTTTAAAAAATATATATTTACAATGCATGTCCTCGAAAAGAGCGGTTTTCCAAGCAGCCAAACTGTGCGGAAAGTATCACTTTTTTTCACTAGTGCTTTTTACTTTCCTGTATTTTTTTAATTTTTAACTCCCACGTCAGCCCGGCGCATAGAGTTTTTATTATTTGAGAAAAGTTTTAAAAATTAGATTATTATTCATATAAAAGGTAAAATAAAACTAATACTTTATTTTAGGCGTTACTCTAGATTTAGATTTTGATCAATAAATTAATTTTAAATATTCATTAAATATGTTTGGCAGAACGTATATTTTGCTCGAGCCTTATTACGTTACGATGTGACAGCTATTCGCACATGCGCAGTAGATATGCCCGAGGAACTAATAGTTAATCTGTGGATATGCTGAACGCGCTTGAATAAGCCCGCCATTTTAGTAATTTAATTTTATTTATTTATTTATTTTCTCGCACAATGCATAGTAAAATTTTGTATGATACACGTACGTAAGATGATTTCCGACTTGTGTCGATTTATCCACTCACTCGCTTCGCTCGCTCGTGAATAAAAATGCCACTCATCGGAAATCACCTACCTTCCGCACTTGTAGCATAAATTAACTATTGTAAGAGGTATAAAACTTGTGGACAAGGCTTTACCATACTATTAAACTGGTTTGCGGGACATTTCTCAATTCTCCATAGCCCAGTTGATAATTGGACGATGGAAACATGTAATTTTCCCCATAGACCAATTGGTCAAATTTCAATTGGTCCATGGAGCACCGACGAATAAAATTTTCATTTTTTTACAATGCTTTTCTGAAATCTGTCAAATAGCCAATTATGGCGGTACCCCGAGCAAAACACCGCGCAAGCCGTTTTTCGTGCTGTTTTTTAGAAGCTTTCTACTCGTTATTTAAAAAGAAATATCAATTAATAAAAATACATTTAAATTTCTACATAATATTGATTCTAAAATGGTAGATTTCGTTTTTTTTAATGTTTTATATATTTCACTAATCTCCTTCCAAAAAAAACATAAAAATGAAAAATAATTATTGATAGCATGCATCTCCTCGTAAAGTGTTCATTAATTATTTTTTGTACTAACACTAATGGATAGACAATTTAATAACGAAAATTTTTGTAGTTTTTTTTTTTTTCAAAAGACCTAAATTCGATTTTATAAAGATTTTATTCTAAAATCTGGGCGTATTCACTACTGTAATGCATGCGCCACCAGTGCCGCTAGGCCAATAGGAATGCTCTCATGCCGATTTGTTGGTCAGGGTACCGTCTTAACAAAGCCGCGGATTCGGCCACCAATCGTTTCGCTTTCCATCAACAAAAACACACTTTTAAAGTTCATACACGCCACCATGGCAACTACTTTTCAACTTTTTCCGTCACAAAAACCCCAAGACGCGCGCTGTTGTATATAATATGTGACACCGCTATGTTAACAACCAATGTTAGACCTTCACTTTCATTGGACATAATAAACACAAAAAAAAACAGAAATCCTGCGTCGTACTGTGCTACTTAAGTTTGGCAATTCTTTGGGCTATGTCGGTAGCCCTGGTTCTCTTAAAATGTATGTAAACTGTTTGAAATGGCCACTTCACCGAAATTTTTGTCATTATATATGGTGTCAATTGGTTGCCAAATGACAGTATGTCTTCGGGATGAGGGTATTGCGAAGACTGTTGTCGCCAATTCTGGGATCCCAACAGACTTAATGAGATAGATGTTCACATTGATTTGTATTGTAATCTTTGTACAAATGAATTGTTATGTCGTGATTATTCAGTAAATGATTATTGTTTCAAAAATTGATCTTGATATTTTTTTTAAATACTTGTGGACAAGGCTTTACTATACTATTAAACTGGGTAGCGGGACATTTCTCAATTCTCCATAGCCCAGTTGATAATTGGACGATGGAAACATGTAATTTTCCCCATAGACCAATTGATCAAATTTCAATTGGTCCATGGAGCACCGACGGAAAATTTTGATGGATGGTTGGATGTGTGTATGTTTGTTACACAATTCCGGAATTTCCGAATTTGGCACAGATTAGGTATCTTATATATAATATAATTAGGTAGATTATAGTCGGGAATAGCACTTTATGTATTTTTTTTGTTGCCCCGTGAACGAAATGGCGGGCTATATTTATGTATTTATGATGTGTCGGCTAGTAAATGAAACCACCGTTGCTATTGGATGCTAGTTTATTACTGAGTAAAGGACACAACTTAACCGTGCAGGCACGCACACATATGTACATACACCTCACTCCTCCAATACTATTTTCAAAACTATACAACAAAACATTAAAAAGTTAGATACAATATTTTGGGTTAAGAAATCACAAACAATAAGAGACGCAGCATACTGCTCATTATATAAATCAATAAACACGCAACATTATTCAGTCTTAACTAGAACCGAATAAGGTGCACTATTTATCTAAGCAGATGCTCGACATTCAAATGCATACATACCACACCTACAATACACTAATCACAATTAGTTCTGTCTGTGTTCACCTATATATTTAATTCAATTTAAACCTTATAATTAATCTTCCGTCTACAACTACGGGTCGGTCTTGTAGGCTGTGGTTCAAAGGAATCGTCACGATCCTTGGCTACTTTTTGATTAGTCTCATTTGGTTCAGTATGATCGTTAGCATCGACGTCACTTTGAGCCTCAGCCCACTCATCCTCCTCCCCAACATTATTACCCTCAAATTCTATAACCTGCGATCCATTGTCTGATACTAATGTTGGACACGGCTGCGCCTCCGCCGCCGCCGCTGCCGTTGGAGTACATAAGCGCGGCGGCGGCGGCGAGAGCGCTGGCTGTGTGGGGCTACACATGACATTAGCACTAGCACCGCTTGTCTCGCTTCCAGTAACGTTACCACCTGTATATTTTCTTATTTGGTCAATATGTCTTTTACATTTTACATTATAATCTTTTACTTGTATTTCGTACATACGATTACCCACTATTTTAATAATGTTTCCTAAAGTCCAGATTTCTTTTCTTGCTATATACCATTTTAACCACACTTTATCGCCTATCATTAATCTTTTATTCAGTTTGATGTTATTATAACTAGGTGTGTTATTGTTTCTGTTTGGCAATAACAGATCCAGTCTTGATTTTATTTTTCGGCCAAACATAAGCTTAGCTGGGCATTCACCCGTTGCACAGTGTGGTGTGTTTCGATAGTCAAATAAAAATCCTAATAGCTTTTCGTTAATCATATTTTGCTGACAGTTATCGTTAATTATACATTGTAACATTTTCTTGCACGTTTTTACAGAATTTTCTGCCTGTCCGTTACTGGAAGGGTGATAAATTGGAGATGTTATATATCGAATACCGTTCATTTCGCAAAAATGATTAAATTCATTTGACTTTATTTTAACATCATTATCGGATATTATAACACTCGGTATCCCGAACCTAGAAAACAATTCCTTTAATTTAACTATAAGCGCCCGGCTTGTAGTACCGCAACTCATATGTAAGCACTCCAACCATTTGCTAAAAGAATCTACGACGATTAGATATACACGTTGATTTATTGTCATGTAGTCGATATGCAGACGTTGCCATGGTGCCGAGTCGCGGGGCCAGGGCGCGGGGGGAGCTCGCGGCGGCGCGGCCCGTGTGCCGGCGCAGGTATGGCATGCCCCCACCCATTCCTCTATGTCCTTATCAATGGAAGGCCACCAAAATCTACTACGAGCTGCACTTTTTGTTTTGACTACACCGAAATGTCCCGAATGTAGTTCTTTTAATAACCTATTTCGATACACCGCTGGAATAACTACTCGGTGACCTCGAAAAATACAACCGTTTTCAATTTCTAAATCTGTTTTGCAATTGAAATAGGGTAGAACGAATTTACAATTTATTTTACGCGGCCAGCCGTTCTGCATGTGTTTAATCACCGTTTGTAGGGTAACGTCCCTTTCGGTTTCTGTTTTAATATCGCTAAAAGTAAGCGGAGCGACATTTGCATCTAAGAAATTTAAAAAAGATAAGTCAGTTTCTCCTTCCATTGTACAGTCAGGTTCAGGTATAGGTGCGCGCGATAAATAATCTGCTGCAACATTGTTTTCACTTTTTATGTACTGAACGTTATAATTATATGCAGACAATATTATTGCATATCGCTGTAATCTCGAAGCTGCCATGACTGAAATACCTGTTTTCTTTCCGAAAATTGAAAGTAAAGGGCGATGGTCAGTCTTCAGGACGAATGGTTCCTGACGACCATACAAATATTGGTGAAAATATTTTATACCAAATATAATAGCGGTCGCCTCTTTCTGAATCTGACTGTAATTACGTTCACTTGCTGACAGTGACCTTGAGGCGAACGCTAGCGGTCGCTCGAGATGCGCGTGCACGTGGTCGCGCTGCGCCAGCACTGCTCCTAGCCCAGCTGGCCCCGCGTCTACCGTCAACACTAACTGAGCGGCGGGATCAAAATGAGCCAGCACTCTTTCTGATGATAGCTCGACCTTTACGCTATTAAATGCACGTTCGTGACGGTCGCTCCACTCCCACGGTGCTCCTTTACGCAACAATTCATGCAGCGGGTGTAACTTAGCAGATGCATTCGGTATAAAATTACGGTAATAATTAATTAACCCTATAAATCGCTTAACTTCGGTGACACTGGTCGGCCGCGGCGCGTTTGTAATTGCCTCAGTTTTTTTAGTGCAAGCTCGTAATCCGTGTTTATTTATAATATAGCCTAGATAGGTGACACTTTCCTGGAAGAAACAACATTTTTCTTTTTGTAATTTTAAACCGGCGTCTTTCAATCTACTTAATACTTCATTAAGTCTGCTAAAATGTAGTTGACTATTCGGTGCCGTTACACAAACGTCGTCCAACCATATGCTAACGCCTTCTATACCTATTAATAATGACTCCATCGCTCTTTGAAAAATGGCCGGGGCGTTTGCCAAACCATATACCAGTCGCGTATATTTGAAAAAACCCTTACTAGTACTAATCGCGGTCAACTCTTGCGACGGTTTATCCAGAACAAATTGGTTGTATGCATTGCTGAGGTCCAATTTGCTGTAACACTCCCCTCCACCTAACTTGGCAAAAACTTCTTCTATCCTAGGCATTGGGTATTTATCTATTTCTAAATCTTTATTTAAGGTAATTGAATAATCACCGGCTATCTTGACCTTTCCGTTTTCTTTTAGTACTGGGACAATAGGGGTTCCGTATTTAGGAAATTTAATCGGTTTTAATATCCCTAAACCTACTAGTCTGTCTATTTCCTCTTCCACCTTTTTCTTTAAAGCGAAAGGCACAGAACGTGGCTTAAAAAATTTTGGTTCAGTACCATCTTTCAAAACAAGTTTAACCTCGAATTTGTTGAATCTACCTAGTTCGCCAGCAAACAAGTCGGAGTACCTAGATAAAAGTTGCTGCACTTCTTTTATGTCGTACTTAGTTGTACTCATAGATATGGTTTGGATGTTATTGATATCCGTAGCAAAGTACAACTTAAACCTTGTCATAAAATCTCGTCCCAGTAACGGCGGACCGCCGTTCGGTAAAACAAATATCTTAATATCATGGGAATTATTTAAGTACGTTATTCTACCATTAAAATATCCCAGGGGCGAGATCTTATGGCCATTATAAAGACACATTTTTAAATTACTTTTCACCAAGATGCGGTCGAGAAAATATTTCTTGTAAAGCGTTTCTGAAATAACACTAGCTCCCGACCCAGAATCCAATTCCATATCTACATTTACATGATCAATTGTTACATTTATAATTATAGGCGAGTTACTTACATACCTTAGGTTAAATAACTCACATTCCTCACAGTCACTTTGGTCCGAAATGTTTTCTTCTGTGTTCAAACAATGTAAACGAGATTCCACCTTTTTTTCACTACAAACTTTCTTTAGATGCCCTTTTACACCGCACACTTGGCACCGATAGTTTTTATAACGACACTTTTCTGTGTTGTGGTTTCTGAGACCGCACACTGTGCACCGACGAATCTCCCCTGAACTATCGTTCGAGCTGCGGGTAGCTGCGGCCGGTTCGCGCCGCGCGCGCTGCCCGCTGATCCGGTACACAGGTTCCTCCTTGATCTGCGTGGCCTTGGCAATTGGCGCAGCTATATCAGCTGCTGCTGCAGTCGCGGTTCGAGCCAACCTCGCATACGCAGCCTGTTGAGCTACCTCCAACGCCTTCGCAAAAGTCAGTTTGGTGGCGTCCTCTTCAAATAGCCGGTCACGTTCCCGACACGGTGCTAGCCCGAGTATGAAACGGTCACGCAATAGCATATTCAATGCCTCACCAAACTCGCAATGAACGGCTAAACCCCTTACACGAGCCGCCCATTCTTCAACGCTCTCGCCATCAGACCTCCTCGCCTCGTAAAACTTCTCTCGATCAGCAAATGTGCATCGTTTTGGCGTGAAATGCTTGTCTAATTTTTCTACTAGATCCTCGAACTTGACTTCCTCGAGTATGTCAGGATGAAGCAAGTTCCGTGCAAGGCGGTAGCTGCCGTCCGAAAGGTGGGTCAGTAACAACGCACTCTTATTTTCGGCTTTAACACTGTTTAGTTTTATATACTGAAGTAGCCGACCTTTAAATATAGGCCACTCTTGGACTTCGTGATCAAAATTTGTAAGATTACCGATAATATTCGACATTTTTCACAAACTTTTAACTTTTTTATAACGCGGGTAACTCGTCGCCAGTGATGTGTCGGCTAGTAAATGAAACCACCGTTGCTATTGGATGCTAGTTTATTACTGAGTAAAGGACACAACTTAACCGTGCAGGCACGCACACATATGTACATACACCTCAATTTATCAACTGCAGGTGCGTACGGGCTGTGCCTGGGCTGCTGGTTCCTGCTGGTGCCCGTGCTGCTGGCGGACGCGTTCGGCACGGCGCGCATCGCGTCCTCGTACGGCCTCGTGCGCATGTTCCAGAGTCTTGCTGCCGTCTCCGTGCCCCCCACTGCTGGTAAGTGCTACTTGTAAAGCCTTAAGAGGCTCCAGGATTAAGAAAAAAAAAATTGTGACCCCCACAGGAGATAAAAGATAAAAAAAGATAACCCCGTGCGAGGCCAAAAAAGGTCGCACGGTTGTCCCATTTCAAAACCTAG
Source organism: Orthosia gothica (assembly GCA_949775005.1). Taxonomy (NCBI): domain Eukaryota; kingdom Metazoa; phylum Arthropoda; class Insecta; order Lepidoptera; family Noctuidae; genus Orthosia; species Orthosia gothica. Next base: position 61,044,055 of record OX459034.1, on the reverse strand, counting down.
TAAGGGACACTTTTTACAAAAATCTTTTTTGTAGCATACTCTTGCTAAGCTAGTAAGTCCCTACCAAATACAAAAACACTAGCGTTGAAAACTGACATAAAACCAGATAATATTTTACGCATCGATACCTAGTAAGCGCACTATTCACTCCTTCGAGGGCAGTTTAAAACCCAGTAGTAACTTTAACCATTTCAAAACCTAGTAAATCTCTGCATTTTCTAGATTTGTATTATTTACAACCAATAGTATTTTTTTACCTACCATAAATACGTTTTTGCGCGTTCCTGTAAAATTTCGTTTTAGGTCCTTACTAGGTTTTGAAATGGGGCAGCCGAGCATGTGCAAGTTTTAATAATTAAAAATTTCTTTGTACGAGAAAAAAACGCGTGTGCACTATTTCAGCTCAATCGGACACTGGAAAGTGAGTCGAATATAACTTGCAAGATTTGATTACAGACACCGAGACAGGTGAATCTAAAAGCGTGTAAAAAATAAACAAAAAATTAAAAAAGGACCTTATGCGAGACCAAAAAGGCTCCTAAACTCAGAATCTCTAGCTATATTTAAAAATAATAAATGACGCCGCGCCGGTATTCTGGACTCTGGTAGGACCCACTGTTGATGCCACGGACACACTTACAGCAAGGGAACGTATTTTTTTTTTTTTAATAAATCACATAAAAAAATATAGGGCCATCGGTATCGGGAACAGGGTCCAAGCTACCGGCGGTCAGGGCTCCAGAGAGAGGAACCTCCTAACAATACGAGCCGTGTCCAGAAGTACTGTTTTCTGAATCAAGCCCTTGATATTTGACGAGGCTCGTGACTAATCCCCCTAAATGCGTCTATGGGTGACGGACTCGGGACGTCCGTTGCCCCCACACATCATAACCCGAGGTGGCGGCGCGTAGTGTTACACGCGCGCCCCTCTTAATCGTCGCGGGGGGCGTCAAACACGTTACTGTCCCCACCCCTGCGGGTTTCCACTGCGGGCACCAGCCGGGGGTTGTGGAAGGAACGTACGTTCCCGCGCCCTCAGCGTAGGTGTGAGATGGAACACCAGGGTGGTTTTTAGTCAGTACGAGTCTAACAGATCCCTCCACTCAGGGTTCCAGGGCGGAGGACATCCAATGAGGATTTTCCACCCCAGAACAAAAAAAAACCAGCTAAGTACGAGTCGGACTCGCACACAAAGGATTCCATACCACTATCGCAAAAAAAACGGTTTGTTTTATGGGAGCCCCATTTAAATATTTATTTTATTCTGTTCTGCAACAGAAATACATCACCTGTGAAAATTTCAACTGACTAGCTATCACGGTTCATGAGATACACCCTGCTGAGAGACTGACGGGCAGTGGAGTCTTAGTAATAGGGTCCCGTTTTTACCCTATGGGTACAGAACCCTAGAAAAGCAAGGCTGACACGACTATCGGAATAAAGATCCCTGAGTCTAAATACCTAATCATTATTGTTATAATTTCCAGGTCTACTGCGCGATGTGACGGGCGGGTACTCGTGGTGTTTCTACGGCATGGGATCTTGCATGGTCCTAGGATCGATCCCGGTCATAGCATTCCATCTGAGCACCAAAAACGAAGACTCCGACTCTTCCGTAGATTGAACAGTATCAACAAATGCAACTGCAGCGGATAATCGCTTTTAAGTGGTGTTAAAAAAATATGTGGGTCTTAAAAATGTTAGAAATGGGGCGTTTCTGAGGGTGTTTAACTAAAATGTTGGTATAGTATCTTTGGGGTCAAACTGTTGTTGTATAAATGGTATGTGTTATAATGTGCGTTTGTAAATCTATGTATGTATTATATGTGTGTAAGATCAGGGGGCTACCATAAGCTCCTTTTCCAAAGTGCGTAAGGTACAAATTCATCAGTCATATACATCTGTCCCTTACGCAAAATGGAAATAACCATGCTCTAAGAGATCATAGTACCCACTTGGGGCCCCGCCTGGGGCCCCCCAGGAAGTCAGACAGATAATTTGTTTAACACTTTAGAACAAATTTCATAGTAAATTGTAACTTCACTAAAAACCTGACAAGTGCGTGTCGGACTACGCACATTTAGGGTTCCGTAACTATTTATTGGTATTTGTTAGTAAAATATACGTAATAATAAACATTATCACCAAATTCCAAGTTCATAGGTCAATAGGAAATTAAGAGCAATTGGAATCCGTTTGGACCCTTGGCGTACGGAATCCTAAAAAGAAAGAAAATCAATAAGGTTGAAACTATATAACTGTCACATAGACAAATAGACCTAAGTCTATTATAACATTAGATTTTTAAATGATCCTATTTTACAGCCTGTTCAACCGATTTTGACTTCTATTGAGTTAGTGATAAGACAAATGGCAGCTGTATTGAATAGTTCGTTTTGGTAACAGGTTTATGCTTTTTATGTCATCCTTATATATACGGGATAGAACTCAAAATCGGTTGAACGGACTGTAAAAAGGGGCTGTAAACATTTCTAATGTTATTTCAAATGAAGTATAGAGTCTAGTCAAATGTCATTTGATAACAACGATGACGATGGTCGAATCACAAAATTTATGGGCACAATTTATCACACGACATTTTGACAGCTCTTTGGTAATCCCATAAATTTTTGACAATTTACCAATCAATATCGTGACGTTTTCGTTTGTAGAATATCACTTGTATTAAGCCTTTGTTGTTATAGCCTGGGGATGTATTACGAAGTGCCAATGCCATCATGAAAGTGATCAGGAGCGGCCTTAACCGCTGCGAGGCTCCGGGGGGCGGCAGATGTTTGCGAGGGCCTTTGTGCTTTTTGCAATGTATGTGATTGAGTATGAGTGACTAGAAATGCAAAACTTGACACTTATTATTATAAATACATTACTTTAAAATACTTAATAAACTATGTTTTATTGTTACGAGTAACTGTAATGGGTTGCGAGGCCCATAAAAGAGCGAGGCCCGAGCAATTGCCACCCCTTAGGTTCTTATCTATACATTACTTTAAAATACTTAACAAACTTTATTTTATTGTTACGAGTAAGTGTTGGGTTGCGAGGCCCCTGCAAGAGCGAGGCCCGGGCGTTTGCCACCCCCTAAGTCCGCCACTGACAGTGTGAAAAATGGTTAGTGCGTCTTGTATGGCTGTCTCCCTGTCACACGGGAATCAAGATGGCATTAAAACATCATAGTATGGACCCTACAAGCGACTTTCAACCTTAAAAATAATGTCTAGAACTATACAATACTCAACCAAAAATATTGCACATCGCGTCTTAGAAAAATCTTCGTCCTTGTAGAACGTCGTATCTTTCACTCATACTTATGTTTTTCTCTGTCTATCTCTCTGTGTCTTTGTACTGTTGCACTGTATGTTATTGCAAAGTAGTTAGAAACAAAAAATGGGTGAAGAAAGCTGCGGACAGCAATGTTATTCTGTAAAAATATCACCGTGAAAACTTATGCGAAGTAAACTGTCAAAAGCTGGAATGGCAGCTGTTTTACTATACGCTCACTTTACTAAGGTTTTTTTCACGATGATATGCTTTTAACTGAATAGACTGTGCTATGTGTGAATGTGCTGTGTGTGTGTGTTTTGGCTGTCAAAACGTTGTTCAAATATTGGCTCAACAAAAGTAACTGCAGCTTTTAAGTGGTGTTAAAAAAATTGGGAGTCATAAAAATGTTAGAAATGGTCTTATGAATTGTTTCTGGGAGTGTATAACTAAAATGTTGGTGTAGGTAATCTTTGGGGTCAAACTGTTGTTGTATAAATGGCGATAGTGCGTTTGTAAATCTATATATGTATTATATGTGTGTAAGATCAGGGGGCTACCATAAGCTCCTTTTCCACTATGCGTAAGGGACAAATTTATTCAGGTCATATACATCTGTTCCTTACGCACAATTAAAATAACCTTGCTTTAAGAGGGAGTCAGAGAGATCATTTGTTTAACACTTTTGAAAAAAATTCCTTGTAAATTGTAACTTCACTAAAAACTGGCCAAGTGCGTGTCGGACTTCACACATTTAAGGTTCAATTTATCAATATATTGGTGTGTAATGTGCTGTGTGTGTGTTTTGGCTGTCAAAACGTTGTTCGAATATAGGGCCCTATTTCATATAACTGACATTACGACATATTTGTCAAAAGTTTACATTACTATCACATTTTCAGGACAGATGCTGTTTAAAAGAACGTTTAAATATGTATTTGTGACTAAAAAATAAATGAATAAGGAAGAACGCCGTGCGAGGCCAAAAAAGCTTCTATATAAGTATGCAGTGATTTAAAAAAAAAAAAAATAACTCCGCGCTGGCATTATGATAGGGCCTGTGTGAAGTGAAACTTAACAATGAAGAAAACTGTATGAGGTGTTGCCACTCTCCTGTCAGTTATATTAAAAAGGCTCCAGACTGTTATTTTATAATTTAAAATTAAATAAGTATTCTTTGTTCCTAAGGAATTACGAGCCTCGTTAAACGAATCCTCAGAATGAAAGTGAACTAACTCAAAAAATGCAATTTGTGGGCAATAAGCAAAAAGTACTAAAGTGAGCGATCTGCGCGGCTGGCCCTTTCTTAGGCCCGGTTTATCGACGCTAGATTATCGCAAAATTAATGTGACAAATTGACAAGCACACGTTATTTGCTGTGACTGTTTGAATGAATTTTCAACAGCCAATCACAGCAGAAAGACACAGCCTACCACAGCGATTATTCGTCGATTACGTTAACAGTTCGATAATCGAGTTGTATGAAACCGGGGGTTATTCTTAAACCGTTTTTTTTCACCACAGGTTTTATAGTAGAATTTTTAAGGTCAGCTTTTACCAAAATCAGAAATGGCAGGAATTTTAACTTTCATTCTAAGGGTGCGGTTTGTTCTAGGCCATTTTTCCAGTTTAGCCTAGGAGAAAAGTAGTTGTAGTAGAAGCGAATAAGACAGACAATTTAGCCTCTAGCTAGTCCCTCAACCCCCTCATAACAGACTATAGATAGGGGTCACATCACTATCACTACAAATTATAAAATAAAGTCCCCAGCCGCGTTTGTACGTGATAAACTCAAAAACTACCGAACGGATTTTCATGTGGTTTACACCAATATAAAGTGAGAAACGAGGATGGCTTTGCTATAGACAAACCTTCGGGGAACATGGCGTGAAGTTTTTAAATTTAAGTCTAGAGACTGTATAGTCGGTGAAATTTGAAAAAACCAATGGGATTGTATATTGCCTTTGTATCTTGTCTCGGCACGAACTATATGAGTACCTTCCCACCTCGGCACAGTCGGCACAAATCAAAATCATGTAAGGTACACAAAAAAATATCTAGTGACCAGTCACTAAATCAATTTTATTATTAACTAGCACTGCCAGCAATTTCGCAGCGTGTTTATTTTTAAAGATAAAAAGCGTCCTATGTACTTTACTGTAAAATATGCACACAAAATTACATGATGATCGGTTGAGTAGTTTCCGCGTGAAAGCGTAACTTTATTACGTATTTATAATATTATTAAGAATTCTATAAATAGAAAATAATATTAAACTTTTTATTAAATTTAATTAAAAAAGTGATACTTACATGGTTTTTGACAGGGCGCCGAGATGGGACTAAAACAAAAAAAAACATTATAATAAAATAATATCTTACGCCGTGATGCAGATATAAGTAGTCAGTCAGCAAGGTGGCTGTGGGGCTAAATAACCAAGGTATCCAGTGGTGTAACAACAGGCAGGCAGAGCGGACAAAATGCCACGGGCCCCTGGTCAAAGGGGCCCCGTCCCCTGGTACCTGGTGGTAGTAACGCCACTGTGAGTGTTCCTATTCTAGTGTCCGACTGAAAGTCGATTTCTGGCCGAAGCCGAAACCGATTTATCGGTTGTCACCACAGTTGAATAACAACTCTTAAGTAATTCAGTTCATGATTGCAAACTTTTTTATTTTGCTTTTGATGTGACTGTTTTCTGGCTCGGGCGACTGGCCGGCGCAACGGAGATTGATCTGTGGCCCCCACCCGTTACCTCTTCCATCGCGCTTTTGTGCATTCGTAGCATTTCGTGCAATTTCGGCACCTTCTAGAAAACTTTGGTTTCAGCTACAACTTCGGCCCATTATGGCCCAAGTTGAAGGTGGTAATTTTTGGTCGGACACTACGCCATTGATATCTTAATATAACCACTACTACCTATGTACTATTACAATACCCTTAGATCTATTGATAAACTTTACCCTAACTGCGTTATTTCAAAGAACGCGAGCACATGAATTCATTGCTTCATATTATGTTTAAAATTCCATCTATTCGACAGCGTAAAACAAACAATGAATACAAAATGAAAGTCTGCGTGCGTACTTTGATCTTTTAATAAATTTACGGTATTAGGGTGCTCGTATCGCCACACATAATCATCGTAGCTCGACCTTATAAACATTGTGTTATGATTACATAATTTCTCTACTTAGTTGTATGACAATTTGTAAGTACCACTACCTAAAAATGTAGCGACCATTTGTTAAAGTAATCAATTTGGAAGTACCACTACCTAACAATGTAGCGATCATTTGTTAAAGTCATCGATTTGGAAGTAGCACTAACTAACAATGTAGCGAGCATTTGTTAAAGTCATCGATTTGGAAGTAGCACTATCTAACAATGTAGCGATCATTTGTTAAAGTAATCAATTTGGAAGTACCACTATCTAACAATGTAGCGATCATTTGTTAAAGTAATCAATTTGGAAGTACCACTACCTAACAATGTAGCGAGCATTTGTTAAAGTAATCAATTTGGAAGTACCACTACTTAACAATGTAGCGAGCATTTGTTAAAGTAATCAATTTGGAAGTACCACTACTTAACAATGTAGTGATAATTTGTTAAAGTAATCTAATTTGGAAGTACCACTTCCTAACAATGTAGCGATCATTTGTTAAAGTCATCGATTTGGAAGTACCACTTCCTAACAATGTAGCGATCATTTGTTAAAGTCATCGATTTGGAAGTACCACTTCCTAACAATGTAGCGATCATTTGTTAAAGTCATCGATTTGGAAGTACCACTTCCTAACAATGTAGCGATCATTTGTTAAAGTCATCGATTTGGAAGTACCACTTCCTAACAATGTAGCGATCATTTGTTAAAGTTATCAATTTGGAAGTACCACTACTTAACAATGTAGCGATCATTTGTTAAAGTAATCTAAGTATAGTAGCTATAAGGATCTTTTGGTTTTTGAATGACACTTCAGGGGTGCTGTTGGTTTATGGGGGTATGCGGAATAGGGTATATAGTCCCGCAAACCTCCATTGAAAAGGGAGGATCCTCTGACCAGACGGGTGATGTGTCTGGTCCGGGCAACTGCCCAACAGTTGTTGTCAGACTGTTTATGTGTTCAAATGACGCCGACAACTATGCTTGCGCGATGCAGGCTTTTGTGTGACGTCATGTCAGGCGCGGATCCAGAGTGCCAAATGGCTCTCTAGGAAGGAGTGTCATTGAAAAAAATGCTGTTCCTATTTTTCGTATCGTATTAATAACCTCCTTGGTTTTGTTTTTCAGTTGGTATTTCGATGAAATATAAACTTGAAAACAATGGCTCTTGATCACAATGGTGTGATCAAGAGCGTGCAAATCGAGCTCGAAAATTTCAGGATTTCGTTGATAGATAGATAGACAGAACAATGAATGTGGACAACTTCTGTTACGAGAGCTAACGTAGCAAGCTCGAAAATGTTAGCGCTCTGCATCTTTCTGTTGACCATTCATACTACTAGTTTGGTTGAGCACCAGGGAGTGGCAATTGCCCACGTTGCACCCCCTGTATCCGCGCCTGCGACAGGTCATTAATTCATATATGGCGGCATAGATTTTAAGGGTTACATGTTAATATTTCGTCGCTTAAGTTCCAAAACCACGAATGTCAAAATGGGGAATCAGAAATGCTGTTGCTATAGCAATAAAAATGAGTCAAGCGGTTTTACTGTGGCTTTTCTGTTGCAGACATTTATTTACATACGCTTTGTTTTGAACCGCGACGGAAAAAGTGGGGTATTATAAGTTTGATTTGTGAACCTGAGTGTTTGTGTATCTGTCTCTGGCACCATAGCTCCTAAACGGATGAACCGATTTTGATTTCGTATTTTTTTATGTTCGAAAATAATTATCGAGAGTGTTCTTAACTATGTTTGATAAAAATAGGTTCAGCAGTTCAAAAGTTATGGGCGTTTTACTGTTTGAATTGGGCTGTTTCCATAAGATGTCGTGTCATAATTACGTGTTCAATATAGATTGGCGATCGAAGATAAATTATGTAGTATGAAATTAAAACATGTAACATGGGTTCTTAAATTATTAAGTTTTACTTGTTATTGTTTTAAAATTACGCGTCATCGTTGTTTCAAATTTTCATAATTGATGTGTCAAACGCTGCATCTATCGCTTCCCTTTCGAATGATATATATACGTAAAGTATTTTGTCAAAGAATTTACTGACCCAGGCTTATTACGTATGAAACAGCAATTAACAATATTTGCGCAGAGATTGTACAATCATCGCGCGAATTACGCTTTACGTCAAAAATTGGAAGGCATACTTTTGCGAAATAATTGCTCTTCAATCGCGAATCCGCATTATATATGAGCTATAGCCACACCATAATAATTTTACGACAGCACTGCTAACAATAAAAATCTATTAACTGAAATGTGCATTTATCGCAAGGTGATCGCGATAATTTCGTATTACGTATGGTTTTTGACAGCAGAGCGACAGCGATCGGCGAGCAAATGTGGCTGTCAAATTGCGATTACTTTTTCCCTTGTTGTTGGTCGATTGCCAATCGCTCGCTGATGGCTGAGTAGGTACAGAAGTTTTTGAGTTTTTGGCGGCTTTTTTCGTATGTGATTTTGTGGCTACTTTAATTATCCGCAAATTAGAATAATAATATAAGAATAAATATTGAAATAACAAATTCCTAGTGAATATTGTAAATGTAAATGACAAATTGGTGTTGTTTTGAGTCTCTAATGTCTACGCAACTGGACTATTTGTTGAATCATTGAAAAAGAAGTGATCACGGTAAAGTGGAGGATTTTTTTATATACAGTATAAAAAAATCCTGTGTTGGCTACCTCAGCGAAGCTTATATGTTTACTACTAAATACTTACAAACACATGAGAATGTGATAAGTCCGCAATAAGTATCTTATACTATATTTTTTTTTTATATGGCAAACACCGATGTCGACTATTCTGACAATGTCTAAATTAAATTTGAAAAATCTTTTTTACGTTTCATAGCTCAAATACGAGATAATGTAGTCTATTAGGTGATGTTCTAATGCGTTATCAATTCAATTCTTAAAACAATCGACATAAATAATATTTGAATATTAATTGATTTTACGCATTGACATACATGTAAATAAAATGCAAATATCAAATGTTCACTGTCATATTTACTTTACACAAATTCTTCACATCTGCGAATATTAATTTATCGGAATATTGGAGCTAAATAGTAATCAAATTGACTATTGTAAAAAAACAGCCTCCACGAAGTGTTGCTCTTTCATAAGCTGGTTAATTCATTAAACGATACATTTTATAAATCATCGGACAGATAAAATAGCTTCTGTTAAAAGACTCTGTCAAAAAAAAAGACTTGACTTAAAGGCCTCAGTAGCCACAGGTCACTAAATTGATCGCGCAATAATTGTACAATTATTGCTACTTGCTGTTCCTTACGTAATAGGCTGTGACTCCGCTACAACTTATACATTTGTCAAATTTACTCGGAGATTTCTTAAAAAAAAACAAAAATGCGGCGATACATGCCAAAAGATCTTTCTTTATCTACAATGCTTAACAATCCGTAGAAAAAACGCTAATTACGTCGGCACGGTTTCTTTGTATGGCATGAGGCATATGTAAGCTAGTATTATGTTTTCTGTGCCTACACCTACAGGCGTTATATTATGTTTTGTTTTTGATTGCAGTTAGTTGTATTTGATTGATGCAGTACATGAAAATACAGTTGCCAGTAATATATTTTATGTATGTAAGTGGAAGTCTGTGATTTAAGAGATAATTGAGGATTTTGATTCCCTCTTTATCTCTGTATTTTGAAGTGATAGTCACTAAGTGACAAGAATGGGTCGGATTGTGACAAGTTCTGAAGGTACGGTCATACCATAGAGCACTGAGTATCTGCAACCGGCAGAGACTACAAAAATCATTCACAATCATCGAATGAACGCCTTCGAGGTAGATTATCGTGTCAGTATGGCCGTACTTAATTTTATTTTGAACTTCGATCACCAATATCTAGATAACGGGTGACGTACAAAATCAGCGCTAAATTCTATAAATAAACAGATATGTTATAAGCGCTTTTTTCACTTGTTTTGTGAGTGTATAACGTATCTGTTTATTTGAATATCATTGCTCACTACCCTACATTTTCAATACTTATTGTGAGAAACTGAACATAATAAGAGCTTAGGTCTCAAGTGAGCTGTTATTTACCGACACGTATTTATTGTGCCTATCTAGTTGGTATTGTTGATCGAAGATTTTAAAGCTTGTGAATTTAATGAAACCTTATTTTTTGATTATTGTACGTAATATGATTACTTAATTATTTACTCCAGCTTTGAGCTAAAAAAAAATGAATTAAATTCACTATCGAAAACGATTACAATTGCGTAAGTAAATCTGTATTTATCAACAAGTGTATCAGGCAGTAAAAAAAGATTTATTCGTTGCCATTATAGAATCAATTAAAAAAAAACTAACAAAATGTTAAGGTTTGCCACATACAGACCTCACTTGTGACAACATATCTATTACACGGTTAACTTAACTGTGCACCTCGCTGGAACAGCCGGGCGAGCACGGCCTCTGTGATAGGCTTGAGTCACATATTTTATCCCGGTTTTTGCTCCCAAACTGTGATAAAATTGTGCAGTAGGCCTTGCTCGCCCGCCTGGAATGCGATATATACCACTCTTGCACATCTTCTTTGCCAAGACCTTCATCTGTAGAAATTAGGAAAACAATAGGTAGACCGGGCTTCAAAATCTGATACCGCCGCAGATGAGCGCAGAGGCCTGCATTGAATTGCATTCCGTGTAGTAGTTTTTAATTTAGCATAGACAAAAGAGAATCCTATGGAAAGGATGGAGCGAAATGTTTAAAAAAAACTCAAATTTAAAATAAAATTATCTGACATCTGATTGCTGCCTCTGATCTGTCAAAATCACCGTAGCGGCGAAAGACAATGGTAATTTCTATTGTGTGTGCTAATTAGCAAAGATTGAAAGATAAATATTGTCTTTGATGGTTAAATTCTATCAGACAGCAATGAACATAAAAAAAACAACTTTATGTACCCTTAAAATTGCACAAATAAACTCACATGTAAAAAAAAATTGTTTTAAATCAGATCGGTACTCTTAAAATTAACCGCAACGGTTTTCTGTTAAAATTTGACCGCCAAACCGGTATGATAGATCACTTCAAGCTAAGAGATTTTTACGGATTATACTGACTGTATTCTTGTAAGTCTATTCAACTACATTTTAAATACAATTTAAAAAATGAAAAATGTCATGTAGTTGTCTTCAAAGAGATCAAGAACTAGTAAAGATCGTTTATTATTAGTACCAAATTAAATTATGCAGTTGACAGTACTGTGCAGTACAGGCAACTTACCTTATTGCGTAACTTCAAAGATTAGCGCACGCGTTATTTGCTTTTTATTGCTTCAGTTGAAAAATCCGTTGACTCGAAAGCGTAAAACACGCAATGAATACTGTTGAGTTGTCAAAATAAAAAGGAGGGCGCGTGCTTTTAGCTGTCAAAACAGTTACGCAATTAGGGTGCACTGCAGATATTTAACTATTCTGTATAATTCCTCCTGTTTTAAATTGTAAGGCATTCATTCATTTCATTGTACCTACTTTCAAACCTCTTTGCCATGATTTTGTATACCGACATAACACACTTCTTAATCCCCGCCGGAAAAAGAGGGGTGTTATAAGTTTCAAGTGTGTTGCTGTGTATCGGTGTATCTGTGTGTCTGTCTGTGGCATCATAGTGCCTAAACGGATGAACCGATTTTGATTTAGTTTTTTTTTTGTCTGAAAGGTAATTTTGTCGAGAGTGTTCTTAGCTACGTTTTAAAATCGGTTCATCCGTTCAAAAGTTATGGGCGTTTTACTGTTTGAATCGGGGTGTTTTCGCAATATAAATGTGTCGGAGGTTTTTAAATTTTGAGATTTTACTTGTCAAACTTGTTCTTGGCCATGATTTTGTATAACCGACATAACACACTTTTTAGTAAAAGGTTTTTTGGTATCATAGTGACAGCAGAATACTGACTTCTAAGTCGCAGGATCTCCTCAAAGACCTTATACGTATTTCTTTGGATCTCCTAGTTTGGGAGTCACAGTTTACTTTATCTGTATGACCTTTATTCACTGAAATTCATGCGACCTAGTATTTAAGCATTGTCGAAGGTTTCTGTATAAATAAAGATTTTTATTTTATATGTTCTATACTTATTTTAAACTTTCCAAAATATTTTAGATTTGGTAGCTAGATGTTATAACAAATTCATTGTTTTACTAAAATATAATGTAATGTGGGTCCTTTAGTGCAACCCTGCCCAACCCTTCGGGGGTCAGGCATGATGCGTGATGTGAGACGTATGTACCTAATGTTATGTAAGAATTTTACTTTTTTATATAATTTTGTAGCTGTTTGCAAGTACCATACGGTGCCTGCAAGTAAGGGTTCGTTCACAAAGAACATCCGTATTACCACGATCCTTTTAACGGATCCACTGTAGGTGATGTTCACAACGCATTTACAGTATGGCATGGCCCGCGTGGCTTCGATCCGATAATACGGATCAGTATTTTAATATAGTTGTGTGTGTGAACTCGCTTATACAACTACATACGTCAGCGCCGAATAAAAACATATATGATTAGTCCCTTTTTTCCACGCTCCGGTTTAGCCATGTATGTAAGCTTTCACACATACCAGCGTACATGCCTATACATTCGCCGCCGGTTACCCGGCACCGGCTACCCTGCACCGGCTACCCTGCAACCGGAGCGTGTGAAAAGGGACTTATGATAAAGCGGACCTGTAAAACGGACCCCTGTGTGAACGAGCACTAAGGCGCCTTCCTCACCGGTCGGTCGGTGCGTTTTCGTTTCTGTACCGAATCTCTTTTTTGTTACCGAAGCTCCGTAAAGATTCTGTACCGAAACGACTCAGGCTCCATACCGAGCGCATACACGTACAGACCATCTGGTGAGTAAGGCACTTAATGTTACTAACTTTTGCAAGTAAACGCCATACCAACCTTCCATAGTTGAGATGTGTCAAAAATGCATTCGTAGTTGAGATGTGTCAAAGCACTTCATACATATTGTGCAATATTGTAATTGATAATGTAGATTTTACAATATTTCGTGACATGTTTTTCAGGGGGTTCAAACATGCACGCGAATTCACGCGATATCTATGGTTCACTAACGAATTTGCTTATGTCATTGTCAAATTTTAAACATTTATTATCTGTTTAAAGTGACGAAAAAATATTTGGATGATTTACTTCTCATCTCTGATTAGTATCTTCGAAATATAAATAAATAAATTGTGAAAACAAAAAATAATAGTAGGTGTAACGTGGTATACAATAATATCATCATTCTAGCGGTAAGATAAGTCAACAGTCGACTATTATTTCAAAAAATAGGCACATGTTGACTTTATCGACTGTCGACTTTTATTTCTAAAAATAGGATGTGCCTATATGTTGGTTATGTAAAGTTGCCTCAGATAAATAATTTATCCATGTATTAATTGAAATATATATTACTTGCGTAAGGACAAGGCCAATCGCGCGACTAAATAGCACCAGCGCGCTGGCCCTAAATTGCAGTTTAGGGCCAACGCGACAGTAGAACGTGGGCGGGATTGAGCGATTATTTGCTTGTCATAATAATGCCTAGTGGTGTGGTAAAACGTGTACGCGCGTACAAGGTTACGTCGACCACCTACGCAACGCGGCACTCACTTAGTTCCTATAAGTTATCATAGATGTCGCTATTTTTACTTGTAATATGAAGGTTTCTATAAAATGTTCAGATGGGCGTATCCTTACTTTCGAAATCATTGCATGTATTCAATTAATTTTAAATGGAATGTTGATTTGGTAGAACACAATATCGTTAACATTGAATAAAAAATAGTTTAAAAAAACAAGCCATGAAAAGACCATGAAAGCTCGTAATTAAAAAATGTAGTGACGTAATTCAGCAAAAAAAGTTACCAGCAATTCCTGTACTTACCAACGCCATCTATTATCGCTTAACAGTACTATTTGTTTCCATATTGCGCCACAGTATGGCGCTCACGTATTAATAAAAATAAGAACATGATATACATATTCAGTGAGTTTTTGATCTATTTTAATAAAAATAAATAAATGTAACCTATTCTAATTGATGTGTTCAGACACTTACAGGTAATTCCTCTTCAAGTGGGGTAGAGAAGTAAAAAAAATAATGTTTCTGATGAGTTGGCGAGTTGAGCGTATTTGAGCACAACAGCTGTTGAGTACAATTTAGGGAATTTGCATGTCATTTTTTTATTTGTTAAAAACAATATTTATGATCTCTGGTATAGAAATATGAAAGAATTAAAAAAAATAACTTCATCAGCGACGAAATTATAAAGCTTCAAAGTTCACAGTTCGAAAGAGAAGTCCAACGTCGCATCAGAATGACATCGAAGCCCGTTTCGCCCATAAACTTTTGTGTCGCCCATAAAGAATGGCGCCAAAGAAAACTTCATTTTCGCGAGAGGGATAGGATATTTGTTTAAAGTTGTAATATCTCGTTGAATTTTGATTCTGTTTTCACTTTAGGCATTATATTTATTGATAAATTGAGCATTAATTGCAGAACTTCAAAGAATAGCACACGCTTCAAAAAACCGTCTACTCGACAGTGTAAAACTATTGAGTTGTCAAACTGAAAGGAAGCGTTCGTGCTTCAAGCTGTCAAAGCAGTTAGGGTTCTTTGCTGTTCATAATTGAAGAATGATCCTTTATGATATTCCCTTTTTAAAGTTTGGATTCTACGGAAACCATTCTTAAGAGGGGAAAAAAATGTTTTTTTACTTCTCTCTCCAGACTCAAAGAAATAGATTGTAAATGTTTTACAATGAGAATTGATTGAAGGGGCGGGGCGTGTGTAATGGTTTTAATCCGTGATTAAATCCATGTCTTTCTTCTGTTTTGTTTTTGCAAAGTGGTAAAAAATATATGTTTTTTTTTTATTATTAATATAATAAATAATAATAATTAGTACACAAGTTTATTTGTAAAACACTAACCGCCAGTTTCCCAGCTTAAAATTATCGGAGAATTAATGTGACAATTTGTCAAGCACGCGTTATCTGCTGTGACTGGTTGAGTGAATTTTCAACAGCCAATTACAGTAGATAACGCGTGCTTGACAATTTGTCACATTAATTCTCCGATAATTTTGAGCTGGGAAACTGAGGGTAAGGCGCACTTGCACCAAACACTTAACTCGTGAGTTAGGTGCTAGCATGAGGTTTTTTTTTATATTAGCCAATCCTTTTCATTCCTTCCTTTTTTTTAAAAAAAAACGCTGTAACAATTATATGTTAGTTTAAGCTTAACTCGTATATCTGATGGGATTCGGACGTCATACGGACTTTGTAAGCTATCTGTGTAAGTTATGTATCCAAACTAAACTACAGCTTCGGGCAAAAATTAACCTCCGGTTTCGGCCAAAATGGGCTGAAGTTTTGGCCAAAACCGAATATTCCTAGCAAGTGGCCGACATGGTGTGAAGTGACAGAGACAACGGATGGGGGCAGACGTCATACTCCGTTGCGTTTGTTTGTATAAAATTACCTCAGGTATGCGAGCTATGCTAAAATAACTTAGCTTAAGTCTTTGTTTGCAACAGGCATAAATGTCATTCGAAATAAATTCACCTAACATTCCGAATTCTTCTTCGTTTATTCTTATTATTTATGTGACATTAAGTTAACTATCTTCCCAATTGTTATAAAAATACATGGATTTGATTATGAAATACCGATGTAATCACGGATTTAGAGCAAAAATCTAATGGCGTGTACTAATAAGGCTTCACAATCCATGCTTTGTGTAAATAATTACTGTATTAAACAATCAAACTATGTGACTATGGCAGTGGTTTTCATATTCTAAAATAGCCATAAATTACTTCACCAAAATCGTGTATATATTTAACAAAAAAGGTAAAATAATTATCTTACCACAGTGCTGCCATAGTGACCTAGCGGCGTTTCACGAACTAACATAACGACTGCAGTGTGTAGCTAAGAAAACTGTGTAACTGTCTATGGTCACTTTTAAAAACATTTTTCCTAATTTAAATGTATTTATAACTAAGTATAAATAAAAATCAACTGCCGTGCGTTAGTTTCGCAAAAGCTCGAAAATGGCTCGACTGATTTGAATATTTTTCTTTTTGTTTTGTTTGCGTTAATACTGGGGTTGTCTAAGAAAAAAATATAGGAAAATCAAAAAAAATAAGGTAATGTACTATAAAGTACACCGGTAGCCTTATTGCGTAAGTTAATTCGACAGAACAAAGCTCAGCAGTGGCAGCTCTCAAATAAATTGGATGTTGCCAAAAATATGTGACTCTTTCGACAAGATCTTCACCAATGAAAGCGTCCAATATTTTTTGGCATACCTAATTACTTAAAGGGAATCTGCCATACTCTTTCTTGGGGCCATACCCTTTACCCTGCCAAAGTCACTTACGCAATTAGGCTGCGGTTCAACCAGTCGTTCACAAAAAAAAAACTTTTTTTTTTTTTTATTCTATATTTAATATGGTGGTTTGACATAATCTATTCTTTTTACTACCATTTTTATACCATAAATAACAGTCATTAAATTGACGATTGAAAAAACAGTCCTCAATACATTTAAATTTAGATATAGAGAATGATTAGGACTTCATACGTGTATCATAACTTCCTACCATTCAAATTTGCAAACATCCTCGAAAAAATCTCTCCTCTCGATTTTCAAAAGTTTTGTTAGTATTTTTTTTAAGTTTTTGGTGTGATATCTAGGTATACTGAACCTAAAAAAACTTTTTGAAATACCTACGGTATCTAAATCAGTTCAGCACTACGGTCGCTTCATTCCGTTACTTGAAAATAGGTACCCACCGTACCACCCTTTAGAGATACGGCCAGGGGTAGGTACGGTTGGGCTGCAGTGACGCAAATAAAAATGTTTTTAAAAGTAATGAAATTAACAAATGAAATAAACTGATAGCTATTAAGTGTATTTTATTCTTGTTTTATTTAAAATCCTTCTTCCTAACCTAAGCGAATGTTGTAATTGTTATATACCGGCAACTTAAATGCGTAACATATAAACTCATACCGTCTAACAAATAAACGCGGAATAAAGTTATACCAGGTATAACTAAGGTATACCCATACATTTTCATAGGTTTATACCTGGTATAACTTTATTCTGCGTTTATTTGTAAGAGGGTAAGAATCGATTGCAAGCTCTTTCATTTTGCGCGCGTTCTTTGGTGTCACGCAATTAGGGCGCAGTATTTTAAACAAAGCGTCTACCTATCTGATCACCTCAACCCAGTAACTGTGTAGTATGCAAAAAAAGGGATGCTTCATGCAATAGTATGACGCTTGCATTTTTTCAGTATTGCCAAAAAACATTGGACTCTTTCGAAAAGGGTATTTTTAGCAATGACAGCGAATTGAGCTTGTCAATTATTTGACATTTTTCATTCCAATATTTTGACGTTTTCATTATTCCGCTTTCGTTCACTCTTTACATTCAATTCATACGTTACATACTTTCTTCATCTGAGTTACAAATATCCTATATATGATCTATCCCGTTTCGAGCGTATTACGCAATACGAAAGTCGTTATTTTAAAGATGTCTTCACCCTTACTTAACCGTGTTTCTTGCAGAATTCACTAACGCAATAATATTGAAGGCTGCGGGACTACTATACCAACGGTTTGCCTAGCATTTCGGGGCACGAAGGGATCTCGGTCTTTTTCATGGGCATGACAGTTTTTTTTTGCCCAAATCTTTACCACTAGATTTGTATAGTGTGTGGCCGCACAGAGGTCACTTTGGCTGCATGTTTTGGGGCACAGAGGGCAGGATAGGAGGTGAAGCATGGAATAGCCTCGCAAGGGCTTTGTATTACACGTTTATTCTGAAATGACACGATTGCGTGCGATTAACAAGCTCTAAAACAATAAGAAATCGACGGAAACAGATATGCTCTCTCAATATAAAGCTTCCAGTGATGGTATGTTTTAGTTTTATTATAAGCTTTTGTAACTGTAAAGCTATTGTACCACTACGCAAAAAAAAACTTAATGGCCTCAGTAGCCAGGTCATTACATTTCCAAAAAAAAAGTCGCTTGAGAAATAGATAATACGCGGCAATTTATGAAAAAACGCGAGAAAAGTTATAAAAGATTGAGGTGATTGCTATTATTTTAGTAATTAATAATAATTTGCAATATGTCTTTTAATTTACGGAAGAGGACTCATTTTAGTTATTATGAACCTAAAGAACCTAGCTTTGACGACTATATCTGTAAGTATTTTGTACTTTAACACGAGCGAGTTTATTTTATATAGTATCTACAGTTAGTAGTTAATTCTTATACAAACTTATGTAAAAAAATCTCGACGCTATTTTCATCAAATTTTCTGTAAAGTTTGAATTTAGAATCTTTTATTTAGATTTTATGGCTTGGTGTACCTAGGTTCAGGATTTTGGTAAATGAATTTATTAGGGATGATTCCTGGGTAAAAAAAATAATAATTCAAGTTAGACTATCAGTTAGTTTAAACAATATTGGATACATATTTTTCTTTATCAAATCAATAAAAAATTACAAAGATAAGCGCAAGGTTCAAGAGTGTAGTGTACTAAAACTTGATGCCACACGAAATTTCAACTCATTGTATCGTCGTTATTTTTTGTTTACGTGACAAAAGATTAAATACGTGTCCAATATTTCATATTAAACTATCTGACGAACTGAAAATGAATATTTAATTTCATCTTATTCCATAGTTCGAAGACTTCGAAGCATTTAACTGGTCGGTCAACGGTGACCCTTGTCTCGTTATTAAACAGGTTTCTTCACAGATTGCGAGCGCTGTGCAGACTTTGTATATGACTACTGCGCCATTCACGGGCCTCTACTTGTCGTTCCTGATAATAAGGTGATTGTCTATCCTATCCCAGTTTCATTCCTTGCTTCATCTTCCTGCCCTTTTCCCATGTTACTTGTGTATTGTTTGTAATTAAAACTTATTTGTGGTCTTCAAGGGTTTATTTTATTATTCACTAGCTGACCCGGCAAACTTTGTTTTGCCATAAAAAGACCAAACATTTATCTACCCTACCCTACCCTACCATACCCTACCCTACCCTACCCTACACTAACCTACCCGACCCTACACTACACTACCCTACCCTACACTACCCTACCCTACCCTACCTATAAACCTCACGGAGCCCGAGACCTTTCCAACGAATGCAAAACCATGGAAATCGGTTCGTCCGTTCTCGAGTTATAGCGTCAGGGAGGAAAACCCGACTTATTTTTATATATTAGATCACAAGTTACCTACTCTTATTAATTAGTATAGTCTGTGGTATAGTCCCCGGCATGTAACTTGGCAAGGTTTTGGCGTAGTGGGGGTAATTTTGCGCAAAATTGGCGTGAACTGACCAACGACCACGTAGAACGAACTGAACGTGGACGCGATTTGATTGGTCAGTCGATCATTGTATCAACTGACCAACCAATCGCGCGCTCGGTACGGTGCTCGCGTACCGTTTGATAACCAAAGAGAACTAAAAAACGACTTGTGCGCATCTAACGACTCTTGCCAAGTTACGTGCCGACAATAAAACTAGTTTGTCAGACAAGATGTAACATTTTTAAAATAAGGTTATGATGACACTGACATCTGTCACACTGACAGGTGCGTTCTGTTTCTATTACAACTTGTGGTCAGCGCAACACTTTTTCCTCTTCCATACCGTACTGTTCCGTCACGCTGGCGCTGACTCCCTTTTCTTTCATGTCAATCCTCATCCGTCCACAGTCCATCCATGTTTTCTTTGGCCTTCCCCTCTCTCTCCTTTCATCCATTGTCTTGCCTTTCTATATTCGTAATCACTAATCTTTTAGGCTGGGGTGAAGTTAGCTACAAATGGCTGCGAAGTAGTAAATCTCAAACTAAAACCACAACGCGCCATGCGCTTCGAAAAGCTTACGTACAGTCCGACCAAAAAGTGCATTGCTCGCAGAACCGATCGCCGACGGGGCCGAAAAGTTCTTGAGTGGCGACTGCGTACTGGAAGACGCTGTGTTGGAACGCTTCCCCCAAGATGTACCGATGACGAATGCCGCGGGGGTTCACTAGAAGCGAGACGCACAGGACCAGTAGATGTGGGGGAGGCCTATGTCCAGAAATGTATGTTTTTCAGCTCAAACGATAGTGATACTTGTCCTTCTAACCTAGGTCCCTGTGAAGCCGAACATGTCACCGTACGTCCCCCACGCTGCGCTAACTATCCCTGACGTATTCCTTCATCTTGCACCCTCTATAATACCTGGTAAGTACATAATTAGATTATTAGCTCATGGCTCAATAATAACAGGTCTGTCGATATCTTATATAGCTAATGTAACTCTGAAATAGCCAAGTCACAGCCCTGTGAGGTTCCCAAACGCGGCTTAACTAACTCTGACACCAGAGGTGGGCACATCCACATACGAAAAAGAAGAAAGACTCCTGCTCTAACGTATATCGTATACCCAGTTACTGAGTTCTGGAATGCAGTCCTGTATGTAAAACTACTGTTATCAGCTGCATCTGGTTAGACTAGAAGTGTAACCCAACTAAGTTGGGTTCTACCACGGTGAAGCGAAGAGGAAACCGAGGAGAGGCCGCTCGTCAGGGCTTTTGCATATAAGCCGACGACGTGGCGGCCAACAAGTAGTTTGCAGTGCCGTTTGGTAACAGAGGCGACATCGAAACTGAGGCGGGCCGCGATGTCGTATTGGAGGCATCGTGGTTGAGGATTGGAGGCCGCAGCGGGAGGAGTAGTGCCGGTGTTGCAGTGCGCCGATCTACCTACCTTTCTCGGCCTGGACGGGGTCGCGACCGTCTGATGGCGGACGCAGGGGAGGAAGAGTGTCGGTATAGCGCTGGTCGCTCTCTCTATCCCCTGCGCCCGAAAAATAGTAGGTGGTGGGGCCACTGACCTGACCCATCACAGGAGGACCAAGGGTGCCATACACGGGGTCGTCTGACACCCATGTGCTGTTTTGGTCCCTGGGGTGGTTACGGCGTGTAATGTGTTCTGGTGCGCCGGTGATGGGGTGACTCCTCAGAGGCGGGTCCGGTGACGGACTGCCGCGGGGGGTTCACGGAAGAGTGCTAACGCGTGCCCGCGTTACCGCCATACGCGGCACAGGAGGACACCGTGGAGTTTTAGTGGGTTGGAATCCCTCATAACTGCGCTATCTCCCCGTGGTAGCGCAGTATGCATGAACATTTTTCCAAGCAAAAAAAATGCTTTGATTGTTTGAGAGGTCAAACATACTTTTTGGTTTCAAGGTTAAACAACGCTTTGAAGAGGTCAATAAAATTAAAATTTTAGTTATCGTTCAGGTGCAGGCTTGGGTGTGTTTAGCACGCTTACTCTGCCACGCGGGGTTCGCTTCGGTCCTTACTGCGGGCTGCGGACACAGAGTGTCGACTCCATGTACTGTTGGCAGGTAATGTAATTCTTCGGGTCGGTTTCCAGCTTTTTCCCATAGTTGAGCTTATGCTAGGCATAGATTGATTGAGACAGTGGCGGCCTTAGGTGGTGGAGAGCAGGGCAACCGCCCGGGGCCACGCGCGTCTTCCCAAAAAGCTTACAATTGGAACATTTTATATTCTTAGCAAACATTTTTTCGCGATAATAAAATAAAGTTAGTTAAATAGTTCATAATAAAGTATTAATAAAAATAAGTGCCAAGTTAAACATTTCTCGTATCATGACATACATTGCAAAAAGAACAATTTAAGGGCCTCGCAAATAAATATCGCCCGCGCTAAACCCCGCAGCGGTTAGGCTTAGCACGAACTGCGATTTTTATTCGCGCTAATTTTCTCCTCACATTCTGCGATCTATGGAATTGTATGAAGCTGAACGCACAGCAGCAAAAAAATCGCGCGGAAATTATACCGACGCGGATTAAATTCAAGCGAATATTTTGAACTCTATACACTATATATATACTATATTTACTGGTAGAAGGAGACAAAAATCGCGCGGCATTTTATCCGCAGTGCATGTTAGTTAAATTCAGTACGCGAACAAAACTGCTCGTAGATAAAAATCGGGATGCGCGTGAATAAAAACCGCAATGCGTGCTAAGCCTTAAGGCCGCCCCTGGATTGAGAGAACAAACATACCAACATTTATTGTTAAACACATAGATATTGGACAGTAACAGCAAACGGTTGCACGTGGTCGACGCTTCGGATCACGAGCGCTCCAACTGGATGCGCTACGTCAACTGCGCGCGGCATTATAAAGAACAGAACCTAGTCGCGTACCAGTACAGAGGACAACTCTACTATAGGTAAGAGGAAGGAGGTATTCTTACAATACATAGAGTATTGTAAGAATACCTCCTCGGTACGCTACTTGGTATCCACCACTCGGTCTACTTTTTTTCGAGTCGATGGTGACCTTTAGAACAGGGGTTCCCAAACTTTTTGTTACGCCCCTCCACTATGAAAAATAAAAAAGTTAATTAAAAAAACCAAAAACCCGACTGCTTAAAAAGTGAACTAAAAAGACGTAAACAAGAAGAAAATCATGCTGCGCAGTCGGAGTCGGATACCATCTTTTTAGTTCGCAGTTTTAAGCAGTCGGGTTTTTTGATTTCTAACTTTTTTTTTCAGAATTAGGTACGTTTAAACATATAAGTGTGATATATTTTTGAAATCACCTCTTAAAACCCTTTATTTTGATACCTCCACGATGGGTTTGGAAAAAAAAAAAATTCTTCCCCCACATTAGCGCCCAAAAGCCGCCATTTTCTATTTTCCAATTTTAATGTAGCCAGTGACACTCGCAGGGTTAAGACGAATCGATCCCTCCGGAGCAACTGGACAGATTCGCAACTGGACAGATTCTCAGCTGTTGACGTAAGAATCATCAAAACAGAAAAAAAACAGTCATTATTCAAAAATTCTTAAGGAAAATATCACCGTCCTTGACACTTTCACTTGGCATGAGTTAAAAACCTTTTAGTCAAAACCATGTATATGAGTTTCAATAAACTAGTGAATAAATCACTAGTTTATTGAAACTCATATATCAAATTAGGTTAGGTTAAGACGGGCTGGTGTCCGCAACTCCACGTCTAAGCGCGTATTTTGCGTACGGATATATCAAATTATAACCTTTATTTGACAATTATTTTCAGTAATGAGTTAATATCTCATAAACACACAGACCAATTTACATTATTTAAACGGATAAATTAGTTCAACGCCAATGCCTTTTATTTGAGACCAAAATTAACAAAATATCAACAAAGACAATAAACAAAAAACCCGGGTTCCGTACCATTATCGCAAAAAACGCCAAAAAAAAACACATTTGTTGTATGGGGCTCCCCTTAAATATAAATTTTATTCTGTTTTTAGTATTTGTTGTTATAGCGGCAACAGAAATACATCATCTGTGAAAAATTCAACTGTCTAGCTATCACGGTTCATGAGATACAGCCTGGTGACAGACGGACAGACAGACGATGTGTTCTAATCGCGCCGAAAACTTTGCTTCCGCGATGCAGGATTTGTGTGACGTCATGTCATTAGTTCATAAATGGCGGCGTCGGTACCGCTACAAAGTTATGTTATTTCATATTTCAGGACCATAAAGATAATTCCTCATCACACGGAGCTGATGGTGTTCTATGGCAGCGAGTTCGCGAACTCCTTGGAGATCAACTTGAAACAGTATAACTCTGCGAAGTACTACCAAGATATTATTTTCAGTGAGTATTTGTTACAAATACATTGTTTAGGGTTATGGAGCTTAAGGACTGGAGTGACGACCGCGTACCAGGAGACGCCGTTGGAAGGCCTCCCATTAGGTGGACCGATGACCAGGTTATTAACGTACATAACATTATTGTTATTGGATGTTTTAATTACATGATAATTTTGACATTGTTATTTTTTTTTTTTTTAAATTATGTGGAGCTCGTGGCTAAATAATAACAGCCGCACTAGTAGAACATCAGGGTTAAGCAACGCTTGACGAGGTCGGTCCGTGGATGGGTAACCATTTCAACATACCGAGTTTCTTCCGTGCCTCGGAAAGCACGTTAAGCCGTTGGTCCCGGCTGTCATTTAGAGATCTTTGACAGTCGTTACGGGTAGTCAGAAGCTTGAGATCTGACACCAGTCTTGCCAAGGGGTATCGTGTTCTCCAGTTACTGGGTTGTGGAGGTCAGATAGGCAGTCGCTCCATGTCATCATCATCATTTCAGCCGAAAGACGTCCACTGCTGGACATAGGCCTCCCCCAAGCGTCGCCACATTGACCGGTCCCGTGCATCTCGTAACCAGCGGATCCCCGCAACCTTCACCAGATCATCGGTCCACCTGGTGGGAGGCCTTCCAACGCAACGTCTTCCGGTTCGCGGTCGCCATTCCAGAACCTTTCTGCCCCATCGGCCATCCGTTCTGCGAGCAATGTGCCCTGCCCACTGCCACTTAAGTTTGGCAATTCTTCGGGCTATGTCGGTAACCCTGGTTCTCTTACGGATCTCTACGTTTCTGATTCGATCACGCAAGGAAACTCCGAGCATAGCCCTCTCCATTGCCCTTTGAGTGACTGTAAGCTTTCTGATAAGGCCCATTGTAAGCGACCACGTCTCAGAGCCATATGTCATCACTGGCAACACACACTGGTCATAGACTTTCGTCTTGAGACACTGCGGTAAGTTGGACGAGAAGATACCGCGCAACTTCCCAAACGCTGCCCAGCCGAGTCGGATTCGACGGTTGACCTCTTTCTCGAAGTTGGCCCTACCCAATTGGATCATTTGTCCCAGGTACACATAGTCGCCCACAACTTCGAGTGTAAAGTCTCCAATCGTGATAGGAGTGGGTGTAACATGGGCATTCAACATCAACTTAGTTTTGTCCATGTTCATCCTAAGACTCACTCTTTCGGAAGCTCTACTGAGATCATCGAGCATTGTACTGAGGTCCTCCATGGTCTCAGCCATAACCACTATATCGTCGGCAAACCGAAGGTGAGTGATGTACTCGCCATTGACGTTGATGCCTAGCCCTCTCCAGTCCAGAACCTTGAAGACATCCTCCAGTGCAGCGGTAAAGAGCTTCGAAGATATTACGTCTCCCTGTCTCACACCTCGCTGCAGAAGGACGGGTTCCGAGGTCTGATCCTGAATTCGAACTGACATTGTGGCGTTTTTGTATAAACACTTCAACACTTCGATGTACCGGTAGTCAATTTGGCACCGTTGGAGAGACTGCAGTACAGCCCAAGTCTCGATCAAATCGAAGGCTTTCTCGTAGTCCACAAACGTTAAACAGAGAGGCAGGTTGTACTCTTCGGTCTTCTGTATAACCTGCCGCAGCGTATGTATGTGGTCTACGGTGCTGAAGCCTTTACGGAATCCGGCTTGTTCGGGAGGCTGGAAATCGTCAAACCTGCGTGCGAGACGATTCGTGATGACTCTTGAAAACAGCTTGTAGACACGGCTAAGGAGTGTGATGGGCCTATAGTTCTTCAGTAGGGCATTGTCACCCTTCTTGAAGAAGAGTACCACCACACCCCTGCACCATGCCTGTGGCGTTTTCCCCTCGAGTATGACGGAATCGAAAAGCTTCTGAAGGGCCTTAAGTACTGGTTTTCCACCCGCCTTCAGGAGTTCGGCCGTAATTCCGTCATCACCCGGTGCCTTGTTGTTCTTAAGTTGTTTCAGAGCCATCCTAATCTCATACAGGCTGACGTCCGGAATGTCTTCGGTATAGTGTCGGGTCAATCTAGCTCTTGGGTCATTCGCTAGATTTGCGACGGGTTTACTTTTTGACGTGTACAACTGTCCATAGAATCTCTCGATCTCCCTCAGAAGCTCCGGTTTGGCGGACACAATCCTGCCATCATCGGTCTTCAGTTTCGTGAGCTGGCTCTGCCCAATAGACAGATCTCTTGCAAAGACCTTGGAGCCTTTGTTCCGCTCAATCGCGTCTTTAATACTTTCAGTATTAAAGCGGCGGAGGTCGCTTTTCAAGGACTTTGAGATCCGTCTATTTAGCTGCCGGTATTACAACGAATCGTCTGAAGACTGCAGGATCATCTCACGCCTCTCCTTCATGAGCTTGAGAGTATGATCAGAGAGCTTTTTGTTTCTATCTGTACGGCGGGTCTTGAAAAACTTAGACCCGACCGTATGGACAGCTTCCACGAACCCATCGCTGTATTCGTCCACGGAGCTCCCTAGGCACTCGAAACGATTCTGGAGTTCGAGCTGAAAGCTCTCGGGGTTTTGGACCTGGATTTGTGCTGGACGGAGCGTGGACTTCATCAGTCGAGACCTTTCAAGCTTAACATTAATGTTCAATGTGCCTCTTACCATGCGGTGATCACTCCCGGTTTTCACCGAATTGATCACTGAGACATCATTGAACATTTGTTTGACATTTGCTTTTATTTAAGTATATTTATTATTAGTATATTTATATATATAATTAGGTATATTTATTTGACATTTGCTTAGTCTACCTGACGGATACCTGACTTGATACTGCTAATATTTATTTTTATTTTTCTTTTACTGTTGACTTTTGGAATTATTTTTACATTGATTTGACATTTGCTGGATATTTTTGACATTGATTTTTTTTTTCTCCTTGACATTTGGAATTATTTTATTTTTAAATTTACTGGAGTATTTTTTCCATAATATTTGCACGCCATAGTACATATGGCAAACATGGCTTAACCGTTCTGGTTTTTTTGTCATCCTGCAAGCAAGTAAACTATATTAGAATTATGTAAACACATGTTTGGGCAAATAAATATATCTAATCTTATTTTATCTTAACGTTACGGGAATCCGCTGGATGCGAGACGCACAGGACTGGCCGATGTGGTAACAGTTGGGTTGGCTTATGTTCAGCAGTGGATGTTGAACATAGGCTAGCTGTAATGATATTGGAACATATGGAGACATACGGAACAGATGCGGTTCAATTGCGTTAACGTTAATAGCAATTGGTATCGAAACTGGATAAGCGCCGACTGGTGATGGTGAGGGGAAACCTCTTTTTAGGGTTCCGTAGCCAAATGGCAAAAAACGGAACCCTTATAGATTCGTCATGTCTGTCTGTCTGTCTGTCCGTCCGTATGTCACAGCCACTTTATTCCGAAACTATAAGAACTATGCTGTTGAAACTTGGTAAGTAGATGTATTCTGTAAACCGCATTAAGATTTTCAAACAAAAATAAAAATAATACAATAAATTTTGGGGGTTCCCATACTTGAAACTAAAACTGAAAATATATTTACAATGCATGTCCTCGAAAAGAGCGGTTTTCCAAGCAGCCAAACTGTGCGGCAAGTGTCACTTTTTTTCACTAGTGCTTTTTACTTTCCTGTATTTTTTTAATTTTTAACTCCAACGTCAGCCCGACGCATAGAGTTTTTATTATATGAGAAAAGTTTTAAAAATTAGTTATGTACAGATTATCATTCATATAAAAGGTAAAATAAAACTAATACTTTATTTTAGGCGTTTTTAATTACACTAGATTTTGATTTTGATCAATAAATTAATTTTAAATATTCATTAAATATGTTTGGCAGAACGTATATTTTGCTCGTGCCTTATTGCGTTACCATGTGACAGCTATTTGCACATGCGCAGTAGATATGCCTGAGGAACTATTAGTAATTAATCTGTGGATATGCTGAACGCGCTTGAATAAGCCCGCCTTTTTATTAATTTAATTAATTTATTTCCTCGCACAATGCATAGTAAAATGTTGTATGATACACGTACGTAAGATGATTTCCGACTTGTGTCGATTTATCCACTCACTCGCTTCGCTCGCTCGTGAATAAAAATGCCACTCATCGGCAATCACCTACCTTCCGCACTTGTAGCATAAATAACTATTTTTCATCAGACCCATACGTGTGGGGTATCTATGGATAGGTCTTCAAAAATTATATTGAGGTATCTAATATCATTTTTTTCTAAACTGAATAGTTTGCGCGAGAGACTCTGCCAAAGTGGTAAAATGTGTGTCCCCCCCTGTAACTTCTAAAATAAGAGAATGATAAAACTAAAAAAAATATATGATGTACATTACCATATATACTACCACCGAAAATTGGTTTGAACGAGATCTAGTCCGTAGTTTTTTTTTAATACGTCATAAATCGTAAACCGCAATTTACGAAGTACGGAACCCTTCGTGCGCGAGTCCGACTCGCACTTGGCCGGTTTTTTTTGTATATATTTTGACATAAGAGATCTTTTACGTTAACAAGAGTGAGTACGTTAAAACACTCGGAATAAGCACACAGGATGCAAAGTCCCGCAACCTACATTGAAAAGGGGGGATCCTCCGACCAGACGGGATCCTCCGACCATACGAGTGTTGGTGGACAACTGCCCAACGGTTGTTGTCGGGCTGTTGTGTGTGTTCAAATCGCGCCGAAAACTCTGCTTGCGCGATGCAGGATAGTTCGTATGCGGTGTCATAGATTTTTCCCATAATCGACTATGGTGACGTGTGCTACTTCGACTTGAGTGCGGTTCTGCTGGATAAGCTTGATAGGCTCCTCAATAACTGCATTCGGTTCATATTCAATTTGAGGAAATATGACCATGTGTCGAGCTACAGGTCTGAGCTCAAATGGATGCCCATTCGCCAGAGAAGGTGTTTTCGCGCTCTAACTACAATTTTCTCCCTACTCAACTCTCCCACTCCACCTTCTTACCTTATGTCTCACTTTCAATATTTAAGTTCTTCTCACGCTAGGAACCTGCGTTCTTCCAACAATCTGCTCTTACTCTGTCCTTCTCATACTACTGATTTTGTTCATTCTTCCTTTCATATTCAGTCTATTCTTCTTTGGAACGCGCTTCCTCTCGAAATCAGGGCGGCCACCAGTCGGTATGCTTTCAAGCGGAAATTGCAGTATTATTATCAGCGGGGGGTAGGGTCATCTCGTTAACTAATCTTCATTACTTTATTAAATATATATATTTATTTAGATATGTATCATATAAAATATGTATGTATGTGTATTTTAAACAATAATTATATATTTTGTTTCAAAATTTGTTGTTGCAACGATTTAAGCAATGCACCTGCCATGTTTACTCTTCACCACCCTTGGTTGACTGGTAGAGAATGCCTAAGGCATTAAGTCCGCCATTGTACCTTTGTGCATGAAGTTTAAATAAATAAATAGACAACGCCGGCCCTGGGGTAGAGCGAGAGGAGCGGTCGCTCTACTCTCTAGGCGCCAGATGGCAAATGAGTAATCTAGTACAGTAGTTACATAGTAGATAGTATCTACATATCAGTAATCTGTGAATGGCACCAAATCCGAAAAACAATTGCCAGTGTAAAATAAAAAACTTAAAGCGCCTTTGAGAAGCGCGTGAAGATTGTTGCCAGATCATATTTTAAGTAAAAATGACGATAGATAAATTCGACTTTTCTAGTGAATGCACAGAACAAATAATAGTACAGGGCAATGCGTTGATTAAAGGGCGCTAAAAAACAATCTCGCGCTACCCTGATCAAGGGCTAAAGCCGGCCGGCTGGTTACAGATGTCCCTACATGACGTCAGGTCATTAGTTCGTAAGTTGCGACACAGAGGTCGCTACATATGTACGAGCATGGTCTCTCCCCAAAATAATATAAGCCAACGACGTAACGGCCAACATGTAGGTTGCGGTGCCACCTGGGCGACATCGCAACTGAGGCGGGCCCCGATGTCGTATGGGGCCTCCCATACCCATACGATATGGCGGCTGAAGAATGGAGGCCGCGGTGGAAGAGGAGTGCTGGTATTGCGGTGCGCCGCTCTCCCTAACATTCGTGGCCTGGTTGGGGTCGCCACCGTCTGATGGCGTCTGATGACGGTCGCAGGGGAGGAGGAGTGTCGGTATAGCGTTGGTTGCTCTCCCTATCCCCTGTGGCCGAAAAATGTTAGGTGGCGGGGACATTGACCTTGACCCGTCACAAGGGGACCAAGGGAGCCAAACACGAGGTCTTCTGGCGCCCATGTGCTGGTTTGGTCCCTGGGGTGGTCATGGCGTACTCCCCCGAGGAGGGTCCGGTGACGGACAGCCGCGGCGGGTTCGCGGTGAGTGCTAACGCGTGTGCCGCCATAAGCGGTACAGGAGGACACCGTGGAGTTTTAGTGGGTTGAATTCCCACATAACTGCGATATCTCTCCGTGGTGGCGCAGTACTTATTCATGAGCATTTCTCCAAGCTAAAAAAAATATTATATACTCTAGCAAATTATTTTCATATTCACATCATCAGCTTATTAATGTTCCCACTGCTGGGACACAGGTCTCCTCTCTGTGAGAGGGAATGGGCCGTTATCCACCACGCGGGCCCAGTGCGGGTTGGTGGATGTCATATGTCTTCGAATTTTTGGTTCTCGGACATGCCGGTTTCCTCACGATGTTTTCCTTCGCCTTCGCGAAATAATTTCAGGGCGCACGGTTGGCGCAGTGGTTGAGCGATTGACTGCTGCGCTGCGTGTCGCGGGTTCGATTCCCGCACGGAACAAATATTTGTATGACCTACAGATAGTTGTTCCGGCTCTGGGTGTTGTGTATGTGAGTTTATATGTTTGTAAACGCACCCACGATACAGGAAGAAATTCCTAGTGTGTGGCAAAGTTAAAAAAAAAAAAAAAAAAAACACAAAGTAAAGCGCCTGCCTGGGCTCGAACCCACGACCTACAACTTGTAAGTCGCGGCCGATACCACTGGGCCACCACTGCTCATTTTCATATTAATGTTAGCTAATGTTTTAAGGTACTTCTACAAAATGTCTACGTGATAACATAGAAGACATGCAAGAAGATTATCTAACTGAAGACCACTTTCATTTTATAGACAAGGACTCGTCTGAAACTAACAGAAGCACTAATGTCCTTAGTACTAAAACTGTCAATAGTTCTCTAAAAGAAAAAGTGCGTAAAGAAAGCGAAATAAAAAAAGATTGTAAGGAAAACAAAGCGAAAAAAGTGCGTAAAGAAAACGAAGACTCCAAGGAAAACACACCGAAAACTTATCTATGCGAGACTTGTCAAAAAACGTATTCACGCTCAAGCACTTTAAAAAAACACGCTTTAACACATCTGACCACATGGAAATTCAACTGCGAACATTGTTCCTACAAATGTAATGAAAAATACCGTTTGACGAGACATGTTGGTCAACATACTAATACATATCAATTTTCTTGCGAAACATGTCCGTTTAAAACTAACTACGCGAGAAGCTTCAAAAATCATAGCTTACGTCACGAAGATAGCGCAAAACTATTAGTTAGCGTAAGTACATCTAAAAACTTGTGAAGTTTGTAATTTTAAAACCAATTCCCGCAAAAGTCTCTGCGTACACATGTCTAAACATATGGGCGGGAATTACAAATGTGATAAATGTTCATATAGTAGCTACTCTAAACATAATTTGTACTGACATATTAAAGAGTAGACGCCATTGATTAAAATGCGCGTTTCAACTCACGTCTGCCTTGTAAATATACTTTTTATTATTCGCGTTTCATTTATACAGAAAATATACACGTATTTCAGAGCGAGAACTCGAATACGTCCCCCGAAATTCAAATTCTCGCATTTACATTTTAATGTGTATATTTCATTAAAGTTGATTATGATTCAAATATTAAGTTGATTAAGTATAACTTTAATTGTCTATTGAAATTGAAGTGTTCTGTGATTTTAAAGTACCTATGATGTTAATAAACAAAATATTGTAATTTGATTTTTAATTTTAAAATGTATATTACCTCATTCTTCCTTCCTTAGCACCTGTAAATTGGCCTTCGGCCCGAGTTAGCAAGCATGCGTAAGTCCAACAAAGTACATAATTAGGTACAGACCATAGACATACTAAATAATATGGACTCGAAATACCTACGAAAAAAACGTGCCTACCTAAACCTCAAAATGTCTCATAAAATGGCCGCCGATTCTAAGGTTGTGTCAATCAAGCAACACACACACTCACAAATCTCAATAATACATTATGTAAACAACCATTTGACAGCAGGACTACCACGAACACAACCACAAAATTCGTCACATAAAATGGCGAATATGGCACGGCACGTACCTACAACCGTCACTAAGTCTCAAAATGTTGCCATAATGAGCAACAACTGAAATATTTGATTTATTTGAAATATAGCACAGCCACATCACATGCATTACAAATCGACAAAACAATCTATACAAATATTGGACCAATGCATATGACAAGTACGGCGTACATAACACTCATCGTAACATTGCTGCCCTGAGATAACTATGAATTATACAATACAAATCAGAAAAAGTAGATTAAACAAAAATACAAATGGATAAGTACCTACATATAAATCTAACTTATATAATTAAGATATTATTAATAAAATTGTCAGAAACCAAAATCATAATGTAAATAATCAAAATTATATGGTCAAAATCATTTAATTTTGATTATTTACTTTATTTACAATATTGTTGTCTCTTTCATCAAATACGTTTACTACATTAGAAAGAATGAAACAAAACGATGTTTCACATTCTGTATCGTATTTCACTCATATTTGTATAAGCTAATGTATGTATAGAACATCGCGGCGCCTCCATATATTTCCTATCTCAATGGTACAGACCTTTATTTATAAGAAAGAACTGAAAAACGTCTGGTACTCGCTCTATCTTACATAATATTATAAATGCGAAAGTTTGGATGGATGTATGTTTGTTACTCAATCACGCCAGAACGGATGAACGGATCGGGATGAAAGGCGCAGGGATAGATTATAGTCTCGAATAGCACAGACTACTTTGCATCCCGGTATAATGTTCCCTTGGGATGACAAAACACTTTTCACACGGGGGAAGCCGCTGGCAGAAGCTAGTAAATCAAAGTGTTTGCAGCGACGACCTTTTATTTCGATTCGGTTATTTTTTTACACTTTTATTGGTATTATAAGTAGTATTGATTAAAATGTTTTGAAGTCGAATAAAACAGGTTGCCGTGTCTGCACCTGTGTATAATTTAGTTTTCACTAACTCAAACAGAATCGTATTTATTACAAAATTTATAAAGGCGCAATAACCACAAACTGTACTAAACGACAGCAAAAAAAATAATAATCGATACTATATTAATTATATTCAAATAGATAATCGAAAGACAGACATGTAAAAGTTTAGACATGTAAAAGCGTTTGTACAAACCAACTTACAGAAATAAAATCATTTATCATTATCATTTAGAAATGTTACGTTGCTATGCAGTTTCTACATAGACATACTAATATATTTTCTATCTCAATGAGTTTCTAGCAAAGACCTTATACGTATTTCTTACTACTTTGGTTTCTAGAGACCAAGGAATATAGTACTCTCTACCGAGAGCTAGAGACTATTTTATAATCCATCTGTCAAATAAACAATAACCTGTTAGACGGACGATACACTGTTCCACTCCTAAAACATTTAATTTAACTGCAGGGCAAAAGTCTCTACTTATACAGAACACTTTTATGATAAAAAATGTGATAGTATTTTGATGTTTTTTTTTAAATATTCAATCCTATCTAGAATTCGACATTCTTGTTGCTGGGTTTGCTTTTGAAAATATAAGTTTCAGAACGAATTTATTTGATATTGACACTTGTACTAGTGGTAGTGTGACTGTGTGTCACTGTCACATGATTGACATTTGACAGCAAGAGGAGTAAACCTAACCTAACTTTTGTGGAAAGCTTGACTGTATTTTCAATAACAAACGCACGTGAATGATAAATAGTGAAGTGAAATCATGCCTCAATTTCATATAGACGAGGTATGTCCAAAGGATACCGTGTATCCAATGGTAGTGAGTTTCCAAAACGGTTATGTCACACAAAAATTCAATACAAATGAATGCTTATTACTTGAAGATCAGAACTCAGGAAAAAAAACCGTCGCCACGGAGTTGTGTGACCTAATTTATAGCGGCGAGGAGGAGCAAGAAGATTTAGGCAGGACTTTAATCCTGGCTCGTAATACCAAGACGGGAAAAGTGCGCTTGATAGAAACCGAAAACATCGAATTGAAACCGCAAATGAAATCCAACCTAGATACAGAGACAGAAGCCAATGAAACGAGCTACCTGGAGCTCAGCAGGAAGTTCGGATCCAAAAAACATAAACAAATAATGGAACAGAGAGAAAAATTGAAGATCAACGTTCAGACGGTCACGGAGCAAATGCAAAATGTTACCGACAGTATCACTGAAGACCAGTTAGACTTATCATCATACAACAAGGCTGATTCTGAGGAGTTCTACATACCAACTATTAACAGAGAAGCAACCAAAGTTGAAGAAGTCTATGATATCGATACTATATTGACCCCAGAACAATGTGAGAAGATTTATTCAGAAATAGATGGAACAAAGTACATGTCAGAACTGAACCCGTTCTTAAAATCTCTCGCAACAAAGGAATTATCTGAGCAACATACAGTTCTCTTGGTTTATGCGCAGACTTTGTTACAGTTGTACTCAACGTTAATGAAAGATATCAGCAAAAAGACATTTACAGCTTGTCCTTACTCAGTGACTCTTAACGAGATAGTTTTAAACAATTTCCTAAGCAACGTGAATGGTAAAAGAGGGCGCTCACCACAGTTCAAAGACAAATCCTTATGTCATGCATTAGTTTTCATACTTTTAATCAATAATTATAAGTTTAATTTCAATGATATGTGCCAGGAGCTCAAGTTGACGCAGCGGACTGTTACCTCTAAGGTTGCATTGACGGGAGCAACGTTGGTTGCGGTTGGTGCTAAGAAAGTTGCGCAGTTAAAGTTACCGCTAAACCGGCCAGCTTTGAGGAGAAAAAGTTCTAAGTTTTAAATAAATATGTTTACGTTATGTTGTGCTGTTTTATTTTATTTTTTATGCTGACATGGCATATCTTAAAAAAAACTGTCGAAGGTGTGCTGGTCACGCCATACGTCAAATTAGCTGTGGGCCAAAATAACACACTGACACAGCTGGAGGTCATTGCAGCAGACCCCATAGAAGGTGAGACAACCTGGACAAAGAAATGACTAAATACAGGCAAGGAACTTTTTTCGATTCAGGTCTACACTGAATGAGTTTTTCAAGTTGGTGCATAGCCAAATCGTGATATTTTGTTCAAAATAAGCTCTTTCCTTAAGTGTGCCATATGTGATCACTTCCTAGAATTTGGTCATCCACACCCACTTGAAAAACTCAACCTGTTGGAAGTAGGTGGAAGAAAGTTCCAGTCTTGTGAAGGTCTTTGGCTGGCAGTGGGGAGATGTTAGCTACTGGTGATCCAACTTATGGGCAAAACAAAATATACCTTATCTTGTCCTATACTATTAAAAGAGCAATATTTCATATAGATAAGTTTCTCTGGGCAATATTTGTATTCTATACACACGATGTGTCTGGCGGTCTACTCCCTATCTCTAAACGTAGTGTTACTTCTTTGCTATCTCTTTCAACAAAGTTACGGACCCCGTCCATCCGAAAGTACTCCGCAACTTCAGAGTGAAAAAAAACAAGTGTTTAGTTCAATTTTTCGGACAGGTGCACACAGGTGAGATAGTGGTCAAAAAACAAACTCTCTGGTAAAAACCGTGTAAAAACACATCGGGAGTAAGTACAACCGTCAAATTGTGTTGCCATTCATTCTTAGTTCGGGCCCCGAATGAGTAGAAGCGGCCGAAACTACGGACTTCGTGCTTAGGGAGTAGGCCTAGTGTACCTGACACCGACCCGAAAAAAAATACAATGACCGCTGGGAAAACCCCGATATAATCAGTACATGATTCTGGACCCTTTTTTTAAAAAATAGGAAAATGCCTACGAGAAATTCCAACACTAGAAGGTCCAGAATCATGTACTGAATCCATGCTGTTTCTTCGCGGCGTCGGTGTCAGCCCGTATATTTGTAATCACGTTCTCGAAAACGGCTCTAGCGATTTCGATAAAATTTGCAAAATAGCGGTTTTCAGGGCCGCAAAACCATCCAGCTAGGTCTCATATCTGGCTTACTCAAAAAAAAACAATCTCTATTTTCACCCGAGCTTAGCTCGGTCGCCCACAGCCGAATTGCGCAAGTGAATTCGACAAGGCGCAAGGTTTGACCGCTATCAAATCGACCAACCACATGCGAGATGAATGACGCGATGTGGATTTCCGTCTGTGTGATTGGCTGATTGATGGCGGGCAAACACTTTGCGTTGCCTTATTCAATTACGCAATAAGGCTGGTCTGTGTCTGTCTCTTGAAGTAAGTTAATTCATCACTAATTAGTTATACCTATAGAAAATCTAATAAACAAATAAATCTTTTTGGAATAAGCCTGACCGTGCCGGCCCAGTGTCTAAATACCTCTCCTCTAGTGCTTGAAATCGTGAGTTCAAATGCGAGAAGTACCAATGTGACTTTCAATTCGTGTAAGTAGGTACCTACCTACTTTTTAATTTTATTTTGTACATCGCTGACATTGAAGGAAAACATCTGTATGAGAAAAAACCCTGGTCTTGCAGTGAGACAGTAACAACGGGTTGGTATTATAAAAAATCGAAGACATGTGACATCTACCAACCCGCACTGGGCCCGCGTGGAGGATTTAGGCCCATTCCCACTCACAGAGAGGAGGTCTGTGTCCCAACAGTGGGAACATTAAAAGCCTAATGATGATTAAATGCTGCGCGTCGAGAGTTCGATGCCCGCACGGAACAAATATTTGTAAGACCTACAGATAGTTGTTCCGGCTCTGGTTGTTGTTTATGTGAGTTTATCTGTTTGTAAACGCACCCACGATACAGGAAGAAATTCCTAGTGTAAGGCAGTTTAATTTAAATAAAAACAAAAAAAAAGTAAGAACACGTTTAACCCAACGATCATCGTTTCTACGGCGGGTAAAATAAAATGACAAATATAGAAAATAATTTATATTCAAAGTGAATAGTTATGCATTGATTTTATAATAATAATTTATACAAACTCTACAGAATGAAACGGAAAGTTGGCGTCATAATTAAAAACTGTTTCTGCTGATGTAAATGAAAAACATTGTCCAAGGAAGCGACAATTATCAAAAACAACTTATCTCCCATGAAAATTTTGGTCAGCGGACGACACCTCTCCGTTAAACGCGAGGAATAATATACAACAACCAAATTTTTTAAAATTGTTTCGTTTTTATTGAGATTCATACGAAAAAAGAACATCAATTCAGTAGGTAAACTACTATAAAACTAGTAGGTAAAAAGTAAAAGCACCTCGAGATAACAAAAAATAAAAGCCGTTAACACCTGTATACCAATGTATGCCAATATTTCAAAACGATACGAAAAAATGTAAAGGCAGTGTCGCTAACACGATCAAAACAAACGTATCGCGGTAAGGGGCGTCCTTGACCCTTTCACTTGGCATTTATTAATGAGTTAATCTCTCACAAACGAGGGACTGATTTACATGATTTATAAGGACGAATGATTCTACGCTTTTCATTTGAGACCAAAATTATCAAAATATCTCCATAGACAAAAAAACATATTTCAAGTTACCTACGTATTATACTTTTTGGTACAAATCTAATCAATGACATTTGTATTTGTTAAATAACTGTCGGAGACTGGAAATCTACTAAAGTGACAGTTTTTGAAATAAAATGTCAACTTGTAAGGCCCACTCGCGCCAAAACTTAAAGCTTAGGCGAATTTTGTGAAAATTGCTAACACGAGGTTACATTAAAATAAGTCTAACATAGTGGGCCGTGTTAGCCACTAACTCTGAGTTAGTAAGATGACACAGGGTCGCGTAAGCGGGTCTTAGGCCCAGTTAACTCAACCAATGTTTAAATATGCTAACCAATGATTTAATTTGGGTAAAACTTGTTAACCTATTCAACAATTATTGTTAGTCTAACAAATAGACAAAATTAATGGTCAACTAATTTGATATTTTGTGACGCTGAAAATTGAAGAGAAATCACATTTTACCAAATTTGTTGTATGCAGTTAGACCATTATCGTTTTAAATCCTGACAACGAAGTAACGAGAGCCAACCCCAGATATTTGTCAATAGGGCATTTGGCAAACAGCTCCCCAGAAGATTTGTCTTCCAGTTTCATTATCTGCTTTTGCAACCAGTCTCATACGCCCCGTCCATTGCGGCTCTTGTAAGTTCCAATCCAATCCAATTGGTAAGCATAAATACCCATTGGATGAGTTAACTATATCGATAAAAACTTGGCCTAAAAATCGACCAATAAATTTGTTTGCTGTCTGTTATTTCAACTGCCTCATTGGACTAGAGAGGGCGAAAGCGTATCAGGGTGTAACGGAAATGAGTATAATATTCACAGCGGATATTTGTGTCTCTGAAGTTGGCTGCAAGGCCCTGCGCAGTAGCTATTTTTGTGCCAATGTTGAAGGTGAAGATAGCATTGTATAACTGCCTCTTTCACTCGCTTACATTTGTCGCATCGTCCTATCTCGCTTACTCTATGCAGTATACTCGATGACAAACTGTTTCTTACGCAATGGTTTGCAGAGCTAACTTCAGAGACACAAAGATCCGCTGTGACTACTATAGTCTTATTTTAAAAACTGTTTCGGCCCGTGGAAACGAACGACTTTATGCAAAAAGGACATAACCAATCCCAAAAAAATGGACTTTCCATACAAAGTTATCATCAGCCGATCAAAATAAAGCTGGGAACAAATTATCGGACGCGACTGACAGACGCGGCTGATATGAGTGCACAGTCGTATGGGACGCGGCTGCCAGATCTCTATCAGACGTCCAAACGCCCAAGGTCACGTCCGCGACTTACGTCCGATAGTTTGCACAATGTATTGTACATTCATTACCTAGATACTCTGTATGTCGCGGCTGTCAGTCGCGTCCGTAAGCCGCGTCCAATAATTTGTTTCCAGCTTTATTATGGGTGCGTATTTTTTTTTGAGTATGCTCTATGGCTTCCATACGAAAGAAAGATCCATGAAGAAAGTCGAACGAGCTTTTGGCGGGATTTTATCGAGTAAAGTTCAGCGGCTGTTATTATTATTTGCCAATTGATTCCTAGTGGATATTGTGATATAAAATTGGTGTAGTTTTGTGTCTCAACTGTCCACGCCAGTGGACAATATGTGAAATCATTGACAGAAGCGATCTCGGGATAGTGGAGCGGAGAATTTTACAGCAGTATTGATTACTTCCGCAAAGCGTACTGGGAAGGCTGACTCAATACAATTTGCTGCCAAATACCTACTCCAAAAAAAAGTTGTTAATTTCCATATGTAGAAACAGTCTTTAAATATGACTAGCCATTTCGGTTATAACCTGTTTATGTACTATTTACACTTAAAATAAATCATAAAAAATAGTGGGTACTGCCAGCAGCATTATTTAAATTGGAAAGTATACATATTTTCTCAATAAAACTAAAATAAATACCTTTATTAAAATGTCGTGGTGGCCCGGTGGCTAATATCTCGCCTCTCGTGCTTAAAGTCGTAGATTTATCCGGGCAAGTACCAACGTGAACGTTTCAAATACATATTTAATTTCAAGTTTATCTTGGACAACGGCGAAGGAAAACATCGTGCGGAAACATGGACTCAGGGGCGGCCTTAACCGCTGGGAAGCTCCGGCCGGGTGGCTGATATTTACGAGGCCCTTGTCATTTTTACAGAGTATGCGTCTTTGCGATGAAGTGATAGACGAGAAATACAAAACTAAGCATTTATTTTATAAATACTTTACTATGAAATACTGAACCAACTTTATTGTAATGTTACGAATAATTGTTTCTAAGTATAAAATAAAAGGTTACAATTGTAAGCGTTTTGAGTAGTCACGCGAGGCCCTTGCAACAGGGAGGCCCCGGGCGATTGCCCAGCTTGCCACCCCCTAAGGCCGCCACTGCCTGGACTTATAGTCTGAAATCGCCACAAAATTTTAACATAGTTATTTAAAATTATTTTAATGATTAATTATTGAGTATATTCTATAAATAATAATATCAGTCAAACTTAAATTTTACATAGGATTTCATTAAAAATATGATTAAATAATTGCTATATATAGTCACCGCCAGATAACATATAAAATAAAAGTCGTTATCACCCGTTTACCAATGTATTCCAATATTTCAAAAATATACGAAAACAATGTGAAGGCAGTGTCGCTAACACGATCAAAACAAACGCATCGCGGTAAGGGGCGTCCACCCTTTCACTTGGCATTCAGTAAAGTAATGATTAATAACTCTTATACGCGTCGACCGGTTTACATAATTTAAACAGATACAAATAAAATTACAAAATTTAAAATACCCTATTATTATTATCTAGTACATAGTAGATACGCTTCGATCGGCAATCTATTGAACACATAATTATGACACGATATCTTGCGAAAACACCCCGATTCAATCAGTAAAACGCCCATAACTTTTGAACGGCTGAACCGATTTTATTCAAACATAGCTAAGAACCCTCTAGACAAAATCACCTTTCAAATAAAAAAATCGGTTCATCCGTTAAGGCGCTATGATGCCAGACAGACACACAGATACACGTCAAACGTATAACACATCTCTTTTTCCGGCGGGGGTTAAAAATGGTTCTACGCCTATACCTTTCATTGGAGATGAAAATATTTCAATAAACAAAAAATCATGTTTTCATGTTACGTAATGTACAAATCGGATCAATGACCTTTATTTTTTTGTTATCTGGCGGAGAGTTTAGTTAGTTTTCTTGTTCTACATTTTAGGCAGTGAAAGAAAGAACAATGGCGAGATTTTAGCTGACTTAAATTTGAGCGTCTGAAAGTGAGTTATATACGAAAGACGTTCTATTAATTGTCTACATTTTTTAAATATATTATTGGGCTGGTTCAAAACGGATAAAAAAAAAACATAATAAATAAAAAGTTATTTGATTTTACAGTTAATTTCTTTAGCTTAGTGTTGCCATTATATATTTTATCTGCTAAGTGACAAGTAGTAACTATATTAATTCATAATATAATTAATGTATTTATTGCAGTAAATGAGTTAACAATACAGTATGTCTAAGTATAGATGTTCCTCGCAGGTAGGTTAGAATATTGTAGTGTAGTAGAAATAAATGAATTACTTTTAGGTAATGATTGGCAAAAAGACTAGTATCCAAGTTTAAAAAATATAGCTTGGTTGTTGACTAGGACGACGACCTTTTGATAAACGTCAAAGTCGCTTAGTTTAAATAAATATACTCTTTTCAAAGAGTATATTATACATTTCTAGCTGAAATAACTAGGTAAGGGAAATGCTAATGCGATATTCCCCTTTTACTTCCACGAAATTGAATAATATTATCTATTAAACACATTATTACAAGTTACCCAGACATAACCTACAAACGTTTATGACTGAATATCTATTATTCTCGACATTCTCGAACAAAAGATATTGCACAAATTAATTCAGAACATCACCCTGAGTTAAACCAGATATTTTTCATTTAAAGACGTAGGAATTTAATCTCAGCAAAAAAAATGTATGGGCACCTGCCATTGTTCTTTGAATTTTATTGGATATATTATTGGGCATTTCAATTTGGAATTTCTTAGTAGAAGCCTGGAGGCTGGACATAATGTTCGGTTGGTAGCAATAAGCTCGTCCCAAATTACATGGGATTTAAACGTAACTGGTGAAATATCGTTGTTTTTTTTTTTAGGCTCGCGCTTCACCATTATCTCACCTAATAGTAAGCGAAGATGTGGTCGACGGTGAAACACGCTTGTCTAGAAATAACCTATTCACTCTTGACTTAAAGACCCCTAGATTGTAGCTATCAGGAATCAGACTCCGGCAGGGAATTCCACTCCTTAGCTGTACGTATAATAAAAGTGTTTCCAAAACGTTTCGTGCATATGTCCACCATGTACAGATGACGCTTCGCCCGTACGTCTTGTAGTCCGATGATGAAACGGGCTAGGCGGAATTAGATCATGCAATAGGGATATTGACAAAAAAACGCGCTAAACGTTCACTGCCGGAGTCTGTGAACAGGGTGTAAAGTCCCACAATCTCCATTGAAAAGGTAGGATCCTACGATCGGACGGGTGTTGTTTCTGGTCCAGGCAACTGCCCCACCAGTTGTTGTCGGACTAATGTATGTATCAAATCTCGCCGAAAACCTTGCTTGCGCGATACAGGATTTTGTGTGACGTCATGTCTTTAGTTCGTACGTGGTTGCATAGATGCCGCTACAAGCTAAACCTTACGCGTAGTTTTGTTGTATGTCTCGAACGTCTAAAAGTTCTACGGTGACTCTGGTTCCATCTTGATATCGCTCACAAACACATCATCAAGGGGTTCACACTTTATATTCAGGTCCCCAGTCGTACTTTCAGGCAACATGTCATGTAAAGCTCCGAAGCTAGAGAAATCATTCTCCTCCTCACTCATTTCAGCGGTACACAGCTCACTTAGGATCATTTTGCTTTTACAAGCATCGGCGTTTAAGACCTTATACCTTTGAATCGCAAATTCTAACGAATTGTAGGACTCAAAGCAAGTAGAACACTTGAACACTTCAGTGTCTCTTAAATGCTTGATTTTATTGTAAACGTTCAAATGAAAATCGTCGCTAAAGTTCTTGATACAGTCCTCGCAATCCACAGTAAAAGTTCTCCGTCTAGAACCGAAAGTTGCTAATTCATCCACATCGAATTCCTCGTGGAACTTTTTAATGTGTCGTTTCAAAGTTTTGCGGGTACTAAAGTCTTTCATGCAGAGAATGCATCGTGGTAATACTTTCTGCTTGATCGCCGGGACTAAGTTGACGTGGCAGACATCGTTATGTGCGTCAAACTTTTCCTGCCCTCTGAATACTAAATTGCACTCTTCGCATTTATATATCTGGTCTTCGGCTAGATGCTTTGTCTGTAAGTGAATACTCAAAGCTTCGTTAGAACTAAACGATACGGAACACAAGTGACACGGGTAGGTGTTCATGTTAAAAGAATGCACCAGTTTCAGATGGATTTTACAAGATTTAGCCGATTCGAACCGTTTGTAACATATATGACACTGAGGAAACGAAGCCGAATCAGGATGTTTAGTCCGCACGTGCTTTCGTAAACTCCGTTTTTCTTTAAACAAGGTCTCGCATTCGATGCACTTGTATCTCTGCATGCCTAGATGAGTGTACTCAATATGTCTTCTAATATTTCTTTTAGATTTAAACTGCTTGTCACAGTATTCGCAACGGGACCAAGAATCGTTGTTATGGACAATTTTAATATGTGCAGCGAGGTAATACTTGTTACTGCATATTTTTCCACACATTTCACATTCGACCTGCTCGTCGGAGGTATGTTTTAGCTTAATGTGATGTTTTAAAGATCGGTCGCTGTAGTAGACGCGGTCACAATGGTCGCATTTGAATGAGACGGCTTCGTCATCGATGTTCGTTGATGATATGTTGGAATCAGCGATTTGAGCTTGTGGGTGGAAGATTCTCGTATGGAATTCTAAACTGGAGATATCGGTGAAGAGTTTGTCGCAGTGGCTGCAAGAGTTCACGTTTGCTGGCGGCAGACAAACCTCTCTATGAGCAGACATGGTTACTGTACTGTAAAACTTACTGAAGCAAACGTTGCAAGTCGAGAGAGAGTATTCCGTATCATGATTCACTCGCATATGCTCTTTAAGCTCGTAGACGTTAAAAAAATAATAGTGACAGAATTCACAGTTGTATATTGTCCGTGTGTCCATCCCGTACTGTTTGAGCAAAGATTTCTTGCAGTACTTATAGAAAGTTTTGAACGAATGTTCCGTTTTCACATGTTGCCGCAAACAAGGTTCTTCGTCGAAGCCCTTGTCGCAATATTCGCAGGCAAACTCAGCGGTTTTAACATCCAATTCCGTGTCTTGGTGATGGAATTGCACATGGCTTTCGAAATTCTCCCGCCCGATGATAACTTTCATGCAAAAATTGCACGTTAGATGTTCCTGGTTGTCTGTACTGTGTCTTGTTCGGGCATGGCGTCTCAAACTCTGGTTTGAGGTGTATACTTTCGGGCAGATGTCACATCGGAACTCTCCCTTTTCGCCGTGAAACATTTCGATGTGCCGCTTCAAATTCCTGTTGTTGGTGTAAACTTTTTCGCAGAGATGACACTTGATTGCATCTTTTTCGGTTACATTGTGAACAGACTGGATATGAGCTATGAGAGAGTGTTTTCCCTTGAAGACCTTGTGGCAATCGTTGCAGGTTGGATACTCAACATCTGGATTATGCAGTTGATTCATATGCCGTTTCAAATTGCGTTCCGTTGTGAATGTTTTTTCGCATAGACGACACTTTATTTCATAACCTAAACCTTGTAGATGTACAGTTATCATATGGGAAGTAATGTTTTGTTTGCGTGTGAAAATTCGTCCGCAAAGTTCGCACT
The DNA here is from genome assembly GCA_949775005.1 of Orthosia gothica. Classification (NCBI taxonomy): domain Eukaryota; kingdom Metazoa; phylum Arthropoda; class Insecta; order Lepidoptera; family Noctuidae; genus Orthosia; species Orthosia gothica. Next base: position 60,999,081 of record OX459034.1, on the reverse strand, counting down.
CTGGAAAGGGTTGGCCATAGTTGTTGTGGCCTCTCGACAGGTGTTGCAGTAACCCGGCGGGACTGCCGAAGTTCTGGCCACATATGCTACAGTGACAAGAAGAGTTGATGTGACAGTTTTCTATATGCGTTTGCAAGTTATATTTCCTTGTGAACGTCCTTGAGCAGTAGTCGCAGACGAAATCCAATTGGTTATGATACATTTTGACTTAATTCTTTTCGTTTTGATAGAAAACTCTTCATATATTTGTGGCCCAGGTGTTCACACTGATTGCGATTGCAGCGAGCATGAAGGTCTTTCAAAGTGCAGTATGGACACTTGACCACTCCAGCATGTTGGAATAACTTGTTTCACTTAAGTTTTGTTGTTCCCGACTGTCTGACTTAAAACACGTGTTTCACGTGTACATCTGAAAGTCTTACCAAGGGGTATAGGGATACCCAGTTACTGGGTTGTGGAAGTCAGATAGGTTGCTCCATGTAAAGTGCTGATATCCAGCTGCCTCTGGATATTCGAGCCGCACATAGTTGGGAACAGCCGAAGTAGGTGCTGATGATGACTTGTTTCAGTAAGGTGACATCGTGGATGTGGTTCAGACCTGAAACAGCAAATATATAGTGGACATTATTTTATTCTCTATATTTATTATAAAAATATTATAAAGAGCTAAAGTTTGTGAGTTTGTAGGGGGAATATCTGGAATCTGGATCTACAGAACTGATTTTGAAAATACTTTCACCAGTAGAAAGCTACATTATTCCTGAGGGACATAGGCTATAATTTATTGTCAAAAAAAATTGGAGATCCTTAGGAAAATTGCAATAATGTAACCCAAAGTAGCAAAATTTTGCCTATAAAATTCATTATTTGGCGTGCGCTGAGAAAACTATTGATGATACATAAAAATTACCAGGTACACGATTAAAGTACTCATTATTACCTACAAAAAAAACTGCGGGAGAATATAATAACTAACTATCATAGTTTAGTCACAATAGCAACTTTTATGTTCTAAAATTTAATTAAATCGCCGGTAGAAACAAAAGTTAGTTACATTCGTATATTCATTCTTATTTAAATAAATAGTTTAACAAATTGGTATTTAGGTAGGGTAGGGTTGGTAGGGTAGGTGAGTAGCCAGTTCACGGGAGCGAAGCCGCGGGGTCAAAGTCAAAGTCAAATATATTTATTCAATTAGGCCAATAAACGGCACTTTTGAACGTAACACACACTTTTGAAGGTCATCTTATTATATTCTATGCTAATATTATAACGAGGTGTAGTTTGTGAGGTTGTAGGTGGTGACTTACTTAAACACCTACACTGTACCAATACTTATCTATATATATAAAAATCAATTGCTGTTCGTTAGTCTCGCTAAAACTCGAGAACGGCTGGACCGATTTGAATAATTCTTTTTTTGTTATGTTCGACAGAATACAGGGAAGGTTTAAAAGCAAAAAAAAAAAAAATGTTTGGTTGGATAGGGTAGGTAGGTAGAGTAGTGTAGTGTAGGTAGGTAGGTAGGTAGGGTAGGGTAGGGTAGGGTAGGGTAGGGTAGCGTAGGGTGGGGTAGGGTAGGGTAGTGTAGGGTAGTGTTGGGTAGAGTAGTGTAGGATAGGGTAGTGTAGCGTAGGGTAGGGTAGTGTAGGGTAGGGTAGGGTAGTGTAGGGTCGGGTAGGGTAGGGTAGGTAGGTAGGGTAGGTAGGTAGATAGGGTAGGTAGGTAGAGTAGTGTAGTGTAGGTAGGTAGGTAGGGTAGGGTAGGGTTGGTTAGGGTAGGGTAGGGTAGGTAGGTAGGGTAGGTAGGTAGAGTAGTGTAGTGTAGGTAGGTAGGTAGGGTAGGGTAGGGTAGGGTAGGGTAGGGTAGTGTAGCGTAGGGTAGGGTAGTGTAGGGTAGGGTAGGGTAGGTAGGTAGAGTAGTGTAGTGTAGGTAGGTAGGTAGGGTAGGGTAGCGTAGGGTAGGGTAGGGTAGGGTAGGGTAGTGTAGGGCAGTGTTGGGTAGAGTAGTGTAGGATAGGGTAGTGTAGCGTAGGGTAGTGTAGGGTAGGGTAGGGTAGTGTAGGGTCGGGTAGGGTAGGGTAGGGTAGGTAGGGTACTTTGTTTTGCCATAAAAACAAAACAAAACAAAGTTTGCCGGCAAAACAAAGTTTGCCGGGACAACTAGTTGCAAATAAATGAATGATTGATTGATTGAGGGATCTCTGGATCTACAGAACCGATTTAGATGAAATTTGGCATGGAGATAGTTTGAGACCCTGGGAAGGACAGTTTTAATTCTGAAAAATCCATTGGGATGATAAAACACTTTTTAGGCGGGCGAAGCCGCAGGCAGAAGCTAGTACTTAATATTTACAGAAAAAACATTTATAAAGTAAGGTGTACAATGGGTGGTCTTGTCGCATAGGGCAGTCTCTTACAGACAACCTAAGGATGGACTGAATGAGAGGAGATTTATGAATCAGCATACAAATTATCATTAACAAATTGTTTAGATATAATAATATGAAATACATACATATACACAGCACACATACACAATAATACAACACAACAATAAGTTTATACTAAAAAATATCAAACAATCTCCCTGTTTTGTTTGATCCAGATTTTTTCCAGAAAAGGGGCAAGGAGAAGAATAAAAATTATTTATTTATTTATTTAAACTTCATGTACAATGGTGATACATAGGCGGACTAAATGCAGCAAGGAATTCTCTACCAGTCAACCTTTGGGTTAAAAAGAACACAACAGTGGTAGGAGTCCAAAATAAAAATGAACAATAATTAAAATTGGATTAAACTATCTAACTAATAAAATACATAAATAATTTCTAAAACAATAGACTAATAAATATTATAATAAATACTATATTCTAAACGAAACAGACATTTAAATATAATATATATGACGAAGACCGAGCTATGTAAGAGAAGACAAGTAATAGTTCCGGGTTTTACGCTTAAATGAAAATTTACTCTCAGCTTTTTTTATGCCAAGGGGAAGCACGTTCCAGAGTTTTATAGTAGAGACAGTGTAAGAATTCGATACAAACCCAGTATGGTGAGAAGGAATATGGAGAAGTAAGTTTTTGGAAGCTCGAAGGTTAAGATCGTGAGAACTGCCAAACACTTTAAAGTATTGTTTTAAATAATCAGGAGTACGAGGATCGTTCATGATATTGAAGAGGATGCAGAGGGATCTGAGGGATCTCCTCTGACGGATAGGCAGCCATTTAAGCTGAGAACGGAAGGAAGAAATGTGATCATATTTACGAAGCCCGAAAATAAAGCGAATACAGTTGTTAAGAAGTCGATCCATTTTATCCAATCCAATATCCAATTATAGTGAGATGCAGTCACCATGGTGTCAAAATTCCTACCAAAAGGTTATTGATGATTTAAGGTGGTAACAACTCTGTTGCCCAGAACCCCCACGCACAACGGACTTAATCAGAGTCTAGATGCGGAAAAGGTAGGCCCCATCATTATCATCATCATCAGGTGGTAACAACAACCATTTATGCTTCGCTTTCACTAAATACCTAATGTATCCATCCTTTCTAAACTCAATACCCGATTGTCTACAGTTTGCTGACAGTATATCTTTACCTATTTCAGCCACATAATGCGAAGGAGATATAGCAGCCTAGAAAAGCTGGTTATTTTTGACACTACAGAAGGAAAGGGAGCACAAGGCAGATTAGAACACAAACCCTCATTTCACCCAGATCTTACACAGATTTTCTGAGAAAACCAGGAGCTCTAATTAACTTCTGGAGAGAGGTGGGCTGGTGGGTTAACCACCAAACGGCCTCCATGCCCTCGCACAAATGTCCATGTGAAGGACTAAGTGCGGAAACCAAACCCCTTAACATAGATAGAGAGCATGCAGCTGGTCACCAACATGATGGTCTGACCAATTGAAAGAAGCTATGTCCTCAAGCAAATTTCAGCAAGTGGTGATGGCAACTTTGGACCGAGCTGATGCAGGCTTATCTGTTTAAAGGGGTCCAGTGACCACGATCTTCTGTAGGGACCGATTGCTGAGAAGAAATACTAACTATATTATTAAAGAATTTTAATATGTTAAAATTTTTGTTTTAGGCACATAGCTACTTTTAAACCATATGTAGAAAGCTCTAAAATAAAACATAAGATCGCTCTAGTAGTTCTTTTTTCCTGCATATTATGAAAAACTTCCAAAAACCATTTATTAATTTTTGCTACTGTTTGTATCGAGAAAATAGAATCAAAACAAACTTACATGAAAATCTTTTACTGTGACATTTTTGATGGTATTAGTCTTCATATGGCTTCACTGATACATTGGTTAAACAATTAACGCCGATGCACTTTTACTAGATTCTAAAATAATTAGCTAACGCTGTTTGCATCACGAATCAGGAAATCATTCATTTTGATGCAGTGGTACCACGGAAACACACAAGAAAGCCTCGAACTCGAATCAATTTGCTTCAAAAAGATAAACGATAAAATCAAACGAAAATTTTAGACAGTAATTTGATCTAATTATAAACATTATCAGAGTTTGAATTATATCGTAAATTAATAAATTATGTGAATTTAAGAATTAAGATCGAATTTTGTTTGATTTTCGTAGTTACACTTTAAATGACAGTGACATCACCAGTGTTACCAACCATTTCCCTAAAAATCCCTAAATAGAAATTGTTATACCTACATACTTATTTAGTACCTAAATTATTTCGTAGGTCATAAAATAAAACTTTACTTATTATGTTGATGATAATTTTTTATTGAATAAATACAATCATGAAAAGTTGTTAATTAGGTATTTCCAGAACCACATCATCATCTTGTTGCTCGTCATAGTCAAGTCATACTTACGTACGATGAAGTTCTTGATCTTGGCCACAGTATGATCAAGTTTTAGTCACGATCCATAATCCCGAAAGGAAAATCGTAACATCATGATACTCTGTACCATTTTAGAGGATATGAATGACATATCGTGCGTTCCTTTCTAAAAACTGAAAACACACGCTTTGTTTGCGACTTTGCAAGTTTTGTTTGAAATCCCTAAAAAAATCCCCAAAAAATTCTAGTCCCTAAAAATGTCCCTATCAAAACTTCAAGTCCCTAAATTTAGGGACAAAATCCCTAAGTTGGTAACCGTGGACATCACATCACTGATCACAGTGATCACTGACAAATGACAGTTGGGTGAGAGTTGCTGTTTGTCTGCGTTCAGGGTTTAAAATCATTGTGATAAATCATTAACATTTATTTGTAAAACATGATGTTAACACAAAGTTCTTTATCATTTTAGTTCCGTTATAATTTTAAGTGAGCACAAAACAAACAAGAGTTATGTAATAGTTATTTATCTGCCATCAGTCTTTAAACAATCAAGATAACAGTATTTTTTATATGAATGAACGCACTTCTCTTTGAAATGTCAAAATTGTTTGGGTTCGTTCGCGTCGCGGGTACCTATGGAATTTTTGCGATGAATTACCGAAAATAAATAAATATCTGCATTCTGCATGTGCATGATGAATACAATAAAATACTCAATGAAAACGCCTCAACGTTTATACATTTTAAAGTGAATTATATGCTCAATTGTTTCTTTATTTCACATAAAATTCTTAAAACACACTCGGTTCTTTATAAACTTATTGTTTTACATAACCCATGGATAGGCGCAATTTTGTTTTAATAGTTAGTGCAAGAAATGGTATTTCTTTAACTTACCAGTGATTTCTCAGTCATAATTAATCTTTTATTCAAACAAAATGGAAAAGCTGTCAATGTGTAGGATATGTTTAGCGGCGAACGTACGCATGTATTTAGTTACTAACAAGACCTTGCAGGATATTTATGAGAAGCTGACTAATATTCCAGTAAGTTGATAATGATTGGCAAATAATTAATTTCTTTCTTTCAACCTGTTTATGGAATGGAAGTGTACCGCCCCATACAAACTAAAGACCTAACATCACACACAATCCTGCATCGCGCAATCAAAATTTTCGGTACGATTTGAACAAACACAAACGTCGGGTAGTTGCCGGACCAGACACAACACCCAACTGGTCTGGAGATCCTTCCTTTTCAAAGGAGGTTGAGTCTTTACTGCACCCTGTTCCGCATACTCCCAAAGACGAAGAGCTCATGTTGTGACTGACCGCAAGTAACATCGGACAAGTAGAATGTTGCAGAGTTTAAAAATATAATGTAAATTTTTCAATAAGAAGTTAATTATTCCACTGTTATTTAAATTTACATGAAATAAAATACTTAACAATAACTACCTATCTATACACTTAAATAAAAAACTATGAATGTGTATAAAAAGGGCAGGGCATCAAAAAATTCGTCCACATCGCTGTCAACATGAAATTTCATATGTTGGATTTATTTTATAAACTTGTAACAACATTAAATTATATTATACTTTAACAGATTCACTGTCCATATAATAAAATAATAGTTAAAACAATCACAAATACCATATGTGCGTCATGGGACAGTGAACCTGTTAAAATTGAGATGCGAGACACGCAGGACTGGACAATGTCGCAACACTTGGAGGGGGCCTATGTTCAGTAGTTCGTCTTTTGACTGAAATTATGACGATCATACATTAAGATAAAGATATATAAAGAGTTAAAAACCTTTTTATCAAAAATTTTACTGATGAGATAACAAACTGTAAAGCAAAAAATAAAAACTAAACTAAAGAAAGACTAAAAGTTTTTTTATAATTTTTTGCTTTTAAGTTTGTTACTATGATGGTGTTTTTTTTGTTAAAAAGGTTTTGGTTTTCAGTTTACTTAATTTCAAGACAACATTTTATATTTCAAATTTAAATGAGGACCAACTTTGAGGTATACTCTTTTCAATAACAAAAGAATGTTTTAAATCGGACCACTCTATGAAAAGTAACGCATGGTCAAACATTAAAAAAAATATTTAGACATACATGTTGAATTGAGAAACTCCTCCTTTTTACCCGACTGCCGAAGGAGGGTAATGTGTTTATCAGTTGATGTATGTATGTTTGCTCCTATATGGTGTTCCAGAGACCAAATGCGTTGGCCGATTTTGATGACTGGCTACATTAAAATTAGACAATAGAAAAATTGCGGATTTTGGGTGCCTTAATGGGGGAGCGCAAATTTTTTTTTTCTTCCAAACCCATTGTGTGGGATATCAAAATGAAGGGTTTTAAGAGGTGATTTCGAAAATATATAATACTTATATGTTTAAATGTATCTAATTCGAAAAAAAGTAAAAAGTTATAAATAAAAAAACTTAATTCAAAGAATCAAAAAATCCGACTGCTTCAAAAGCGAACTGAAAAGTCGTAAACAAAGAAAACTCATGCTGTGCAGGCGGAGGATACACCAGATTTTGGTCAACCAGCCCGCGAATATGTATCCTCCGACTGCACAGCATGACTTTTTCCTTGTTTACGACTTTTTAGTTCGCTTTTGAAGCAGTCGGGTTTTTTGATTCTTTGAATTAAGTTTTTTTTTATTTGTCAGTAAAAAAATAATATAACCTTTAATTTTTGTTGCAGTTTATAACTGAAGACAGTAGACCAATGCTAGCTTGTTACTACTGTTACGCCAAACTAAAGCAATGCTGCCGATTCATGAGGAAATGCCTGGAAGCTGAGGAGCTGTTCGCTCAGATGTTGAATAAGGATTATGAGGTGAGGGAGGCTGAATTCAGGCTTAACCAAACAAGATAGCATCAATGTGAGTTGATTGGACTATAGACAAGCCATATTACACTTTCGCAAATAAATAAAAACTGTTTGTTATATTACTAATATCTAGAGTCCGATCAAAAATTCGGTTTCGGTCGAGTTTCGGCAAAAAAACGAGTTTCGGTTTAATTTCGGTTTCGGCGGCAAACTTGCCGAAACTACGACAGAAACCGAAATTGCTTTCGGGATTTCACGCGCTGTGATCGTTCATGTACGGCACGTTAAGGCGGTACCCCGAGCAATACGCCGCACAAGCCGTATTTCTTGCTGTTTTTAGGAGCTATCTACTCGTTATTTAAAAAGAAATATCAATTAATAAAAATACATTACATTTCTACATATTGATTCTAAAATGGTAGATTTCGTTTTTTTTTTTAATGTTGTATATATTTCACTAATCTCCTTCCAAATAAAACATGAAAATGAAAAATAATTATTAATAGCATGCATCTCCTCGTTTCGTCATTAATTAATTTTTTGTACTAACACTAATGGATAGACAATTTAATAGCGAACATTTTTGTAGTTTTTTTTTTTTCAAAAGACCAAAATTCGATTTTATAAAGATTTTATTCTAAAATCTGGGCGTATTCACTACTGTAATTCATGCGCCACCAGTGCCGCTAGACCAATAGGAATGCTCATATCGCATGCCGATTTTTTGGTCAGGGTACCGTCTTAAATTCCACCCAAGCGAGTATTTTTTTGCGAATATTTGAAAATGCCGAAGACTGCATAGCTATAACATTTAAAGATAACAAAATAAAGACTGACTGATTATAATAACGTTTTCTTTATTTTTCTCTCAAAGCATGATCCTTGTAAGGATATTTCGGTTTGGGTTTCGGCCGAAACTAAGACTGCTGTCGAAATTTAGTTTCCGTTTCGGTCGGACACTAAGTAAATGAAAGTATATGCGGCAACGTATAAAAAAAATCAATTTTAAAATTTTCGTCTGTGTGTCTGGCTGTTTGTTCCGACTCTCTAAATGGTTGGACCAATTTTGAAGAAACTTTCACTGGCATATAGCTGAAGTTACGAGTATAAGGAGTTACTTAGGCTAGGTACCTAAAGAAAGAAAATCGATTTATTTGTGACCCGCACAGGAGACACGAGATAAGCAAAACACAAAGAATAATAACCCCCCCCCCACCTTTTAATCTTAGAAAAATAATTAGAGTTCTGTCAAAAGTTTTTATTTTTTTACAGATAAAGCTTTTACAGCTGAAAGGAGAGCCGGATAACCTTGGCGGGTTCATAAGAAGCTCAATACAACAGATCAGTATACTTGATACTGGCCAGGCAGGCAGCGATGCTATCAAAGAAGAGTTACCAGCTGTCTGTGACAGGCTCGTACATGGTATTGAGCTGAAGGAGGAATATCACAGTGATGGTATGTTCTTGATTCTTTTTCAATACATACATACATATAATCATAACATATTTATAAAAGACGTCGGCCGAGTTTCTCATCTCTAAATTATCGCAGAATGGATGTGACAAATTGTCAAGCACGCGTTATTCGCTCTGTTTGGCTGTCGATAATTCATTCAACCAATGACAGCAGATAACGCGTGCTTGACAATTTGTCACATCCATTCTGCGATAATTTAGAGATGAGAAACTCGGCCGACGTCTTGTAGCGTCAGAAGTAGGCAGTGACCTGTCGCTGCCGGCCGTAGTCGAGTCTATGTTCGGCAGCGACCTGGGACGCGGTGATAGGCTACGGAGAGGGAGAGGGAGATTTCATCCACTCACCTGATCCGTAGCAGACGCGCCGGGCGTCGGTGAAGGGACGCCCTCTTCCAGCCCGCCTAAATGGGTCCAGGAGCGACGGACTTGGAGACGTCCGTCGCCCGCCACACATCAGGACCCGAGGTGGCGGCGCGTAGTGTTCCACGCGCGGCCCTCTTAGACGTCGTGGGGTAGTCTAACACCTTACTTCCCCCCCAACTCGAGGTCGGGGCCCGCAGAGGTGAGTCGGCACTAGCCGGGGGTTGCGGAAGTATCGTAGTTCCCGCGACCCCCGGCGTAGGTGTGAGATGGAACACCGGGGTGGTTTTTAGTCAGTAGGGGTCTGATAGATCCCTCCCCCTCCCCCCTAGGGCTGACGATAACCAATGAGGATTTTTCACCCCGGAATAAAAACAGGATGGCGCAAGCGAGCCAAGATTTCTAACCAAAGAACAAAAGAAAATACGTACTGTTTCTAGGACATCAAAACTTTTCACTTACAACAACTGACGCAAACCCGACTCACTCTTGACCCTTCTCATTGCAGAGCTGAACCCACAAAATCTAGACCACAGCTATCCAGACTTAGAAGATATAGCAGCACATCACTCTGAGTCAGATTCAGAAGATGATGTGCCTCTGATGAAGTTCAAAACGGAAGTGGAAGAAGAACAAGAAGTATCAAGGAAGAAGAGAGGGGTTGAGAAGAAAAGTAAGTATTGGCTTTGAACTCGAGTCTTTATCACACCATATATGGTGGACATGGAATGTCCTCCCTTGGGAATTCATCTCTTGGCATAATAATGATCTGATGAAGAACTTCGGAGGTATACAACAGAACTCTTCAATAAATGACGGCAAATCTCTCGGGATTGCTGCAATCGCATGTCTATTTATTGTTTACACCATTTCATAACGTACCATCACGCCAGTATGCTATAAACGGGTACGCAGATGTGTACAGTTCACCCTAGTACAATCTCATTCCAGCGGTTATGTTCAAGTTACATGTTATTCGGGTAATGTATTCTGGCTTCACTGTGGACATTATAGTTAGGTACCTTACTATAGAACTTGTCTATTAAGTACCACTAAAAGGTGAAAAATCTTTTTACAAAAAAATAACTTAAAAAAATAAAATTTCCAAAAAAAACACTAAAAAGTGAAAAATAACTACAATTTCGGACTTCGGTGTTGCTGTTTTTGTTTCTTCGTTTTTTGATTCCGACTTCCGAAATTGAAGTTATTTTTCACTTTGTAGTATTTAGCACCGTTGAACTTTGAACTCTAGGCACTGAGTGTAGAGTTACTAATCTAAAAACTTGTATTCATTTAGGTGTCACCCAGTGTTATTTAAAACGGACAATAAACTTTAACAGACTACGTAAAGCTAACGTTTCATACGAGAATTAACCTTATTAGAATAACGTTATTGTTTATATTTGTTTGAGAGACTTGATCACAGTCGCTTAAGGTTACACTAGTCGATCATTCTTTCATACAAACGTAGTCTGGCGATTACTCCACTGTTTGACGATGTACATTGAAAATAAAAAAATATATCAATTTGTCTCATCATTATCTAGCCCTGTATAGAAACAAAAAAGTAAAAAAAAAACATATGTTTGAAAGTTATGAGCGTCGAAAGTTTCATATTTCAACACTAATTTTAACGCATCTTTGGGCGGCAATAAATACCACAAAAAGAAGGAAAATTGCAAAACGGCCTCCATACAGGAACAGACTAGTAATTCAACAATGCAAATAATTTTATTTTAAACAGATACATTCAGTAATTTTTTTCATGATATCTAGACTCCCAAAGGTCTATATATAAAATTACGCGCGTTCGTTTTCGTCATCCATTTCGCTACAAGCTTGCAAAAGTGCTGATTCGTACGCGAACTAGCTTCTTACTGCTCATCACAGCATCTATCTCTTTCGCACGTGTTGTCGGATGAGATAGCGTGCATTTTAACCCCGCGCACAAAATAGTTCGTACCGTCGACTAGGGCAACCTTAATGTCGTACAAATAAGGTTTATATTTATCTTTTTAGCTCGTAAACCCGACTGCAGCGAGATAATACTTAGCAAGAAGGAACAACTAGAGAACCTGCTCGCTAGGTCTAAGACTTCCAACTACCTACACTCTCCGTTTAAGTGCGATCTCTGCTACAAAGGCTTCGTTGATGTTCGCGCTTATGACAACCATAAGATGAAACATGACTCGGTAAGTCTACCTACACTCATCATTATTGTTCCACCCGAAAAATTTCCACTTCTTTTTATGTCCTTTAGGCTCGCGCTTGACCACTATCTCACCTGATGGTAAGCGATGATGTGGTCGACGGTGAAGCACGCTTGTCTAGAAGTAACCTATTCACTCTTGACTTAAAGACCCCTAGATTGTAGCTATCGGGAAACACGAGTCTCCGGCAGGGAATTCCACTCCTTAGCTGTACGCATAATAAAAGTGCACCCAAAAGGTTTTGTGCGTGTGGGTGGGATGTCCACCATGTACTGATGGTGCATCGCTGTACAGCTGGTAGTCCGATGATGAAACTGCTGGAAATAGGCCTCCCCCAAGCGTCGCCACATCAACCGATCCTGGGTGTCTCGCATCCAGCGGATCCCGGCAAACTTCACCAGGTCATCGGTCCACCTAGAGGGGGGGGGGGGGGAACTAGGTGGAATAACGACCGACCGACTAACCAGCAGCCTAATTGTGTAAGTGAATTCGGCAAAGGAAACAATCTGGTTCTTTCCCAAAAACACACATACACAAAAAAGTTGAATATTTATTTGCAGCATGCATCATAATTCTGTCGCCTGCACTCCACACGTACTCACACACTTGACCTTTACACTTTCTCACATACATACACTTCAGGCTAGTGTCATACCGAAGGTTCAGTTTTGGTCGAGTTTCGGCAAAAAAACGAGTTTCGGTTTCGGCGGAAAACCTGCTGAAACTACGACCAAACCGCAACTGCCGAAGCTGCAGTCGCCACCCCTTATATGAACATCAATTCCCACCTAAACGCCTAAAAAGCCGCAAAAGCTTTTTGAGACAAACGACCTCCTTGGAAGCCAGCGCAACAGACGAGAGATCTGTACTGTGGAAAAACGCACATCCTGCCCCTCCACACTCAGACACTCCGAAAGAGAATCTGCCCCCTGGACACGAACTGCAGTGGCCAATCTGGAAATCCCTACACCGATTGCGGGTACAGGTTGGTCGCTGCAGAAAAAATCTGGCCAAATGGAGTCTCATAGACCCATCTGAAACATGGTGGGGCCCCGTCGCAGGATATGCCCCACCTCCTTATCTGCCCTTCGTGCCCAGCCACCTGTACCTTTCAGGATCTGAACGTGGCAAATGACAGAGCGGTCCAGGTGGCTACATACTGGTCAGACAAAATTGAGAATAGTTGAGTAAAAATTTGAGTTAATCGGCACGAAAAGAAGAAGAGAAGACCGAAACTGCATAAGAGCGGGGGCACACGATGCGTTGCGGCGCCGCACCGCAAAGATTTCACCGTGTCAGTGGGCACACGAGCGGTGCGGCGCCGTAACGTTGTTATGTCGCAGCGGCGCCGTAGCACCGTTGGACAGTCTGTTAATGAAAATGATCCTTGTGACGCAAAACAACTGAGCGGTGCCGCTCCGACGTCGCAACGCATTCACCCCTCCCCGCCTCGTCTTGGTGGTTGCAAGTCCGGTGCGGCGACGGAGCGCATCGTGTGACATGCCACAGATATTTCTATGTAAGACGACGCAGCGACACCGCTCCGGCGCCGTACCGCCGCCGCAACGCATCGTGTGCCCCCGCTCTAAGGTAGTTCTCGCGCTGTGATCGGTCATGTTCGGCGCGTTAAATTCCATACCAGTTAAATAATATCCAACAGTGGAGTAGTCGCTAGACTACGTTTGTATGGAAGAATTTTCGACTAGTGTAACCTTAAAAGGGCATTTCAAATACTACAGGTCTAGCGCCTAACTGTGTCAGTTCCTGAGGTATGGGAGCGGTACGGGAGGGGTGTCAAGTGACGTGACATGACGTATCCTAACTGTCTCGCTATACACGTGATACATTTTAATGCAGATATCTCTTACGATATGCTTATGATATTTACGAGAGTGTACCTAAGTCGAATTTATTAATATTTCGGCGTGTGACAATTAAAAAAAAACCGGACAAGTGCAAGTCGGACTCGCCTACCAAGGGGACAAATTTGTAGGTAAATATTATAAAGAGGTAGTTTAGGAATCTAGAGATATCATCTTTAAACTCAGCGGAATTGGGATATTTTTTTTTAGTTTTAAAATATTCGTACACTTTATAAACAACTTGTTTAGTTTGAGACCTATTGGAGGACTCATCTTTGGTTGCGAATACCGTGTGCGTTTTACTTGAAGCGACCTGTCCAATTAACACGTGTTGACGACAGCAAGCCTGACGCCCAACTGAACGCGTCGTTTGACGTTTCGTAAACACACCCCTCCCGTACCGCTCCCATACCTCAGGAACTGACACAGTTAGGCGCTAGACCTGTAGTTGTAGTACACAACTGTGAAAGCGAAATAAGTTATTTGTATAATTTCAGCGAAGCGGAGGGCACGTGTGTGATATCTGCAACATGCACTACCAATCTGTGCAACTGTTGCGCACGCACGCAAACAACGCACACGTGCGGATATTCAGGTGCAACAAATGTGGCTTTGTGACTCATACGGGGTGAGTAGGTACACAGAGATAATTCCTGGAAAAAAAAAACTATTTAATCTGTCAGTAAATATATATTTGATTTTTTGATAATGTAGGTAACATTATCAAAAAATCCAATATTTATATCTCACATATTGTATTTATTGCTTTAACAAATCAATTGAAAATTACATTATATAAAGCGCACCAAAGTTCAGGAGTGGGGGCTTGTGACGTCACTTTTGAGTAAAAAGTGTACCCATGACGTCACACGAAATTTCAACGCATTGTACCGTCGTTATTTTTTGTTTGACAAACGAAAAATTATTGCCCAATATTTTAGACTAATCTACCTGACTGACAAAAAAAATATGTTTCGTTTTCATACCCCTACTAAAACCTATATTCTAAGTTCTTTTGAAGAAAACTTCCAGCACTATCGTAGGGTCAGTAAAATCAGTAAGTAAGTAAGTTTTACCCGAGTGCCGAAGGAGTTATGTTAACAGTTAAACACCCTTGTTAAACTTTCTCTAAAATGTCTAGTATTGAACTATCAACTTTTTTGGTAACAGCCCTTAAAAAACATTTTTACAAATAAATGCAACCGACAAATAAAAACACTACAAAGTGAAAAATAACTTCAATTTCGGTTGTCGGTGTCAAAAAACAAAGAAACAGGAACACCGACTTCCGAAATTAAGATATTTTACACAAGTCAGTAGTATTTTTATTCTATTTTTTTCCTTTTTAGTTGTGGTAAATAATGAGCAAGTTCTATAGTAAGGTACCTATAATGCCCACAGTGATGCCAGAATAGAATACCCGAATAACATAAAAACTTTAACCGGTCAAATGAGAGTGTACCAGGCTGAACTGTACATATCTGCGTACCCCTTTACAGCATACGGGCGTGATGTTATGTTATGAAATAGCGTAAACAATAAAAATATAGGTAAAGCCTCGTATGCACTAGGCAACATTTGACCCGCAACTTCTGACGCTCAACATGTTCGTCTACGTTGCCAGCTGGTGCATAACACGACGCGAAAGTAAACCTTACTAAATATTATTTTAACGCTTTCCGAGATTCTGATATTCCGAGATTCATCCCCTAGCTAATATAACTATAATAGCAGAACTACTCAAGATTTCCAATCAAAATGTTTTACTCCACAGAAACCAAGCGAGGATTCACGAGAAATGGCACGAAGGGCATACTTACGAATGTCTACTCTGCAGCCATACGTTCAGGTAATACTTTATACAATACCTTCATTAACCTCGTTGGTGTAGTGGTCACAACTTGCTGCTGAGCGTGTAGACCTGGCTTCGACTCCCGGGTCGGGAACTTGCGGCCGGTTGCTGGCAAATGTGATTAAAAAAAAACGTAAATGACACTCGGCAAATTTTTTGTGGAGTAATTCAGCTCAATACTGGATAATTAGGCATTTCGTTTGGTGAAATTATGGTCCCGGGTTCGATTCCAATGTCGCGCAAAAAGTGATATTGGGTTTTTCCATTAGAAATTTGTCACTGTCAGTAGTAGCCTGGGGTTTGAAAGTTACTGGTGTGACACCCCCGTGCCTCGGCAATCTATATATATAAAATCAATTGCCGTTCGTTAGTCTCGCTAAAACTCAGAAACGGCTGGACCGATTAAATTTTTTTTTTTTGTTTGCCCAAATACAGAGAAGGTTTAAAAGTAAAAGAGTATTTAAAAATAAAAAAGACAGCAATTTTTATTTAGGTATGTAGGATGGGTAGGTAGGTTAGGTAGTTAGTAATAAATAACAATTTATCCATACGAAGTACAACATTATGTATTATTGGAGACAGAGTGAAAGTCTGTGTCTGTACTAGAATAAACTGTGTTACAGAAACAGGCGCCTTCCTCTTACAGTTCATTTACAATTTAGTAAGGAGGGCGTAAGGGTAAGGCGGGTACGTTAAGGCGGTTCCCCGAGCAAAATGCCGCGCAAGCCGTTTTTTGTGCTGTTTTTAGAAGCTATCTACTCGTTATTTATAAAGAAATATCAATTAATAATAATACATTAAAATTCTACATAATATTGATTCTAAAATGGTAGATTTAGTATTTTTTTTAATGTTGTATATATTTCACTAATCGCTTTCCAAAAAAACATAAAAATGAGAAATAATTATTGATATTATGCATCTCCTCGTAAAGTGTTCATTAATTTTTGTACTAAAACTAATGGATAGACAATTTAATAACGAACATTTTTGTAGAATTTTTTTTTTCAAAAGAACCAAATTCGATTTTATAAAGATTTTATTCTAAAATCTGGGCGTATTCACTACTGTAATTCATGCGCCACCAGTGCCGCTAGACCAATAGGAATGCTCATATCGCATGCCGATTTTTTGGTCAGGGTACCGTCTTAAGTCCGGTTGTTTGGGATTCCCGTCCCATTTTACTATGAGTGTGAGGGATGGTGTATTATTAGTGATCCATGGTAAAAAAAAGATTTTTAAAGAATCCAATGGTATGTTTTTAGTTTTCATAAAAATCCGACACTTTTCAATTTTATTCCTCAAAGTTTCGGATTTGGCCATCCACGCCCACTTGGAACACTCAACCTGAATATACAGGCTGTAACAGAAAGCTGTGTTATTATCTACTATATAAAAGTAAGTCGGGTTTCTTGCTGACGCTATAACTCCAGAACGCACGAACCGATTTCCAAGGTTTTGCATTCGTTGGAAAGGTCTCGGGCTCCGTGAGGTTTATAGGTAGGGTAGGGTAGTGTAGTGTAGGGTCGGGTAGGGTAGGGTAGTGTAGGGTCGGGTAGGGTAGGGTAGATAAATGTTTGGTCTTTTTATGGCAAAACAAAGTTTGCCGGGTCAGCTAGTTTTTATAAACTTCTTCTGCTTTGAATAACTTTTTCCAAGGATGGTTACAGGAAATTCAAAAAAAATAATTGACAAAGTTAACTGACCGTGAAAGCCCATTTTGTAAGGGAACTTGGGCCCCTTTGAAAAAATGGTTGTATCTCGATGAATTTCGTTGTATAATGTAGAAAAAACACGTTAAATTCATAATTAGAAAAAAAAAAAATGGGGCTCACGAGATATAACGATGTTTCTGTTCTTGAAATGTACCCTTATTACAATGCAATAAGGTGCATACAAATGTCCAAGTGAAGGAACCTGATCTGTTGTTGTCTGTACATATAAAGTAAAGGACACGGATGAAAAAAAAACACAAAATGTAAATCCTATTTTTACCCGACTGCCGAAGGAGGGTAAAAATGTTTATCAGTCTATTTAAGTATGTATGCATGTTTGTTCCTATGTTGCGTTCCAGAGGCCAAACACGTTGGTCGATTTTGATGATTTGTACGTCAATGGATTGGTCTTAACCCTGCTAATGTCACTGGCTACATTAAAATTGAAAATAGAAAAATGGCGGCTTTTGGGCGCCATATTGTGGGGGCCCAAATTTTTTTTTTCTTCAGATCCCATCGTTTGGGGTATCAAAATAAAGTGTTTTAAGTGGCTATTTCAAAAATATATATAACACTTATATGTTTAAATGTACCTAATCCGAAAAAAATGTTAAAACCTTGGGGTCTTTAAGTCAAGAGTGAATAGGTTACTTCTAGGCAAGCGTGCTTCACCGTCGACCACATCATCGCTTACCATCAGGTGAGATAGTGGTCAAGCGCGAACCTATAAATAAATAAAAATAAAAAAAATGTTAACTAAAAAGTGATAAATAAAAAAACAATATTCTTAAATAAATAAAAAACCCGACTGCTTAAAAAGCGACCTAAAATGACGTAAACAAGAAAAAAATCATGCTGCCAGAAACATATCTGGTTTTGGTGAGCCAGCACGCGATTTTGAATACTCCGACTGCACAGCATGTTTTTTTTTTTTTGATAATATTAAAATCGCAGACACGATACCTCATAGGGGGCCTGTGTATGGGACAATCTCCTTTGTATGGGAGACACATTCTTTTTTCTATAACACTAATTTGAAAGCTCCCCATGTTGTCAGGAAGCCGACGTCATACTTCTCTCACATGCGCAAGAGGCATCCCACGGAGCACGTGTGCGACATCTGCGGGGAGACGTTCGTCGGCAAGCATGGCCTGCAGATGCACAAGAGGAAGACGCATGTTAATGACGAACAGGTAACATTTTATTATTATTATAGGTACCGGCACCGGTTCTAGGTAGACGTTCTAGCATACAGATGCCTCATCCCATACAAAAAAACCGTGCCGACGTAACTGGCGTTTTTAGTCTGATTGAACTGATTAATTTTTTGTAAATCGATCGCGTTCGGTTCCGTTCCACGGCGATAGATAGATTTCTTTTACAGTTTTATTGCACCAAAATTTCTTACAATACAAATTTAAACAATCGAGAGGAATGCCTCAGAAATTTAAAAACGCGCCATCTATTGGCATCAAATAATCTTTGAGATGTGAATTAAGAGCCCAATCTATATATATAAAAATCAATGCCACCTTTCGTTGTAATTTTTATAACTCAAGAACGGGCTCACCTATCCAAACCAAATGTTTAGGCTTTGTTCGGACTATTTAGTTTATGGTTTGTTTTTTTTTTTCTGTAGGTAGGGTAGTTATGGTAGGTAGGTAGCCAGTTGACGGGAGCAAAGCCGCGGGGGTCAGCTAGTATGCCATAATGTTGTGATTAGGAGAGTGGATTTATGGTTTATGGTTTAAGACATTTAAGTCAAGAGTGAATAGGTTACTTCTAGGCAAGCGTGCTTCACCATCGACCACATCATCGCTTACCATCAGGTGAGATAGTGGTCAAGCGCGAGCCTATAATATATAAAAAATTTTTTTTTCTCAAAAACAGAATAAATACATTCACTTACAATGAGAAACAATAGTTACACTAAAAATTTAAAAAACGGGTAGCGGAAACAGTCCGTTATCAATTATTTTGTACAAAATAATACAGCAAACAAACAATGTTAGTGATTAGCTTAATACTATATTAGTAACACAAGACTATCTCGGCAGGATAACAAGTTTAGTACATTACTCGTATTTAAATTCATTAATTTTGTGATGTGGGTAAGCCAAAATAAATTAAGTGAGACAAGTACCCGTGGTGTGCGCCCAATTAAGTGTCGAAACACAGTTTCTATCACAGCTGCTATTAAAGGCATTTGCTGTTAAACTTTTTGTTGCTTGTTATTTTGCTTAGTTTATTAAAACATTGATCGTAAGTTTATTTTTTAGGCATTGAAATAGATATAATTATATTTTTTATGAGCATAATACATTTTTTTTTTTTGACTTCTTTTGATTAACTTGGTAACTAGTACATGAACTAAAATATTTGAATTTTTTTTTGAATAAGGAATTTTAATTTCTTTTTAAATAGAGGAAAAGACTGTATTTCTTTGATATCTCTTGGAAGATTGTTATACATATCGGCACCTTCATATCTAATATTTCGTATACCATAATTTGTCCGTGGTTTTCCAAATAGACAGATATCGTTAGCGCTACGCAGCAGTCGGGTTTGGATATGCAACTTCTTTGTAAATACAATTTGAGAATGGGTATCTTTTGTCAATATTTTCCTTACAAGGATACATGTATGGAATTTATATAGTTGTGCGAGTGTCATTAATTTGGTTTTTTGGAAGACGGTTTTTGTTTGCGTTAGGTAGTTCATATTAAAGAGTAATTTAATTATTTTATTTTGAGTTGTTTGTATATTTTTAAGTTGGTTTTGTTTGCAGAACCCCATACTTCGATTAAATAGGTCAGATGTGATTTGATAAGGGAATTGTAGATAACATATCTTACTGCTTTAGGAAAACAGCGCACGGAGCCTCTCAATATCCCTATCAGTGATGATAATTTAGAACGTAATTTGTCTAAGTGGGGTTTCCAGGTGAGGTTTTTATCTAGGATGAGGCCAAGATATTTTTCAGATTCTGCTTTAGTCAGTGGTTCGTTATTTACATGGAGTGGCTGAAAATTTGGAATTGTTTTATTTTTTGCACTAAATATCATAAAGTTAGTCTTGGACACATTTATGGTGAGCAAATTATATTGAAACCAGGTGAATAATATATTGAGGTCTTCTTGGGCTCGGCTCATGACTGTTTGTACTTCCTTTCCAAAGTAGAAGAGGCAAGTATCATCGGCATAAAGTGTAACGTCTGCAGCTAGGTCTAGATCTTTTATATTATTAATGTAAATTAAGAAGAGCAAAGGTCCAAGGAGGGAACCTTGTGGAACGCCGAAAGTAATAAGTTCAGGAGTACTTTTGGTCTCACCAATTTTCACTATCTGATATCTATTGGCGAGATATGACTCAATTATTTTGTATGCTGATCCCTTAATGCCGATATCTCGTAGTTTTTGAAGGAGTAGTTTGTGGCTTATCGTGTCGAAAGCTTTTTTTAAATCTATAAATATACCGAGGGCGATATGTTTTTGGTCAATTTTACATTTTAAGTTCGTTATTAGGTCTATAGTAGCAGATAAAGAATTTGACTTAGAGCGGAAGCCATATTGTTTATGATAGAGCAAGTTGTTTGAGCTTAGATATGTCTCGAAACGTCGGAAGATTACTTTTTCGAAGATTTTTGATATGACCGGTAGAACCGATATAGGACGATAATTGCCCGGGTCGGTTTTTTTGCCTGATTTAAAGATTGGGCTAACTTTAGCTATCTTGAGAGAGTCAGGGAAATATCCAACTCTTAAGCAGTCGTTAATACAGATTGTTAGTTTCTCAAGTATTATTTCTTTAACAGCTTTCAGGGTCTTGCAAGAGATACCGTCTAGTCCAGTTGTTGTGTTTGAATTTAGGTTGTTAATAATCTTGCTAACTTCCTGTAACGAGGCAGGGGCCATTTCTGGGAGTTCGGTAGATATATCGTCAGTATTTTTGTTGTATAGGTGCTTGTATGCTTCACTATCGTGAAATTTTATTGGGATTTGCTTTGCTAGAACAGAGCCTATATTGACAAAGAAGGAGTTGAAACAGTTACATACATCAGATATTTCAGTAAGACAGGCTGACTGTGTTTCAAGTTTGTTAAGGGAAATACAATTTTTTGCTGTTCTGTTGGCGCTGAGAGCGTTAATTAGTTGCCACATTTTTCGTGGTTTATGGTTGCAGTTTTTGAAAGCTTTATAGTAATATTTGCTTTTAGCATCTTGGTTTTTTGTTTTGACATCCTTTCTTGCTTCTACTAGTGCTATCTCGGTGAATTCATCCGGTTCATTCCTTTTTTCAGGTGAAGTTCTATTGCGGGCACAGAGTATTTGGTTTCTTCGTGTTATCGCATCGATGATACTTTTGTTGATCCAGTCAGATTTAGGTGGATTTTGTATTTTTATTTTGGAAACCGTGCTTTGCTTAATGGCTTCTATCAGTTTTTTCTCAATTTGTTCATATTTCATGTCTCTTTCGTGGGAGAAGTTTTGCTCAAGTGTCTTGTAAAGTTTGGTGTAGTCCATAGAAGTGTATGCAATCTTTTTCTTTTTTTCGGGCTTATATTTGTGAACTTCAAGGTATAAATGTTTGTGATCTGACAGAGCTGAATTTACCACGGCAAGGTGAAATTTATTATTCCTGAGGTTTGAGCTGACATGGTCAAGGATTGTTTTGGTACTCGGTGTCTCTCTAGTACAGAAAGTTGGGTCTATTTTGTTTAGAATGTTAAATCTATATTCTTGTAATGTTATTTTGTAGTTCTTGGTAGCATGGGTCTTTTTTTGTAAATTGTAGTTGAAGTTCTTCTTTCTGTAGTGGTGTTTGGTCCGAGTAAAGTTTGAGATTGTGCTCTTTAGGAATACAATTTTTGTTGCGAAGTATTGCCTTTGCCGTGTCTGCGGAGGCAAAGCAGACTTTTATTGAACGTGATTTGTTGCTGTTGTGTTTACCCAATCGGAAACATTTTATGGGTTCGGCACAGTTTGGGTCAGCTAACTTTACAATTTTGTTAATTTCTTGTGAATCATACTTGGTCCTTTCAGCTGAATCTCTAGAGTTTATTTCCTGTACGCCACTCACGATTATGTTTTTTTCCCTTTGGAAGCGCTCATGTATCTCGGAGATCATATTTTCATGTGTTAAGGTCACTTCTGTCTGTGACTCGCGAGAAGTGGAGGCTTTGAAATTATTAAAATCATTTGTAAGAACAGTCATTTTATTCTCCAAAACTATATTTGATGCTTCCATCTTAGTTAGTGCTTCTTTTATTCTATTTTGTTCCAAAGAAAGTTGGTCTGTAGCACTCTTAATTTGGGAAATTTGGTCTGTAATTTGTTGAGACATTTTGTCCAATTTTTCTGCTTGTGTTTTTGAAAAATTATTTAATATCGACATAATTTTTATCTCAAATTGATCGAATCTGTCTGAGTGGTCCTCTTCACGATCCTTTCTTTTGCCCGACTGCTTAGGATCAGGCTTTGGCTGTGTTTGAGATTCGGAACGAGTTGCTATCGACCGATTGCTATCACCACCCGTAATTGATCCTTTTGGCGGTGAGCGACGTGCTGCCATATTATTTGTCCGTCGTTTTCCGTCAACAAAAGTATAAGTGCGAATTAATAGGTACTTAGCTGAGTCTTCGCTTCACGCAGGTATGGGGAAGCCAGATGGATTATCGAAGCTAGTGAACTCTTGACTTGAAACTTGATTTTACTGTGCACTTTTTATGATTTTCGAAATAAAGTTTAACTGAGTGAGCGACACGTCCGTTCCGCTTGCCCGCTCGTCGCGTATCCCACATTAACATTTAACAAGAACATACAATTTTTATGTTCAATTCCAGCAAATGCAAATTTTACACACAATTCAATATCAAATCGGCATATCGCGCCATCTAGTGGTATTTATTTTCTTAGCGTTGGGACCCCGTGACCTGGTAAAGGTTGCGGGAGTCCGGTGAATGCGCAGACGCACGGGACCGATCAGTGTGATGATGCTTAGGGGAGGCTTATGTCCAGCTATGGACGTCTTTCGGCTGAAATGATGAATAATGAAACCATTTCGTACTTTTACTCCATTAAAAGCTTGTTTTAAAATGATTTTCTGTTCCAGATGGTGGACGCCAACGACCCGTCCGACCCGGCCTCTGCGCGGTTCTGCGCGGAGTGCAACATACAGTTCTACAACTTGGAGGCGTGGAAACGACACATACTGAGCTCCGTCAAGCACACCCTGAAGACTGAGGAAAGGTAACCCCACAGATATATATCTTCTTTTTTAGAGTTCCGTACCCAAAGGGTAAAAACGGGACCCTATTACTGAGATTTCACGGTCTGTCTGTCTGTCACCAGGCTGTATCTCATGAACCGTGATAGCTATACAGTTGAAATTTTCACAGATGATGTATTTCTGTTTCCGCTATAACAAAACTGAAAAAGGAATAAAATACAAATTTAAGTGCGGGCTCCCATAAAACAAACGTGTTTTTTTTACGGATGATTTTGGTACGGAACCCTTCGTGCGTGAGTCCGACTCGCACTTGGCCGGTTTTTTTTTATAATTTTATCAATTTTAATGTTTTAAATAAATTTTCATTGTGTGAAATTTTCTTAATTTTAGTCACTCCATAACGAATGCACCCAATATTGCCTTTTTCGCTGTCGTCTTTGGTTTCTTAGAACAAGCGAACAGACCACAACCGTCTCTTCGAAATCCAGGTTGGCGGTTTTTTAACCGACTTCGCAAAAAGAAGAAGGTTATTAATTCGACTGTATTTTTTTATTGGGTGAACCGATTTTGATGATTCTTTTTTTTATTTCAACGCTGGTGTTTGTCATGTGGTCCCATTTAAATTTCATCAAGATCTGATGAAGAACTTTGAGATATACATTAGAACTCTTCAATAAATGACGGCAAATCTCTCGGGATTGCTGCAATCGCAAGTCTGTTTATTGTTAACACCATTTCATAACATAACATCACACTGGTACGCTCTAAAGGGGTACGCAGATGTGAACAGTTCACCCTGGTATACTCTCATCTCATTCCACCGGTTTTGTTTAAGTTTCATGTTATTGGGTTAATCTATTCTGGCTTCACTTTGGGCATTAAAGGTAAAAGCCTATAGAACTGGTTCATTATGAACCACAACTAAAAAGTGAAAAATATAAAAGATTTTATTTAAGTTTCGATTTCGGAAGTCGGTGTTCCTGTTTTCGTTCCTTCGTTTTTTGACACCGAATTCTGAAATTGAAGTTATTTTTCACTTTGTAGTGTTTTTGTTTGGAAGTCGGTTGTAATTTTTGTAAAAACTTTTTTTTTACAAAAAGTTGCGTTGCTGTTGCTTGCGTGTGCGCATCGTCCAAATACTGTGAGTCCAAATCCAAAATAAATACTGGGCAACTAAATCGGCGTAAGCGCTCTCTCTGAAAATGATTAGTTATAAATAAAAGGAATTAATTCTGTCACGGAGCATTGCTAAGAAAGAAAATTTGGTTCAAATAAATCTCACTAGATGGCGCGACATGTACACTTAATTCAATAGAATTGTGTGTAAAATTAACATTTTCTGGAATTTAACATAAACATTGTATGTTCTAGTTTAATCAACTCTCCTAAGTACAAAATTATGGAATATTGGGCTCTTAATTCACATTTCAAAGAATATTTGAACGGATCATTTAAAATTGATGCCAATAGATGGCGCATTTTTTAATTTTTGAGGCATTCCACTCGATTGTTAAAATTTGCATTGTAACACATTTTGGTGCAAAGAAAACTGTGAAAACGTGCATAAAAATACTATAAAACTAACCTTCACTGTATTTAAAGAAAAAATATTCACGAACCTAGTCGTCGTTAAAGTCGCTGCTAACATCATCTATTGCCGTGAAACGGGATCGAACGCGATTGATGTACTTACAAAAATAACAAAATTAAGCAGATGAAAAACGCTAGTTACGTCGGCACGGTTTCTTTGTATGGGATGAGGCATCTGTATTATATTATCTGTGGTTCTGTCTACAGTAAATCCTGCTCCATTTGCCCGTGGGAGTATATTGGTAACGTATCGTTGGAGACACACATGAAGGAACATGTCAAGGCACTACGGAGGACCAGGAAACCTCCTGCGACTGCTAAGGAACGCATCTTCAGGTGTAATCAGGTAAGCCTCGTCATTTCTGCTGAAAGACGTCCACTGCTGGACATAGGCACGGGGTCTCAGTGCTAATAAAGAAAATTTGGTTCAAATAAATCTCACTAGATGGCGCAATATGCACCGATTAATTAACATTTTCTGGAATTGAATATATAAATTTTATGTTCTTGTTTAATCAACTGTCCTAAGTACAAAATTATGGGGCTCTTAATTCACATTTCGAAAATTATTTGAATGGATCATTTAAAATTGATGCCAATAGATGGCGTGGTTTTAAATGTCTTAGGCTTTCCACTCGATTTTTCAAATTTGCATTTTAACACATTTTAGTGCAAAGAAACTGTAAGAGTGCAAAAAATACTATAAAACAAACCTTCACTGTATTTAATTAAAACAATATTCCCGGTAATAAGACAACGTTGTGGTTTAAAAGAAGATGTAGTGACTAAAATTGAAAAGAGTATGTTAAGATGGTTTGGCCATGTTGAGAGGATGAATGAAAGTCGACTAACAAAAGGTATTTACAAGGCAGACGTGAATGGAAACGCCGGGAGGGGACGCCCTAGAAAGACATACATAGACCTTATAGGTGATGTCCTTCAGAAAGGCCAAGTGCGCAGTACCCATAACCGGCGTGTGTGTATGACTAGGTGTATGAATGTGTGTGAAGCAAAAGAAGTATGTAAGGATCGTGGCAGGTGGCGTTCTGTAGTTTCTGCCTACCCCCATGGGAAAAAGGCGTGAGTTTATGTATGTATGTAATATTCCCGAACCGAGTAAACCCTTTTACTTGCAAGTCAGCGAGCGGGCGCACGGCCAGTACTGCGTTTAACATTGGGGCGTATATAGCGCGTTAAGTTTGACAATTCTTCGGGCTATGTCGGTACCCTGGTTCTCTTGCAGATGTCTTCATTTCTGATTTGATCACGCGAGGAAACTCCGAGCATAGCCCTCTCCATTGCCCTTTGGGTGATTGGAGCCACCAGTAGGACTAAATATATTTTTCTTGTTACAGTGTGGTTCAAACTTCATGACGCGCTCTAAGCTGCAAGCGCACATCAACAGGACACATTTAGGACTCAAATACAATAAGAACATCGTTTGTGAAGTGTGCGGGAAAAAGTGCACGGTAAGTATCTTTAATATGCGCGTTAAATCAAATAGGGATGACTAAAAAATCTTTTTTTTTCCGTCAGGTAGATTCATAATTTTAAAAAAATTACAAAAAAAATAAAACCGACTTCAAAAAAAATTTCTTCATTTTCGGAAGTCGGTGTTCCTGTTTGTCGTTTCTTCGTTTGTTGACACCGACTGCCGAAATTGTAATTATTTTTGACTTTGTTGTGTTTTTATATGGAAATCGGTTGTGTTTTTTTTTGTAAAAATGTATTTTATTTTTTACGTTTTAGTAGTACATGATGGACAAGTTCTATAGTAAGGTACCTATATGCCCACAATGATGCCAGAATAGATTACCCGAATAACATGTAACTTGAACATAACCGGATGAAACATCCGAATTGAGAACCTCCTCCGTTTTGGAAAGTCTGTTAATAAGTCTTGGACACGTATTTTTAAATATTGTGTTATTGGGACGTCAAATTTTAGTTCACTTTTTACTCACAAGTGACGTCACAAGCCCCCACTCCTGAACTTTGATGCACTTTATCTTTGTCATTTTTAGGGTTCCGTACCCAAAGGGTAAAAATGGGACCCTATAACTAAGACTCCGCGGTCCGTCTGTCTGTCTGTCTGTCACCAGGCTGTATCTCATGAACCGTGATAGCTAGACAGTTGAAATTTTCATAGATGATGTATTTCTGTTGCCGCTATATCAACAAATACTAAAATAAAAATATTTAAGTGGGATTCCCATACAAAAAACTTGATTTCTGTGTCGTTTTTTGCGTTAATGGCACGGAATCCTTCGTGTGCGAGTCCGACTCGCATATGGACGGTGTTTTTTAATGATTTGTTTAAAGCTAAAAATACGTGTGCAATATTTTTTTTAAATCTGCCTGCTTAGTCATCATACTTAAATTGTTTGTTACAGTCAAACGCCACCCTGAAATACCACCAGCGGACCCACACTGGCGAGAAACCATACTCCTGTGCGAGTTGCTCGAAACACTTCGTGGACAGCAATCAGCTTCGGATACACACTCGCACTCACACCGGCGAGAAACCGTACGTCTGTGCGCATTGTGGGAAGAGGTTCACGCAGAAACCGGCGCTGAACAGGCATTATAGAGTGAGTCACTTGGACGCTTTCGAAATGTGCATCTTCACCAATGAAAGCGTCCAATAAATAGTTTTTGGCTTGGCAAATCAAATCAAATATGTTTATTTGTTCGAATATGGTAAAAAAGATGTTACAATATTGGTTCCAGCATATCCTGCCATAATATGGCGTACAAATATTTATTAATAATTATGAATTATAGTATATAATCTGAATCTGTTATAGTTCATTAATAAAGATTGAAAATGTATTGCAGTAATAATAATGAAGAAAAAATAAAAAATTGTATTAAATTAGTAACGACTTATCTTCTAAATATTCTTGTACACTGTAATAATTTTTCGCCAATAACAGGCAATACTTAGTATTTAGAGAGGATTTGTCATAATCTTCCTTCACCGGTGTCAGCAATGTGCAAGATAAACTAAGAAAGTTCATATTATGAATTAAAAAAGTTACATTGGTAACTAAAGTTAATAACATGCTTGTAAAATAACCTATTAGTAATCAAAATCTAAAAAATTGTCTGCTTAAGAAGCGAACTAAAAAGACGTAAACAAGAGAAAAATCATGCTGTGCAGTCGGAGGATACATATTCGTGAGTTGGCTGACCAAAACCAGATATATCCTCCGACTGCACAGCATGATTTTCTTCTTGTTTACGTATTTTTAGTTTGCTTTTTAAGCAGTCGGGTTTTTCGATTTTTTTTATTAACTTTTTTTATTTACCACTTTTTAGTTATGTTTTTTTTTATTAGGTTCATTTAAACATATAAGTGTTATATATTTTTGAAATCACCTCTTAAAACTCTTTATTTTGTTACCCCACACGATGGGTTTCGAAGAAAAATTGTTTCCCCCCCACAAAATGGCGCCCAAAATCCGCCAGTATTTTCTTTTCCAATTTTAATGTAGCCAGTGACACTCGCAAGGTTAAGACGAATCGATTGACGTAAGAATCTTCAAAATCCGCCAACGCGTTTGGTCTGTAGAACGCCACATAGGAACAAACATACATACATACATAGACTGATCAACACATTACCCTCCTTCGGCAGTCGGGTAAAAACGTGATTAAAACCTACATATTTCTTTCTCTCCTTACAATTAACTAATCTCATTGTCCACAGGTCCACACCGGCGCCAAGCCATACACCTGCCAATACTGCTCAAGGACATTCAGCCAATCTAACTCCTTGAAACTGCACGTGAAAACGGTCCACTTAAAACAACCCGCCAACAGTAGGAAGAACAAAACGAAAAACCTTAGTCAGGACACGAAGATGGAGAAGAATTGTGATGAATTGGATACTGGAGCCGAATTACAGAATATTAGAGTATACGTGAAATAGTAAAAACTGAATTGAAAAGACTATGCTTATGGTGCGCGTACATAAGGTCAGCCACCATATATGCTGACCGCTTTCGGTTAAACCGGATCGGTTAACCGAATTTTGCTGTTTAAGTCAAAGTCAAAACGTCTATTGCGAACTAAGTGTATAATATTGGTGTTATATTTTATTAGTGCTTATGACTTAGCAGCCTTTTACAAGCATTGCAATTATCATTCTCCTGTCCTTATCATCCTAAATTAGCACGCATTAAACATTATTATTACTGAATTATTCTATTTGACAATAATATAATTAAATTGGGAAAAATATAGTTGTCAAAATTAAATGTCAATAAATTTAATACGATAATTATTCAGTAATATTAATGTCATCCTTTTCAGTTAGTACAAATTATAGTTATAATTTTGTATTTTTACATTAAGTCGTGCTGAAATCATCAGTATGTATAGAGATATTGTGTTGAGACAAGGAATTTTATATAATACGAGAAAGTTTGAAGAAGAAGTAGGCTATACAGAGAAGACATCCCAGTTCGGTCACCGAAATCGGTCTGCGCCCAAATACGGCTAACCGAAAACCTGTTAACAATAGTCGGTGCCCGAATACTGGCTGTGGTCGAATGCGATAAAACACTTTTTGCGCGGGCAAAAGCTAGTGATAAATAAATAAGGATGTACTCGTTTTGTATTGAAATTAAAAATTATTTATTTAGTCGATTTCTCAAAATGCACATAATATTTTTGTATTACATAATTTGAAATGATTGTATTATATAAACTGTAAAATTCGTGTAATGTATAATGAATAGTACCCACATGAATTTATTCTGATTTGTTGTTTTAATAACTCCTGTGACCTATCTGCCTTCCAAGCAAGAGTTTGCTCCATATTAGACCGCATCCATCGCTTACCAACAGGTGAGATTGTAGGAACGGGCTCACTAGGAATTTAAAAATGGCCCGGACTTGCTTCAAAACCAAACTTCTGATATAAATATGAGGGCATGGTAGTGCCTCCAACAAGTCCAGCAAACTAAGGTACAGCCTTAGCCAGCAATTTGCAACCCCCGTAACTGCGTTATGGATAAAGCTAGAAGCCTTATTTTTTCAGTGACTTAAAATTAGGTATATGCCCAAATTATTAACTATTATTTTTTTAACTGACGATCTTCAAATTTCAAACCTAAACCTGTTTAGAGTAAAAAGCAAGGAAAAACTAAAACATCCTGCAATTTCAGTGCTGTTTTCTAGCCATACAAACTGCATTAGAAACTGCAATCCTATATGAATAGACATGCGTATACATAGTTACTTTTGAAAGATTTACAGTGCTTAAAAGTTTTGGTCGCTGACTTGACACACTGTCTAGAAATATACTGTATTAGATAGGTAGGTAAATAGTTGACATAGTAGGCAGGTACAGTAAGTCATAGACGATGTCTCATATACCTATTTATGAGAGTCCCAGTCAGCGCAGTGTGTCATCATAGTAAGCGATAAGATTAAAAGTAGACTAAAAAGAAAAACCGGCCAAGTGCGAGTCGGACTCGCGCACGAAGGGTTCCGTAATTGGTAAATTGCGGTTTACGATTTATGACGTATTAAAAAAAAATACTTACTAGATCTCGTTCAAACCAATTTTCGGTGGTAGTTTACATGGTAATGTACATCATATATTTTTTTTAGTTTTATCATTCTCTTATTTTAGAAGTTACGGGGGGGGGTAAGTTACATTTTACCACTTTGGAACTGTCTCTCGCGCAAACTATTCAGTTTACAAAAAAAATATATTAGAAACCTCAATATCATTTTTGAAGACCTATCCATAGATACCCCACACGTATGGGTTTGATGGAAGAAAAAAAAATTAGTTTCAGTTTCAAGTATGGGGGCCCCCAAAATGTAGTTTTTTTTCTATTTTAGAGTGAAAATCTTAATGCGGTTCACAGAATACATACTTACCAAGTTTCAACAGCATAGTTCTTATAGTTTCGAAAAAATGTGGCTGTGACATACGGACGGACAGACAGACATGAAGAATCTATAAGGGTTCCGTTTTTTGCCATTTGGCTACGGAACCCTAAAAAGGACTGTTTACAAAATTAAATGAGATCCCATCAAAAACATAACAAGTAAAAAAATACAAGTCTCGCAAAGCAGTGAATGTAAAAGCAAGTTGGATAATTTATTCAGGAGGAGGCCTAATAATTAGGTAACAAACAATGATTTTCAAATAAACAGATACGTTATACACACACAAAACAATTGGACGTAGTTTAGCAGAAAGGACTCAACCCACACTATGGTAAAAAAAAAAAAAAAAAAATTAATAGATTAAAAAAAAATAAAAAAAAAAAAAAAAAAAAAACTTTTTGTGGGTTGAGTCCTTTCTGCTAAACTACGTCCAATTGTTCCGCGCAGCAGCGGCAGCACACGTACACACTTTTCATTCATCTGACATTTCACTACAAGTCGAAAGGGATGGCTTGATAAAAACAACAAGAAAAAAAGAGACAGCTAGTGTTTGTCACTTGCGTGTGAATGTAAACAAACATTATTCTGGCCACCAATGTTTTTCTTTTTGTAACCTCCAAATATCAGAATATTAAGAAAACAAATTGAAATAAATTAGTAAATTGAGGTGTATTGCGTACTTACATATGCTATGACATCCCTTCTGTTTTGTGTAATTTGGTATTGTATTTGGTACACTTTCTAAATGATGGCATTTTATTTAATTTTGTTTTTGTTTCAACAAAGCGTATCGCTCTTCGCCATGCGTGACATAAACTAAAGACTAAAGGCTACAATTGTCTCCTATTCGAGTCTTCACAATGCGCGCGCTTATAGCATATCTGTTTATTTGAATATCATTGGTAACAAACAAATTAACCTTGTTTTGCTATACAAAAAGTACTATGGATTTGCCACTGCAAACAACACAGGATAGTGGATAAAGTCTATCATTATGTAATTATTCTTCAGTTTTTGATTTCATATTTGGAACTTTACGATATGAGCGTAGATACTATTTTCCCATTGAAAACCAGCATAGACTCTGACAAGCTCAGTTTCTATGTTATCTGTCGCACTCTTTGTATTTGTAACATGGCGGGCAAAGAGTAAAAATGTTTCTGTTCCGTGAGTAAAATAATATAATATGGGAGATGGCGGCACATCTTCAACAGAAACGTTGGATTTTTGCGCTATAATTACAATATTTAAAATTGTGGTTTTGATGAGATTGCAAAAAGTTGTGTATGAAACTGCAGATAATTAAAACATTCGTGTGGCACTATTATAAATCCTGCCGGTGACTCTGTTTAAACCAAAGACCTTATACTCACAGAACAGAAAAAACGCCTTCTAGTAAGAAGTATAAGGTCTTTGGTTTAAACTCACATTCAGTTTAGTAGCCTTTGATAAGTGACAGTATCATAAACTACTATTTTTAATTCCGAATTTCGCGCGTGTTATTGAAGGACATAAGAAGGGATATATGCCAAGCTTTGTTTTTTTTATCCTTAAGCTAATCGAAATTGCTTTCCTAAATAGTAAGAAAACAAAACCTAAATAGTAGTAAAATATAGACTAAATAGTAAGCAAATAGTACAACGCAATCGTAAAATCGACTAAAGCCATTAGTAACCATGTCCCAAACCAAGCGATTAAGAAATGTCACTCAAATACCTACCAATCAAAGCAATTTAAAAAAAAGTTGTGTAAACGATCTTATTATTATTGTTTTGCTTCAAATTATTTGTTTTATTACTTAAATTACCGCGAATATGTCTGTAAGATAAGTTGCGTAAGCTTAACAGAACTTCCATTAACGTTTCTAATTCATCAAAACACAATTTAATTGTGTAATTAATGTGATGTTTACAGATTTATAACAGTGTAGTTCAACAACAACATTTCAAATCGGTTGAAATGTTACCGATTTTGATGTATAATAATATGGAAGGGGGTTCTAATTCGTTAAATAATACACCTAATTCTAGTTTTAATCAGTACGATGATAGTATTATATTGAATTGTGTGAGAAATCGTAAGAAAGTGACGGAACTGCCGAGTTGCCCGGTGTGTAGTTGTACGATACGTCAAGGCGAATTGGACTCTCATTTAGCTCTAGAAGTGGATAGATTACAGAAGTTGTCGGGTTCTGGGTCTAAAAGAAAGTTAAGTGCGAATTCTAGTGTTAATCTGGCTGTTCCTGGTTCCAGTACTAGTGTAGATATCCCTGAAGAAGAAGATGTTGATGTGTCTGGCTGTCTGGGAAGTGATGTTTACCAAGTAAGTTTAATTGAAAAAAAAAAACTATGTTTATTCTGGTTTAAAAATGTCTGCTGTAGTTTTTAAGGATTGTTCACTGGTTTTAGAGGAATTAAAAGTTGAATAAGAATTAAGGTTTTTATTCATTGTTACATAGTGAATCTTAGAACTATGACATAATAATAATCTTATCTGTAACTATTTTTAAACCATCAGTTTTTATGGATAGTGGTCCCCAAAGGTAAACCTGTATCTTGGGTACCTGTGTTGTAATGAAATTACTGTTTAGTGGACAAGTATTCTAATGGTTTTAAGCAGATTCTTGTAAAAAATAAACCAGACAAAAATAACTTGTAAACAATAATACAAACTTTTTTGTGTTGGTCCCTAGTTTGATTCCCATTGAAAAACATAAGGGTTTTACCATCAAGTATAATTTCTCTTTGGTATCCTGGAGTCTAGATTTGTGCCCGTTTTGATAGCTTTGATACATGGGGCTTAATTATAAATAGGGAAATCTGACTGTACTATAGCTGCAACTGGGATTACTCCCATGGTCCGCACGGGTGATGGGGACAATACTATCCAATGAAGTGACGGTGCGATGATGCTTCCGTCATTTGACACCGTCCTGCGCGCACTTGCCATCTCCTCCACTCCCTTACGTGCCCCCCTGCGGATCTTGGGAGTATCATGTAGGAATTTGCCAAACGATAGTTGTAAACATCCCTTTTTATGTTTGTTATTTATTTATTCTGTTTTAAATATATGTATATGCTGTATTAGATAGGCATTTTTGTCTTTTTGGCACGGGTTTCTTTCCTTCATTATTATATAAAAAGACACAATAACCTCTGTTGTGATGCTCTCCTATTTTGTAAATACAGCACTTGTATTATGCTGTTGGTGTCAAAAACTTAGTTTTAGCATCCTGGTTGTATGAGTGAACTTAAAGTTAGGCTGGGCTGCCTGCTATTTCATTAAATTTTTTGACATTCAAATGATTCAGTCACATCCTGGCGTCAACTCATGTCTTTTATCTACAGATGTAGGCAGAAACTACAGTCAGCTGCGGATCCAGCCCTCAAAAATGGTTGTCGTACAGCCTTCTGAAAATCAGTCAAGTGCGAGTAGGAGTATGAACTCACTCATGATCGATATAGTGCATTCCTACAAAGGAAATGTTTACAAAATATATGATGCACTGATTAGGATTTTGTTATTTCATTAAGGCACTGGATATAATATCAACAGCCTATCAACCTCAATAGCCCACAACGGTGTGTCCACTTGACTACAGATTGTTACCTGCTATCCTGCTAAGAATCTTACTTACTCTATTGTTTCATTTAAGATCCTACAAGTCGTCATATACACTCTCATTTTGTGAGTTTTGTTCTCACCTTTTATTACTTAAACATCCTTCCATTTTGTTCTTATTCCTTCTCTTCCATTTTTAGGGTTCCGTAGCCAAATGGCAAAAAACGGAACCCTTATAGATTCGTCATGTCTGTCTGTCTGTCTGTCTGTCCGTCCGTATGTCACAGCCACTTTTTTCCGAAACTATAAGAACTATGCTGTTGAAACTTGGTAAGTAGATGTATTCTGTGAACCGCATTAAGATTTTCACACAAAAATAAAAATAAAACAATAAATTTTGGGGGCTCCCATACTTGAAACTAAAACTAAAAATATTTTTTTTTCATCAAACCCATACGTGTGGGGTATCTATGGATAGGTCTTCAAAAATGATATAGAGGTTTCTAATATCATTTTTTTCTAAACTGAATAGTTTGCGCGAGAGACTCTTCCAAAGTGGTAAAATGTGTGTCCCCCCCCCTGTAACTTCTAAAATAAGAGAATGATAAAACTGAAAAAAATATATGATGTACATTACTATGTAAACTGCCAGCGAAAATTGGTTTGAACGAGATCTAGTCAGTAGTTTTTTTTAATACATCATAAATCGTAAACCGCAATTTACCAAGTACGGAACCCTTCGTGCGCGAGTCCGACTCGCACTTGGCCGGTTTTTTATTTTGCATCTAAGTAATATCCGTTGATTTTTCATATTCTTTGCCCTTTGCCGAAGAGAAAGGTCCTCTGGTACAGGTATATCCATACCTAAATAAAAGAGGGCACAACTTTTATGTAAAACCTGCGATTGCGAAATAAAATAATTTTATTTTAAATTAGGTAATCTTCTTTTCGTTTTCCCCTTGCTGCGTTTCCTGTTCCTTGGATATCAATCAGTTATTGTTTTAGCCCATTTCTCCTTATTTGCTGGTCAATTCTGGTTTCTGGTCAAGGCTGGTCAAGATGTCTGGTCGTTTTGTTTCGCACTTTCTTACATGATCTGCTTTACATATATTCGCCATGCTTTGTTCCATGGATCTTTAACAGAAGAATGATTTCTTAATTTCCAGCGGGTACACTCAAACCGTCTCCGGCGCCTCCGAGCCCGTCGCCGGAGCACACCGCCACCACAGAATGGAGAGTGTCCGGTTTGCAACACCACTGTCCCTGTCTCCCGGTTGCAGAGGCATGCTCTCCGCTGCCTCAAGCGCACTGGGGCTCAGCTGGACGAGGACGTGCCAGACACCAGCTCTGAGGAAGGCAGTATAGATGTGGAGGTACGTATCATTACACTGACTCACAATGGTCACGGGCAACGAGCACCTGTCGGCAGTCGAAGATGGCTCACAATCAGCCTTCACTAGGTCTCCTTTTAAGCAGATTCCTGCAGTCTTAACCAGGTCCATCATGCTTGTATTCCGCGAAGTGTTGGTCACAGTTGCACCTATAAAACACCCAATTTCACCAGTTCCATTTAAGTTCCTTGTATTATAGGTCGCGCCTATTGCCATCAAACAGAAAATTCCAGATGGAATAAAAAACTTTTTTACGAAAAAATACACCGACTTCGTAGGTAATAAAAACACTAAAAAGTGAAAAATTACTTCAATTTTGGATAACTTCAGTTCCTGTTTTCATTTCTTCGTTTTTTGACACCGCCTTCCAAAATTGAGTACCTATATTTTTACTTAGTTAGTGTTTTTATTTGGAAGTCGGTTGTATTTTTAGGTAAAAATGTTTTTATTTTTCACTTTTTAGTGATACATAATGGACAAGTTCTATAGTAAGGTATATATAAGGTATATATAACTATAATGCCCACAGTGATGCCACAATAGAATAATATGGAACTGTACACATCTGCGTACCCGTTTAGTGCATACTGGCGTGATGGTATGTTATGAAATGGTGTAAACAATAAACAGCAATTGCAGCAATCCCGAGAGATTTGCCGTCATTTGTTGAAGAGTTCTGTTGTATATCTCCGAAGTTCTTCATCCGATCTTAATCAAATTTAAATGGGACCATTTCGGAACAAACTTCTTTCGAACAAAAAATATTTTTGCAATATCCGTTTAATATGACGGAGTTATTCCCGAACATACAAAAAAAAACCGGCCAAGTGCGAGTTGGACTCGCGCACATTATAGACCTGAGTATTCGATATGAATTTCAATTTAATACCTCTACGCGTTCATGAGGAAAGGGGTAGTAAGATTAAAATTATTAATAATATTTTTATTATATGATGTAACTAAAAATTTACGGTGTTCGCAATTATTCCTTTATCTGTGCTATAAGACGTTGCTTCGTACCAAATTTCAAGATACTGACTATTCTGAGTTCACGGGCAGTACCCTGTAGGTTTGGATTCCCTTGCGAGTGTCGAAAATTTGCGGCATAAACGGCTGTATCTTTTGATTGCGTTGGCTTGATTTTTTCTCAGCTTTAAGGTACAGTAAACCTGAGTATTTGATATAAATTTCAGCTTGATACTTCCACGCGTTCCTGAGAAAAAGGGTCTTGACAGACACACTAACGGACGGACAACAAAGTGATAAGGGTTCCGTTTTTCCTTTCGAGGTCCGGAACCCTAAAAATTATAGAAACATCCGAATTGAGAACCGCTTCCGTTTTGGGAAGTCGGTTAAAAACCCATTGCAACCACTAGAAAAACAAAATTAAAACATTATATCTCTTTCCAGAACGACGAGCCGACAGGCGGTGGGTTCGGCGCTGAGTACCAGTGGTGCGGGGAGTGGAGAGTGAGGGCCACGGCGCTGCAGGACACTGAGGCCAGGTCCGCGACCTGTGTGCGGAGAGCATCCAACGACCAGGCACTGGTGAGAGCATACTCCTACTTCTTCCTTCCTTGGTCATCCATCACCTGGAGTGCGTGCCTTAGTGCACCTGTGTATACGCATACACTTTTCTTGTCCTGAAGTAACCTATTCACTCTTGTATTAAGAGCCCCAGGTTGTAGCTATCAGAAAACAGCCTCCGGCAGGAATAGGATAGGCTGGCTCCCATTTAGTCCATTGTGTGTGAATTGCCAAACTTAAGTGGCAGTGGGCACTTTGCTCGCAGAACGGATGGCCGATGGGGCAGAAAAGTTCTGGAGTGGCGACCGCGAACCGGAAGACGTTGCGTTGGAAGGCCTCCCACCAGGTGGACCGATGACCTGGTGAAGGTTGCGGGGAAAACCGCTGGATGCGAGACGCACGGGGCCGGTCATTGTGGCGACGCTTGGGAGAGGCCTATGTCCAGCAGTGGACGTCTTTCGGCTGAAATGATGATGAATTTATGAATTGGCATGTCAGTTTTAGTGGCAATAAATACATTTTCTTTCATTTTAGGGTTCCGTACCCAAAGGGTAAAAACGGGACCCTATTACTAAGACTCCGTGTTCCGTCTGTCTGTCCATCTATCACCAGGCTGTATCTCATGAACCGTGATAGCTTGGCAGTGGAAATTTTCACAGATGATGTATTTCTGTTGCCGCTATAATAACAAATACGAAAAACAGAATAAAATAAATATTTAAGTACAACGAACGTGATTTTTTGCCGTTTTTTGCGTTAATGGTACAGAACCCGTCGTGCACGAGACTGACTCGCACTTGACTGGTATTTTTTTCTTCCCTGGTCCCATTATTTTGGTCTTTGGGTTGGGTCACTTTCATGGGCCAAGTTATTCTATTTAGGTTAGTGATAGAAGAGAGAGTTCCAGTTCCCAGTACCAGTGTTTGCTGACACTTGTATACTTTATTATCTTCAGCGCCAATGGCTTGCCTCCACCATGATTGGCCACCGTGGCCGGAATAGGGATGGCGATTCTTTCCGAAAAAGATCGATTTTTAAATCGATTCGAATCGTGACCTAATGAATCGATTCACAAAAAAATCGAGGCCTATAAGATTGATTTCTGAAAAATCGATCTTTTTGTCAAGTTTTTGTTTATAATGTAATAAAAATCTATTTTATTAAAAACAAGATACCTACATACTATAATTTAACGATCTCTTATCAGTAAAAATAGGTAATTCGATGATAAAAAATATTTTTATTACCATATTAAAATCGACATATTACTTATTTCAATGCCCATTAGTGATTATTAGTATCTAAACGTTAAATGACTTACATACATGGTTAGATTTAATGATCATAACTAACAGAACAAACTGAAAATAATAGCATCAAAGTAAAAAATAAGAAGCGCTTTACTTACCTAGTCTCAATTAGTTATTATTTCGCAACAAACACTACATAAAAATTATACATATTTATACCAAAAAATAAAATAAAATCGAATGTCAATTTTCAAGGGTGAAGTATCGATTCACTGAATCGATTCAGTATCGATTTTAAAAATCGATCTTTTTGGCTCCAAAAATCGATTTTTCGATTAATCGATCTCAGATCGCCATCCCTAGGCCAGAACTCGGCCTGGATGACTGTTATCAATAAGGATCATTGAATGTTTCAGTGTGAGAGCAGTAGTGGTCCAGTGGGAAAGACCCCGACTTACTTTGAACCCGGGCAGTCGCTTTACTTTGTGTAAATTATTTCATCACCACTGCTCTTAAAACGGTGAAGGAAAACATCGTGAGGAAACCGGCATGTCCTAGAACCAAAAACTCAAAGACATGTGACTTCCACCAACCCACAATGGTCCCGCGTGATGGATTAAGGCCCATTCCCTCTCTCACAGAGAGGAAGCTTGTGTCCCAGCAGTGGGCATATTATAAGGCTGATGATGATTGAATGTTTCAGGTCGTGGATGGTGACGAAGACACTGAGTTGTACGGACCTCCACAGTACTCCCCGTCCAGGATAGCACCCGATGTAAGTATTGAACACTATTTACAGATCAAATTATTTATTAAAAGATCTTTTTTTTTAAACAACCATTTTTCGTAGTAAAACCTTTCATTTTATTCATCATGGCAGTGGACAAAATATAACTAGTCCGCCATCTTGGGCCGTATGCCATATTGGATTTAGAATGACGTCACTAAGCTAACCATGCATTGTCATACAAACTAGACGTGTATGCAAAATTTCATCTTAATCTGTGGACGATGACTGCTTTAAAATTCAGTTGTAAGATTTGACTCAAACACACTTACATATACAGTGTGGCCAAAAAGTCATGGATCAAACGCAACTAGGGGTTAGATGGGGTCATCAGCTGCAAAAAATCGTTCTACGGGAGCTCCTTAAGGACGCTATTACATTTTTCTACAAATAACAGTACTTTTGAGGTACCATTTTAATGTATAAGCAATCACCGATGTGAAGATGTCATGGTCTTAATTTAAAGATAATATATTCAGCTCCAGATAAGCATCAGAAAAATTGTATGACATCATACAAAATTTTCGCTCAAATACGTTTTGCCCATCACAATAATTTAAAAAAAGTAGGGTCCGAATAGGTTCCAGTTTAGGTAAATTTACAGCCTATTTTATCTTCAAAATTATAAAAAGATGCGGTATATATAGTCCTTTACAGGTGCAGCTAATTATTTTTCACCTAAATAATTATATTTTTTAATTATTAGCTAAAATAAAATCACTTGCCGACGTCTTCATACATTTTGTACCCGCCGCTCATCATTCCGCGCTCAGAAGCGCTCGTGGAAGGACGGGCGTATCGCTTTCTCGCAGGAAATAAATACGATAAATGTAATAGAAAGATTGTAGTGTGCATGCGTGTGAGTACCGTCCTCGTCGAGATCGAAAGGAGTTGATATTTTATCGGACGTATTTTTGAGTTTCCTATTATTATTAGAATGTGATTTAGAAATTATTTTGGGTAAGATCGGGATTTGAATAGTTGGTGTTAAGCAGTTGTTGACAAGGTTGAGAAATGGATGGGTGGGTTTAAACAGCTCTGAGTAAGGTTAGGATTTGGATGGGTAAGGTTAAGCTGCCGACGGGGAAGTTAAGAAGTGGATGGGTGGGAGGAGATTTATGATTTCAACTGGTTTGTATGTATGTATGTATGACAAATACGGGGCCAAAACCAAAATACAAAATGGCGCCGACGAAAATTTGGCCGCTTTTCGACATGGGTGTCATTTTCATGGTTATTGGGGTCGCTTTTATCGATTACGGGGTCAAAACCAAAATACAAGATGGCGCCGCCTAAAATTTGACATCTTTTCGACATCGGTGACATTGTCATGGCTTTTGGGTTCGCTTATATCGAATATGGAGTCAAAACCAAAATAAAAGATGGCGCCGACGTAAATTTTGCCTGCTTTTCGACATGGGTGTCATTTTCATGGTTTTTGGGTTCGCTTATATCGAATATGGGGTCAAAACCAAAATACAAGATGGCGCCGACTAAAATTTGTCATCTTTTCGTCATGGGTGTCATTGTCATAGTTTTTGGGGTCGCTTATATCGAATATGGGGTCAAAACCAAAAAACAAGATGGCGCCGACTAAAATTTGGCCGCTTTTCGACATGGGTCTCATTTTCATGGATTTTGGGGTCGCGTATATTGAATTTGGGGTCAAAACCAAAATACAAGATGGCGCCGACTAAAATTTGACATGTTTTCGTCACGGGTGTCATTGTCATGGTTTTTGGGGTCGCTTATATCGAATATGGGGTCAAAACCAAAATAAAAGATGGCGCCGAAAAAAATTAGACAAATTTTCGTCATGGATGTCATTTTTATGGATTTTGCGGACGCTTGTATCGAATACGGGGTCAAAACCAAAATACAAGTTGGCGCCGATGAATTTGACATCTTTTCATCATGGGTGTCATTATGACACCCATGATGAAAAGATGTCAAATTTTACCCAAAAACCATGACAATGACACTGTCATTGTCATGGTTTTTGGGTAGTATGTCATTAGCTTGACTTACAAGTTGTAGGTCGTGGGTTCGAGCACAGGCAGGCGCTTTACTTTGTGTAAATTATTTCTTCACCACTGCTCTCAAAACGGTGTAGGAAAACATCGTGAGGAAACCGGCATGTCCTAGAACCAAATATTCGAAGATATGTGCATCCACCAACCCGCACTGGGCCCGCGTTGTTGGTTACAGCCCATTCCCTCTCACAGAGAGGAGGCCTGTGTCTCAGCAGTGGGAACATTAATAGTGACTGATGATGTGATAGTAATATTTAATATATTCCATATAATGAAAAATGTTCAAGTCATTTTTAAATCCTTGTGACCGGAAATTAATTCGTTTTAGGTATCTACTTATTTCACGTAGCGTTTTTTTTTTAAATACCTACTTACTACAACAAAGTGAAAAATAAAATTCTTTTCGGAAGTCGGTGTCGGTACCTATTGTTTTTCGTCACAGGAAAGCTATTATTTTTCTCTTTTAAATTTTTGTAGGTACCCCTATATTGGGTATACTAAATACATCTGTTTACCCCCTCAGACCGTACAAGCGTGATGATATATTATGGTATGGTTAAAACAAAACATAAACATACGATCACAGTAATCGCAGGTCATTTGCTGTTTGTTATTAAAGAGTTCCATTGTGTATCTCCGAAAATCTTTATCAGATCCTAAGATATTATACAATAAAACCTTCCCTGAAAATACCACCACATACATTTATCGATGAAAACCCGATAAGTATCGGATAAGT
This sequence comes from Orthosia gothica, assembly GCA_949775005.1. Lineage (NCBI taxonomy): Eukaryota > Metazoa > Arthropoda > Insecta > Lepidoptera > Noctuidae > Orthosia > Orthosia gothica. Next base: position 60,956,890 of record OX459034.1, on the reverse strand, counting down.
AGTTTGGCCGAATAGATAGAGCATCTCCTTTTTTTGAAGTCGGTTGAATATAATAACCTACTTTTTACGACGACGGTTTGTAACAGTTATCAAATGTTATCAATTTTCAAAGTGCCAACTAACCTTCCTGAATCAACTTCAATAAAATTAAAAAATAATATCAAGGACCAAGATTATTTCCGTGATGTATAAAATCGAGCGCTCAGTAGTTTCAATGTGTGCGTACGCGTAATGGTGCTGTGCGCGACTAGATACCTAAATTTGAGTTCGTCGAAAATGTAACAGCGTCCTTAAGGTCCCTGCAGAGATATAATTTATTTTTTGGTATTTATGAGAAAATTTTCCTTTTTTAACCTCCGCCGGAAAAAGAGGGGTATTATAAGTTTCACGTGTGTTGCTGTGTATCTGTGTCTCTGTCTGTGGCATCATAGCGTCCAAACAAAATAAAATAATATCTTGTAACAAGTAAAATTTCAAAATTTAAAAAACCCCCTACACATTTATCTTGCGAAAACACCCCGATTCAAACAGTAAAACGCCAATAATTTTTGAAGGGCTGAACCGATTTTATTCAAACATAGCTAAGAAGACTCTCGATAAAATCACCTTTCAAACAAAAAAAAACTAAATTAGAATCGGTTCATCCGTTTAGGCGCTATAATGCCACAGACAGACACACAGATATACAGCAACACACGTGAAACTTATAACACCCCTCTTTTTCCGGCGGGGGTTAAAAACGCTAGCTTCAGCCAGCGGTGGCCGCTTACAGGAAGACGCAGCTTTAGAAGGGCCCTACTTGGTAGACTGATGACTTAGACAATAACTGTCATTTGATTTCAGAAAGAGATTGTCAGAATGCTAAAAGCAACTAAAATTTAAGGGATTGATGACGTCACGTCACGGGATGTAGGAGGGTAGTTTACTGAAAATTTGTTTTTGTTAGTAATATTGAACGCAACCCTATTTTTTAGTGAGTTCTGTGCCACCTCTCTAGTGTGCTGATGGCGCCCTCTCCCTTTTTTTCTTTGTACTGACTGCTAATGGATATAATTTACAACCGCTGTAATCTAATTGTAAGCATTATACGAATATTACTAAATAATCTCTATTATGTATCAAAATCCTTCAGTTTTTAGGGTTCACCCAAAGGGTAAAAACGGGACCCTATTAGTAAGACTCCACGGTCCGTCTGTCTGCTTGTCAACAGGCTGTATCTCATGAACTGGGATAGGCAGACAGTTGAAAATACACAGATTATGTATTTCTGTTGCCGCTAAAAAACAAAAAACAGAATAAAATAAATATTTAAGTGGGGCTCCCATACAACAATCGTGATTTCTTAGCCGTTTTTGCGATTTTGGTACAGAACCTTTCGAGCGCGAGTCCGACTCGCACTTGGCCGGTTTTTTTTGTCCGTCAGGTAGATTAATAAAAAATATTGGACACGAAGTATTTTTCTTTTGACATGTAAACAAAGTAACGACGATATAATGCGTTGAAATATCGTGTTACGTCACGCCGCTAGTACACTTTATACTGCCTTAGTGACGTCACACGCCCCCACTCCTGAACTTTGATGCGCTTGAACTTTGTAAATTTTCATTGATTTGATAAAGCAAAAAATACGTGTCCAATATCTATACTAATATTATAAAGCTGAAGAGTTTGTTTGTTTGTTTGAACGCGCTAATCTCAGGAACTACTGGTTGGAATAGAAAAAATCTTTTTGTGTTGGATAGTCCATTTATAGAAGAAGGTTATAGGCTATATAACATCACGCTATGACCAATAGGAGCGGAGCATAAATGAAAAATGTTGCAAATACGGGAAAAAAAAAACCATTTTGAGAGCTTCCGTTGCGTGCGCTTCGTAAACGGTTTAAGTTACGCAACAATCATGTATATAGGGTAGGTAGGGTAGGGTAGGTAGGTAGCCCGCGTGGGTCAGCTAGTTATTAGATAATCTCACTGACGGACTAAATAGAATTATCTTTTTCTACACAGGAAACATCCCTATTGCCCGGATTTCACGACCACGCCTCTTCCACATAACATTAATTATTTTTTTCTATATTTATAGGCAGAACTAACGCCACCAGAGGCACCGTCAGACGCACAGACAGACAGTCAAGAGACTCCGCAGGAGTACAGTGAGCAGGAGACGATAGCCCCCGCACCTAGCAGCAACAAATGTAACGGACTGGTGGAAGCTAGTGCAGAGGTAAGCACATCTTCTGCCTTATTTTTTACCCGACTGCCGAAGGAGGGTAATGTGTTTATCAGTCTATGTATGTATGTAAGTATGTATATATGTATGTATGTATGTTTGTTCCTATATGGCGTTCCAGAGACCAAACGCGTTTGCCGATTTTGATGATTCATACGTCAATCGATGCGCCTTAACCCTGCGAGTGTCATAGGCTACATTAAAATTGGACAATAGAAAAATGGCGGCTTTTGGGTGCCATATTGTGGGGGCCCAAATTTTTTTTTTCTTCCAAACCCATCGTGTGAGGTATCAAAATAAAGGGTTTTAAGAGGTGATTTCAAAAATATATTACACTGTATCTAATTCGAAAAAAAACTAACTAAAAAGTCATAAATAAAAAAACTTAATTCAAAAAATCAAAAAACCCGACTGCTTCAAAAGCGAACTAAAAAGTCGTAAACAAGGAAAAAAATCATGCTGTGCAGTCGGAGGATACATATTCGCGGGCTGGCTGACCAAAATCTGGTGCGGTGACTTTTTAGTTCGCTTTGGAAGCAGTCGGGTTTTTTGATTTTTTGAATTAAGTTTTTTCGTGTGGTGAAGATTAGTGATGCGCCGAATAGTGGTTGGTACCCCTACTATCCTATGTCCGTCTCCTGGTTCTAAGCTACCTCCCCGCCAATTTTCAGCCAAATTGATTCAGCCGTTCTTGTGTTATAAATAGTGTAACTAACACGACTTTCTATTATATATATAGATTACTTAAGAAGTTTTGTCTTTTAGTTCTACACAATGTCATGTAGCCCAGATGTAATAGAAATGATGAAAATAGAAATGCTTGAACCGAATATTGCCGGCAACAAAACCGAATAATTCGGCCGAATATAAATAGTGGAAAAGATGACGAATACCGAATACCAAAGGAATATTCGGCACATCTCTAGTGACGATCCTCATGAATGTCACATGGGTGTGCGGAGGGTTCTGTCAGACCTATACCGCTGCCATCGTATAGCTCGAGTGCCACTATCTGGCAAAATCAAATTTTAAGTTGGCACAAAAATCAAAAATTCGCGAAATAATAAAAATCTATGCTTTTTATGCTAATCCAGACTATAATCTATCCCTGTACCAAACTTTCGCATTTATAATACTAGCTTCTGCCAGCGGTTTCGCCCACGTGGATAGTGTTTTATTATTCCAAAACGCACGGGGTCCTAGCGGTAAAAAATAAAATTTGGTTCAAATCAATCTCACTAGATGGCGCTGTATGCACCGATTTGTTATTGAATTGTGTGTTAAATTAACATTTTCTGTAATTGATCAAAAAAATTGTATGCAAAATATATGCTGTATGCTCTCTTTAGCAAAACATTATGGAATATTGCTCTTAATGGCTTTAATTCGCATTCCAAAGATTATTTGAACAGGTCATTTAAAATTGATGCCAAAAGATGGCGCGCTTTTAAATTTCTTTTTAAATTTGTTTTGTAACATATTTGGTGCAATGAAACAGTAAAAACATGCAACTAAAATAGTAATACTAAAACAAATCTACACTGAATTTAAAGAAAAAAATAGTCACGATCCGAGAAAACCCTTTTACTTGCAAGTCTCTGCTAACACCATCTATGGCCGTGGAATGGAACCGAACGCGATCGATGTTCTTATAAAAATAATCAGTATAATCACACGAAAAACGCTAGTTACGTCGACACGGTTTCTTTGTATGGGATGAGGCATCTGTATGCCAGTATTATATTATCTGTGACGGTAACGCAATTAATCTATTCTTGCATTAATTCCAATTCTCCTGTTTACAGACAAGAATTCAAGCACTAAAAGCAAGAATTAAGGACTTGGAAAGAAGATCAAATGGCGCTGGAGAGGTAACTATACAGATTTCATTATAATAATAAAAAAAGCCTTTTTATTTCTTTCATCATCGTTTCACATCATCAGTCTTTTATTGTTTCCACTGCTGGGACACAGGGGAATGGGGGCACCAAGCGGGCTCAGTGCGGGTTGGTGGATGTAACTTGCCCTCGAATTTTTGGTTCTAAGACATGCCGGTTTCCTCACGATGTTTTCCTTCAAAGTTTTGAGAGCAGTGGTGATGAAATAATTTACCACAAAGTAAAGCGCCTGCCTGGGTTCGAACTCACGACTTACAACTTGTAAGTCACGGCCGCTACCACTGGGCCACCACTGCTCACTCTTAATAGGGTAGTTGACAAAAAATATCTATTTAGTCCGTCAGTTAACCTTTTGTCAAGTAAACAAATTGAATTACGACGATACAGTGCGTTGAAATATCGTGTGACGTCACTGAGTCACACTTTATACTGACAAAGTGACGTCACGAGCCCACAGTCCTGAACTTTGATGCGCTTTATCTTTGTCAATTTTTATTTACTTGATAAAGCTAAAAATACACGTCAATATTAATTAATAGATAATCTCACTGATGGACTACTCTCTCACTGAGTAACTGGGTAACACGATACCCCTTGGCAAGACTGGTGTCAGATCTCAAGCTTCTGACTACCCGTAACGACTGTCGAAGATCTTCAAATGACAGCCGGGACCAACGGCTTAACGTGCGCACCGAGGTATGGAGGAAACTCGGTATGTTGAAATGGTCACCCATCCATGGACCGAATGACTGAATCGGCAAGCGTTGCTAAACCTTGTTATTATTTAGCCACGAGCTCCTCACTTAAATACACTTCAATTTCACTTATTTGTATAGATTAAATTTTAATATAACGTTTGTTTATTTTTTCAGATGAAATGCCTGATATGTTTAGAACAATATACATCACCAACTGTTTCTATACAATGCTGGCATGTCTACTGCGAGGTAAGTGGTACATCCTTCTTCAAATAACTTCACGTGTGAATTCCCCGTAGGCCAGGTTCACATTAGGTTGGTTCCCTCAATTTCTCCAGGATCCCATCATCAGAACCTGACCATGGGACCACCTGGGAAGTATACCCTTTCAAACAAAAGAAGAATTTTCCAAATCGGTCTCGTCTTTCAGTAGTTGGGGAATTTAAATAAAAAAAAACAGGTTTCCGATGAATTGAGAACCCCCTCCTTTTTTTGAAGTCCGTTAGAAATGGTTCGACGCCTATAACTTTCATTTGAGACCAAAAAAATATCAAAATACGAGTATCTACATAAACACTAAATCATGTTTTCAAGTTACGTAATTATAGGTTATTTTTTGGTACATGTCGGATCAAAGACATTTTTTTTTATTGGCGGAGATTTTAGCCGCTGTATATTTATTAGTTTAATATTTTCCAGGTGTGCTGGCTCCAATCGCTCCGCGCTAAGAAAATCTGTCCCCAATGCAACGCAATCACGACTGCGCAGCACTTGAGAAGAATTTACATGTGAAATAACTATCTTATAAGTCTAGCTAGAGTATCTACAATCTATATGTTGCAGACATCTGGTTAAATTAGCCAGATAGTTAATTGAAATAAAATCATTCAACGTTTAACAACTTGGCTTATTGAAAGTCAGCCCTGAAGACAACTCACCAAGAATCAGCCGAGTGATTACAATTTAGTTCTGTTTCTATTTGCGCATCGCTCAAAAGTTTAAACGTTTCGCTCAATGACTTGGCTTAATTGTCCTTCAGCCATTTAATTGGATGCCGTCATTTAATGAAAGGCCTAGGAGTCCAATAGGGATGTTTCCTTGGTAGAAAAATGATAATTCTATTTAGTTTGTCAGTGAGATTATCTAATAATATTGGACACGTATTTTTTGCTTTACTAAATCAATAAAAATTGACAAAGATAAAGCGCATCAAAGTTTAGGAGTGGGGGCTTGTGACGTCACTATGTCAGTATACAGTGTGCTAGCGGCGTGACGTCACACTATATTTCAACGCATTATATCGTCGTCACTTATTGTTTACGTGTCAAAAGATAAATAAAATACGTGTCCAGTATGTTTTATTAATTTACCTGACGGACAAAAATATAATTTTCAGTTAACATCCCTATTTGCTGGCTGATTTAACCAGATGGCTGAGACATATTATATATTTAGAGTGTAACGGAGAAGCCGGCCCAGAAATATGTGGCGAGACGTCTGAGATACCTTCCTTCTTCAAGGGCTGGTTCTAGATGGTACAGATAAAGAATACCTGGAAGGATTTGAAAGAGGTATTTGACCAGCTGTGGAACTATACAGGCTAACATTAAAATATAATAAGGAGTGATCATATTTTAAAACCGTTTCTGCCCATGTAAATTGAGGGCTTCGGTTTTTGTGCACACCAGTTGGCGCCACTGGAGTAAAGTCTTTAAATGTAGCTGTTACAACGCTCCCGGAAGCAAAGTTTGAATTGAAATCGTTTTTAATGCCGTTGAAGTGAGATTAAATATAAAATCGAGTTTTCTGCAATTTCGCGCAATTTATTTCGAAAAAAAAAGGAGGATAAAATCTTCCGAAACATAAAACTCTGCAAGCTGTGGTTCGTAAATCCCGTACCTATCTTAATAATATTATAAATGAGAAAGTTTGGTTGGATGTATGTGTGGAAGTGTGGATGTATATTTGTTACTTAATTAACCCTTTAAGGGATGATATTAAAAAAAAACTAAAACACGTGTTTCTTTAATTGTATTGAAGCGCAGGCATTTTTCTTACAAACTTTAACACCCCTTTTTACCCCTTTAATCACGCCTAAACGGGTGAACGGATCTGGATGAAATTTGACACAGAGATAGATTATGGTCTGGAATAGACTTGCTACTTTTCATCCCGGTATAGTGTTACCTTGGGATGATAAAACACTTTTCATGCAGGCGAAGCCGCGTGCAGAAGCTTGTCTGCCATATTTGAAAATATTGACATTAATAAAAAAGTAAGGTAGTAAAAGACAAAAAAAAACTATAGACATTTTGAAGACCTCATTCTACACCAGCGCCTCTAGCGGCAAATTCAAACGCGATAGCCCTCATTGACTATGGACTTCCTTGGAGAAATTTGTACATTCACATACGGTTGTTTTTTCAGTTATTAAAAGATAACCGCATCTTTCCGTTTCATCCTGTATAAATATAAAACAAAAGTCGGGTTAGTTACACCATTTATAACTCGGAGCGAATGGACCGATTTTCATGAACTTTGATTTATCTGCGCTCCAAATAATATAACAACTATTAAAACATCGGCAAAATTTATTAAAAAAAATATATTAAGTAAATTTATTTTCCCATACAATTTGCGAACACAGTCTTGTAAAGGAGTATCGTGTTCACAGTTACAGTACAACTAATTTATTAATACCCCTCGGCAAACTTCGTGTTTCAACTTTGTGATACAGTTTCCTACCATTTTTTTAAGGGTGTTATTTAATACTTTAACTGTAATTCCCCTTTTTTCAATCAAAATATTCGAAATTACTACCAAAAATACTGAATTGCACACTAAATTTGCTCATCAAATAAATGAATTATACTATACTGCTAGATCTTTAAAGCTTAACTGTTTTACTGAATAACTATCTGTTAACTAAAAGTAAATCTAATAATTCTTCGAGTGCAACAAAATATTTAAGTTTTAAGGGAGGGGGGGAAACGAAACAAAGTCGACGGAGCCCCGCTGCGCAGGGCTCCTATTTCTGTCTGCAGGGTCTAAAGTAACCTAACATGAAGGAGATGACGGGAGCTGAGTTCGCTCGCTTTGCTCGCTCACTTCAGCTCCCGTCATCTCCTTCGAACCTAACCTATCCGTGTCGGGGTGCCCTAAGCTCCCGAGCTCGCTTCGCTCGCTCTTGGACTAATTCACATTTATTTTATATTTAATTGAATAATTTGTGTGCAAATCAGTATTTTTGTTTTACGGTGAGTAATATTGTTTTGCAGTAGGTTATTAGTGGAGATATTTTGTTTGCTTAAATTTCTAAATAGAGGTGCAGTTAAAAATTCCCCTTTTTTTAATAAATAACATTAAGTTAAGAGCAGTGGTGGCCCAATGGTAACGGCCCCGACTTATGTGTCGTAGGTCGTGGGTTCGAACCCAGGCAGGCGCTTTACTATGTGTTAATTATTTCATCAACACTACTCTAAAACGGTGAAGGAAAACATCTTCAGGAAACCGGCATGTCTTAGTACCAAAACTTCGAATATATGTGACATCCACCAACCCGCACTGGGCCCGCGTAGTGGATTATGGCCCATTCCTTCTCTCAGAGAGAGGAGGCCTGTGTCCCAGCAGTGGGAACATTAATAGGCTGATGATGATGACATTAGGTTAAAAGAGTATTAACAACTCTATATACTTCCAAGTTGATTGAGAGCGTCTGGTCTGCACCAAGTGCAAAGAGCACCAGATAGAAAGCCGACGACTGACGAAACACGAAGTTTGCCGAGAGAAATTAAATAAATAGTTGTACTGTACTGAGTTGGGAGGTCAGATAGACACCTGCATCCAGAAAGATTGGATTATAGTTCTAGGACATGCCGGTTTCCTCACGATGTTTTCCTTCACGGTTTCGAGAGCAGTGGTAATGAAATAAATTACGCAAAGTAATACGTCTGTCTGGCGTCGAACCCACGACCTAGTCGTAAGTTGGTGCCGTAACCACTGGCGCATCACTGCCCTAATATAATGTGGCCCTTATAAGCTGGACATAAGAATAGATGTGTCAGCCCAAAATTTTTGAGTCGAAAGTAAGAAGTATAAGTCTGATTATAATTTTGATTTGTAATTATTATTATTCATTTTGTATATTTTGTTTTGCGTGTAAAGACGAAGATTTTTTTTTTGTATATATTTGAGTTACATTATTATGGGCAAATTTTCAGGTGTATCTGTATATTTTTTTAAATCTATTGTATATAGTTACCCTTCGCTATCGTGGTTCTATCGACATACTCCATTCGCTGGAGCATAAAATAAAACGAAAAAATCCATAAAAAAAGGTTTTAACAGTGTCTCCTTTGCGGTCACTAAAATCTAAAGTATAATTGAAAAGATATTTATTTCATACAACAACCAAATACAGTACAACTATTTTATTAATGTCCCTTGGCAATCATCGCATTTCCAAACTGATGGACATGGAAATTAGGATTCGTTTGTATTCCAAACGAATCCTAATTTCCATGTCCATCAGTTATTAGATTTATGGTGTATAGTAATTTGAATTCTGAACTAAGTACTTCATTGTTGTTTTGTTTTGATTTCCGTGTGAACTATATAGAGCTGTAAAAATAGCAGGTTTCCTCCCATTTTTAAATTAAATTATGTTAAACGATTATTAACATCTCTATATACTTCCAAGTTGATTAAGAGCGTCCGGTCTGCACCAAGTGCAAAGGGCAACTGATAGAAAAGAAATCCAACGACTGACGAAACACGAGGTTTGCCGAGAGACATAAAAAAAATAGTTGAACTATACACACATGCACGAATATTGTCAAACATCAGTTAATTGAGGCATTGTTCTCACAAAACGCAGTAATCTATCCGACTATATGCCTTGTATGAAGATTACAATAATAGCAAGTAATATTAGTTTTAGGAATATAATTACTATGTAAATAAAATTATTTTTTTCTATGAACTTTCCGTTGTTTTATTTTCTAAAATTCTATTTTTTTAATGACAGCTTTTATATTAAACAAGCAAAAAGTTTAAAAACAATCTTATCTTGTGGAGGGGCCGAGAAATAACTCGTACACTTCGACCCATTGGGATCTTTTGTGGTCTCCTAGATAACTTATTCCTCCCCGATCTTGATGAAAAACTTCATGAGTTTTACAACGAGGCTAGGAGATATGAGCCTAGTCTTCTGGTCTTGGATATCTTACCCTTACTCATTCGCTTACTAGAGAAGGTGCTCTATGCGTTCCGTATGTTCCCCACACAACCTGCACATGGGTGTCGCGGTTAGACCCATCTTCATGAGCATGTTTTTGGTTCTAAAGTGGTCAGTTAAGGCCGCAAGCAGGGATTTGCCTCCTGCTCATATTCCAAATGCATTCCCGTGCTTAGAACTTAGAGCCCAGAATTTTTTTGGGGTGTTCCAGACCGGAATTAGACAGCCAATGTGTTTGTTGACTGTGGTCTGAAAACTCCCTGATATGGCTTACGAGACACGTCGAAATGACTTCACATGGTTCTGGACCCACAAAATCATTTGCTGAGCCCTCTCTTGCCAGTTCATCTGCTATTTCGGTACCATGGATTCCTTTATGCCCTGGGAACCACATCAGTCTTATTCTGGTATGCTTCCCAAGCCTGTTTAGGGTTTGGATAGCATCCAGAACAAGTTTGGAGTCCACTTTGTAAGATACAATGGCTTTGATTGCAGCCTGACTGTCACTAAGAATATACAGTACTAGCTGACCCCCGCGGCTTCGCTCCCGTCAAAATTATATATAGCCTATGTTACTCGGGAATAATGTAGCTATCCATAGGTGAAAGAATTTTGAAAATCGGTCCAGTAGTTTCGGAGCCTATTCGGTACAAACAAATAAAAAAAACTCTCCTCTTACTTACTTAAATATTCCAGCCGATGCTAGAGATTGACAACTCAATTCGAGTTCACTTCCACAAGTCACCACGGTGAGATTTATACAAAATTGCACTAGGTCAGCAGCGGTTGGGCAGAGCATCCAAGACTCAGCTGTCACCGCTAGGGGGCTATGATTTCCATTATTAGGAATTATCTTAGTCAGAAACTGGCCCAATGGTCGTAGGTATAACAAACTAGCGTCACTCCACACATAAAAGGATATGTAACAAAGGATATTGCAGGTAAAGTTAAGAAAATACTCTTACTTAAATATTGGTACAGTACAACAATTTTCTTAATGTCCCTCGGCAATCATCGCATTTCCGAATACAAGCGAATCCTAATTTCCAAGTCCATCAATTATTAGATTTATCGTGTAAAATTTGAATTCAGAACCTAAGTACTTTATTGTTGTTTTTATTGCCGTGTGATCTATAAATCTGTATAGAGCTGTAAAACTATTTTCCCTTTTTAACCAGCTCTACGCACTACTGACAGCATCGCGGAGTCTCGTCGATGCGCATGTTTGTGTGAGTCAAGAGGGTTTGTAGGTCGTATCCGTTTTTTTTTTAATGTGGGGCGTCTCGCAGTTCAATCCAAGTGATTGGCTACTGCTTAACCGAGCGATCCTGTGGAGACTAAACTATAGCCTTCAGGCATAAAAAGCTAAAACTAAACGACCACGCTGAGGGCTAACCCCTGGTGTGGGGTCGAACCTCGGCTCAGGACGTCGCTGGGGGGGGCAACTAGGGCTGGATCTTTAAAAAGTGATGATTCTACCATCCGTTCAAAAAAAAACAACGTGGAGAAGAACAATAGGAAGTTTCCGTACTGTTCGTCCATGTTTATACTGTGCCTGCGTCCTTTTAGACTTAAAACCGACCCATAGTTGAGAATAGGAGAGTTAGATAAATTAAGAACGTTCTACTTTTAACTTTATTAAAGTATTTATTTAATTAACAATTAATGTACATACACTTAACAGGTTTTGATAATAAAAAAGATTTTTTAAACCAGCTTTTATATAAAAAATGCATTATCACAAGAACCAAACGCGTGCAAAATTTCAGCTCAATCGGAAACTGTGAAGTGGTTCAAAATTACGAGTAGCTTGAAAGAAAATTAACACCGGAACTAAAGGTAGGTACAAAGTTGATGCTTAGATGTTTTTTTTTTTTGCAAACGAAGCTTTAACGCTATTTTTTTGACTAAATATGACTCATTTCTGTAACCTTGATGTAGGTTTCCAAATCGAAATCTTTTCTTTAATCGTTTGTTTCCGCACTGACTAAGGTTTCTACTCCATCACCGCCATCGGGCTGAAAGTTAAAAAATATTCATTAATTTTAGGCAGTTCCAAAAACCGATTCACAAATAAATAGTCTAACTTAAGTGGCAGTGGGCAGAGCATATTGCTCGAAGAACATGTAACCGGAAGACGCAGCGTTGGAAGGCCTCCCTCTTTCTAGGTGGACCAATGACCTGCAACCAAATTGCGTAAGCGCTTTCAGCAGGTCAAAGGGTTTGACCCCATGAAAGTGTGTGACAAATTCCCATAAAATAATTTTGTTTTGCCGAAAATTATGTGACTCTTTTGAAAAGATTATCATCACCAATGAAAGCGTCCAATACTTTTTGGCAATACCTACCTAATTATTTTAAGAAAATTTGTCATCCTCTTTCATGGGGTCAAACCCTTTGACCTGCTGAATGCGCTTACGCAATTTGGTTGCAGGTCATTGGTCCACCTAGATAGAGGGAGGCCAATAATGATGATAATTGATATGACATCACTCGCCGACATCCCTAAATGCCGGGTGACCGCGGCGGGTGCGGAGGGGGCGCTCGTCCTGCGAGCGCGCACCGGCCAGTCCAGCTGATCAATCACTGCATCATTCACCGCCGTCCTGAGCGCGCGCTTCACCTTTAGCCTTCAACCCAGTATTTTAACTGTCGACCGTTTATCATCATTATGTAAATATAATTGTAGAACACCAAATCAGTGTTTTGTCCTACCACCACACTTAGGGCACGAACCACTTCTTTACATGGTCCTTCGAGCCGGATTTAGGCCACGGTTGCCCATCAGGAGAAACTAGACATCGGTGCGGGAGATATCATAGTGGGCGAGAATTTTGCCATCAACCGGGCACAAAGGCAGACTCCAGGTTGTTGACTAAAGGCGAAACGCGACCACGAAACAATAGGGTGTACTCACTTGCATGTCAGCCACCGTCAAAGGCGGGTCATCCTCTCTCAGCACAGTCTCTCCGTCGAGTTTTTTCAGGTTCGGCAACCTTCGGGCGGCTTCGGAGCGCCACGCGTCGAGCTCACACGCGTCGTAGAGAGGGTTACCAACGAATAGGAGGTCTTCTAGGTGTGGTAGTTCCTGTAATGCATCACTGTGCTCGATTCTGTAGACATCTCACCGTGATGACTTACTCTACACTACACTGTGTCATAACTGGCATTAACCGGATCCGACATCTGTTTTAATAATTTTTCTATTGTGTCTGTAATTACGCCGGATGAAGCAATAAGGCCAGCAATTGGGTAGTAAAGCTGGCCTTATATCTTCAGATTTCAGCTTCATTTAATCAGTAGTTAAATGCGACGGATAGGCAATCAGTCATATGTCTATGTATAATACTGGTATTCAATCCATCTGGTCAAAACCATAAAACGGATGGTCGATGGAGCTGAAGAGTTCTGGATTGGTGACCGCGTACAGAAGAAGCAGCTTTGGAAAGCAGTCGGTGGAAATGGTTATGTGCCGTCTGGCGGTTAGGAGAAACCTCTTTTTTTGTAAGAATAATCTTATTCCGACTTATTTAACGTACTCACTCGTGATAATGTAAACGATCGCTGTCAAAATGTGTATACAAAAAAAGACGTTTCTCCTCATTGTCACCAGACGGCGCTTATCCAGTTTCAATACAAATGACGTTTACGATAACGTGATTGAGCGTGAGTAAAATCTCGCACTAAGGCGTAAACACACTGGTTACGGTTACAGGAATCCACTGGATGCGAGACGCACGGGACAGGTCGATTTGGCCACAATTGGGGCAGGGCCTATGTTCAACAGTGGGCGTCTTTTAGCTGAAATGATAATGGTGACCTACTTTTCTAAATATTTAGCTGTATATAAGTACCTACCTGTAGTTTATTAAATTCGCTCCACTCCTTAACGAGGTTGTTACTCATGTACAACACTTTCAAACTTCTCAACACATGTATTCCTTTTAGCTTCTCTATCAAATTGTATGATATCCACAGCTCTTCTAAGCTATCGCCCAATGGTTCCTGAAAACAGATGAAAGCTATTGGCTGGGGCCGAACTTGACGTGTCAAAAGTAAAGCTCTCGACAAACTTGTGGGCCGGCCGCCCTGAAGTTGGCTTTCTGCATGCGCGTAACATGAAACGGTGCTGTTTTTGTATGAGATTTACTGCTGCGCACCCAACTTCAGGGCGGCCAAGAAGTCTGGCGAGAACTATATCATGGTGAGTGAGCGAAACGCGATGTGGATTTCCGTCTATATGATTAGTCGAGTGATGGCGGTCAAACCCTTGTCTTGTCGAATTCAGTTGCGCAATTGGGTTGCTGGTGTTAACCACATTTTTTTTTACACCAGGATAGGTAAAATTAAATAAAAGCTTGTAAAAATGCATTGAATTTGCTCAACAAAGTGGCTATTGTATCTTACCATTCCAGTAAATGATTTGATATAGTTCCTGCCCAACGACAACACTCGTAATTTCTTAAAAGTGTTCAATCCTGTAACTTTCTCTATCATATTTGTAGATAAACTCAATTTCCTGGGGATAAAAACGTTAGTTTAATATTAAACTGGAAATTTATGGTTAAACTCGATCGCGTATAAGACCTCCTTGCCGCGAAAAAAACTAAAAGCGAACGAGACGAGACACAATGGTAGGTATCCAATTACGAGATAGAAAAATAAATAACCGGTTGGCGATTATTCCAAAACAAAATACATAAATATTATGTTTTCATTATTTATTTAAAGTGCTAACTTATAAGTTATGCAACAAACATTGTATCTATAAACAGAAAAAACTAAGAATGATATTTATATTTTATGTTTGTAAAAAAAAGTTACAACTTTGAAATTCGCGGGGACTGAAAGCGCGGTAAAGAACGATCGGTGACAGTTGAAAACATGTGCTGCCAGAAAATAAAGTTTCGTTCCCTTTGTTTAGTAGTAAAAAAAATATTGGCTAAAATGTCTGCACTGCAGCAAAGTAGACTGATAGATTGCACTCCAACTACATTTAAATTTTAGAACCTACAGCCAAAACTTTGAAAATAAAAGATGAAAGGAGCTCTAAAAATAAAATCGTTTGGCGGTTTGACCTTTTTTCATGCAAAAGTTAGTGAATTGATTATTCCTCCTAAAAAGTATCTGGTGATTCAAAATAGACCCAAGAATAAAAGGAAAATAAAATCTGGGCGGATTACGGGAAGGCCTTCGTCCATTAGTGAGACAGCAATGGCTAGACAAAATAAAAAGATTAACTTGTGCTAATATCACAATCACCATCCGTAGAGCAATAGAGAGTGTCGTAATTTAATAGTAGTTTTACCGTGTCGATTGACAAGATAAGATTATGTTAATTGGCCCGTACATGAATGACTGTCCATAACATTTCGAGACCCCTCGGAAACCACCCATGCTCTCACCGAGGCACGGGGGCAAAGGTGTCTCGAAATGTAATGTTAAAAGCCATCTTTGAAATCCAATACAAATGGTCCGAAACCTGATTTGGCAATCAGTCTTTCCAGAGAATTTCGTGTACAAATAAACAAATCACTACCCGACAGGCAGTCACTTCATGTAAAATAATGGTATTTCGCATAAAAACCGCAGCCGACCACAACATAGTTGATAAAAGCTAGGCCGATTGACTAATAAAATTACTTACTCGCAATTTGTCAAGGTAGCAAGAGTATTATCCATTTTTTCTATGGGTGGCCATTGAAACATTAGGCTGACTTCCGTTGCCGTAGCTGCTTGGTCACCAGATTTGTCCTCCCATTTCTTTATAGCTTCTTTTATAGTCGTAGCTTTACTTACCATTTTAGGAAAGCAAAAAGTTTAAAGTGTATTTTATCGTTTTGTTGTTCACTTGGTTACTTTGTTATCGATAAAATAAAACGATACCATATAAATTAGGCGCACAGAATTTATATGGGCATATCCAAAGATTGAATTAAAATTATTTGTTTATATTCAATTATAATTAATAAATTAAAATAATTAATTTATGCTCAAAAATATTTTTCACAAAAAAATACTGTTATAGTTTAGTGTTGCCATTTAAAAATATAACCCAACAACGAAAGCAAAATGCTAGATAGAATGGTTTTTTTACTGTAGTGTCACGAAATGGCGTCGTTTCGTTTCTTATATTATGAAACCACGCCTTGTTGAATTTCACCTTTCTGTGTATATTTCGTGCTAATTTTAGTGATTTCCTCATTAATTTGTGAAAATCTTTTTCGGTAAGTGTCATTTTATTTGACATTTCCTATAACGCCATACTTTTTTTTAATTTTTTCTTTTCGGCTTCTTTTTTTTAATTAAAAAAAAACAAACGCCAATCTATTCTCGGACGGCTGAAAATTTGAGTTTTCGATGGTAAATGCTGTGTTATTTTGTATTATTACCGATATAATTTCATTTATTATATGCTATTGAACAGTTTTCAGATTTTACACAATGGCTTTTCTATCCACTTGTTAGAGAAATCAATAATTTTATCTTGTACCTTTTTTGCTGTTTTTCCTACGCCATAGTCTAAGGTTTTCTTTTTATAAAAAGTTATTTTGACAATTTTAGATTCCCGCTTTTTCATTAATATTTGAATGTATTTTGATAATTTTGTTATATTTTTCATTTGTATAAAAGTTGTTTCATAAAATAGCAAACAACGCTGTAAACAACATAACCTGTACCCTTTTGTACGTAAGATTTTACAATAAACTCAGTCTGTACGTTCGAAATAGTTCGGAATAGTTAATTCGAGAAAACATGAATTTTATGGTATTTAACCCAGGTATGTTTTATGTTTGATGTGATTACGTAATTGAAGTGCATACTAGAACATTAGATGCATATAAAAATGAAAGAAGTGCACAGTATGTGTTGTGAAAAGTCAATGTTTGCGTTTGCAGATAGTGGCATAATTACGATGTCGCAGCAGCCGGAGAGATACGTGAATGTGGTGCCAACATCCCGCGTCAAGATAAAGGTATGGTAAACACTATAATAATAAATTCATCATCCTCCACATCCCAACTTCAGTCTCTGTGAAACTGCATGTTAAGATGTTTTGTCATGACCTGGATAACATTAAATTAAAGTTAAATACCACTAGACATAACTTCCATGTAATTTAAAGCGAGCATATTAGAAAAAAAAGGCATAAATCCAAACTCCAGACTGCTATTGAGAAGTTCCAGATTGAAAACCCAATAAAATTTGTCTGGCCTGTGAATTACGCTCAGCAGTAATGCTTGAGACTGGCCCACGTACAAAAGTCTATTTGAAGAACTAAGTGCGGAAACCAAACCCCCATAACATAGAACGTTTGAGACCACTAGACCAATTAGCCTTGATAGATAGTTTTTAGGGTTCCGTATCCAAAGGTTAAAAACGGGACCCTGTTATTAAAACTCTGCGGTCCATCTGTCTGTCTGACTGTCACCAGGCTGTATCTCATGAATCCTGATAGCTAGGCTGTTGAAATTTTCACAGATGATGTATTTCTGTTGCCGCTATAACAACAAAGACTAAAAACCTTTGCCGTTTTTAGCGATACCGGTACGGAAACCTTAGTGCGCGAGTCTGACTCCCACTTAGCCGGTTTTTATTATTATATTAGTACATTCACATGGGATAAATTTAGGTTTATAAGCAGCTGATCACGCTAACAAAGCCTTAGTTCGTAATAACTCCAACACCAAATTCGCATAAGACCGCCTCTTTGCTGGTCTTTCTTGAGGAGCTGGGTAGATCTAATGACCTAGGATAGATGGACCCCTTTTCCGCACTTAGACTCGCATTTGGTCTATTGTGCGTGCAGGGCTCCTCTCTGTGAGAGGCAATGGGCCATAATCCACAATACGGGCCCAGTGCATGTTGGTGGATGTCACATGTCTTCGAATTTTTGGTCCTAAGACAAACCGGAATCCTCACAATGTTTCCCTTCTCCGTTTTGAGAGCAGTGGTGATGAAATAATTTACACAAAGTTAAGCGCCTGCCTGGGTTCGAACCCACAACCTACAAATTGTAAGTCACGGCCATTACCACTGCGCCACCACTGCTCTAATGTAATATCCTAAAGACCAAATTATCCCTCCTGCATGCAAAATACCTATGCTCTCGGACCTCTACAGAACTGTACAAGGTACATATGGTTCTATGTATAACGGGCTGATGTCCACATGATGTAGTCTACATGATACATATCTCTGGCTGATCTGGCTATTGAACACAATGACTTCAATCTTAATGTAAATAATTGCAGAGAGAAGTAATACAAGATGACGAAGATGCCATCCACTGCCGTCTCTGCTGGAAAGGGTTTGCGAGTGAGGTGGCTCTCAGGAATCACGCCCGTATGGAGCATATCGATGCATATGCCAGTGGAGACCCTGCAGTCTGGACACAGATCACTGAGAAACAGCTGGTAAGTGAAATAGATGACCCATCTGAAACGCAGTGCCAATGTGGAGCCCCTTAGCGGGATATGGCCGACCTCTTTGTCTCCCCTTCATGCCCAATCACCTTTCTTATTACTTATTGGACGAAATCTGACATACATACATAAACTCACCCCTTTTTGTCCATGGGGATAGGCAGAAACTACAGAACACCACCTGCAACGATCTTGACATACTACTTTTGGTTCATTTACGTTCATCATACAAATAGTCATACACGCACTTTATATTAAGAGTCCTGCGCTCCTGGCCTTTCTAAAGAACATCAAAATTACCAATAAGATCACTTATGTCTGCCTTGCTACCTTTTGTTACTCGTCCTAACTTGGCAACCACTAATACACTGTTATGTTTCCAGACAAAACCCCAATCAGAAGACACAATAATTAAAATGAAAACGGAACAGATGCTGTCTGAAATGGAACCCACCAGCGTGATGGCGCTAGCGTCGAATGACGTCAGTTACATCATCATTAAGTCAGAGGATGGCCATGATGCTAAGAGGAAAAAGATTGAGAGAGTCGTCAAGAAGGATAGAGAAGAGAAGCAGGTGGCGAAGAAGGAGAAAGAGTCTGAACCTATTACGTGAGTATTCTAATATTATAAACAATGATGCTAAGACAGAGTCATCAAGAATGAGAGAGAAGAGAAGCCGGTGACGAAGAAGGAGAAAGAGTCTGAGCCTATTACGTGAGTATTCTAATGTTATAAACAATGATGCTAAGACAGAGTTATCAAGAAGGAGAGAGAAGAGAAGCCGGTGACGAAGAAGGAGAAAGAGTCTGAGCCTATTACGTGAGTATTCTAATATTATACACAATGATGCTAAAACAGAGTCATCAAGAATGAGAGAGAAGAGAAGCCGGTGACGAAGAAGGAGAAAGAGTCTGAGCCTATTACGTGAGTATTCTAATGTTATAAACAATGATGCTAAGACAGAGTTATCAAGAAGGAGAGAGAAGAGAAGCAGGTGACGAAGAAGGAGAAAGGTCGGAGCCTATTACGTGAGTATTCTAATATTATACACACTGATGCTAAGATAGAGAGAGTCGTCAAGAAGAGAAGCAGGTGACGAAAAAATAGAAAGAGTCTGAGCCTATTACGTGAGTATTCTAATATTATACACAATGATGCTAAGATAGAGAGAATCGTCAAGAAGGAGAGAGAAGAGAAGCAGGTGACGAAGAAGGAGAAAGAGTCTGAGCCTATTACGTGAGTATTCTAATATTATACACAATGATGCTAGAAATGATGCTAGAATCGTCAAGAAGGAGAGAGAAGAGAAGCAGGTGACGAAGAAGGAGAAAGAGTTGGAGCCTATTATGAGTATGTAGGGAAGGCTGGCAGGCGTAGGGAATTTTAACAAAAGACATTTCACTTTCCTTTCTTTCCGTTTGTTCCGGCTATCCTCAGAAACGGCTGGATCAATTTTGATGGGACTTCACTGGCAGGTAGCTGATATTATAAGGAGTAACTAAGGCTACTTTAATTTCAGAAAAAGTTAGGGATACGCAAAAAAAAAATTAAAGCTAATGATTTTTTTTTTGTTTTTACGAAATATATATGACTGGTGTAGTCTATCATATAATTTCCTTAAAAATAAATATGACTGGTCTATCATATAGTTTCCTTAAAAAAGATAGGTAAGGCTGAGCACGCATTGCGAATTTATTCTCGCGAATTTTTGTCCGCGTACTGAATTTAACTAATACGCACTACGGATAAAATGCCGCGCGATTTTTGTCTCCTACCTGTTGATAGAGTTCAAAATATTCGCGCGAATTTAATCCGCGCCGCGGTGCGGTGAATTCTGTGGCAAAACACGGATTTATTGAGGCATTGAGCTGCTGCTGGAAAAAAATCGCGCGGAAATATCGCGCGATTTTTTTCCAGCAGCAGCTACACTGGGCGGAAAAAAAAACGCAGTGCGTTCTATGCATAAATGCTCAGCAGCACTACAGTTTTTAACCGACATTAAAAAAAGTAGTTTTTTCTCAATTCGTTAGAATATTTTTATGTATATCGTCGGTGCGCGTGCGAAGCCGCGTAACAGCAGTTTGTTAGCGCCAACAGATTCTCAACGCGGATTCGCTTATATTAGACCTCACGCGTTTCGAATTAGCCAATAGGAAACGTCATTTTTAGCATTAAAACAATACAGCGGAACAGTATTAAGCTTGAAGTTGGCTGCAAGTCCGCGTATTTACCAAATCGGCGAACAAGTGTCACACAATCTATGCGTGCTTCTGAAATATATTACTTTGCCGCTAAAAACAACTATGTAAGTACGTTTTAATTGTTTAAAATGTGTCTTTACCAATATGTTTATGCATGCATGGTGTAGATACGTCTATTTATTTAATAATTTAATAATTCTGACGAGTTAATCCTATAATACGTAATTACGCGGTATTGATATTTACATCATTTCATTGTGTTGGTTATTTACGCGGTATTGCATTAAACTAAAATTATTTTGTTATTTTAGGTAAATACGTTGAAGCTTAAAATCCAGTACCTAACCAAATAATGATGGAGGACCAAGAAAATGTTGACTGTTTTTTAGAAAATGCTTGTATTGACGATGAAGTGGTAACTCTCAAAGACCTATGTGAAAGGCGAAACGCATTGCTAGAAAAAAAGAAGGAAATATTAAATAAACTTAATTATAAAAATCAACCAGCATTGCAAATTGTTACTATCCCTGTGTCGGAGGAAATAGAGCAAGAGCAAGAATGCCGGAATGAAAATGTAACATCTGAGTTTACTACACTTACAACAGTTTTTGATCCAGTTTTACAAAATGAAGATGATTATATTGCTACTTCTACTGTGTTGAACGATAATGATTTTTCATCCGACGATTCAGTCGCTGATCCTTCTTTTGTCGCACTTTCAGACATTACAAATTTAAAACCATTATCGCCAGATAATATGGAGTGGTTTCCCGAAAGGGAAATAGAAGAAACATCGAATAGAAATAAAAAAAAGCATGATTATACGTTTTTTAATGACTTCAGTCTTAAGAATTACCTGATTTATGAATCAATAAGACCTGGTCGTGGGGCGGGTGATCACTGTGTCGTAGATATAAGGGCTCTGAGGTATAATCCAAGTGGAACAATCGACTATAAGCTCCATTTTGCTGATGACTTTAATCCTTTGCCTAGAAGACCAAAGAAAATAACATGTCTGATTGACAGTGTGCCGTCACTTTATGAATCTAGACAACCAATAACTAAAACAAAGTATGACCACCTACAGGAGCTGAAGAGTGTCATACCTAGAGACTGTCATAGTTTTTATGATAATTTACCTTATACATAAAATAGTAATGTTTAATGTTAATTTTACTGAGATTTTAAAGACTGTGATTACCTGATTAAGTATAATTATTTTTTAGAAGTTTGTACCACACAGATTATTGTTTGGAATGTTAATTTAATAAGAATATTTTACTAATTAAGATTTAAAAAGAAAAAGAAGTGCTAATTGAGGAGCAGAAAAGCTGATTATATTTGAATTCAATGAATAATTATTAGCATCATTGATAAAAGGTACTTTTACTATACCAGCTAAATACTTTGCTGTTATAGTAAAATTACCTTTACTTTTATTAGGTAGGTACCTACACATTTGTGGCCAATATTCAAAGTGCAACTACTACTTGGTACTAAAGTACAACTTATTGGACTGATTATTTTTATTATTTATAATTAGTTAATAGCAAGAAATATTGCTGAGATTATTAAGAATAGTTTTTTTATGTTTACGTTTAAGAAGCGTTTTTTGTTATTTCATTTTAATAATAAATTCATTCATAAATAATAAGCATATTTCATTTCAAATCCGCGTACCTACTAAAAGTACAATTAAAATTTTTGCAACTTATTGCAACAAAACCGCGTAAGTGATTTTACTCGGAATCCGATCAAGTTTTAGGTAAAATTACTTCATTTTCCAATAAAGTAAGTAGTTAAGACATGTCCACAAAGTTCAGTCAGTAAAATATAAATAAATGGCTAAGTTATTAAGTTTTTTCTTCCTCCTGTAAAATCGTGTAAACACAGATACGCGGTATTTACAAATTACTCTTCCGCGGTTTTGCACGCGCACCGACGATATGTACTTTCAAACAGTATTATACCTTACACTCATCTTTCCAGGGGACCCTTCGAATGCCTGCAGCCCTCGACCCTGGTGGCCGACGGCACGTGTCACCAGATATTCTTCTCATGCTGCGAGTACTCCATCCACTACAGAGACGAGCACACTCGCAGACGGAAGGGTCTCCGCTGCCAAGTGTGTGAGAAGCCCCTCGCTTGCAGCGGAGATGAAGTTTCTGCACCGTTTGCTTGTGAGGTGAGATTTCAAGGGTTAAGTTGGTGGTGTTCTTCAGAACTTGATGAAATGTTTTTATTGTATCATACATTACCTATACAGCATTAAATAGTTGCAGGTAGCCCCAGTAAGTTATAAATTATACTATATATATTCCCTATTAAGTATATAATGTTAAGACTATAAATTTATTGACAGTAAAATAAACTAAATAAAAAAAAAACTTAAAGTCGAACATAGAACCTTATCTTTTTTGGTAAGTCGGTTAAAAATATAACAAGCAAAAAGTTTAATAAAAACCGGCCAAGTGCGAATCGGACTCGCGCACGAAGGGTTCTGTACCATTATCGCAAAAAACGGCAAACAAAACATGTTTTTTGTATGGGAGCCCCACTTAAATATTTATTATATTCTGTTTTTAGTATTTGTTGATAGAGCAGCAATAGAAATACATCATCTGTGAAAATTTCAACTGTCTAGCTATCACGGTTCATGAAATACAGCCTGGTGACAGACAGACAGACGGACCGCGAAGTCTTAGTAATAGGGTCCCGTTTTTACCCTTTGGGTACGGAACCCAAAAAAGGAATAATAAAAAAAATTACAACAAATTTAATTTATGCTCCGCTCCTATTGGTCGTAGCGTGATGTTCGAATATAACCTTCCTCGATAAATGGACTATCCAACACAAAAAGAAATTTTTCAATTCCAACCAGTAGTTCCTGAGATTAGCGCGTTCAAACAAACAAACTCTTCAGATTTATAATATTATATATAGTATAGATAAGTTTAGATTAGAGGAGCTCGTGGCTAAATAATTATAGCCGCACGGCTCGATATTCAAGGTTAAGCAACGCTTGCCGATGTCGGTCCGTGGATGTGTGACCATTTCAACACCTCTTTTATCTGTTCTGTGATTTCAACATACCGAGTTTCCTCCGTGCCTCGGCAAGCACGTTAAGCCGTTGGTCCCGGCTGTCATTTGAAGATCTTTGACAGTCGTTACGAGTAGTCAGAAGCTTGAGATCTGACACCAGTCTTGCTAAGAGGTACCGTGTTACCCAGTTACTAGGTTGTGGAGGTCAGATAGGCAGTCGCTCCATGTAAAACACTGGTACTCAGCTGAATCCGGTAAGACTAGAAGCCGACCCCAACAACGATTGGGAAAAGGCTAGGCAGAGGATGAGATAAGTCTAGATTTATTTTGTATCTTTATAATAAGTATTTGTTGTCCGCAGGTGTGCGGGATGGGCTACCAGAGCAACAAGGAGCTGTCGGAGCACGCGGCCATCGCTCACGTCAAGCTGAAGCCGTTCGAGTGCAGCGTCTGTCACAAGAGGTTCACTCAGCATGTGAGTACCGTTTTATTTTTTGTAATTTTTTTACCCGACTGCCGAAGGAGGGTAATGTGTTTATCAGTCTATGTATGTATGTATGTAAGTATGTATGTATGTTTGTTCCTATATGGCGTTCCAGAGACCAAACGCGTTGGCCGATTTTGATGATTCATACGTCAATCGATGCGTCTTAACCCTGCGAGTGTTATAGGCTACATTAAAATTGGATAATAGAAAAATGGCGGATTTTGGGTGCCAAATTGTGGGGGCCCAATTTTTTTTTTTCTTCCAAACCCATTGTGTAGGGTATCAAAATAAAGGCTTTTAAGAGGTGATTTTAAAAATATATAACACTTATATGTTTAACTATCTTATCTTATTCGAAAAAAACTAACTAAAAAGTTATAAATAAAAAAACTTAATTCAAAAAATCAAAAATCCCGACTGCTACAAAAGCGAACTAAAAAGTCGTAAACAAGGAAAAAATCATGCTGTGCAGGCGGAGGATACACCAGATTTTGGTCAGCCAGCCCGCGAATATGTATCCTCCGACTGCACAGCATGATTTTTTCCTTGTTTACGACTTTTTAGTTCGCTTTTGAAGCAGTCGGGATTTTTGATTTTTTGAATTAAGTTTTTTTATTTTTACTGTATTTGTGCTCTAAGACCTTACTTTTTGCCAAAGGAGAATGCCCATTTTGTAAGGAAACTTGGGCCCCTTTGAAAAAATGGTTGTATCTTGATGAATTTGGTTGTATATTGTAGAAAAAACACTTTATATTCATAATTATAAAATGTTTTTAATTTATCCATACTAATATTATAAATGTGAAAGTAACTCTGTCTGTCTGTCTGCCTGTTACCTTTTCACGCTTAAACCGCTGCACCGATTTAGATGAAAGTTGGTATGAAGATAGTTTGAGACCTGGGAAAGGACATAGGCTATATAGGTAGGGTAGGGTAGGGTAGAGTATTGTAGGGTAGGGTAGGGTAGTGTAGGTTCGGGTCGGGTAGGGTAGGGTAGATAAATGTTTGGTCTTTTTATGGCAAAACAAAGTTTGCCGGGTCAGCTAGTTACAAATAAATATCACTGGTCTAACATAATATTTCCTTAAAAAAAGGTTTCACGCATTGCGAATTTATTCGCGCGAGTTTTTGTCCGCGTTATGAATTTAACTAATACGCACTACGGATAAAACGCCGAGCGATTTTTGTGTCCTTCTACCTGTTCATAGAGTTCAAAATATTGTTCAAAATATCCGCTCCGCAGTGGGGTGGATTCTGTGGCAAAACACGGATTTATTAGGACATTATTTGCACGCGATTTTTTTTCCGCACTGCGTGCAGCTTCATGCAATTCCATAGGCCGCAGACTGGGCGGGAAAAAACCGCGCGAATAAAAATCGCAGTGCGTTCTATGCCATTTAGGCTTAGCATTTTTTTGTGGGGTTCACGAGATATAACGATGTTTCTGTTCTTGAAATGAACCCTTATTACAATGCAATAAGGTGCATACAAATGTCCTAGAGAAGGAACCTGATCTGTTGTTGTCTGTACATATAAAGTAAAGGACATGGATGGAAAAAAACACAAAATGTAAATCCTATTTTCGAATAATATTGAAATCGCAGACACGATATCTCATAAGGGGCCTGTGTATGGACAATCTCCTTTCGTGATTCTAGGTCAACAGGAACTACCATATAGGTTTGCGATCCAAAACCTATAGGGTATTTCCGGTTGACCTAGAATTGTCAATTTTGGTTAAAAGCAAGGTCTTACAGCACCAGTAAAGTAAAATTACCGATAAATAAAAAGTTGAAAATCAAGGTAAATTTTGATACTTACAAGTTTTTGCGCAAATCTAAATTTGCCCATATCTTTTTATCGTGTTGACTCAGTACCTTGATTTTCATACACCTTATAGCAGTGGTTCCCAACCATTTTTTGACCTGGGACCACTTTGATGTCTTTGTTGTTAGCAGGGACCCCAAGTCCAGATGAAAATTTAAACTAATTTGGTGTAAGTACAGTAAAGTTTATTTTATTCTAAATTGTATAAAGCAACATAATGTGCTTCCAAACAGCTCAAAACGCGATGTTGAGGAATATTGTCAATGCACCATGGTTCACACGGAATGAAGAAATCCATGATTATCTCAACGCTCCAACCATTTTTGATGAAATTAATAAACATAAAAAGCGTTATGCTGATCGTCTGGCCATCCACCCAAATCCTTTGGCTGCAAAATTGCTGGACAGCAGCAAATCTATAAATCGACTTAAGAGAGGTCAAGTAATCTGAAGAGGTATCAGCGGCAATGGCCTTTGTACCTGAAACGCCAAATAATTCAGGCAACTAAACTGATAATAGTCCAGAAAGGACTGATGGCAGTTAAATAAAGGAGAAAAAAAAAATGTATTAATTAAAAATAAACTTATATTATGAATTGAAAACTGGTTGCATATATATTCTTACATCAAAAGTAACAAGCATTGTCATAAAAACACAGCATTTCTTATATTATAATTATTTTTCAGTTGATAATCTTGACAATTTAAACCCATAGCCAACCATATTTTAGCTCTTCCGGACCACCAGTGGTCCGCGGACCACAGGTTGGGAATCAATGCCTTATAGGGACTATAGACATCAGTATCTGGTATAAATTTCAACTTGCTAGGTCCACCCGTTCCAGAGTAAATCGGTGGTGAGAAACGGACAAGAGAGTGATCGTCAAGGGTTCCTTTTTTACCTTTTGAGGTACGGAACTCTAGAAACAGCTTCGCTCATATAAATTAAGAACTTTCTCCAAGGTTCTTGGTGAGCTGACGATAATAATTTCTTGGGTATAAGGTAGTAAATAATTTCTTTGGTCACTATACTATACTTTAAAAAATGTATTTAACCAGAATTGTTTTTATCCAGGGCGGAGTCCTTCAACACATGCGGATGCACACCGGAGACCGTCCGTTCCCCTGCACGTTCTGCCCCAAAGCTTTCACCCAGAAGTCGGGCCTGGACCAGCACCTCCGTATCCACACCAAGGTATTAAATTGCTATGTATAGTGATGGCCTGGAACACAGCTTTGTAAGAACCTAAATCGGTACAAATATTGAAATTCCTATTTATCATTAAATATTTTAGGTATAGCACAAATAATATAATGCTAGCATACAGATGCCTCATCCCATACAAAGAAACCGTGTCGACGTAACTAGCGTTTTTCGTCTGATTAAACTGATTATTTTTTGTACATCGATCGCGTTCGGTTCCGTTCCACGGCGATAGATAGATGGTGTTAGCAGTGACTTGCAAGGAACAGGGTTTACTCGGTTTATGTTTATTTTTTCCATAAAATATACAGTGACGATTTGTTTTATAATATTTTTTTGCACATTTTACAGTTTAATTGCACCAAAATGTGTTACAATACAAATTTAAACAATTAAATGGAATGCCTCAAAAATTTAAAACCGCGCCATCTATTGGCATAGCTTTTTTTTTAATTCTTTATTTATTTACGGGGTTTTTTCTATTCTGTTAAGAAAAAACCCCGTAGATAAATAAAGAATTTAAATAAATCTATTGGCTTTTAATTTTAAATGATCCGTTCAAATAATCTTTGAAAGGTGAATTAAGAGCCCAATATACCATAATTTTGTGCTAAGGAGAGTTGATTACACAAGAACATACAATTTTTATGTTTAATTCCAGAAAATGTTAATTTTACACACAATTCAATAACAAATCGATGCATATCGCTCCACCTAGTGATATTTATGTGAACCAAATTTTCTTTCATAGCCCTGGGAGTCTGGGACTCCTTGACGGTACAAACATTGAAATTCCTATTTATCAATCAATAATTTAGTTATAGTTTGCATCAATAAATCTACCTGCCTTAGGATAGGATAGATGGGACCCTCTTTGTCACACATTGACTTCCATTTGGTCCGTTCTGCGTGCAGATCTCCTCAGAGAGACTGACGGACAGACGGACACATCATCATCAGCCTTCTAATGTTTCCACAATGAATCCCACTGCTGGGACACAGGCCTCCTTTCTGTGGGAGGGAATGGACTAGAAAACGAAACCTAGCTGGATCGATTTATCGCACCCGAAACTAAATTTCATGAAAATCGTTCCAGCCGTTTACAAGATTCAGATTATAAATATACATAAATACAAGAATAGCTCATTTAAAGGTATTAGATTAGATAAATAGAAAAATGGCGAAATTTGGGCGCCATATTGTGGGGACCCAATTTTTTTTCCTTCCCATCCCTTCATGCGGGGTATCAAATAGGTGATTTCAAAAATATATAACACTTACATGTTTAAATGTATATAATTCGAAAAAAAAATGTTATCTACAAAGTTATAAATAAATAAATGATTTGGTTTTGGTCTACGAGCTCGTGAATATGTATCCTCCGACTGCACAGCATGATTTTCTTCTTGTTTACGTCTTTTTAGTTAGCTTCTTAAGCAGTCGGGTTTTTTGATTCATTGAATTAACTTTTTAAATAAATAATTCTTGTTTTCAGGTCAAACCATACCGCTGCGTGGTCTGCAACAAGACATTCTGCCAATCGGTGCATTTAAAACAACACATGAGGACTCACACCAACGTGGCACCGTTCCAGTGTGGGATTTGTGACAAACGCTTCAAACAAAGCAGTCATCTGAACTACCACTTGAAGAACCATAACCCAGCGGTGATGTCCGAAGAACAGAGGGCTAAGTATGCAGAGCTGATCGGCATGATGAACAGTCAGGAGTTGGAACAGGACGGAGTGGTCCAAGTGGAGTCAGAAGTGGACAGTGAGTGGTGTGTGGCCGTGTCCGTCAGTACCGATGAGAGTTGACAGTGAAACTGTCAGGTTTGGAAACTTACTGAGGGTCACAACTGTCAGCGTTGGTGAAAATGTCGAAATGGATGGCATTTCTATATTTTTTGTCATTACAAGCTTTTATTTGACTGCAGTGTATGTATGTAAGTGTGTTCGGGTGAAATCTTACAACTGAATTTTAAAGCAGTTATCCTACAACGATTAATATGAAATTTTGCATACATGATTAGTTTGAATGACAATGCATGGTTAGCTAAGTGACGTCATTCTAAATCCAATATGGCGAACGGCCCAAGATGGCGGACCAGTTTATTTTTGTGCTCTGCCATGATATGGTGTTTCCTGAGGGGAATATGGAAAAGCTTGTTTTTAAAAAGATATTTTGTATAGATTTTAGTTACAAATAGTGAAAGAATATGCAATAAATTTTTATTATAGTACTTGATAGTATTAATACTACTAATATTAGAAATTTGACCGTTTGTATATTCGTGTTTTAATCACGAAAAAACTACTGAACGGATTTGGATGAAATTTTGCACTTAGGATACTTTTCATCCCAGTATAATGTTCCTTTAGGATTATAGAACACTTCATGAAGAAAGTGTAGAATATACTTTCTTGTACACTAAATTAGTTCAACACCTCTTTTAAAAATGAATGTAATTGAATGGGTCTATAGTGTGTACATATATTTGTAATGTAATACTCTTAGATTTTAATAGTAAGGGCGGTTACTCACTACACCCGATCCGAACCCAGGAAACATCCCTATTTTGAATAAGTCAAGATTGTATTCAAAGAACTGGCACAATCTGTATCTTCATTATTATAGGAACAGTATCAGACATAAATCTTACTAGATGATGTCAATTTTCTTACTTTGAGCTGTTTTATTTAGCGTTATCGGCAACGGACATCAATTGCCGCGTACTGACTGAGCGAGCAGCCTCGCGAGGCAGCCTCGGACGTTTGCCGCGCGAGGCCGCCTCGGAAGTTTGCCGCGCGAGGCCGCCTCGGACATTTGCCGCGGAACGTTAGCAGCGCGAGACCGCCTCGGACGTCTGCCGCGCGATGCCGCCTCAAACGTTTGACGCGCGATGCCGCCTCGGACGTTTGCCGTGGAACGTTTGCTGCACGAGGCCGCCTCGGACGTTTGCCACGAAACGTTTGCCGCGCGAGGCCGCCTCGGTCTATATTTTTTTTGCATGAGGCTGCCGCGCGAGCCAAGGCTGAGCCAGCATCGGGCGCTCAGTTTAACGCGGCTTATAGCCAGTTTTACCTGATCCTGTCATCCGGATTTTTTATTCGCGTTACTTTTCCCTCCTTTCAGATCCTAGCAAAGAATCCATCTTTTTTTTAAGGCCGCTGTTGGAATGTTCATTTTCCGGTTTATGTTTTTTACGCATCTTCTATTAGTCCTCTATTAATATAATCAGAGCATTGTGCGTCCTAAAGTAGTCTGCGTTCGCTATATCATTGTATTAATTGAAGGTACCTATTGTTCTTCATCCATGATGCAAACGATTCCGTCGTTCGTCGAACAAGCGAGGCAAAACACGTCCTGACCGACCGAGGATTTGCCTCGCGAGGCTGCTTGCTCAGTCAGTACGCGGCTATTGCCAAATCATGCCGTATTGAGCTGTAAATAATAATTCATTAATTTTCAGACACAGTAGTCCATAATATTACATTCATAAGCATTATTATATAAAATGTATTCCATTCCAAATTAAAGATGAATTTGTGTGTATGTGTAAATAAGCTAATAATAAGCTCTACAAAAAGCAAGTTGACCAAAACAAAAAACAATATTTTCTTTCATCGGTTAGTTTTGTTCTTAAGGTTACACTAGTCTAAAATTCTTCCATACAAACGTAGTCTAGAGATTACTCCACTGCTAGACGATGTACGTTCAAAATTAAAAATTATCTCAATTTGTATCATCATTATCTAGTCCTGTATGAAAAAAAAAGTGGAAAAAATAATATATTTCAAACTTATGAGCGTCGAAAGTTCCATATTTCAACACTAATTTTAACGCATCTTTGGACGGAAATAAATACCATAAGAAGAGGGAAAATTGCAAAACGGCCTCCATACAGGGATAGATTAGTAATTCAACAATGTAAATAATTTTATTTTGAAAATATAAATTTTGTAGTTTTTTTCATGATATCTAGACTTCAAAGGTCTGTTTATAAAATTTCGCGCGATCATTTTCGTCCTAAATCATCATCCATTTCGCTACAAACTAGCAAAAGTGTTAATTCGTACGCGAACTAGCTTCTTACTGCTCATCACAGCATCTATCTCTTTCGCACGTGTTGTCGGATGAGATAGCATGCATTTTAACCCCGCGCACAAAATAGTTCGTGCCATCGACTAGTTCAACCTTAAATAGGTATGTTGCCCGGGTAGAAAAATAATAATTCTATTTAGTCCGTCAGTAAGATTATCTAATAATACTGGACACGTATTTTTTGCTTTACCAAATCAATTTACGAAGTTAAAGCGCGTCAAAGTTCAGCAGTGGGGGATTTTGACGTCACTAAGGCAGTATTAAGTGTACTAGCGGCGTGACGTCACACGATATTCCAACGCATTATATCGTCGTCACTTTACGTTTACGTTTCAAAAGAAAAATACGTGTCCAATATTTTTTATTAATCTACCTGACGGACAAAAAACAAATTTTCAGTCAACTACCCTATTGTGGTGGAGAGTGGAGGGACTTGTCATCTAGTTAGATTCATGTCTAGTAATTACTTCCTGTTCTATTATATAGTATTTATATAAGAGACTCGAAATAAAACAGCAATAAATGAATTTCTACGTTATTTTGGTTTTTATTTCACCATGTAAGTTGCTTTTGAAACCTGTACAACAAGAAACAATCATAATCTTACATAATACTAGCTAACCCTCGCGGCTTCGCTCCCTTCAACACGCTACCACCAAACTACCCTACCCTAGCTATCCTACCCTACCCTACCCACCTACCAATTTGTTTGAAGTATTTATTTGAATAAGAAATACACTACAATACGAATGTAACCAACTTTGTTTCTACCGACGATCTAATTAAAATTTAGAACATAAAAGCTGCTATTGTGACTTAACTATGATAGTTAGATATATTCTCTAGCAGACTTTTTTGTAGGTAATAATGAGTATTTTAGTCATGCAGTACATAATTTTTATTTACCATCAATAGTTTTCTCAGGGTATTTATGTTCTGTGGTTTTCTCAGCGCACGCCAAAGAATGAATTTTATAGGCAGCATTTTGCTTCTTTGGGTTACATTCTTGCAATTTTCCTAAGGAGTTCCAATATTTTTAAAAAATAATTATTGCCTATGACACTCAGGAATAATGTAGATTTCTACTGGTGAAAGAATTTTCAAAATCGGTTCAGTAGATCCAGAGATTATCCTCTCCAACCTCACAAACTTTACCTCTTTACAATATTAGTATAGATAAATGTGAAAGTTTGGATATAAGTATGCTTGTTCGTCAATCACGTCACGCCAGAATGGCTGAACGGATCTGGATGAAATTTAGCACAGAGATTGATTATAGTCTGGAATAGTGTAGTAGTCACAGCGGACCTTTGTGTATCTGAAGTTGGCTGCAAGACCCTGTGCAGTTGCTATTTTTGTAAATTTTGTAGCGTAAAATCCGGAACTATTACTTGTCCTCTCTTACATAGCTCGGTCTTCGTCATATATAGTATAGGTATTTAAATTTCTTTTTCGTTTAGGTTATAGTATTTATTGTAATATTTATTAGTCTATTGTTTTAGAAATTATTTATGTATTTTATTAGTTAGTTAATTTAGTAACCAATTTTTTTTTTTTTTTTTGGGCTCCTACCACTGTTGTGTTCTTTTTAACCCAAAGGTTGACTGGTAGAGAATGCCTTGCTGCATTAAGTCCGCCTATGTATCACCATTGTACATGAAGTTTAAATAAATAAATAAATATAGGCTCATATCTCCTAGTCTCGTTGTAAATCTCATGAAAAGAGTTTTCAATGAGATTGGAGAGGAGTAAGTTATCTAGGGGAACACAATAGAGCCCATGGGTCGAAGTGTCCGAGTTATTTCTGGGCCCCTCCACAAGATAAGATAAGATGTATTAGTTTATTTTTGTATGTGGAATTTGTGTATTTTATCCATGGGCATTTTGAAAATGCACTATAAGACTGGCGGGCTTTCAAATTAAAATAATTCAAAGCAAGGGCGTCGCCACCACTTGCCAGAGGGGGGGGGGAATTAATATTTGGATGGTGGGAAAAGTATGCATTTCAAATACAGTCAAGTCAAAAGCACATGATAACATTGGGAGTAAGTAAATGATAAATGATTTTATTTCTGTAAGTTGGTTTGTACAAACACTTTTACATGTCGATCATATTTTTTAAAACTAGATGAGGTCGGCGTTTCCTATCTGACTACTCTGAGAAGAAAGGCCGAAACAAACTCAGAGGTCACAGAAGACCATGTAGACAGATGTCTGAAATGGTCTTTTGAGGAAAGAACCAGCCAGATTGAGTGGACCTGTCCAGTCAGTGCACGCATTTGTCAATAACCGAGCAGCTCAACTCAGAATTTAAGGAGCTCAACGATTCGACGAAAAATACCAAAGAAAGGACATTCGGGTAGGCCGCATAAACTACTCAAACTGCCAGACCATGAGTAAAAACTAAGATAAAATAAAAAAAAATCCACATAGTCTTCACATTCACAATAATAAAAATAAAATAATATAATACTTTAAAAAGTAAATATTCTTGTCATTGCAAGAAAACAAAAAAAAATATCAAAATTAAAAACAAAATTCACGGAGCAAAATATAAAAAATCAAAATTAATTGGAGCAGCTCAATCCCAAGCCTTTTTGTCTTCAACGTAATCTTTAATAGTATAAAACGCTTTCTGGCACAACTTACGTTTAATGAATGATTTGAATTTATTAAGACTTAGATCTTGTACGTGGCTTGGAAGCTTATTAGAAAAGCGTAGGTACACATTGACATCTAAACGAGCCACCTATCTTCTTGAGCCTTGTTGTAGGAGGTACTACAAATTTGTGTTTGTTCCTAGTATTTATGTTATGGATATCACTGTATTTTTTAAACAATTTTATATTTTTATGAGCTTAAAAAAGATTTTCATAAATATACTGAGAGGGCACAGTCATTACATTAATCTCCTTAAATTTCTCTCTGAGAGAGTGCCTCGGGCTTAATTTATAAATTGATCGAACAGCTCTTTTCTGCAAAACAAAGATATTCTGGATGTCGGCGGCATTTCCCCACAACAGAATACCGTAGGACATTACACTATGAAAATAGCTAAAGTATACTAAACGGGCTGTCTCTATGTCAGTTAAATTACGATTTTTTCTAAGAATCTTATACCTACGGCAATTGTAATAAGAAAAACTAATTAGTAAAAAGTTATGATACTTATCGGAATAAAAATTATTCGGAACAAAATCAAGGATATAAGATATATTTCTAAGAGAGATATAATAAAAATTATTTGTCCATTGACATTACAAGATTTTATTAGAAGTTATTTAAACATAATCTTCGGGGGATTTTGTTAACTTCACTACCACTGTATGAAAATCTTGTAACTTTTCATTATGGTTACACTAGCTGAAAATTCTTCCATACAAACGTAGTCTAGATATTACTCCACTGTTTGACGATGTACGTTCAAAATAAAAAATTATATCAATTTGTCTCATCATTATCTAGTCCTGTACGGAAACAAAAATGTAAAAAAATAATATATTTGAAAGTTATGAGCATCGAAAGTTCCTTATTTCAACACTAATTTTAACGCATCTTTGGGCGGAGATAAATACCATATGAAGAAGGAAAATTGCAAAACGGCCTCGTTATAGGGATTATTCAACAATGCAAATAATTTTATTTTGAAAATATACATTTTGTAGTTTTATCATGATATCTAGACTCCCAAAGGTCTGTTTATAAAAAATCGCGCGCTCGTTTTCGTCCTAAATCATCATCCATTTCGCTACAAACTTGCAAAAGTGCTAATTCGTACACGAACTAGCTTCTTACTCCTCATCACAGCATCTATTTCTTTCGAACGTGTTGTCGGATAAGATAGCATGCATTTTAACCCCGCGCACAAAATAGTTCGTGCAGTCGACTAGTTCAACCTTAATAACGGGGGGCATCTGCCCCTACCTGCCACCCCTTGGCAACGCCGTTGATTCAAAGACAAAATATGAGACATTCACGAAACCGTGGTGGATTACGGCCCATTCACTCTTAGTGTCCCAGCAGTTCGAACATTAGAGAATAGGCTGATTATTTTATGCTTTGTTTGCATTATTGCTCAAGGATTATATTAATTAAACTGGGGTATTGCTTGAAAAGTTTTCGTGACTGTGTTGCGAGCAAAAAAAGCGTTCGCCCGCATTCCGTAAAAGGGCCTCTCTAACTAGAGTCTGGCAAACGAAAGTAGAGACTGAAAAAGCGCGGCAAATTTAAAAAAATCTCGGCATAGCAACCCCAAAACTAGTATGAAATACTTGGAATAACCTAATTTAGAATTAGAAATTAATAATAAATAATTCTAAGGTATCAAATTAGGTTATTCCAAGTATTTCATGCTCGTTTTGGGGTTGCTATGCCGAGATTTTTTAAATTTGCCGCGCGTTTTCAGTCTCTACTTTCGTTTGCCAGACTCTAGCATATAGTTCTCTGTGAAAAGGCCAAGCCTAACAAATTCTACTTACCTGCCTATCCTGAAAAAATAAATAGTGAGATTATAGATTTATTCAAAGACCTTATACGTATATAAGGTCTTTGGATTTATTGAACTGCAGGATATTATATTCTAAGCATAGATTCTGACAACAAAAATAATGATAGCCACAGGTTAGAAAGAAACGGCAACAATTACAAACGAATGCTTCAAATTACGAAAGTCAACTTATGTCAAACCATGAAAATGGAATGCAAACGTCATTTCACGAATTCTTGTCGAGCACGTCGGATTGTTTTCCTTCGAGAATTTATCGGAAAATCGCTTAGCCTTTGAGTTTTCTAGAGTAATAGAAGTTTCTCGTGTTCTGTGCTATTGAAATCGAAAATGCTGACCTCCAAGGTAAGATTTGTAGCTTTCTTAGCGGATCAAAGTCGGCGAAAGCCGTACTGAGTTTATGCATTTTGTTACTGCAAGAAATGCTTGTGTTATTCATGACTTAGCAATTTATTGACCTTGGTTGTTATCTACAATTCTTCATAAAACGTAAATGATATAAAATTCATAAAAACAGCGATAAATATCGCTTAAAAACTGCATTATAAACCTATGAAAGATCTGTCAAAAATATTTTTAATTTTACTTTTTTTTATTTACATATTTAATTAGAACATGGGAGGCAAAGGTCATGGTTTTGTGGTATGAATGTATAAACAAATCCACATTTTTTATGTAGGAAATGACTTTTGTTGTACTTATTTTTTATTTACTTTGTGGTTTTTTATATTGCGGATATGGATGTGCTCAGGAATATTCAACAAGTGATCAATGCAAAGTTATTATGA
This sequence comes from Orthosia gothica, assembly GCA_949775005.1. Taxonomy (NCBI): domain Eukaryota; kingdom Metazoa; phylum Arthropoda; class Insecta; order Lepidoptera; family Noctuidae; genus Orthosia; species Orthosia gothica. The sequence goes on along the minus strand of OX459034.1, from coordinate 60,920,246 downwards.
CTGTTAATTTTTTTATAATTACAAGTAGGTAACTAAACATATACATGTATACTCATTGAAGTATTAATTTACTACGTAGTACATATTATCTCAATGTGTATACTAACTAATTATAATAATGTAAAAAAAGGAAAGAAGTCATTGCATCAAAAAATTCATCTACATCGCTGTCAATGGAAAAAGTGCCCAGAACACTGGCAGCATTGCCATAATGAATGGTAATGCTGATCCTTTAGTTAACAAAAAAAGGCCAGCCCTCTGGTCATGTGAAGAGTCTACCAAACTTTTACCAATTTCCTGAAATACCCATCTTATCTTTCCTTGTGGAGGGGCAGAGAAATAACTCGGACATTTCAATCCATTGAGATCTTTAGTGGAGCCCTAGATAACTTACTCCTTCTGAATCTCGTTGAAAACCTCCTTCTTGAGTTTTACAATGAGATTAGGAGATATGTGTGAGCCTATAGTCTTCTGGTCTTGGATATCCTATCCCTAGGAGATTCATTTGCTTACCAGCCAGTGCATCGTGCATACGCAGAAGGTGCTCAAAATGTCAATCAAACATATGTTCGCTGCACACACAGCTTGCACATGGGTGTTGGTAGACCCATCTTCATGAGCATGTCGTTCCAAAGTGGCCAGTCAAGGTCGCAAGCAGTTAGCGGATTTGCCCCCTGCTCATATTCCAAATGCAGTCCCGTGCTTTGAACGTAAGAGCCCAGGAATCTTGGAGTGGTTCAGACTGGTATTAGATGTTTGGTATTGGTTTGGTCTGCCAACTCCCTGAATGTGGCCTTTACGAGGCACGTCGAAATGGCTACACATGGTTCTGGACCCACAAAATCATTTGCTGAGCCCTCTCTTGCCAGTTCATTCTCAAAATACCCATAGTATAATACATTTTTCATATCCTCCTTACAGCTAGAAGTCTTAGTCGACTTTGGGTCCAAGGTAGAAACAGAACTTTTAAACAAAACTCTATCTGAGCTGAAGTCTCAGGATGGTGTAAAGGAGGCCGTATATAAGGATGGGGCCATCTTGGTTGAGACCTCTTTGCCGAGCACACAAGTGCTGGAGATGGTCACCAAGACGTCGGGCAAGAGAGCAGTGCTGCAAGGGTTTGGAGGTAAGGGCAATCTGTTTTATTTTTATATGGTATGGAAGTGCTTTTTATTCACTGAAAACAGTGAATAAAAAGCAATTTTGATCACTGTTTTGGTGTTTGAATTTAGAATACACCAATATATTCAACCTCCATCTCAATGCTATACAACCTCCTTGCGCAAAAAATAATCAATACATACTCCTTGTGCTCGCTTAAATCTTTTTTTTTCTCATAGTCATGGTATAAAGTATAATATGCAACTCTCGAAATTTATATCGAGGGCCATGAATCACTCGCGATGCTTAGGATTCTAACACTTAAATCAGTCAATCAGTTGTTGGAATCCTTAAGTTGCTCGTGATTTATCTATGGCCCTCGCTTTAAATCCGTCCTTTAGTTGCATCATATACAATTTTTGACTGCATATTAAATGTCCAGTATTGTATCTCCCTGTTTCGTTTTATCCACGACTTTTTGCCCATCCTGTATACACATTCTTAATATAGTAGGTGAATGAGGCACGCTACAGAAGGCAGAGCAAGACCCAGTCCTCCCGCCTGGATCACCAATAAGGCCTCTGCCCCGAATCTTGCGGGCAGCGGGGCGGCGGCGGCGCGGGAGCGGGGCGGGCAACGAAGACCCGCAGCCTAATTGTGTAAGTAAATTCGGCAAAGAATTCACTTACACAATTAGGCTGCAGTTCTCGAAACCAGCGGGCAGATCGCGAGGCACTATAGCGGGCGTAGTGTTGTGTTCGTGGTTGTGTCGTCGAGATATTAGTTTTAATTCGCGAACGAAATGTCTGAACAACGGCGACAATATATTTTTGATTCAAATTTATTCCTAACGCTCGATTTACTGTAGGCAAAAGAAGAAGTGAATCCCTACTATAGGGCAAGGAAAAGAAAAGGAGAGTTTTATCGAAATTATGAAGAACAGAGACAATTTCCTGACAAATTCTACGACTACACCAGAATGAGTGTAGAAATTTCGACTCTATTCTTGAAGCTATCAAGGGCGATTGGGAGTCTGGAATTCATCCAAATCGATATAGAGGTATATCTCAAAAATTAGGAAAAAATAATAATTCTAGCACGTCCGAGGACATTTCGACACGTCACAAAAATAAATTGCACAACACTACAATGCAGTCGCGCGGGCGGTCACCGCTTGACTGGAGTGCACCGCTCGTTGCCCGCCACCGCGCTGCAGTTTTCGAGGGCCGGTCCATTTGATTGTATGCATTAGATCCGGCCGCGCCCGCGCCGCCGCCACCGCCGCCCCGCTGCCCGCAAGATTCGAGGCAGAGGCCTGAAACATCTTTACTCACTTCTCAGGATTCCCCTTCCCGGTGTTTCCACTCACGTTGTCAAAGTCACCTTTCGTTCTTCTGGCTGTATTTCTTTAAAAACGATCTCGTTTTCCACAGAAACCCAATCAGCCGTAGCCATGATATCCAGTCAGTCGTGCTGCAAGTCGCAAGTGCTCGGAGTGATCAGGTTCCAACAGACGGCTGAGGGGCCCCTGGTGGCCGATGGCAGCATTGACGGGCTGCCGACAGGGTTGCATGGAGTACATGTGCATGACACTGGAGATTTGAGTCAGGTGAGAGGAGTCCTAGTAACTAAAGAATCTTCAACACACATCTTGATGCAAGTTGCTAGTCTTGATCAGGTTCCAACAGACGGCTGACGGCAGCATTGACGGGCTGCCGTCATGGTTGCATGGAGTACATGTGTATGTCACTGGAGACTTGAGTCAGGTGAGAGGAGTCCTAGTAACTATAGTACCTTCAACACACATCTTGATGCAAGTTGCTAGTCTTGATCAGGTTCCAACAGACGGCTGACGGCAGCATTGACGGGCTGCCGACAGGGTTGCATGGAGTACATGTGCATGACAATGGAGACTTGGGTCGGGTGAGTCGAATCCTAGTAACTATAGTACCTTAAACACACATCTTGATGCAAGTCGCTAGTCTTGATCAGGTTCCAACAGACGTCCGACAGCACTCGTTTCAAACACCCTCAAATATACCCATTTCTCACTTTATCCATTCTCGTCACTCCGCACATTCATCTCAACATTCTCATCTCTGCTACATGCAATCTCTGAATATACCAGTCCTGCCAAGAAGTATCTCGGTACCTATTTCTAAAAACTTTTTCCTTTTTCCCCAGGGTTGCAGCTCAATAGGGGATCACTATAACCCTTGCGGGGCCCCACACGGGGGCCCCAGTGACCCCAAGGATAGCCGGCACGCGGGTGATCTGGGCAACATCGTGGCGGACGAGAGTGGACGTGCCACTTTCAGAATAGTGGATGATGTGTTGAAGGTAGGTCAGCTCGATAGGGGACCACTACATCCCCTCCCTTAAGGTTGCCCTAGCTGACGGCACGAAATATTTTGTACGCGGGGATGAAATGCATGCTATCTCATCCGACAACACGTGCGAAAGAGATAGAAGTAAGAAGCTAGTTCGCGTACGAATTAGCATTTTTGCAAATTTGTAGCGAAATGGATGATGATTTAGGACGAATACGAGCGCGTGAAATTTTATAAACAGACCTTTGGGAGTCTAGATATCATGAAAAACTACTAAATGTATATTTTGAAAATAAAAATATTTGCATTGTAGAACTACTAATATATCCCTGTATGGTGGCTGTTTTGCAATTTTCCTTCGTCTTATCGTATTTATCTCCGCCCAAAGATGCGTTAACATTAGTGCTGAAACAAGGAACTTTTTTGTTTCCATACAGGGCTAGATAATAATAAGACAAATTGATATTATTTTTTTATTTTGAACGTACATCGTCAAACAGTGGAGTAATCTCTAGACTTCGTTTGTACGTAAGAATGATAGACGAGTGCAACCTTATGTGACCCTAGGCACAGTCTGATTCATTACAAATAATACCAAAGGGGCCACCCATTGCGACAAAGCAACAAATTATACAGGATGTAACAGAGAGGTGTTATCATAGCTAAAAACTGCTCCTGTCCATAGAATGAACCATTGAGATAGGAAATATATGGAGGCGCCGCGATGTTCTATACATACATTAGCTTATACAAATATGAGTGAAATACGATACAGAACGTGAAACATCGTTTTGTTTCATTCTTTCTAATGTAGTAATCGTATTTGTTGAAAGAGACAACAATATTTCAGTTGTTGCTCATTATGGCAGCATTTTGTTATGACTTAGTGACGGTTGTAGGTACGTGCCATATTCGCCATTTTATGTGACGAATTTTGTGGTTGTGTTCGTGGTAGTCCTGCTGGCAAATGGTTGTTTACATATTGTATTATTGAGATTTGTGAGTGTGTGTGTGTGTTGCTTGATTGACACAACCTTAGAATCGGCGGCCATTTTATGAGACATTTTGAGGTTTAGGTAGGCACGTTTTTTTCGTAGGTATGTCCAGTCCATATTATTTAGTATGTCTATGGAATGAACAAGTTTCATAGATAAAAATAAAATCATTTTTTTTTATTGGGAATTGTCTATGACGTCCTTGGAAAAAGTTGTTCATTGGATCAAGGAGGAATAGCGAAAAACCACGGAACAGAAAAAACAGTGGAAGTGCAATGCAGCAAAATTACTATGGGAACCGTTGTCGCCAAACTCACACATATAAACTGATAATCGTATAATGCACTACAAATAAGCCGATTGTTTGATTTGTCGTTATAATTTTAGTTAAAACTAGCATAAGTCAGAGATCCTACATCTGGAAAACAATCTTCACACTATTTAAATAGGATTTATTTTGCGTGAGTGTAGAAAGTATTTACGACGCTTTGTAATCTAAAGTCAAACTAGATTCGATTGCCAAGTAAATTCCGCTACCCACCCATAGATGGCGGTATTCTCAGTGGCTGCAATTATAAACTTTATTTCGTTTAACGTAAGGTTGACTTTCGTGTGATAGATCGATATCAACTGCTACTCAATGAAGGAAGTAACATTGCACTTTTCATTACATTATCGATATCGATAGATACCCGATATCTTACACACGTGACATGTCCCAAGCCTTCGATTATGTAGACCACAATATCCTGCTAGATAAACTTGAAGCCTACGGTATAAGAGGTAATGTCTTAGAATTGTTAAAATCATATCTAACAGGCCGGCAACAAATAACTCAAATATCTAAATTCAATATTAAAGCGAAAAAGGTACATATCTTCTCCTCTCAAAAGCGCCTCATTACGCATGGTGTGCCCCAGGGAAGTGTATTGGGCCCTCCCCTGTTCTTATTATATATTAATGACCTGCCAAATGCAACTAAAGAACCCATGACACTATTCGCTGATGACAGTACTGTAACAATAGCATCCAATAATTTATCTGACTATAATTTAGACGCAAATAATTCATTAAAATCTATAATTACCTGGCTTAGTAACAATAATTTGAAAATTAATCTTCATAAAACTCACATAATGCATTTTAGACAACGGGAAATTTTATATAATTTAACAAAATTCAATTTATCTTTCAATGACAATATTATACAAGAAGCAGATACAGCCCGATTTCTGGGCTTAATCATTGATCCACAATCAAATTGGAAAGCACAGATTAATGTGCTTTGTAAAAAAATCAGCAGCTCGTCGTTTGCCCTCTATAAACTTGCTCCTACTGTCAATACAAACACTTTACTAACGGCCTATTACGGACTTGTGGAATTGATTGTGTGTGTGTACGGGTCAACCACCGTACAGCACGTTTACCTGGGTCATCATTATTGCGCCACCCGTGCAGTATGTTTCCATCATTTATATTATTGCACTTACACCGCAATAGTTCAGTACGTAATTCGGTAACATACCGTGCGCGTGACTCATAATCCCCTATCGTTCACCATTCATCCTAGTATAAATCCTAGTATAAATTAATCTTAATCTCATATTTGTGGAAACAGACAATACAGTGAATTTATTAACCTTAAACTGACTTTCATCTCTTATCTCATCCTTTATCTCTATCTCAATCCAACCCCGAACAGTGTGATTTGTTGAGATTTGGGATAATTTTCTGGGGCAATTCAACGAACAGAGACTCTGTGTTCAAAGCACAAAAGCGTTGTGTACGGGCTATGTTTCGGTTGCAAACTATGGACAGTTGCAGACCAATGTTCATAAAGCACAGAATTTTAACACTACCGTCACTCTACATATTGGAAATGGCTGTGTTTGTAAAAAATAATCCTCAATGGTTTCCTCTTTTGTCAAATAATAGAAATAGACGTGAGCAGTATAGACTTTGGGTTCAGTCACACTCGGCCAAAACAGCACTTATGAGCAAAAGTGTTGTATGCATGGCCCCAGTAATATACAATAAAATTCCGAATGACATAAAGCAATTAAATTTTAATTTATTTAAGAAAACACTTAAAAAGCTACTTACTGATAAGTGCTACTATAACATTGTTGATTTTTTAAACGATACATTTTGAATTTTATTATGTATTTTATTCTATACTGACATATTTTGTATGTAATTGATATTGACTACATTTTGTACTGACTCTGATTGTATGTTGAATTATTAACATTTTGCACTGACTTTATTTTTTATATATGAAACTGACATTGATGTATTTAATTTATAATTGCCAATTTAATTTTAATTAATAACTATAACCAATATTTTCATTTTGTACGCCGAGTGAGGCAAAACATGTTGGTCCGGTAAAATTATGTTTCCATCTATATGTGCATATTCATGTATCATGTCACACATGTTTTAACAAATAAATTTATCTTTATCTTATCTTTATCTTAATTCGAAAAAAATAAACTATTTTGTAGATCAGTAAAACTGTAGGATAAATGACGGTAGTATTATTTTAAAATAAAATATTATATGTATAAAAATGAATTACTGTTCGCCTACCCTAGTGGGTAGGTAGGTAGGTAGGTAGTAGAGTAGATATGGTAGGTAAGCAGCCGGTATAATCATTGCGATAATAATTATGTATGCAATACAACATACTTCCAATTATTTTGGAAATATTTAATCCACCTAATATAAAAGAAAATTTTCTTTTATCGATATAAATCAATACCCGACACGACTACATCCCTAATTGAGTAGCGAAGAACTTTCGAGAACGAAATAGTGAAAACGTTCAATCCAACATAAACTAGTATGTTAATCGTGTAAGGTTGATTTTAACTAACATTCTATTAAATTATAAGTAAATTGAAATTTACTAATATTTTATTAGAAAACAAATAAAATCATTCTAACCGATGATACGAAACACCTCCATTTTTAAGTTTCTCTCTCCTACTATCATTTTTGCACTCCAAAATGGAACGAAACGGCATAGTTACGGAAATATAAATTTGTCGCGAGACTAGCAACTCGACGCGATGTTAGAACATGACTGGAATCAAGTTTGCGTGGAAGCGCCTATTAGTGACACGCGTGCCACGCCTACTTTGCATTTCCACTGTTTTTTCTGTTCCGTGCGAAAAACACTCAAAGGAGTCTCGGGCCTGATCCCGATGAAAACCAAAACCGCATCACTGAACCCTTGAAAATCAACATTCCCAGCTAGGAATTGAACCCGCAGCTTCCGAAAGAAAACGCGCTGCACCTTACACCATTCAATAGCGTTGCCAATAAGGATCCAATTCCGGGCAGCAATGACATACGGCAAAGTTAAGAAATAGTACATTATGCAAAGCCCGTGAAATAGGCAACTGTAGGTCGAGTCTTCACTAATACGAGACAGGCAATTGCCATTACCGCCGAGGCATATATAGTGATTTTCTCAAAAGAATGCAGGGAATTAAAACATACTTTTTATATTATACATTTAATTTAATCTATTAAGTATGTAAATAAAAAACCGGCCAAGTGCGAGTCGGACTTGCGCACGTAGGGTGTCCGTACTTGGTAAATTGTGGTTTACGATTTATGACGTATTAAAAAAAAACTACTTACTAGATCTCGTTCAAACCAATTTTCGTTGGAAGTTTACATGGTAATGTACATCATATATTTTTTTTAGTTTTATCAATCTCTTATTTTAGAAGTTACAGGGGGGGGGGGGGACACATTTTACCACTTTGAAAGTGTCTCTCGCGCAAACTATTCAGTTTAGAAAAGAATTATATTAGAAACCTCAATATATTTTTTGAAGACCTATCCATAGATACCCCACTTTCAAGTATGGGAACCCCCAAAATTTATTGTTTTTTTTTCTATTTTTGTGTGAAAATCTTATTGCGGTTCACAGAATACATCTACTTACCAAGTTTCAACAGCATAGTTCTTATAGTTCCGGAAAAAAGTGGCTGTGACATACGGAGGGACAGACAGACATGACGAATCTATAAGGGTTCCGTATTTTGCCATTTGGCTACGGAACCCTAAAAATTAAGACGAATTTTCAGTTTTGCCGCAGATTTTCTATTTATAATCTGTGCCGAAAGGCAAACGCATTTATGGCTATACAGCCACGTGAACGCAATTTGTACTAAGCAAAGAGACTTACTTTGGTATGCCAAGAATGATGAAAGAGATCCAATCAAAGAGTATCTAATAACCCCAGCACACAGTTTCATCCAACATTGCTGGAACGTTGTAATGTTCCAAATTCTAAAAAACGCTCCTGCAATGGATTTGATTTTCTTTGTCCGTAAATTTGTTACTTCGCGTGTTCTTTTTTAGGGTTCCGTACCCAAAGGGTAAAAACGGGACCCTATTACTAAGACTCCGCGGTCCGTCTGTCTGTCTGTCACCAGGCTGTATCTCATGAACCGTGATAGCTAGACAGTTGAAATTTTCACAGATGATGTATTTCTGTTGCCGCTATAACAACAAATACTAAAAACATAATGAAGAAATATTTAAGTGGGTCTCCCATACAAGAAACGTGATCTTTGGCCGTTTTTTTACGATAATGGTACGGAACCCTACGTGCGCGAGTCCGACTCGCACTTGGCCGGTTGTTTTTTCGAAAATAATGACAATATTCCCATGCATGTTTGAGAAAATAATGTTGTTTCAGGTGTGGGACATCATCGGTCGGTCAGTCGCAGTCACTGCGGGAAGAGACGACCTCGGACGGGGGTGCTCCCCCACTTCGAAGATAGATGGCGACAGTGGGACCCCGTAAGTATTACTATTTAATTATACAGGCTCAAGTTTACGGCAAATTTTGAAAAAAAAAAAAAACGGTCTTCAAAAAAATGCAAACTTAATTCTGCCAGCGTGTGAAGTGGTACACTTGGATTTTATAGAGATGGAGGGACTTCTTATCCACACTTTATAAATTCGGAAGTAACTCTGTCTGTCTGTTGTCTTTTCACGACTAAACCACTGAACGGAATTCAATGAAATGTGGCAAGGAGATAGATGGCATCCTGAGGAAGGACGTAGGCTACATTATGTATCAAAAAAATAAATGGTAGGGTAGGGTAGGGTAGGTGGGGGTCGCGGTCGCGTGAACAACGATACTTTTGCAACCCCGGCTGGTACCGGCCCGACTCTGCGGGCCTCGATCTCGGGTGGGGGAGGGGGTGAGTTGCTTGACTAATAATGAAAAAAGCGAACTAAAAAGTCGTAAACAAGGAAAAAATCATGCTGTGCAGTCGGAGGATACATATTCGCGGAATGACTGACCAAAATCTGGTGTATCCTCCGCTTGCACAGCATGATTTTTTCCTTGTTTACGACTTTTTAGTTCGCTTTTGAAGCAGTCGGGTTTTTTGATTTAACTTTTTTTATTTATAACTTTTTAGTATTTTTTTTTCGAATTATATACATTTAAACATATAAGTGTTTTATATTTTTGAAATCATCTCTTAAAACCCTTTATTTTGATACCCCACACGATGGGTCTGGAAGAAAAAAAAAATTGGGGCCCCACAATATGGCGCCCAAAAGCCGCCATTTTTATATTGTCCAATTTTAATGTAGCCTATGACACTCGCAGGGTTAAGACGAATCGATTGAAGTATGAATCATCAAAATCGGCCAACGCGTTTGGTCTCTGGAACGCCATACAGGAACAAACATACATACATACATACATAGACTGATAAACACATTACCCTCCTTCGGCAGTCGGGTAAAAACTTAGACAGGTGCTGGATGAACAAGATCTGTACACAATTAGTGAACCCTGCCTCTTAAACTTGGGCTTACATCCAAACTTTGTATTTATAATATTAGTAAGATAATAGTATTGCTTTTTTGTTCCACAGCATAGCGTGCGGCATCATCGCCCGCTCCGCCGGCATATTCCAGAACCCCAAGCGCATATGCGCGTGCGACGGAGTGCTCGTGTGGGACGAGAAGGATCGGCCTCTCGCGGGGAAAGGAAGGAGAGTTGAGGAGCAGAAGGAGAGAAGATGCTGCCAACAGGAGCATACGGAGCATGTGAAGCCTTGCTGCAAGGTTTAGATAAGAATTCGCATTGCTGTAAATAGCGTCGGGGTAGACTACTGGAGATTCGCAGCAAGAAGATCCCCTCATCAATACAGCCTCTCCCAATCGTCACCACATCCCGATCTCGTGATTCTCCTATCCTCCGGATTGCTGAACTTTAACCAGGTCAACGGTCGGTCATATCTTAGAATGCTCCGTAGCTTTGATTCCGCCTAGCCGTTGCCATCATCGGTCTACAAGACGTACGGCGAAGCGCCATCAGTACATGGTGGACATCCCACTCATACGCACTAAACGTTTTGAGAATACTTTCAGTATGCGTACAGCTAAGGAGTGGAATTCCCTGGCGGAGTCTGTTTCCTGATAGCTACAACCTTGGGGTCTTTAAGTCAAGAGTGAATAGGTTGCTTCTAGGCACGCGTGCTTTACCGTCGACCACATCATTGCTTACCATCAGGTGAGATAGTGGTGGTTTGAGACGAGAACGATCGTTCTCTCGCGGGGAATGCGAGAGGGTTAGAGGAAAAGTCCGGGCCATTTTTTTTTAATGCTATAAATGTGCTTTACTTCTTTATTATCAGCTCCTTATCGCCTAATATAGGGCATAATAAAGCAAAGCTACCCTACTAAGTTTTATGTGTAACGGAGCAGTCGTTCATGGAAGCCAAGGGGCCCTTGAGCTTGGGGGCCCCGGGGCACTGCCACGCCTTGCCCTATGGTAGCTACGCCACTGACTGTCGCGGTGGCTTTGATAAGTACGCGTAAGCGACAAGCATTACATGGGGCATAAGGCTTAGCTCGCATTGCGATATTATCCGCGCGGATTTAATTCGCGCGAATTTTTGTCCGCGTACTGAATCATACTAACTTACACTGGAGATGAAATGCCGCGCTATTATATTCCGCACTGCGGTGCGGTGGTTTCTGTGGCATAACACGGCTTTTTTGCGGTATTATTTCCGCGCGATTTTTCATACAATTCCATGTGGCGCAGAAAGTGCGGAAAAAAATCGCGCGATTAAAAACCGCAGTGCGTGTTAAGTCTAATTCGTTCTTTACGAGAAATTGCAGTGGTTTACCCCGGTTCCAGATCAAGAGAGAGATATTTTTTCTATGGGAGACTAATATTAAAGGTATTATTAAATAGCTCATTGTAAATGAAACTTTCGCTGCATGTATTTAAGGTGCATTTATGTGTGAACTTAGCTTAGTTAGTTCTTAGTTCCGTGTTATTTATTTTTAATTACTTTATTTGGACTCAAAAGTTACATTTTGTTCCAAAATTGTAAATAATATAATGTAAATATAGTTTTTGGGCCAAAAACACAATTATGTTACGATTCTCACATCGTTCTTAATTCTTTATTGTACACCAAAAAAACAACATTACATACATTTGATAATAATGTACATGTACAAAGGCGAGCTTAACTCAATGCTGAGTTTCTCTTACAGCAAACCCTAGAGTGACAGAGAAATTTTACAATTATATCGTTTTATCTATTTTGAACTTTGTTCCAAGTAGCACAAGGTTAATATTTACTTGTCAGTCCGTACCGTTCATTATACTCCATTTAAAATAACATTTACATTTTTTTGTGTCCGTTCCACCGATTTTGAGTTAGAACCAGTCCACACGGTGCGTTGCGTTGAGTCGACGCAACGCAAATATTTTGCCGCATTGCCGACCACACGGGCGCTGCTTTGCTACGACGCAGTCGCGTTTCCTTACGACCATTTAATTAACTTTGGATCGGCTTTACATTACGAGAACAAAATAAAAACATTACAAAGTGAAAAATAAATTCAATTTCGGAAGTCGGTGTTCCTGTTTTCGTTTCTTCGTTTTTTGACACCGACTTCCGAAATTGAATTTATTTTTCACTTTGTAGTGTTTTTATTTGGAAGTCGGTTGTATTTTTTTGTAAAAAGTTTATTTTTATTTTTAGTTGTGGTACATAATGGACCAGTTCTATAGGCTAGGTACCTATAATGTCCAAAGTGAAGCCAGAATTGATTATCCCAATAACATGAAACTTAGAGCCCTCTTTAGAGCGTACTAGTGTGATGTTATGTTATGTAATGGTAAAAACAATAAACAGACATGCGATGGCAGCTATCCCGAGTGATTTGCAGTCATTTATTGAAGAGTTCCGATGTATATCTCCAAAGTTCTTCATCAGATCTTGATGAAATTTAAATGGGACCACATGACAAGCACCAGCTTTCAAATAAAAAAATCCGTCCACCCAGTAAAAAGTTCTGAGGTAACAAACATAAAAAAAAATACAGTTGAATTGATAACCTCCTCTTTTTTGGAAAGTCGGTTAAAAAGGACTGTTACCAATACCAACTGTTTACAGCTAAAATTTCGCATGTCACCAACGCTATAGAACTCAAAATTGGTTGAACAGGCTTTAAAAAGGGACTGTTTTAAGGTCATTATATGCAAAATAATATAAAGCATATTTGTATTGAAACCATAACGAAATACATCATAATATATATAATATATGTATATAGGGTGAGTTTTCCAATTGGGCCTAATCCGAAACTGTAAGCGAACACTGAAAGGAGTCCTAAAGCCGATTTTGATGAAAACTAAAACTGCGTCATTGGATTTTTGAAACTTAATATTCTTCGCGGTCCAGTTGAATTAAATAAAAACCGGCCAAGTGCGAGTCGGTCTCGCGCACGAAGGGTTCCGTACTTGGTAAATTGCGGTTTACGATTTATGACGTATTAAAAAAAAACTACTTGCTAGATCTCGTTCAAACCAATTTTCGGTGGTAGTTAACATGGTAATGTACATCATATATTTTTTTTAGTTTTATCATTCTCTTATTTTAGAAGTTACAGGGGGGGGGGGACACATTTTACCACTTTGGAAGTGTCTCTCGCGCAAACTATTCAGTTTAGAAAAAAATTATATTAGAAACCTCAATATCATTTTTGAAGGCCTAATACCCCACACGTATGGGTTTGTTGGAAAAAAAAATAGTTTCAGTTTCAAGTATGGGGACCCCCAAAATTTATTGTTTTTTTTTTCTATTTTTGAGTGAAAATCTTAATGCGGTTCACAGAATACATCTACTTACCAAGTTTCAACAGCATAATTCTAGTTTCGGAACTAAGTGGCTGTGACATACGGACGGACAGACAGACAGACAGACATGACGAATCTATAAGGGTTCCGTTTTTTGCCATTGGCTACGGAACCCTAAAAAATACTGACGCTGTATTGTTTCACGATCCGATTGCACGGTAAAGATATCTAACAGTATTCTATCTTCATACAAACAGTCAGAACGCGAGTCATACCTACCCGCGTCGAGTTCAGCCAACACTCGATACACTACAGTCACAAACAGTCACGAACGGTGTGATGGTTTTGTAAGCAGTAAACGTGCGATTTGTGAATATTTTATTGAAATACGTACAAGTACTTACTTACTTAATATGTCAGAGAGCAATTATATACTATATTGTGCTGTTTAAGGTTGCTTGAATTCTTCTATAACGCACCCAGAGATATTATCAGGGCCGAGTTTCAATACTGTTAGACATCATTACCGTACCGATAGTGTCGCTAGTATGATTTCTGTTTGTAAAATAGGATAATAATTATTTAGATACTTAATGTATGGGGCAACTATTTAGGTTTGTTTTTGCACTTTTATTTAATGAAATAAATACTTGTTTTTTATTATAAATCCTTTGTTTTATTTGTAACCATCCCGTGGCTTCGCTCCTATGCTAGGGCATAGGATACTTAGTAGCTACCTGTCAAATTTTTTTTTTTAAATCGCATGAGTATTTTCGAAGAAAACCTCCTACATCCAAACTTTACCTGTAAAGTTAAGATGTTGCTTCCGACTTCGTCCGCATCAAATTCGTAAAACAAAAAAAACCATGTGTGTATTTTTTTTTACGCGGAACCCAAATAAAATTTAATCTACCCAGACATTTTTATTTCATGCTTTTTAAAAACTTCATAAATAATTTATATATTAGTAGATACGCTTCAATCGACAATCTGTCGAACACGTAATTAATATGATCACATTTCTGAATTTCGGACAAAGCTCAAGTGGCTTCCCATACGTCTTCGCCGGGATTCTCATATTTTATTTCTGCTTTACAGTATTCTATACAATCTTACAACCCCCTCTTATCTCAAAGAACGTTTCAAGTTCCTTCATGACACACATAATAGATATCTGAGGTCATCGGAAAACTTGAGACTATGCCGATGCATTTCACCAGCTTTTACGACAAATCTTTTACGGTTCAAGCGGTGCGGTTGTGGAATGCTTTGCCCGTGTCAATAAGGCGTGCTCAATCTCTGCCCATTTTTAAAACTGGTGAAGAATCGCTACCTCTCTCTTTAATAGTTGTATTTCTTGATTTCTTATTTTTGTTCCATACTTTATACTGTATATATTTGTCTATATACTTATATAGTATGTATATATATGTATTTATTGTCTATATAAATAGTACACGAAACTTGCCTACAGTACTGTCTTTCCTTTCATTTTTAAAATCCATCCAAAGGTTGTCTTGAAAAGATCGCTTTTAGCGATAAGGCCGCCCATTGTGTCACCCAGTGTAATGTTTTCTTCGTCTATACTTTCTGTAACTTATAGGGTGTACATAATAAAGAGTCTATTCTATTCTAATTATGACACGATATCATGCGAAGATACCCCGATTCAAGCAGTAAAACGCCTATAACTTTGACACGGCTGAACCGATTTAAATCAAACATAGCTAAGAAGACTCGATACAATCACTTACCACACAAAATTAAAAATCGGTTCATCCGTTTAGAAGCTATGATGCCAGTAATTTACAAACGTCAAATTTTTAACACCCCTCTTTTTCCGTCGAGGTTTAAAAACGTCTTGCGTCGACCCCAAGTAATTAGGTACAAGAGCAGAGAGATGTGTAGGAATATCGCAATAAAACGCCAAGAAAAACAGAAAATAATTTATTTGAGTATATATATCCTTACATTATTTTGTTGATTACACTTTGACGGTTATATATTATAATAAAAATCTAAGTAGCTGCGATAAACAAGCCTATAAATAAGACGACACATATTAAATACTAGCGCGTCAACACGGCTTCGTCCGGGATAGAGATTTAAATATTAATTTATTCAACTAGAACGACTAATGTGAAGTACACTGATTATACCATAGATATAAATCTAACTAGATGACGCGATTGTATGTACTTCGCGTGTCGAAACGGAGTAAAATTACGATCGATGATCGTAATTTGAGCTTTTCATTTAGCATTATCGACACCGGAAATCTAGAAAAATGCCTTTGTATGCCACACTGAGCTGTAAAGACTATAGAAAAGTTGGCAGAGGCATTGCAAATATTTTCTTTGTTTTTAAATTGTGTGTGTAAAAGTGGCACGCTTGGTTTTCATACAGATGGAGGGACTTGCGGTATCTAGTTAGATTTAAGTCTGTGGATATGGATGGTATGTACAGCACATCATGGATTAAACAATTATCACAAATAAAATGGCTCATTTTTGCCTAGGATAATCATAACGCATTTAAACACAATTTTCTTTACTTTTTTGATAATTATTGCAGTATTTCATACACCTGCTGAACTTAAGATTCATAAAAATAAATAAATATATAAAAGTATACCTTGTTCCCGTTTGTTCTATGCTAAACAACGGTTGGTTTTTTCCCTTGCCAAGGGAAAAAGGCGTGTTTTTATATATGTTTGTAAACAACGGTTACAGTTAAAAAAAAATTCAACACGATTACCAAATATCGAGAAAGTCCGTTAACGGCACGGTTACACCACAGAAAGATGGAGCCGGGTGGAATTGGCTCTTTTTATTAGGACAAAGACCCGCTTGGGTCTTGGCAGCATTGAAACTGACCAGATTGGCATCGCCCCATTCGGAGACAGCCTCCAAGGACAGGTACAAACGCTCAACCATGGCCTCCCGGAGATAACGTATCTGAGGCCCAGTAGCCCGTGCGCCGGACAAGTATCTCTCAGCAACAGTGCTGACGTCTGCAAAGTTTCCGGGTTTTAGCAGATCATTCATGTGCAGCAAGAACAATAGTTGACGAGAGCACCGACCCTATTTGTTTTGTTTCAGTTGGATATCAACGCTAGATTCCAGCGTTGATATCCAACTGACCGGACGAGCAGCCATCGATAACCACTCGGATGGATTGATCCCTTAGGAAGTCTGCAATCCAATCACACATATCACTAGGCAAACCGAAGGAAGGAAGCTTACCAATAAGGCTTTCGTTCGAGACCTTATCGAAAGCCTTCGAGATGATGATTTCGAGGAAGACTGCTAACGCTTCTCCGTGTCTCTCGATGGCCTCACTCCAGATGTTGTGAGAACCGCGTCGTCGCGGTTAAACTCAATCTGCTGACTTGTACCGCCATACCCGCCGGGTGCCTCTTGGACTGGGATCGGGCGGGGAGTACACGGACACTGACTTCACCAGACAGTGGTAGGAACTACCCAAAGGCGAAGATATCGACATTGAGTATCGGTCTGGATTTGTTGTCAACAGAAGGTCCAAGCAATTGGCTGTGTGCGAATCAACATCTGGCACCCTCGTTGCCCCCTGCACCAGCTGGGTGAGATTTAATGCTTATTTTTTTTTTTTTTTTTTAAACGTTGCCCTACACTAGGAATTTCTAGCGCTATGCTAGCGCAAGCTTGCGCATCTCTCGTCCAGCATGATTAGTGCACTGCTAGGGGAAGAGCCACTCCTGGTGGTGGGCATTAAAGTACCCAGTAACACTAATTGGGCGGAAGGGTACCGCTGCTGTGCCGCATCAGCCGCCTCACTGAGGTACTCTGTGAGCCTGGTTGTCTTCTGATCTCCACTGTGCGAACTAAGATTATCTTTACTACCAGAGCCCACAGTACTGAAAAGCACAGAGTTAGTAAGTATTATGTCATACTTAATACTTACTCCGTGTTAGCTAATAACTCAGAGTTAGATAACCCAGGACGGTGTAAGCGGGCCTAAGACATGATTTTATTTAGCCATCTAGAACAGAGATTCCCAAACTTTTATGTCCCATGGACCACTTGGCGATATATTTAGTTTTTGGTTGACCCCCCCTGTTCTTTTCGGTTTTTTATTTCTAATATTTTAAATGTTTTTGCAGTATTAGTATCGGATATAATAAAAAAAAAATTGATTTGATTTTGACTTCATAACTGGTGTCAAAACTTACAAATGTTTTTTTCTTCAAAAGCACTTAATTGCCTTTGGTTAGACACCTGGAATGGCCTTTCTATTCGCCCTAAGGACGATCCAGCCATGCCCAAATAACAGTTATAAAAAACATTGGGTAAATTTAATTTTCTTTCTTACTTTCTAAAGCACCTAATAAAATAATGTACAGAATTTACCACAAAAGTATTACATTCACCTATAATATCGATATCGGTAAACTTAAATTAAAATTGGCGAAAACCTGCCTGAACGGGCTCCGGTCGCGTAGACCCCCATTTAGTTCCCATGCACCTCCATTTTTTTTTAGACCAATTTGGCGCGACATTCATAATATTCAAAATGTCTTAACACGATATTAAGAAGAAAACACTATTTTGATATTTTCAAATCTTATCATATAGTAGTTCACAGCGGATCTTTGTGTCTCTGAAGTTGGCTCTTTAATCATTGCACAAGAAATAGTTTGTCATCGAGTATACTGCATACAGTAAGCGAGATAGGACGATGCGACAAACGTAAGCGAGTGAAAGAGACAGTTAAACAATGCTATCTTCACTTTCAACATTGACACAAAAATAGGCACTGCTCAGGGTCTTACAGCCAATTCAGAGACACAGAGATCCGTTGTGAGTATACTAGGCCAATCTTGATTGATTCAATCTTAATTTTTTAACCAGCTGGTTAGAAGCTCAAGAAATTAAGGTTCTGAGAAATCCCTGAGTTGCCCTCAGAGTTCCTATACAACTGTCACATGCAATCATTGCTGCAATCGTCAATGCACGTCTGTGTCTCCGCGGAACTGAAACTCAGCATGACATCTGATCTTACGGAGTGTCTCGGATCCCCAGTTTGAGTCTCCGCCGAATTGAAGCTAAGCATAACATCGGATCTAACCGAGTGCCTTGGATCCGCAGTTTGCGTCTCCGCACTAGTGTGGTTAATACTCGCCGGACTAGACGACAAACTGTCAAACAGACGAAAATTCGGCCTAGGGGAATCGATATGACATACACAAGTCTGTGTCTCTTTGATGCTCAAATCTGGGGACTGCGTCTCCGAATTTTTCGACTGAGTCTCCTTATTTGAGCGAGATAAACCAAATTCAAAGGGAAAGGTCTGCGTTTGTATGTCTGATAGCGACACGGGATCCGAAAAAAAGATCTCATCGACACTATTCTGCGATTTTAAAGACAATAAGTCTTCGAATACTACTTGAGTGGATATTTCGTCGGTTTTGGTCGACTGCCAGGATGGGAGAGAGACATCGTTGCGAATATCTTCAGGTATTTGTGTAGCGAATGATTTTTTAGGACTATCACACACGTCGATAACTTGAGGTTTACTACTGCTAGATGTGTCATTGTTTTCAGTTTCGTTAAAAATCCATGTTTCAGTCACAGTGCCAGCTTCGGCTTGTTCCGAGATTACAGTTTCTGCTACAAGTTTCGTTTCAGTGTTAATTTTCTTCTTTTTAGCTTCATTTAAGCTCTCAATCTTCCTCTGTTCCGCTTTTTCGTTCTTGTACATTTGGTGCACGTTTGGATGTTTTCTTTTCAAGTGTACCATTAATTTTTCGTTAGTATTGTACTTGGTGTCGCACATTTCACACATATAAATAAAATTACAGCATTTTAAATGTCTTTGCAATTCGGTTTCTGTTGCAAAGCACTGTGAACAGTCGTTACAGAAGTAAGTTTTTACTTTATGCACTTTATTTGTGTGTTGATTCAGGAATTTTCTACCGGAGAACCATTTATTCTTATCTGAAGTAGCGTGGTAAGCGCATTTAGATTCCGCGCAATAATATTGTAAGGCAACTTCGAAATTTTCAGAGACACTGTGAGTTTTTTTTAAATGGTTCTGTAAGTCACTTTTTTTGTAGAAATTATCTTTGCAGTGGTAAGGGCACGGGAGGCCTATTCGGGATTCAGTTTTGGGAGCTGTGATCATTATGGTCAGTTTTTGATCCTCAAGTACGCTGGTCACTTGGTTCCTCCGAAATTTCGTCGCTTTTTTCTTTGCCTGTGAATGAGAAATTATTTGGGATGTAACTTTTATTTACATCAAGATGATTCGGCGAACTTCGTACCACCTCAGAAAAATATATGGAAAAAATGGAGTATAACACTACTTTGTTTTAAAATGTAGATATAGGATATTTTCAGATAAATCGTCAACGTCATCTACCAGCATTGTCCACCTGTGTGAACCAGCATACAAAGCCAAGTTCATTTTTGTCCGCGTTTACCAATTTTTTGCGTTATGGACACCGACTTCCAAAAAGAAAGTTATTTTTCACTTTATAGTTTTCTTATTTGGAAGTCGGTAGTATTTTTTTGAAGCAGAAGGGAGGTCACGACCCTCAATACTGAGGAATACGACGCAAGGAGGAGTATTTTTTTGTAAAAAAGTTTTTTTATTTTTCTGTTTTTAGTTGTACCTACCTAATAGGCAAGTTGTTTAGTAAGTTACCTATAATGTCAGAATAGATTACCCGAATATCACGAAACTTAAAAATAACCGGTGAAATGAGAGTGTACTAAGGAGAACTGTACACACCTACGTACCCCTTTAGAGAGTACTGGCGTGATGTTATGTTATGAAATGGTATAAACAATAAACAGACATGCGATTGCAGCAATCCCGAGAGATTTGCCGTTATTTATTGAAGAGTTCTGTTGTATATCTCTGAAGTTATTTATCAGATCTTCACCTAATTAAAATGTGACCAATTTCGAAACACTCGTTCGAACAAATTTTTTTTTTTATAAATCGGACCACAATTGACGGAGACATCGGTGACCAGAAAAAAAAAACTGAAGGTCGAACATAGAACCTCCTCCTTTTTGAAAAGTCGGTTAAAAAGAATAGACTACCCAATAGCACTCGATGGGACCGCTCTAGACACGTTTTGCTTACCCTAACTGTGAGTGAGGTCTTGAGTATCTTGTCGGAGAGCTGACACCTGTCCCGGAACTCCTTGCAGCCGATCATGGCGGCTTCACACGACGCGCAGAGCAGTTCTGATACACCCGGCCTTCTGGTGGTCTGGAATTATGACACTAATATAAGTCCTAGGCGACCGAGCTCTGCTCAAGTAAAAATAGGGAAAACGACGTTTTCTAAAAATGAAACCTAGCTAGATCAATTTATCGCCCCCGAAACCCTCTGCATACTAAATTTCATGAAAATCGTTGGAGCCGTTTCCTAGATTCAGATTATATATATACAAGAATTGCTCGTTTAAAGGTATTAGATAGATATATAAAGGGAAATGACGTGTGTTTGTTACTCCTCCACGCCAGAACGGCTGAACGGATCTAGATGAAATTTGGCACAGGGATAGATTATAGTCTGGAATAGCACATAGGATACTTTTTTATCATCCTAATATTATAAAGGCGAAAATTTGTGAGTGTCTTTGTTACTTCTCCACGCCAGAACGGCTGAACGGATCTTGATGTTTTTTTTTATCCCGGGTATATGCATTCACGCGGGCGAAGCCGCTGGCAGAAGCTAGTATCACATAAATTGATTAAGATATTGCCATCTACTGGGTTAAAAATCTAGGTTCCAGGTTGCTACTGAGAAATTCCATATTGAAAAACCCAATAACTCTTGAACCTAGGACCTCATGGTCACCAGTAGCGATTGCAAACACTAGACCTGGGATGGCGAACCTTTATTAGAAAACGTGCCATTCAAAATATATATTTTTTCAATGTGACAATGAAGTGCCACCAAACAAATTTGAATTTGTATTAATTGACAAAAAATAAAACTCTAAATGCTATGAATTAATCAATTCTTTATTTGCACACAGAAATTCTTACAGCAATCCTAATATTTATTGACAGTTTTATGTTGTATTTTATCCGGTTATACTGGAAGCCGACTTAGCCGACCCCAATGAAGTTGGGAAAATAATAGGCAGGCAGATTGATGTTGTATTTAAATAAAAGTAGGAGTTGGTGTCATTTCTGCTGTTGCAAATTACCTAGAATCTAAATTTCTCATTTTAGCGTGCCCAAAATATTTTGTCGTGTCCACCACAGGCACGCGTGCCATAGGATCGCTATCCCTGCACTAGACCAACGAGGCGGTCGGTAGTTGTAGTTCCTAGCTAGTGGTATGTGGATAACAGAGGCTCTGCAAAAAAACCGGCCAAGTGCGAGTCGGACTGGCGCACGAAGGGTTCCGTACCTTTATGACTAAAAAATCCGCAAAAAAAAAACACGTTTGTTGTATGGGAAAATAACTAAAAATTAACTTAAATATTTATTCTAAACTGTTTTTAGTAATTGTTATAGCGGCAACAGAAACACATCATGTCATGAAAATGTCTAGCTAACACTCTTCATGAGATACAGCCTGGTGACAGACAGAGACTCAGACGGATCGAATCTTAGTAATAGGGTCCCGATTTCACCCTTTGGGTACGGAACCCTAAAAATGGTCTGCAAAAGGTTACACATTTTAAACTCCTTACTTCTAGGCAAGCGCGCTTCACCGTCGACCACATCACCGCTTACCATCAGGCGAGATAGTGGTCAAACGCGAGCCTTTATATAATATAAAAAACCTCGTTAGTTTTGATCTTAAAGAATAGGTATAGATATTTTATAATATTTAAAATATTTTCTTCTGGACTTCTGGTCCCTGCTAATGACAAAAAAATCAAAGTGGACCCCAGTCAAAAAAGTTTGGGAATCACTGCAAATAAGGAAAATTGAGTAATAAAAAGAGAAATCATCATCTGCCTAGCCTTTTCCCAATTGTTGTTGGGGTCGGCTTCCAGTCTTACCGGATTCAGCTGAGTACCAGTGTTTTACATTAAGCGACTGCCTATCTGACCTCCACAACCCAGTAACTGGGTAATACGATACCCTTTGGCAAGACTGGTGTCAGATCTCAAGCTTCTGACTACCCGTAACGACTGTCAAAGACCTTCAAATGACAGCCGGGATCAACGGCTTAACGTGCTCTCCGAGGCACGGAGGAAACTCGGTATGTTGAAATGGTCACCCATCCACGGACCGACCTCGGCAAGCGTTGCTTAACCTTGAAGATCGACCCGTGCGGCTGTTATTATTTAGCCACGAGCTCCTCTTTAGCCACGAGCTCCTCTCTCAATAAAAAGAGAAATGAAACAACGTAAAATTAACATTTTGTCATATATATTTTACCTAGCTTCAGCCAGCGACTTGCCCGCGTGAATGTAGAATTTCATCCCCAGGGGACATATTCGCGTGAAAAAGTATCAAACATGCAAACACACTCACAAACTTTCGCCTTTATAATATTAAGTACCCGATATAGTGTATCAAATATAGGATGTCTCATATTGTTTTTAACCCCCGCTAGAAAAAGAGGGGTGTTATAAGTTTTTAACCCCCACCAGAAAAAGAGGGGTGTTATAAGTTTCACGTGTGTTGCTGTGTATCTGTGTGTCTGTCTGTGGCATCATAGCGCCTAAACGGATGAATCGATTTTGATTTAGTTTTGTTTTTGTTTGAAAGGTGATTTTGTCGAGAGTGTTCTTAGCTATATTTGAATAAAATCGGTTCAGCCGTTCAAAAGTTATAGGTGTTTTACTGTTTATCGGGTGTTTTCGCAAGATAAATGTGTCGGGGGTTTTTTAAATTTTGAAATTTTACTTGTTCATCTTTGATACTACCTTAAAAAAAACCACAAGAATAAGTATTTAAAGAGAAATTCGTTTTATTTACTGTTGAGTTAAATAGCAGTTTTTGAATTTTATTCATGAAAAGCAATAGTAAGTAAATGCGCACCTTCCAGTACTGACACTCGTCTAGCCTGGAACTAAAATTTTCAATCACTCACTGGAGATGCAAGTACAGTAGGGTTGCCAGATCGGAAAACCAAAATATCTGGCTAAAATTTGAAAATATTGTGTTCTGAGGTTGCTGTCGGGCGAAATAAATATCACTATCACTACATATCTATACTAATATTATAAAGCTGAAGAGTTTGTTTGTTTGTTTGAACATACACATACAATATGTTTGTGTTAGATAGTCCATTTATAGAGGAAGGAATAGGATAGGAGAGATAAACCCCTTTTCCGCACTTAGAAGAGTTTATCTTATTTGGTCCGTTATGCGTGCAGGCCTCTTCTCAGTGACAGGGAATGGGCCGTAATCCACCACGCGGGCCCAGTGCGGGTTGGTGGATGTTAAATGTCTTCGATTTTTTTTGGTTCTAAGACATGCCGGTTTTCTCACGATGTTTTCCTTCACCGATTTGAGAGCAGTGGTGATGAAAATAATTTACACAAAGTAAAGCGCCTGCCTGGGTTCCAACCCACGTCCTACAACTTGGGCCACCACTGCTCTTTTGGAGGTCCTGAATAAATAAAATTAATAAAATATAACTACTGAACAGATTTTTAATGCGGTTTCACCAATGAAAGAGTGAGAATTGAGAAAGGTTTTTGTGTATAATTTGTTGTTACGGGCGAGGCTGGGGTGGGTCGCTAGTTAAAAGTAAAATGTTTATTTTTTTAAATATTAGGTTAAAAAAGACTTATTATTGATAACACATAACTAATTTAGGTACACTTATTTTTTTTAAAAGATAAAAAGTCGCTTATGTGCTATTCCAGACTTGAATCTATCTCTGTGCCAAATTTCATCCAGATCCATTCAGCCGTTCTGGCATGATTGAGAAACAAACATACATATATACTAACATTTCATCATATCAGCCGAAAGACGTTCACTGCTGGACATAGGCCACCCCCAAGCGTCGCCACATTGATCGGTCCCATGCGTCTCGCAACCAGCGGATCCTCACAATCTTCACCAGGTCATCGGTCCACCAGGGCCTGCAGTCTCGACATAGCTAACGATTGTTACGTTAAATAACATTCGTTAACTCTTACCACAAAATAGTAAGTATACAGAAGGGCCACTCCCGCCGTTTGGAAAATTGACAGCTAAACTTGACAGATTCACTAGGGTTGCTACTATATTGAATCCGAATTAAAAAAAAAGGGTAGGTTGCCCAAGTTACAAACATAAATACATAAATTCGTCTAAACATACATCATATCATGCTTACATCCCTTAGAGGGTAGACAGGGCATCAAATATCCATTTAATATCACGAACACTACAACCCTAGTGAATCTGTCAAGTTTAGCTGTCAATTTTCCAAACGGCGGGAGTGGCCCTTCTGTATACTTACTATTTTGTGGTAAGAGTTAGCGAATGTTAGCTAGCGTAACGATCGTTAGCTATGTCGAGACTGCAGGCCCTGGTGGGAGGCCTTCCAACGCAACAAAAGACAAAAGATATTTATTTCAACTGGGCCACCAAGCGGCACTTTTGAATGTCACAATTTAAATTTAAATGGAATAAAAGTTGATTCTACCGTGCATTCGGAAAGTAGCTTGTTATGGAGAAGAATGCACAAGAAACTCCATACTTACTCTTTTTAAAAAAAAAATGATTCTACCGTGCATTCGGAAAGTAGCTTGTTATGGTGAAGAATGCACAAGAAACTCCATACTTACTCTTTTAAAAAAAAAAAAGATTTTTACAATATTTAGTTACATGAGTACATACATTAATAAATTCACATATGTGAGGACAATGCACCCAGAATAGCACTACACACTATACTATGTAAAGGTATAAAGTATTAAAAGTACTCACACATGTACTGTGCAGTTATATAATAGGTACTAGAAAAACATCAACATCCGAAGCAGTTAAGTTATGACCAATCCCAACTGACGGCGCCCGTTCACGAACATGACGCATGAATCGGCACCACCCAGCTCAACCATCATGAAGGGAACCGAATGATCCAACACACGCGCCACCATCAGAGAGACATTTGAGAGAGCATGACACACTCAACTGCCAGGGCACACACAAGTCAACGAACGACACATAGGTATAGCAAATGGTAGATTTACAGTTGGGTACATAGTACCCACACACGTGCTGTGCAGCTATACAATACTAAAAGAAATCGAGTCTATACAACACAAACATATCATTTGTTTTTGCGCCCTAGTGGTTGTGGAGCAGGACTAGCATTGAGCCAAGCATTTTTATCAGTGATATAATCCCCCAACTTATAATATGCTTGCCTGCATAGTGTGCGTTTTATAAAAAAAATAAATTTCGTCTCATTCAGTTCTAGAATATGGGGAGGAATTTTATTGTAACATTTTGTACAGTACCCCATGAAAGATGAGGCCACTTTTGCCAGTCTGAAACCTGGTTGAACTAATTGGTCCCTATTTCTATTAATGTAATTATGTCTGTCTCCGTTTTTACTAAAAAGATGTAAATTCTTTCTCACGTACATGATGTTTTCATAAATATATTGACAAGGAACCGTCATGATGTTAATGCCCTTAAACAGTTCCCTTAGAGAATCGCGCCGGCGAAGATTGTAAATCGCTCTGATGGCTCGTTTTTGCAGAATAAAAATAGACTTAATGTCTGCAGCCCTTCCCCATAGTAAGATACCGTAAGACATTATACTATGAAAATAACTAAAATCAAAGTCAAAGTCAAAGTCAAAGTATTTTATTTGTTTAACATAGGTAATATGGTACATGGTATAAAATTTGTGTTGTATCACTATGTTTTGCCTTGCAAGGCGTACAAAGTAGGTGTAAAAATGAAAATAAAACGACAAACCAAACAAACAAGATAGAATAACAAGTGGATCGGACATTTTTTATTTTATGGTTCTATCATCTAAAAACTCATTGATAGAGTAGTAAGCCTTTTCAATCAATAATTTCTTTAATTGCGATTTAAAATGGTTTATATTGGTCATGCTTTTTAAAGTTTTTGGTAGTTTATTATAAATCTTTGGACCCATGCCAAGACAACTCTTCGAGAAAAGTGCAGTACTGTGTTTTTTTGACTTTAGTATGCTTTGGTGACGTCTAGTATTAAGTTTCTCAAATTTAGACAGATTCTCCTTAATAAATATTGATGTTTCATAAATATAGAGGGATGGAAGCGTAAGTATTTTCAAACTAACGAAAAATGGTTTGCAACTTTCGGTGGTTTTTAACAAACATATCGCTCGAAGACATTGTTTTTGGGCTTTAAATGCCATTTCTCTGTTGGTAGAGTTGCCCCAAAATATTATGCCGTAACGAAGAGTTGAGGAGACATATGCATGATATGCAGTAAGGACAGTATTACGATTTACAACCTTATTCAAATTGTGTAAGGCATAGCAAAATTGATGAATTTTTTTTATCATAGTCTCCATGTGTGTTTTCCATGTCATGCTTTCGTCTAGCCAAATACCTAGAAATTTGGTTCGTTCCGTTTTAATAATCTTATTTTGGTCATAATTAATGTCAAGAATTTTAGAACTAGTTCTTTGTTTAAATGTCATTATTTGAGTTTTATTAAGATTAATCTGTAAGTTGTTATTATTTAGCCATTGAATTATTAGACTTAAGCTACTGTTTATGTCGTTTTCATGTGAATCAATATTTTCACCAGAAAATACTATAGTACAGTCATCAGCAAATAGGGTCATAGGATGTGGTATGGTTTTCGGAAGGTCATTTATATAGCATAAAAATAATAAAGGGCCAAGCACACTTCCCTGAGGCACACCATAGTAAATGTGTCTCTCTCTCGATTGGTAATTAATTTCAGTTTTAGTTTGAACATCGACTGCTGAAATACAAGTTACCTGTTTTCTGCCAGTAAGGTACGACTTTATTAAGTCTAAAACTTTGCCCCTAATGCCATACTTATATAGCTTATTTAAAAGGATTTCATAGTCAACAACATCGAAAGCCTTAGTCATATCCATAAATAAGGCTGTTACAGGTATTTTTTGGTCCATATTTGTAACTATTTCGTTGATCAATTCATAAATGGCCATGTTTATGTTTTTACACTTTCTAAAACCATACTGCTCCTTAGCTAAAATGCCATTTTTTTCAAGGAACATGTATATACTGTTATAAATAACCTTTTCAATTATTTTGGAAAATATCGAAAGAAGAGCAATGGGTCTGTAGTTTTGTATATTTTGAGGATCATCCTTTTTAAGTAGTGGTTTTATTACGGACAGTTTTAAGTCTTCGGGAAAAACACCATGTTCTATACATAGGTTTGTAATAAAGCTAAAAATAGACTAGCCTAGCGGTATCCACATCAGTAAATTGACGAATCTTTCTGGCAGCACAAGCTGCCGAACTCAGCCGCCCCGCAAGTGATACTAAATGAGGACCCCATTGTAACCTTGAGTCTAGCGTGATCCCCAGGAAAACCGTTTTATCGACGAATTCGAGCTTCTCCTTGTTTAATATAATGTCACAATCAGTACTTTTGACATTTGGCAAGGAAAATTTTACGCATTTGGTTTTTTTACCATTTAATACTAAATTATTGGCAGTGAACCAATCCTGAACCTGCCGTAGCGCGATATTTACGTCGTCAACCTGACAAGTACGTCTATTTATTTTAAAAACCAAAGATGTGTCATCAGCAAATAACACCATATTTAGTTTGCCTTCGAATAAATGGGGTAAATCGTTTATGTATATTAAAAATAAGAAAGGACCTAAAATTGAGCCCTGGGGTACCCCCATTTTCACATTTAACCCCGACGAATTCACACCGTTTATTTGAACTAATTGTTGTCTTTGAATCTTATTTGAATCACTCAAATAAGATTTAATCAAACTTAACGCAGATTGACCTAGCCCGTAATGCTCAAGTTTCAGAAGTAATGTTTCATGATTAACGCAATCAAACGCCTTCGACAGGTCGCAGAAGATACCTATGGCATCCTGCGACTCTTCCCACGCATTAAATATGTGTTTTAATAGGGTGACACCAGCGTCAGTTGTACAACGTCCTTTGGTGAAACCATACTGTTTATCATGTAAGATGTTATTCGTATTAAAATGAATGAGCATTTGATTTAGCATTATCTTCTCAAATACCTTGCTGAAAACCGGCAATACGGATACTGGTCTATAATTATTTGTGTCTTTACTGTCCCCGGATTTAAAAAGTGGTAAAACCTTACTATATTTCATTAGATCCGAAAAGACTCCTTGATCACACGGTAGAATCAACTTGTATTCCATTTAAATTTAAAATGTGACATTCAAAAGTGCCGCTTGGTGGCCCAGTTGAAATAAATATCTTTTGTCTTTGTCTTTGATCCACACACAAATTGAAAATCAAAGCTAAGTACGGCGCTATAGTCTGAATAATGGAGGTACAAGCTTTGATGGACATTCCCCATAGATCTACGTCATTCCAACGTCTTCCGGTTCGCGGTCGCCACTCCAGAACCTTTCTGCCCCATCGGCCATCCGTTCTGCGAGCAATGTGCCCTGCCCACTGCCACTTAAGTTTGGCAATTCTTCGGGCTATGTCATGTACATTTTTGATTCGATCACGCAAGGAAACGCCGAGCATAGCCCTCTCCATTGCCCTTTGAGTGACTGTAAGCTTCATGATGAGGACCATTGTAAGCGACCACGACTCAGAGCCATATGTCATCACTGGCAACACACACTGGTCATAGACTTTTGTCTTGAAACACTGTGGTAAGTTGGACGAGAAGACACCGCGCAACTTCCCGAACGTTGCCCAGACGAGTCGGATTCGACGGTTGACCTCTTTCTCGAAGTTGGCATTACCCAACTGGATCGTTTGTCACAGGTAGACATAGTCGTCTACAACTTAGAGTGTAGTCTCCAACCTTGATAGGAGTGGGTGTAACATGGGCATTCAACATCACTTTGGTTTTGTCCATGTTTATTTTCAGACCCACTCTTTCGGAAGCTCTACTGAGGTCATCGAGCATTATATTGAGGCTCTCCTTGGTCTCAGCCATGACCACTATGTCGTCGGCAAACCGAAGGTGAGTGATGTACTCGCCATTAACGTTGATGCCTAGTCCCCTCCAGGCCAGAACCTTGAATACATCCTCCAGCGCAGCAGTGAACAGTTGCGGAGAAATGACGTCTCCCTGTCTCACGCCACGCTGGAGAAGGATTGGTTTCGAGGTCTGATCCTGAAGACGGTCTGACATGGTGGCGTTTCTGTACAAACGTTTTTACTCCTCAATGTACCGATAGTCGATCTGGCACCGTTGGAGAGACTGCAGTACAGCCTGTACAGCCCAAGTCTCGATCGAATCGAAGGCTTTCTCGTAGTCAACAAACGCTAAACTCTTCGGTCTTCTGTATAAGCTGCCGCAGCGTATGTATGTGGTCTACGGTGCTGAAGCCTTTTCGGAATCCGGCTTGTCGCGAGGCCGGAAATCGTCAAACCAAACGTCAAACGAGACGATTCGTGATGATTCTTGAAAACAACTTGTAGACATGGCTAAGAAGTGAGATGGGCCTATATTTCTTCAGCCGGGCATTGTCATCCTTTTTGAAGAAGAGTACCACAACACCCCTGCGCCTTGCCTGTGGCGTTTTGCCCTCGAGTATGACGGAATCAAACAGCTTCTGGAGGGCCTTAAGGACCGGTTTCCCACCCGCCTTCAGAAGTTTAGCCGTGATTCCGTCGTCACCCGGCGCCTTGTTGTTTTTAAGCTGTTTCAGAGCCATCCTAATCTCGTACAGGCTGACGTCCGGGATATCTTCGGTATAGTGTCGGGTCAATCTAGCTCTTGGGTCATTTGCTAAATTCGCAACGGGTTTACTGGTTGACGTGTACAACTGCCCATAGAATCTCTCGATCTCCATCAGAAGCTCCGGTTTGGCGAATACAATCCTGCCATCATCGGTCTTCAGTTTCGTGAGCTGGCTCTGCCCGATAGACAGATCTCTTGCACAGACCTTGGAGCCCTTATTCCGCTCGATAGCATCTTTCGATATTAAAGCGGCGGAGGTCGCTTTTCAAGGTCTTTGAGATCCGTCTATTTAGCTGCCGGTATTTCACGGCATCGTCTGAAGTTTGCAGGATCATCACGCCTCTCTTTCATTAGCTTGAGAGTAGGATCAGAGAGCTTTTTGTTTTTATCTGTACGGCGGGTCTTGAAAAACTTAGATCCGACCTTATGGACAGCTTCCACGAACCTATCGCTGTATTCGTCCTGAGCGTTCGAGCTGAGAGGTTTCGGGGTTTTGCATCTGTGCTAGACGGAGCGTGGACTTCATCAGTCGAGACCTTTCAAGCTTGATATGAATGTTCAATGTGCCTCTTACCCTGCGGTGATCGCTCTCGGTTTTCACCGAATTGATCACAGAAACATCATTGAACATTTGCTTCTTGGTTGAATTGTTGAAGTCGATCTCGTTTTTAGTTGCACCATCGGCTCATACATGGTCTCTACGTCGTCGGGGTGTTCCGAGGTTGGGGCGTAAACCTGTATGACCTTCAGCGAATATCTTGAGGATATTCTGAGTATAAGGTACGCCACCCTGGTCGACACACTCTCGATCTTCACCACGTTGTTCACAAGGGACTTGTGGACGATAAACCCGACACCACCCTGGGACCGCCGGTCACCCTCTCTGAAATAGAGCAGGTTACCGGATTTGAGGATTATCGTGTCCTCCCCCTCTCTTCGGACTTCAGATTACCCTATAATACTCCATCGTAACCTGCTCAATTCTTCCTCGACTTCGGCTATCTTCTCGTTGGTCCGGATTGTTCGCGTGTTATACGTTGCCAGGTCCAGTCGTCGGTGTTTATTGGGGTAGCCGGGTCCACTCCGGGGATTCTTAGCACTCCTTGCCACGCCATCGACTCGACCGCTACCGTAGTCGAGGGTAGACGGGCTGCCGGCACTCGGGACCGATTTTTAAATGTGCTCTTCATGGTTTGGGGGGATTTGCCGTTATCGCCACGCTTGGCAGGCGGGTTGGCGATCGCAGTTTTTTCTTAAAGTGCACAGAGAACGCTGCTGCCCATTCTCTGGTGTTTCCCTTAGTCGCCTCTTACGACACCCACGGGAAGATATGGGATGGTGAAATTCTTTACGTCCATCACCATACGGTACGATTTAGCAGCGATTTAGTAAGATTTAGCAGACATATTATTTTTTTCTCAATTAGCATTGCCTACAGGAATTGATAACACACATCATCATCATCTGAAGATTTTGAGATCCCTTAAAATTTTGGACAAATCCAGAGGAATCACGACCATCTGGCAACCCTAGCTAGCAAGGCAATCAGGCCGTTGCCCTGCAGTGGGACATTTATTTATTTATTATATACTTTATTGTACACCACTAAAACATACAGGACAAACATTTACAAAAACAAGTGTACAATGGGCGGTCTTATCGCACAGGGCAATCTCTTACAGACAACCTTTGGATGGACTGAACAAGAGGAGATGAATATAGGGCTGTCAGTGTACCAAATATCATAAATAAATAATATTACTTACACATAATAAAATAAAATACATATATACAATACTACATAATAGACTAATAAATATCAAATTTATAACAGAGAAAGGAGAAAATACAAATTATAGTGAAAGGTAATGCTCCTTTACCATTTTCTTAAATGTTGGCAGTGTTGACATTAACAACATCATTAACAGTATTGTATTTACTATATAAATAGAAATAACCTTAGAATAATCATAGGTACAATCTTAACAAATATCTTTTTAACATAGGTGCCACATACAGCCCACTTTGCAGCCATTGTTTTAATGCCAAAGAATCAGCCGCCCACATCATCGTGGACTGCAAGGCTGTGGTTTCCCAACGTGAAGATATTCTTGGAAGAGTGAGGTTGCTCCTCGAAGCCTGTGAAGCCCCCAGGAAGTTTCTGTACTTTTGGCAGGAGCTAGGCTGGCCTACTTTAGCCAGAACCCCCACGCACAACGGACTAAATGGGAGTCTAAGTGCGGAAAAGGTAGTCCCTCTTCATTCATTCATGGTATTGTAACTTTTCTACCATAAAAACTACAATTTTGTAGCAATCTGGCTAGATGAACCTTACAAAACTAAAAAAAATTGTTTCATGCTGGAAACATGTGGCTGTGAATAGCTATGCTGGTCTTATACACTCATGCCAGTTATGAACACTATGCTCCTGGCCTTTCTGGAGAACATCCATCACCAATACGATCTGTGTGTCTTTCTAGAGCACAAGCGGGCGCTGCCTAGTATTTTATAAAAAAAAAAAATAACCAAGTCACCAAGAACTAATTTAAAGATAAAATTTTTTACTTTTAAAACAACATTCAGAAAAGGTCTCCTATATTCGTCCTTCCAAATATGACCAAACTATCTACGCATACTCTCGTCAAGATTCATACAGTGTTTGGAATAAAAGGGAAATACAGAGAAAGAAAATGTAAAAAATAAACACACCTCAATAGCGGTAACTCTGAAGTAATCATCGTGTAATCCCCATTCATACATGTTCTTCATTTCGCCGGACTCAGCCAAGCAACCGCGACACACGACCGATAGACGGGTGATTGGAGTTACTAGTTTAGTATACGGAGTTTCAGACATTTTGATCTTTTAGTTTTCACACAGTATTTTGATTTAATGTAAACAATATTTTACGCCTTCGACTGATGTTTGCTCTTTGACATTTGATATGATTATTGATAAGATTGCGTTCCATTTTAAGTAAAAGTTATCATAGAATAAAGTTAAAGTTCTTTTATAAAGTGTGCGTCGGCGTCGTAGCTTTTTACAGAAATTAATGGAAAGATTTCCGGTTTCGTTTTTAAATAAATTAAATACAATATACACATCTAAATGTCTTGAATAAAATAAAACAACAAAAATTAAGTTGATAAGTGAGTTATACTTGGAATGGAACGCGTTGTAACGTTTAGAAAAAGTTGCGTTCAGATTAAAGAAGTAAATTATTAAAAAAATAATGCAAATAAATGACAACAGCTTCACAGTTTGTTGTGATTTTATTGATTTATGAGTTTGTATATCTTCTTCGCTTTGAAAAAAACATTGACTGACTTAGTGCCGTAAAATATTGTCATAAATATTTTGAACGAAGAACTAACTCGTCATTTTGACAACTCTTTTGGCTCAGCTAAATTTACAAGAGTATGATTGTCTAGTAGAAAGGTAATATTATCCATATTTTCATTTATTTCAGCTATAATAATAGAAGCGAATTCATAAAAAAACGCCGGTTAATATTTTACAACGAAGTTGGGCGTAGATCGTCCACGTTGGAGCGAGCAGACTTCACAGCGGTCGCCATTACCGCCACGAATACTGGCTGGTGATCTTGTGTGTGGATTAGTGATATTGGAGGTTATAGTGCTTATTTTATACTTATTTGTGCATCATTTTTGTCAAAAACAATTATTAAAGACGTTAAACGCGTATCCGTGGTTGAAGGCACTAAAAGTGCGTTAAATGAGTGAGTATTTTATATTTTTATTACGTAGCAATTCAATCGCACACGTGCAGATACTTGCAATATTTTCCGATTTAAATTGCATTTACACGGTATCGACGTTAGATATGTAATCGTATTTGTTCTCGAATGTGTTCGTAAGCGATTCCGATATAAAATCGATGGTAACGAAAGTCCGTCAATTAATTATTTTAGTTTCTAGGTTGATCTATTTTTGGCCTGTCGTATGCACTATTGTCCGTAGTTTAATTTTTATTTACATCTGCACGGCATCTGCGTTGTAAATAGCGTACGTGGAGACTTCCGGCTAGACTAGAAAGTTGAATCTTTAAATAATCAGGACACATTTCGTTTGTTGACATACAATTTCATAATATTATCGTGAGTATGCGTCTTACGCTATTCTTACAAGACAGATAATCCTATACACGACAGATTGTTTTTATATGCTTTTTTTATTTGTACTGGTCTCTGTGAAGGTTATATTTTCATTCAGCCAGTTCATGCCCTTTTTTTTCCTCAACACACATTGTCACTGAAGCATGATTCTGAATGGTAATGAGATGAGATGAATAATCATAAGCTCCGAAACTAAGTTATACTAATTAAAGTTTTTTTAATAAAAGTTTTTTTTTTTGCATTAATTTCAAACCTGTTTATTGCCCTATTAGAACGGTAAACTTAATTTATCTTTGGAATCTTAGTGTTTTGGAGGGAATTTTATCGCACCAAAGCTAAACAGATTCTCTCGAAATTGATCTTTAACTTTTTTATCTAATCTATAATTCAGAGAAAAAATATTAGGGTTTTATTTGTTAGGACTTCCCCAACATGTATGACCTTGACCTTCTTATCTGAAAGGAAATTAGCATTTTTAGTATGACCAATCTTGCTTGGATAAGTAATATCTACAAACATTTCCTGTGGCTTTAATCTGGTCGCCCACACCAACCTTACATTTCTAGGTTAACCTTCTTTCTAGGTTAAAAAAAGGCTTTTATAAAAAGTATCACTTAGTGTTATTGTAAATCTTTCAGTGAAATAATTTTCTTATTAGATCAGCACTTATAGAGAATAGGGAACATTATGCAAAGCTGATCAAGTAGATAGCACAATAGAGGGTAAACACAACCAGTCTTATTACAAAAAGCGGTTTAACTAAAAACCCAGGTTTAAATCTCTATAAACCACGGTTTAAATAAAAATGATATTACAAATAATGGTTTAGCGATAAACCATGGACCATATCATGGTCTAACGCTAAACCTCGGCGGCCCCTAGTTTAACGATGGTCTAAGTCGTATCTGTCAAAGTTTTTCTTTTAGGTTATAGAATCTCTTTCATTGTGTTGTGTTGTTTTTACCCGAAAATGGATATTAACATGGTGGATTTAATTTATATTGAGGATATTACTTTTTCCTCGGTACTCAAATTCTCAGATGTTTTTTTTTTGTTGGTCCATCACAACACTTATATATTAACACATTATTAACAAAGAGGCAATTGTTATAATAGAGACTTGGAGAACTTAAAAATCCAAAGCCTAATGAACTTTGTTCAACGAGCGATGGTTTTGTTTATTGTTATGGATTCATGTAACGCGCGAGAACGTTACGTTTCGTTACACGTACCTAGATGTATTATAAGTAATTAATACGAATTTAAGTAATGTGCTTAAAACTAAACAAAACTGCAATCGATAAAATAAGTAATCTTTATATACATGCAAAATAACAAATTGTCAATATTTTAACACTCCTAAACATCATTTAATTCTTATCGTATTATCAAAAAGTTTTCTTTTCTGGGCATACGGAACGTTGCAATTGAACGATATTATGGTGAACGAATGATATTTGTTTTATTCTGTGGTTGATATATTGACAATGGTTCAAATGACGGTACTAAGAAGACCAGGGTTTTTTTAAGTTTTGTAATACGGACAAATTTAGACCATGGTTTTGCAGATAAGCCTGGACTTGATAGGCCAGGTTTAAACCAAGGTTTATTGAGTTTTTTGTAATAAGACTGAACAAGTTTAAAAAACTGGCCCAGTGCCAGTTGGACTCGCGCACAAAGGGTTCCGTACCATTATCGCAAAAAACGGCAAAAATATCATATTTGTTGTATGGGAGCCCTAATTAAATATTTATTTTATTCTGTTTTTAGTATTTGTTGTTATAGCGGCAACAGAAATACATCATCTGTGAAAATTTAAACTGTCTAGCTATAATGGTTCATGAGATACTGCCTGGTGACAGACAGATATATATAGACAGATTGTGTAGTCTTAGTAATAGGGTCCCATATTTACCAAATTTTTTTGGTTGTCTACATCTACACTAATATTATATAGAGGAAAGATTTGTGTGTAAGTTTGTTTGTAATGGATAAACTCAAAAACTAGCCAGTAGAAAGCTTCATTATTCCTGTGTGACATAGGCTATTTGTTATCCCGAAAATGGGTCCTGTGGGGTGGGCCACAGGGAAATGTTAGTTTTTTCATATATTTGCAGCAGTTTTTACAACAGGTTCATATATAGAAACAAAAATACAAGTTTTAGCAACACCAAAAAATTTATAAATATGCACATGAGTATTTCAAATACAGGATAATCTCGAAAACAGTTACCTAACCATAGATGGTAGATTTATTTATTTTTCAGCAACTTTTTATTTACAATGTGATAATAAAGTACATGTACAAAGAGGAGCTTAACTCAATGTTGAATTCTCTTACAGCAAATCCTAGAGAGTGACAGAGAATGATGATAACAAAAGAGGATAGGATGCAGTGTATGATTTTCAAATAGCATAAATTATAATCTATATATATAAAAATGAATCCCTGTTTCCCTTGGTCATGCCATCACGCGTGAACGGCTAGACCGATTTCGCACTGCTCGAAATAGGCCTCCCCCAAGCATCGTGAACCAGAAGACGTTGCGTTGGAAGGCCTCCCACCAGGAGGACCGATGACCTGGTGAAGGTTGCGGGGATCCGCTGGATGCGGGACGCATGGGACCGGTTAATGTGGCGAGGCTTGGGTGGGCCTATGTCCATAAATACTTATATAAATACAAATATATACAGAATGGGCAAAAAAGCGTGGATCAAACGAAACAGAAATATTTATGGACATAGGCCTCCTCCAAGCATAGCCACATTGACCGGTCCCGTAAGTCCCGCAGCCAGCGGATCCCCGCAACCTTAACCAGGTCATCGGTCTACCTGGTGGGAGGCCTTCCAACGCAATAGGATATATACCTATTGACAGTGACACATCTAGTGGCAGAAATTGGCAGTAAAGTTTTGACAGGGGCAAACAAAAGAAAAAAATGTGTTGCACTGACCCCAAGTACCTCGGGACAAGGGCAGGAAGATTACAATAATGCATTTTTAAACCAATAAAATAGATAAGATTTACTTTTCAATACAGTCTTTTAGGTAAACAAAATACTGAGTAGTCTTGGTAACAGCTATTTCTGTACTTTTAACAAATTCAATAAAAATTTCAAGACTAGCTTCTGCCTGTGGCTTCACCTGTATGAAAAGTGTTTTATTATCCCAAGAGATTTTTTTTTTTCACCATTGTCAGCGTAGTCCAATATGTCACTTTGATACTTGCCCAGATTTTAACCCAGAGTCAAGGCGTAGAACCATTTTATCCATTTAAATCATTATTAACTCATTACGGAATGCCAAGTGAAAGGGTCAAGGACGTCCCTTACCGCGATACGTTTGTTTTGATCGTGTTAGCGACACAGCCTTTACATTTTTTCGTATCGTTTTGTAATATTGGAATACATTGGTAGACAGGTGTTAACGACTTTTTTTTTTTTTTATCTAGCGGTGACTATAGCTTAGCTTTATGTTTTTTTAAACAAACAACACGTTTGGTACTTGCCTGGATTTTAACCTACGACCTTCCAACCACGAGAGCCGAGGTCTAAACCACTGGGCCACCACAACGATTTTTTTATTAATGATGTCTTTTTCCATATTTCCAGTTGCCGAGAACACCAGAAATGAAGATAGAAACCGTTCCACACAAGAAAAACATTGACACAATTAACTTTTACTCTACATTCAACTTGCTCAATTTCTAAGTACCCGCCTAAGTGCTAACTCACTCTAAGCATAGATAAAAATAAGTTTTTGTTGTAGTTCTAAGACAGACGAATATTGTTAGGTTAATATGAAGATACCTGAGACGGCACCGAATGTTGGCGCTTACTACGGCAACGAGGAGAATGGCCAGTGGCAGGTTTGTGGAATGCTTGTTTTTCGGATACCTAGACAGAATTAAAAAATATTTTGACCCGCACAGAAGACACGAGAGGGCTGAAACAAAAAAAAAAAGAAGGTCTTCTGAGGTACTTCGGGTCCTCTTTTTGGCCTTGATTAGCGCCTACAGCGTGGGGCTCAACGCAGCCAGACTGTTAGGAGCTTCATATTTTTTTTACGTATAGAACTCTTCTTGGAGATTCGTCACTTTCACAAAATTTCAAGTCGCGAAAGCGAAGCCTCATAGTTTCAATAATTTCGGGCAAATCTGTTCCAAGACCGAATCGGGGCATTTCGAATTTACCCCTAGAGTGTATATAAAAACCGACGGCGCGAAGCAATCCCAAGCTGCGGAGATGCCTATCATTTGTTACGTAAGGGCGAAGGGGTTGCTCTACCGCAGCGCCGGAGACGATGCTGGAGCAACTTTAGTGTTTTGAGTTTATGTTACAATCATTTGTTTTTCTCAAGAACGATTCGTTACCTTATCATGGGCGGGGTGCCAGGGGAGTGGAGCACAACTCCTCCTGCCAAACGGTACTAGATTTTTACCTGTTAGGTTTTTTTGACACCTATGGTTTTGCGCGTTTTTGTGATTTCTAATCTATATTTAAAAGGGTCTATTCTTCTACGATGCTGGATGGATACTGCAGTGGTTCCCATAGTGCATAGACACTTTACGTATGGAAGATCTCGGCAAAGCGATTGCCGATATGCCAAAATATCTAAGATCTAGCTGAAATCCAATACATTTTTGACTCAAACGAATGTCGCCTTGAGGGTTTAGCTTTTTGTGGTCTGCAATAAAGGCTAGTTTTCAGTGACTTTTTTCGTGTTTCC
The DNA here is from genome assembly GCA_949775005.1 of Orthosia gothica. NCBI lineage: Eukaryota > Metazoa > Arthropoda > Insecta > Lepidoptera > Noctuidae > Orthosia > Orthosia gothica. The sequence continues at coordinate 60,880,973 of OX459034.1, read as the reverse complement.
AGCCAAACGGCGTGATCATTGACAGCGGTGTCGGAGGCGGCGTTGTGGGTAGCGGCGACGCCGGTATCCACCGCCCCCCCGTGTACCCAGTGCACATCCCCAGAGCGCACATGCCCGGTAAGTGCTTCGTCACACAGTGGTCCATTTTACAGGTCCGCTTTATAGTATACGCTTTTATTCGCGAAAAATTAATATTCCTAGACAAGAATCAAACCTGTTGAAAAAAAACAACACGCTGTATACACCTTCCAATCCGCAATTCGCATTCTGCAATTGTTCTTTCTTTCTTTTTCTTTTATACAACCGAACTCCTTAACGACAAACCGCTCGAATGGGTATTTTGTCAATCCTTTAGGTACCTTACTATAGAACTTGCTAATTTTTAGTGATGGAGTACTAAAACTAAAGAGAAAAAAATAAAAAAAATCACTATTAATATACTGACTTCAAAAGCAAAACAATAAAAAGTGCAAAATAACTTTCCACGGAAGTTGGTGTTGAAAAGTGATAAAATCAAGAAGTACCAAAGACACAGACTTCCGAAACGAAAGTTATGCCCTATTTAGTGTTTCGCTTTTGAAGACAGTTTAACTTTTTTGTGAAAGTTTTTTTTTTTTTCGAGAATAAGTTTTTTTTTGAAAAAGTTTTTTTTTTTTGAGATTAAGTTTTTTTGTGAAAAAGTTTTTTTTCGTAAAATATTTATAACAAGTTTGTATTTACTAACCTTTCCCGGTGTCTGTAATAAAATCTTGCAAATTAAATTTGACGCATTTCCCAGTGTCCGATTGAGCTGAAATTTGGCACACACTTTTGTTACTCGTGACAATGGATAGGATAGATTTGGTCCGTTGTGCGTGCAAAAAGGTCTCCTCTCTGTGAAAGGGAATGTGCCGTAATACACCATATGGGCCCAGTGCATGTTGGTAAATTTTTGGTTCTAAGGCATGTCGGTTTCCTCACGATGTTTCGAGAGCAGTGGTGATGTAATAATATACACAAAGTAAAGCGCCTGCCTGGGTTCGAACCCACGACCTACAACTTGTAAGTCGCGGCCGTTACCACGGGGCCACCACTGCCCTCCTCGTGACAATGCATAGCTTCTTCATCATCATCATCATCATATCAGCCGAAAGACGTCCACTGCTGGACATAGGCCTCCCCCAAGCGTCGCCACATTGTCCGGTCTCGTGCGTCTCGCAACCAGCGGTTCCCCGCAACCTTCACCAGGTCATCGGTCCACCTGGTGGGAGGCCTTCCAGCGCAACGTCTTCCGGTTCGCTGTCGACACTCCAGAAACTTTCTGCCCCATCGGCCATCCGTTCTGCGAGCAATGTGCCCTGCCCACTGCCACTTAAAGTTTGGCAATTCTTCGGGCTATGTCGGTATGTATAGCTTGTTACATATTTTTTTTATTATGTGTTGCAGGGTACGTAATGGCGGGAGCATACTACCCCCCGGGGGCCTACCCTCCCGTGCCCACACAGCCGCAGCCCGACGACTTCGCCGACTACATGTGGATGGAAAACGAGGAGGAGTTTGATAAGCAGGTGAGATCCATAAATTCTTCTTTTCTTATCGATATGGGCCCGTTCAAGTATTTATGTAAGCAGATTTATTACAATTATTAACCTCCCCCCTTCGCCTTGTCAAGTAAGCAAAGCTCTAACCCTCACCCCCCTTCCCTCCCATGCTTACGTAAACATTGGTATACGTATTTTGTCCTTTTATGTAAGTATTCTGTTTTTTTTATTGATTCATGTGATTGAATTCGCCAACTCGGTTCTAAGAATAAAGACGTACACACTAAATATAATGGCAATAAAAACCGGCCAAGTGCGAGTCGGACTCGCGCACGAACGGTGCCGTACCATTATCGCAAAAACGGCAAAAAAAAACACGTTTGTTGTATGGGAGCCCCACTTAAATATTAATTTTATTATGTTTTTAGTATTTGTTGTTATAGCGGCAACGGAAATACATCATCTGTGAAAATGCCTAACTATCTCGGTTCATGAGATACAGCCTGGTGACAGACAGACGTCTTAGTAATAGGGTACCGTTTTTACCCTTTGGGTACGGAACCCTAAAAATAAATGATGAATGACTTGATAATCACAATCACAGCGTCTGTTTGAAAGACGAAGACAGCGACAGGTAATGTTCCTTTACGAGTCTTTTGAACACAGGCAGTGATTGAGCACGTTTGATTGGATCTAGCAATGCATTCCACAGACGAATAGCCTGGACAGTAAGGGATTTATCCAAAAAACTCGTTCAATGCATTGGAATGCCTATGTTCAGTAGTGGAATGTCTGTTACTAAATAATTAACGTTACCATGACACTCTTCAGGTGATGCAGCAACTAGAAGAGGAAGCCCTAATGGAACAGTGCATAGAAGCGATGCTGGAGGATGAGCAGCGAGAACAGAGGAACAGGCACACCCGACCCACACACAACGGACACAACCACCAACACTATCCTACGTGAGTATTTATTATATATTCAGAGGTGATACAGAAAATAGCTACTTTTTAGCGAACGTTTCCACAAGAAATATAATGATTGGATTGGATAGAGTTTCTTGTGCGTTCTTCTCCATAACAATCTACTTTCCGAATGCACGGTAGAATCAATTTTTATAACTTGTAAATTTTAATTTATGTGACGTTCAGAAGTGCCGTTTATTGGCCTAGTTGAATAAGGGTAGTATTTAAACGCAAATAAAAAAATATCCTTTTTCTACGCAATAAGATTCCGAATTCCCATCAAAATTACTGATTGCACAGCAAAATATTCAACTCAAAATATCACTAAACACACTACAATTTATTTTCGCAGCGTACAGCGATTTTTCGAATAAGTCGACGTAGCCCCGCTGCGCGGGGCTCCTATTTCTTTCTGCAGGGTCAAAAGTAACCTAACACGAACGAGATGACGGGAGCTGAGTTCGCTCGCTTTGCTCGCTCACTTCAGCTCGCTCCCGTCATCTCGATCCAACCTAACCTGTCCGTGTCGGGGTGCCCTAAATTCCCGAGCTCGCTTCGCTCGCTCTTGGACTAATTCTTTGACCATAATTTATTCGTAGATCAACTAAAATAGACTATGAAATATGGAAAATTTGCTGTGCAGTCAGTATTTATGCTATGTATGTAGTATTTTTGTACAAAAATAAATTTAACAGTATTGCATTATGAGGAAAAAAGTAATGTTATATTGATGTATAATTTCGTTTTATCTGCAGTTTGAGTTTTGTTAAACATTTAGTTTATTTGTAGTGAAGTAAGTTATTAGATGTAAATAAGAATATAAATGATGAGTATGTATTGATAGGCGATTATTTATTTGATATGCAATTTATAATATCCCGTTGAATAAATATATTTGACTTTGACTTAGATTTCTTTAATGCATAGTGAGGCATTCATAAAAGAACAATGGCGAAATCTTAGCTGACTTAAATTTGAGCGTCTGAAAGTGAGTTATATATGAAAGACATTCTATTAATTGTCTACGTTTTTTAAAGTATAATTGGGCTGGTTCAAAACTGATAACAAAAAATCATAATAAATAATAAGTTATTTGACTTTTTAGTTAATTTCTTTGGCTTAGTGTTGCCATTATATATTTTATCTGCTAAATGACTAGTAGTAACTATATTAAGTAATAATATCATTGTTGTATTTATTGCAGTAAATGAGTTAACAATACAGTTTATGTCTAAGTGTAGATGTTCCTTGCAGGTAGGTAAGAATATTGTAGTGTAAAAAAATAAATAAATTATTTTCAATTAATGATCGGCTAAAAGACTAGTATCGAAGTCTAAAAAAATATAGGTTGGTTGTTGACGACGAACTTTTGATACACGTCAAAGTCGCTTAGTTTAAATAAATATTCTCTTTTCAAAGAGTGTATTATACTTATGATGCTGAAATAACTACGTAAGGGAAATACTAATGCGATAAACCCCTTTTACTTCCACAAAATTGAATAATATTACCTATTAAACACATTATTAAAAGTTACCCAGACATAACCTACAAAAGTTTATGACTGATTGATTATCTCGACATTCTCGAACAAAAATTCTTGCACAAACTAATTCAGAACATCACCCTGATTTTAACCAGATATTTTTAATTTAATGACGTAGGAATTTAATCTTAGCTAAAACAATGTATGGTCACCTGCCATTGTTCTTTACCAGACAACACCTGTCAAGTCTGAGAAGCCGCCCTTTTCAGTGGTGGTTTGCGGGACTATCCACCCAGTTCCTTATACCTAGGATAGATGGACCCCTTTTCCGCACCTCCATTTTGGTCCGTTGTGCGTGCAGGCCTGCTCTCTGTGAGAGGGAATATGCCGTAATCCACCACGAGGGCCCAGTGCGGGTTGGTGGACTTCACAAGTCTTCGAACTTGTTCTAAGACATGCCGGTTTCCTCACGATGTTTTCCTTCACCGTTTTGGTAGCAGTGGTGATGAAATAATTTACACGAAAGTAAATCGCCTGCTCGTGTTCGAACCCACGACCTGCAACTCGTAACTCGGGGTCGTAACCACTGGTCTACCAGTGCTCTCTGCTTAAATATTAACTAAATTATAGTTCATTTTGTCGTATTTTTTTTTTAATGTGATGTTGTTTGTTTCACAGCACAAGCAACGGCGGGCCGTCGCTGTCGCTAGAAGAGACAGTGTCTCGGTCGACGCTCAACCCGCTAGCAGCAGAGTTCGTGCCCACCAGACCACTGCCTGCGACCACAGGTAACCTCACTCCTTAACTAGTTCATGGTGATTGAACCGTTACAATCCCACTGCAACTCCTGAAATCCAGAATCAACAGTGGCAACCACCAGAAAAGCGGAATTCGTAACCGTTAGCACGGGCACTCAATTTGATCAAACAAGATGCCCAGCCTTTGCCCAACTATATTGGGGTCGGCTTCCAGTCTAACGGGATTCAGCTGAGTACCAGAGTTTTACATGAAGCGACTGCCTATCTGACCTCCACAACCCAGTAACTGGGTAACACGGTACCCCTTGGCAAGACTGGTGTCACAGATCTCAAGCTTCTGACTTCCCGTAACGACTGTCAAAGATCTTCAAATGACAGCCGGGACCAACGGCTTAACGTGCTTTCCGAGGTATGGAGGAAACTCGGTATGTGGAAATGGTCATTGCTAAACCTTGATGATCGACCCGTGTGGCTGTTATTATTTAGCCACGAGCTCGTCACTAGCAGGGTTGCATGGGCACTCTAAAGTGAAGAAAGAAAATTTGGTTCAAATAAATTGTACTAGATGGCGTGATAAGCTTCGATTTGTTATTCAGTTTTGTGAAATATTAAGATTTTCTAGAGACGATCATAAAAAATGCATGTTCTTGTTTAATTAACTCTCATAAGCACAACATTAAGGAATATTTGGGTCTTTATTCACATTTGAAAGAGTATTTGAATGGACCATTTAGATTTTTTTTAATAGATGGCGCAGTCTTAAATTTCTGAGGCATCCACTTGATTTTTTATTTGTTTTGTAACACATTTTGGTACAATGAAACTGTAAAAACGTGTAAAAATATACTGAAAAAAAACGTCGCTGTATAAAAATCTAAAAAAACCCCGAACCTAGTAAGTAAACCCTTTTACTTGCAAGTCGCTGCTCAGAAAAATTATCAGCTTAATCAGACGAAAATTGCTAATAACGTCGGCACGGTTTCTTTATAAAGGATGAGGCATCTGTATTTTTATTATTTTTTTAAATAAAATAGGTATAGCCTAAGTTACCCATAACTTCAAATTTTTGCCTCGATTAATTCACCACGCTTGCCCAATACGGGTGAATGTCGCATGTAAAATATGTTTGTTTGTTGACGTGCTTGTTGGTTCTGCAGACGCGGCGCAGGAGCCCCCCGCGCCGGCCTGCGCCCCCGCAGCCCGAGCGCCGCCCGAGCCCAGCAGTGAGGGGGACCACACGGAGAACAACACAGAAGGTATTATAGATAACACAGAATATATTATAGACAGCACTGAAGGTATTATAGACAACACGGAATTTATTATACACAACACAGAATGTATTATAGACAACTCGAGGTATTATAGCCAACACAGAATGTATTATTGACAACTCGAGGTATTATAGACAAAACATAAGGTATTATAGACAACATAAAGTATTATAGACAGCACAGATCGTACTATAGTCAACATATATCGTATTATAGACAACAAAGATTGTATTATAGACAACACAGAAAGTATTATACTCTATACTGAACATATTGGTTCCTTACATATGAAATTGGTGTTTTTTGAAACGGGTCCATTTGAACTGTGATAACTACGGTTTGAAATGCAATTATATGTTCAAATAAACTAAACTTTTAAAGCATTTTTAAGAATAATTAGTTGTTCATTTGTTCCTTTGGGTTTAATTTTCTGTAATATTGCTTGGAGGAGTTTGGAGTTACACCTTGTTGCCACGTAACAAGGGGTCCTTTTTGTTATACTACAATCCTCTTAAAATTAAATGCGTTCTCGTTCCACTGTGAGACAGAGACGGAGCTATACAGGGCGAAGAGCACTATCCCTTTTTAACAACATAATCATGATGGCGTTCACACTTCATAGTACGGCCCCTGTCCTGAACCTCTACCTATCCATAGTGCGGTTAAAAACTAAACGATGCCACAAATTTTTCATGAACATTTTTCCCCAACAAACTATCCCACTGCTGGGCTAAATCTCTCCATTACCTTCCATTCTTCGACCGTTATCAAAAATTCCTCTAAGTCGTAACTGAGGAAATAGTCAAGTCAAAGTCATCACCATCAGCCTTTAAATATGCCCACTGCTGGGACACAAGCTGCCTCTCTGTGAGATAAGAGAATGGGTCGTAATCCACCACGCGAGCCCAGTGCGGGATGGTGGATGTCACATGTCTTCGAATTTTTGGTTCTAAGACATGCCGGTTTCCTCACGATGTTTTCCTTCACCGTTTTGAGAGCAGTGGTGATGAAATTATTTACTTTTTCGTGACCATAAGCAATGAGATTTTTTTTATTCAATTCCAGAACCAGTATCACCACAAACAGACCCACCGGAAGTAAGCGCAGCCGACACCATAGACAAACAAGATAAAAGGCCCAAAGACAAGCGGGATTCCAAGACCAAAATAGAAGTAAAGAAGGCAGCGGTGAAACAGGAAATGAAAAGTAAGGTGAAACCACAGACAGTCAAGTCAGAAACCAAGGTGACGCCGAAGAAAAAAGAAATTGTCGTGAAAAGTGTCAAGAGTGAAACGAAGTTAGAAGAGAAGATTGAAGAGGTAGTCGCCGTGGTGTCTGAACAGAAGGTAAGATACGCTAGACGTATTTATATTAAGACATCGAATACTTCTTGACCGCCCAAGTGTGTTTTATATATTATGTTCGTATTAGTTTAGTGTTATTATCTTTCCTTATACTTATACACACTGTGTCTATGTGTCTTATCAAATTCTCCTGTCGTAGGTCTGCTGGAAGAAATTTCTTTAGAAATAAGCAGCACCTTTGTGCTATACTTTCTTTATATGTACTTTCTCTTTTATGTGTTTTATGTACACACATGTACATAAATAAATAAATAAATAAATAGGAGCCTCTTTGGTTTCGCACTAGGTTCTTTTTTTAATTCCTTTTTTGTTTGGTTTTCTTTCTTTTATTCATCTAATACCAGTAATCGTTACAGCCGCAACCAACACCAGTCGAAGAAACACAGCCCTCCACCGGTTTCAAGCCCATCAACTACGCGGCCGCAGCGAAAGCCAACAAACCCAAGAAACCCCCCACAGCCATCCCCACCCCCACCATAGACAAGCAACCACAGACACAACCCAAGATCGACAAGAAACTCACAGAAAAAAAAGACAAGCTGAAAACAGAAAAAATCAACATTCAAAGAAAGAACTCCGCAAAGTAGGTTGATTTAGGTGTTTTTGGTAAAAAAAAACCTTTATGGTTTAAAAAAAATATTATATTGCCCTGTACAAATTTTACTACTGGCAACACTAGGCGAATGTATTTGACATACAGGCCTTGTACAGACTTGTGTATAGTTTGAAAACGTTTCGAGTATGTGATATTTCCATTTTGAAGTAAATTCGCATTTTTTTTTTTTTGGAAATAATAAAAATTTAATAAAAAATAATAATACGATAGTGTATAAAAATAATGTATCTTGTGAATAATTAGCTCGTAAAAATATTAGAATAGTTTTTATTCTGCAATTTGAGACTTTGTCTTTGGTGTTGTAGGTTGGCAACCCTGGTTATATCAGTAAATCTGTAAGTTACTTTTAGGCCCATCCTGGGTTATATTTCTAACTCCGAGTTAGTAGCTAACTCGGCCAATTATGTATGACATATTTGTTTTTTTTATCTCGTGTGTTAGCAACTAACTCTGAGTTACTTTTAGGCGCAATTGGGCATGCAATAATCTGTATTTGCATCTAAAAATCAGTAGGTAACGAAAATTGCTGAAAAAAAACCCAGTGTCCATTTTTTTTTTATGTGTGGCACCTGGAAGTGACAAAAATTATTTTGTTATCTGTGGCTTGGTGCTAATAAAGCCCAACGTACGTCAGTATTGGCCTTTTTTTTTCACCAAGCAGAGCCACTGATTATCTATGGCCTGGCGCCTGAAAGTGTCAATGACTTGTTTTTTTTTTATCTATGGTCTGACTTTTTTTTTTGTTTGACGAAAAGGCTGCATAAGTCTCAAATTGTCGATGAAATATGTAAAGCCTACAAAAGGCTGTCCATTCAATAGTTAAGTAGTCGATGATAAAATTCGTCTTGTATATTTTATAATGATTAATAAAAAAAAAAACATGTATATGAAAAAAAAAATTGCACATTATATTGTCTTATGGGTATCTTTAGGATAAACTTAGCGTAGATGAAAGTGGTATTCAAGTTTTTTTTCTTTTTACGAAATAAATTTTTTGTTAAAAATTTACGCGCGAGTTTTGATAAAATTCCAAAAATATGTTCGCAAGAAATGTTATTAAACAAAAAGTAACATTGGCCCGGTTTCTGAAAAGAAAATTGTGACGAATTTTTCAAACGTGCTTTTGTAGCTGGGATTGGTTGAATGCGAGATCAGCAGCCAATCGCAACGCTTAATTTGCCTTTAATTTGCGGTTGTCAGGGATGGGCAAGTGAGAAACATATATCGATATTTATCGTATCGTTATTTTTGAACAGTATCGATAATTATCGAGTGAAAAATACCGATATATCGTAAGTTTTCGCATGATTATAAATACATATTTCCCAAAGCATTCAAAATTCGTAAAAAAGAATGGACATGAAGAAAATAGTTTAATTTTTTTATGCTCAATGCGCGAGGAGCATGCAAGGAGTAGTAACATTAAACACGAAACCACAGTAACGAAAAAAAAACTAAATTGATACGAATTCGATTTTCTAAATAAATATCTATATATCGGGATTAAAAATATCGACGATATATATCGATAATTGTATGGAAAATATCTATATTTTTATATATCGATATTTTTTGCCCATGCCTACTGAGGTCGATAATTTCTTTATAGAAACTGTGTTAGTACTTTAGAATATGATTTCGTTAATAAAAAGCTTAAAAAATTAATAAAAAATGTTTAGCAACATTTGCTAAAAAAATTTTTTAATCTTTTTTTCTTAGAGACACGGCAACAAGTTTGCAATAACTAAAACATGTTTTACAACATTTTGTTAAAATAATATATTAAAAATTATGAGCAATATTCGAATAAATTGGCTGTTGGAACGCAAATTCTCTGAAAAAGTAAATTCATTGATTAATTTTAAAGAAGTAATTGTTAAAATAAGAGTTTATTTTTTTATGTTATATTATAATTACGATTTTTGAGATGTAAACTTAAATTTACCTTTGGCAATACAGACAGACGATGACTAACCCCCTTTTAATATATATACTGAAAATTTGCAGCGAGAAGAGACTTAGGTCACACTTAATTCGGCGTTAGTTGACAACACGAGGTTTTTTCATACAATACTGTCAATTTAACCTGGTGTTACCATTTAACTCTTGAGTTTTCTATTAAAGCGTGTGTTTTTTTTTTTTTAAACTATTATTTATTTTTAAGGTTTTTTTTTTCAGTTTTACTTGTCTCGGTGTCTGTAATGAAATCTCGGAAGATGAGATTGAGCTGAAGTTTTGCAAAAAAAAAGAAAAAATCTTTTTTTTCTTTTTATAGTCAAAGCTTTTTTTAAGTGGCCAAGCATGTATTTAAGTTTACATCTCACGAATAATTATATAAGTGCATTAAATTAAAAATTTGTTTAAAAAAAATTATGATGTACGCGTTTGTCCCAAAATAAGGTTTACAATTTAAGGTTAGGCGCACACGAACGATTTGTAGACAAACATTTGATGTACCCATCTATTTTAGTAATGGCAACGGAAATGGTTGAAAAAAAATGAATTTTCAAAAAGTCGAACATGAAACTTCCTTCTTTTTGGTAAGTCGGTTAAAAATTAAAAACCTTAAATTTTCCTCGCCTGCTTACCACAACGCACGGCGCATTTGAACACACGCTCTCGCACCAAGAGCTGAACTTCTACCAGAAGGTCGGCAAAAGGGGCCAGGTGCAGATCCAACCAAACATCATCAATATTGCATGAAAACGAAAGATAACGCTGAAGAGGCATTAAAAAAAAATCAGTCGAATAAAGAATCTCCTTCCTTTTTTCTACCATAATACGTCACGTAACGAAAAAACGTTATGCCTCTCGATTCTTTCGGTTCCGTACGGCGTAGTTTGGATATAGTCGTCAAGCGCTGGCCGCTAGACTTATTTTCATCAGTACCTGGGCGACCGAGCTCTGCTCGGGTGAAAATAGAGAAAACGACGTTTTCTAAAAATGCAACCTAGCTAGATCAATTTATCGCCCCCGAAACCCTTTGCATACCAAATTTCATGAAAATCGTTGGAGCCGTTTCCGCGATTCAGATTATAATTATATACATATATACAAAAATTGCTCGTTTCTAGACAACTAAAGTATGTTTTGTTTTATGTTTTACCTACTCCTCCGTTATTCTTTTCTGATTAATTGCGTTGCGGGATCCAAGACAGTTAAATTCATTCTCCGGGACTTCGTCGAGCTTCATTGCCTCGGCGCTTTTCTGGTGGTCGCCACTGTTGATTCTGGCTTTCAGGAGTTGCAGTGGTTTGGGAATAGTGCGGTGGGATTGTACCAAGTAAAAAAAAAACTATGTTTTGGAGGGTAGTGTCTATTTTATTCGAAAAAACTATTAAAGGGTCATCAATACACTAGCGGACGCCTCGCGGTTTCACCCGCGTAATGCCCGTTCCCGTGGGAATACAGGGATAAAAAGTAGCCTATGTCACCCGGGGATAGTGTAGCTTCCCAACGGTGAAAGATTTTTTGAAATCGGTCCCGTAGTTTTTAAGTTTATTCTTTACATACAAAAATACAAATTTTTCCTCTTGATTACATTCGGAGATGAAGAAAATACCTTTTTTTTTCATGCTTATTTTTCACTGCCATTTTGTTTAAAAAATCCCTATTATTAATAGATTGATGAATGAATTTTTTAAATTAGTTCAACACTATATTGTTAATTTTTATTTTTAGTATGATTATTAGTTTTATTTCAGCGGTTGGTAGTAGATTTTGAAAAATTGATATTCGTTTTGACATTTCCATACTCCGGTATCAAATGAAAGGGTTTGCTGAGAATACGAAAAAGCTTGTCTTAAAAATAATTTTTTATAGATTTGATATTTAAATCTAGGATATAGAGATCCAGTGAATTAAATTTGATTGTATAATAATTAACGAATTTTTATTACAAAATCTACTACTGACCCCAAAAAATAATTATTGGAGCAAAAACGCCATAAAAGAAATTGTAAAAAAATAATAAAAATTAATATAAAATTAGTATACATGTTTATTATTATGTCAATTTGTAGAGCTACACTTTGACAGTCGGAATTTTCTACCATTTTGGGAGATTTTCTGCGTTTACTACTAAGTTTTTTGGTGGAAATTACTACTAGTACCCTAAATATTATTATAGCGTGATGTTTAAATAAGTGAACCCCAACGGAAGCAATAAAAATATATGTCAGTTAGTTTTTATTAAAACCAAATTGTCGAAGGTTTAAGAAAATTGTTTTATACGCACTGTTCCTCGAAGAAAGAAAATTAATTTTGACAAATAGGGAATATGCAGGTAATTTTAATTTATTTGCTATTTACAATACGTATTAGATCAAGTATACAAATATGAAAGTGTTTTTAAAATATCTTTATCAGCGACGTAGCTATGAAGCTTCAAAGTTGATAATTAGACAGACGTCAGACATAGTTGGCATTTTCGTAGACAGGGACAGATATACATACATATAATTATAAACTCACGCCTTTTTCCCATGGGGGTAGGCAGAAATTGCAGAACGCCACCTGTTACGACCCTTTCATACTTCTTTTGCTTAACTTAGATGAAGATTAGAAGAGAGACTATTTTGAATGATTTCACTGTTAGTGTTTTATTTTGGTATATTTATCGAAAGATACCCAAATATATTTTTTGCCTGCATATTTCCCATTATCGCTTAATTTTGACAAATTAACGGACGCGCGTTAGCTGCGGTTGATTGTGTGAATTGTCTACTTTCAACAGCAAATCGGATATTCTGACTTGCGATTAAAAATCGCGTTGATTGTTTCTTTCCAGAAGCCTGATGTAATTTATACTTTTTTTTTTGTGAGTTCCGTCTTGGGTACTGGGTATAGCAATAATTATTGTGTATAGCAGACGGGCGAATTTGCGTTTTTTTTTTCGTCAGCCGCTTTCTTCTGTCGGAAAGCACATACAAACATGTTTTTCGTTTTAGAGGAATTTGAATCTCTCAATCCAGGGCCTTGCTTCATTTATTTGTATAAAAAGAATTTGTATGGAAAAACTTGGCCCTGTTAAATAAAGAAAAACAGTCTTCTCAACCGATAGTGTTGTCACAAAAAGTCGTGCGACTAATCGCAAAGTCGCACGACAAAAAAGTCGCCCGTCTGTACGAACTTACAAGTGTTGATAAACGTGTTTTCGATCACTGCCAAACCCCTGTGTTTTTTGGTAGCGATACTAAACTATCTATGTGCATTATCCGTAAGTGCCTAGAAACAGAAGGTATGGCGAACTCCGTAAAATATACAAAAATAAACACAATCTTAGCATAATCTATGGTTAAGTACTATATTTATTGTTAATCGTGTCTTATCAACAAAAAACATTACACTCTTGAGCAGTCGGGTAAGGTAAAATAAGTTTTATCTATACCAATATTATAAAGAGGAAAATTTTTTTGTTTGTTTGTTTGTATGTTTGTTTGTACCGAATAGGCTCCGAAACTACTGGACCGATTTAAAAAATTCTTTCACCATTAGAAAGCTACATTATTCCTGAGTGACATTGACAGAGTGGCTATTTTTTTATCCCGAAAACGGGTCACGGAAGCGAAGCCGCGGGGAACAGCTAGTAATATATAATAAGCAACTAGCTTTGTCCCCCAGCTTTGCTTCGTAAGCTAAAGGTAGCAATGTCGTATCTTTCTATTGGTGAAAGAATTTTCGGAATCGAACTAGAACTTTCAGAGATTTTTGAATACAAACAAACATAGAATTTTACTTGTGTAAAATTATAGTTACAATTTAGATATCGTATCTGGCAAGACAAGAAAACGAGAAAATTATTTGAAAAACTAATATTTCGTTCATTACGTGGGACACTCAGAAAGTTTTGCGAAACTAAAAAAAATTGTTCTATACGTACATATATTTTTATTAAATCTTTTCAAAGTACTTTCCACCAGCCTCTATACAAAGATTCATGCGCCTAAACCAGTTTTCAAAACACTTTTTCCAGTCCGCCGCAGACACCTCGTTTACAGCCTGCTCGAACGCAGCCAGCGCATCTTCCGGCGACGAAAATTGTATCCCTTTGAGCTGATTTTTTATTTTTGGGAATAAAAAGAAGTCACACGGTGCTAGATCAGGGCTGTAAGGAGGGTGACCCAGGGTTTTGACTGGCGTGCTGTCCAGGAAGTCCCTCGTTTTGAGTGCGGTGTGCGCAGGTGCATTGTCGTGGTGGAGCAGTAGCCCGCGGAGCCCTGTGTTTGGTCGCTTGTTGCTTATAACAGAGAAAACTTCTGGCAAACATTTGGTAGTATACCATTCGGCATTAATGCTTCTTTGATCCCGTAAGGGAATTGATACCAAGTGGCCAGTCAAATTAAAAAAGCTAGCGATCAAAATCTTTCCCCCGCTTCTAGATCGCTTCACTTTGGTAGGCGTTGGCTCATTTTGAAACACCCAAACAGTCGACTGGCGCTTGGTTTCTGGGTCGTATTGATAAATCCAGGACTCATCACCTGTAACGATGTCGTAAACACGCCGAGACGAGCCTGCTTCAAATTTGTTAAGCATATCACGGCACCATTCCACCCGGGCCTGCTTCTGAGCATCGGTGAGGTTGTGCGGCACCCAGCGTGATACTATCCTCCTCACGCGAAGATGGCTGTGTAGAATCTCGTGAACGCTTCCCGATCCAATCTTCAATATGTGTTGAATCTCCTGATATGTAATTCGCCTATTGTCTTGGATTAAATTTTTCACTGCTAGCACGTTTTCTTCGGTAACAGCCGTCAAAGGGCGACCGCTTCTTTCGTCATCCCCCAAAGTTGGTCGACCGCGCTTGAATTCGTTATACCAACGATACACGGTTGCCTTGGAAGGGCCTTCATCCATGAATGCCATTTGAAGTCTATCGTACGATTCATCCGGTTTCAGGCGACACTTGAAATCGTATAAAATCATAGCTCTAAAATGTTCCCGGCGCAGATCCATATTTCAGTGAGACACAATACTTTGAATTAACTCGCAAAAAATGTGGAGGGAAATTTTGAAATTGGAACTTACTTATTTTTACTTATAAATAATCATATTTTCGAAAAACATTATAACTGGCCAGTCTCCCATATATAAAAACTTTTTTTCGCAATACTTTCTGAGGGGCCTGGTAAAAGTAGAGTTGCCGCTAAGTATTAGAACGCGGTACTATTATAATTGACTCAAGGCCAGACAGAAATGAGCTGCGGTGGCCCAGTCGTTAACAGCTCCGACTTACGACTCGTAAGTCGTGGGTTCGAATAAGTCAGTTGTGTAATTTATTTCATCACCACTGCTCTCAAAACGGTGAAGGAAAACATCGTGAGGAAACCGGCATGTCCTAGAACTGCAATTCAAAGACGTGTGACTTCTAACAACCTGCACTGGGCCCGCGTGGTGGGTTATGACCCATTCCTTTTCACTGAGAGGTAGCCTGTGTTCTAGAAGTTGAGCAGTATAGGCTTATGCATATTGCATAAAAGTTATCAAGTAGCTTGCATGCTACTGTGACGTTCAACAAACTATAAAAAAAAACGTATTCTGAATTTTATTTGCAAACATAGTTTACAAAGTGTGTGAGGTGTTCTCGCCATAC
Source organism: Orthosia gothica (assembly GCA_949775005.1). Lineage (NCBI taxonomy): Eukaryota > Metazoa > Arthropoda > Insecta > Lepidoptera > Noctuidae > Orthosia > Orthosia gothica. The sequence continues at coordinate 60,865,396 of OX459034.1, read as the reverse complement.
TTCTTGGCCGCCCTGAAGTTGGCGGCAATGGTTGCGCAGTAAAAAATCTCATACAAAAACAGCACCGATCCGTGCTTTGCGAACTGGAAAGTCAACTTCAGGGCGGCCAAGAAGTTTCCAGTACTATTAGGTAGGCAGGTTATCAACTTTATATTCAGAAAATGATTGTAAGTCATTTATTGCACAGACATACATCTAACAAGATGGCGTATGAAAAAGAAGCGTGCCACTTTTCACATACAATTTACGAATTAATTTACTTAACACTGAAAGAAAATGTTTTGCTTTTTTAATGAGTTTTTACAGCTGAATACTGATTGATTATATATTTTTCTTGATTGTGGTTGATGTCCGGTGCCGATACTCTCATTTTTACTACATTTTTTGACACGCGAAGTACATACATCCGAGACATCTAGTTAGATTTATGTCCGAGGGCTGTATGTGGACTTGACAAGGCACAATTAACAATAATAATAGTGGATTTGTAAATTAATTGTAAATTTTTGACATATAGTGTATGCATGTTATAGTTTGAAGCTAGATATTTACGTTATCACAATAAAATAAAATAAAAATGTTTAGTGAATTAAAATATTACGGTAATGTGAAAACTCATTCTGGTTCGTTTTATTTTTATGTTAACACCAGCTGTCCCCCGCGGCTTCGCTCCCAACCTACCTACCTCCGAACTACTGAGAACGCCCCCCTATCCTACCCTACATACCTACCTATCCTACCCTACATACCTACCTATCCTACCCTACATACATTATTGTTGCGTAAGGCTCAGCGCAGACAGAACGGAGTGCAGTGGAGAGGATTTTATTAACGCACTTAAAAATAAACTTTAAAATTATTACGATAAAGTGCATAAATGCTTGAATCTGACAAAAAATGCTCGCGCGTCCTCGAAGATGCGCGAGAATCGTACGCGATCCGTAAAGAAAATGCCCGAGACCGCGCGGGGATTATTTCTCTGTCTGCGCTGACCCTTAGGGTCAATTTATACTAGCGCAGAGTCGAAGCGTCTATACAAAACTGAACATGACAAATTCAACCTTAACTCAACAGCGTAACGCACACATTAATTCTGAGATGTTAAAAAGACGCGCGCATTCTTCGGAATTTGCGCGTCTGCGCGTGAACAACGCTGTTTGGTGCGCGCGCATTCTCGCGTATCTATGCGCCCCACTAGCCAACCTACGCGTCATCAGACGGAAATTGGCCTGATGCCCATTACTAAAAGAGCGGCTTCGCTTTAGTTGTAAAGAATTTGACGCTTCGACTACTCTGCGCTAGTATAAATTGACCCTAGACTTATCGTCAAAAAGGTCACTACTTACCATCGGGTGTAAATACTTTTGCAGGTATGCGGAACATGGTGTAAGTCCCTCAACCTCCATTGAGAAGCGAGGATCTAAAACACTAACCTCACTGGTTTGCCTGTATTGAATGAGGTAGCTGGGGTGACGTTACTTCAGCTAACACATACTCAACGACATATGATAACGAATCTTTGTAGCAGCTAAATTAAGACTGGGCGCTTTGATTGCGGCTATTATGCCTTAAATATTGGCATAGGTAGAATTATTCTACCACTTATGAGGAAACTGGAGTTATGCACATCATTCTAGGATAAAAAGGACTCAGGCGTAGCGTAGCTTTCTATGAGATGAAATAATTTTCGTAACCGGATCAGTAGGTAGGCACTTCCAGACATTACAATTTTACCTATTATTAAATTAACCAACTATACCTTCTGCCAGCGGCTTCGCCCGCGTTATACGTGTTTTATAATCCCAAGTGAACATTATAAAAGGCTAAAAAGCGATATTCCAGACTATAATCTGGGAGAACGGCAGGCTTGTATGGGAGTTTCGTACCGCTAATAGAAATTTCGTGTTTTGGGATATTTTTTGTTTTATTTGGTAGTTAATATGATACATAATCCCTTTTTAAATTCTTAGATTTTTTAAACTTGGGACGTAAATGTTATAACCAGTTTTATTTTTTAAGGTTATGTACTAGTGTACCAATGTAGATTGTTACATAAAGGTAAATGTTGCATTATGTGTTATGTAAATTATTTGTTGCTATCTTTGTAGTGTTTTACTTACCATTAAGTAGGTAGATGAAGGTGCGGATCGTACCTACTCAGGGCATTAGGAGATACCTATATCCAGCAGCCGACTGCAACAGTTTGATAATGATGAGTTTGATTATATTTTATGTTATTTCTAAGTAATTAATTATCAATTCAATATTTGTGTTATTTCACGTAAGGCACTTTCTAATAACATAACTGCGTTTAGCGTACGATTTTATAACGTTTTTATATTAAAATCTTTAGATTGATGTTATTAATTAATCCGAAGTTTTAAAAATAGTAAACTTACATGCAAATAAATGGCTTAGTTGACATAATAAGTGGTACAAATTCTATAAACGAACAACAGAAAAAGTATGCGGTACAAAATCTGCCATTCACCTTTCACCCAGATCCGTTCAGCCGTTCTGGCGTGACTTCATCCATCATTGAGTAACAAACACACATCCACACTTTCGCAATAATAATATTAGTAGGATTAGCTTCTACCCGCGGCTTCGTCTGCGTAAAAAGATTTTATCATCCCAAGGGAATACATGTACTTCCCAGGGTCTCAAACTATCTCCATACCAAATTTCAAATTTGCCAGAAATCGGTTCAGTAGATCCAGAGATTACCCCCTACAACGTCACAAACTTTACCTCTTTATAATATAGTATAGATTGAGATAAGGATAAGTAGGATTATAAAGGTGAATGCGCACCTAGACGCGCCGCACTCACCGCACGCGCCGCAGTCATCGCATTTTCTCTTGGCCCCGCGCTATCCGCGCCGAACGCGCCGCACGCATTTTATCCACTTCTGTATATCTTGAACTATATTTTCATACGGATACGGATCATGTTGCCGCGCCGCCCGCATCGCCCGCCGAGTCTGATGACGTCATCCGCACGCGCTGGTGGAATCCGTATACCTACAGCATTTTGCTGAAATGCGGCTCGTGCGGCGCGGATAGGTGCGCGAGGCTGCATACGATTTCATATAAAGATTTATAAAATGCGATGACTGCGGCGCGTGCGGCGAGTGCGGTTCGTCTAGGTGCGCGTTCACCTTAACAGGTACCTATTAGAAGGGTAATTTAAGAAAACAAAAACAAATTTAATATTTTAAAGACTATTATTTATTAACCTAATAAACTGTATTAAAGACAATTAAATACATTTGCAACACATATTGTTTCATACTAATTACGAAACAAAAAAATACAAACTGTTCCAATAATATTGTTTTTAAACATTCTTTTATATAAAAAATTGCACTGTCAAGACTCAAGAGAAATAAAACGTGTGTTCAAAATTACAGCTCAAGCGAACACCGGGAAGTGAGAAATGGGTATTTAACTTAGAGAGCTTTGAGTTTGACTATAGTTCTCGTCAAACTTCTGGTCCGCCCTGAAGTTGGATTCAGATTCACTACTGCGCAGCCATTGTAGAAAACTTCAGGGCGGTCAAGAAGTTTGGCGAGAACTATACGTACACACAACCACCACAATGAGTCGCTAATCAGTGTCGAGATTTTTATAATAAGAGTTTTAAGTGAATACATAAAATGTTACACAATTATTACAATAGTAATAAAACCGGCCAAGCGCGTGTCGGACTTCGCATATTTAGGGTTCCGTACCAAACCGCAAAATCAATTTGGTTGTTTTAGAAACAAATAATGAATTTCAAAGAAAAAATCTAATTTATCAATTTAATGGTATTTGTTAGTAAAATATACGTAATAACAAACATCATCACAAAATATCAAGTTTATAGGTCATAGGGAGTTAAAAAAAATCGCTTCACTTCGTTCTTAAACATTTTTTTTTAAAAGCTGACTTTGGTGGCTTCTCATTCCTTTTTTTCCAGTATTTTTTTAAATAAAAAATGCAGTGGGTATTTATCTATTCAACGAGATCTAAACAACGATTTTTTTCACGCCTCCCTGTATCAGTATGAGAGCCCTCCCTGACAATTTGTATGGCTTTGGGTCAACAAGATGCTTAGAGGTACTGTGAATGAAATAAAATATATAAAATGAAATTTGAAGACTGTAGCTCCAACCGTTTGGCTGTAAAAAATGTGCGACATACGACGGAAAGACATACAGACGGACAGTCACGTGAGTTACAGCATAGGGCTTAGTTTGGAACATCGGGGACGGGACCCTAAAAAACATTTTTTTTTTCACTGTAGAGCATAATTTTATTACCAATATATAAATTTACATAGTATAAAATACTTAATTAACAATAATTGCCTCTATACACACTTAAATAAGGAAAATAAAAACTACGAACGCGTATAAAAACGGCAGGGGTGATTTAGCGTCAAAAAATTCGTCTACATCGCTTTCAACGTGAAAAGTGCCCAGAACGCTGGCAGCATTGCCACGTTGGATGGCAATGCTGATTCTCTGGCCGAGGAAAAGCCCAGCCCTCTGGTCACGTGAAGAGTCGACTAACCGTTTGCTTACATCTCGAAATGCTCGATGAGCACTCGGACCCCATGGACTTAATGTTTCAACCCCAAACGGCTCAAATATATAGCTTACAATAAGGTTGTTGTATTTGCGTCGTTTGAGGTTTTCTGTACCAGCAGCAGCTGCCCCAGCACAGCCCGCTGTGCTAAGAAGATGGGATAGCGCAAGGGTGTCGACACATATTGCATCCCAAATGAAATTATTGAAATACTTAGGTAGTAATAATAAAAAGTATTATTACTAAAGCGCCCTACTCCATCTGAAGCAGTTGCTAAACTATCAAATAAAGGTAAGGATAAAACCAATCATCTTCGCTAACACATACACGACATCTGAGATTTGGAAACAGTCAAAAACGTGCATACCAAATTGAACTACTAATAGCAACTTTTGCCTGTATTATTGTATTAAAAGGGGAGACAAGTACTTTCGAGTAAATTTTAGGAATTGAAAAAAAAGCCGGCAAAGTGAGAGTCGGACTCGCGCTCGAAGGGTTCCGTAATATTATCGCAAAAAAGAAACACGTTTGTTGTATGGGAGCCCTACTTAAATATTTATTTTATTCTGTTTTTAGTATTTCTTGTTATAGCGGCAATAGAAATACATCATCTGTGAAAATGTCAACTGTCTAGCTATCACGGTTCTTGAGATACAGCCTGGTGATACACAGACAGACAGACGGACCGCGGAGTCTTAGTAAAGGGCCCGTTTTTACCCTTTGGGTACGGAACCCTAAAAAGGAGAATGAGCAATATTGTATGGAGCCTGGGCGATCCGCGGCCAAACATGAAAAATAACAAACTCAAGTTTATATCAAAGTGTATTTATATGTATTATTATATTGTTAAAAAAAAAAAAAAAAAAACAAGTTTTAATGTATTCTTCTCAGCCCAAAACCTTTCATTTGATACCCGTATCATGGCAGTGCACACAAAATAACTAGACCGCCATCTTGGGCCGTCCACCATATTGGATTTAGAATGACTTCACTTAGCTAACCATGCATTGTCATCCAAACTAAACGTGTATGCAAAGTTTCATCTTAATCGGTGGACGATAATTGCTTTAAAATTCAGTTGTAAGATGTGATCCGAACACACTTACATACATACATACATACATACATTGCATGTTAAATAAAAGCTTGTAAAATAGAAATAAATACAATTACTGTGTAGAAGTTTCATTGCCGCAACGTATCGCAAGGTTTTCAGAAGACTTAGTGGAGTTTTAGGAAAACGCATTACACACACCAAATAATTGTTATTATGTTCTATGCAATTCCGTCATGTTTACATGTAAAAAAAACATGTCCGTGTCAAGTTCCGCCATGTTTTGCGTGCTCTAGTGGCTTGTGATACATAAATGTGTTTTCTTTCTTTAAGGTTCTCCTAGTCGACGGCACGAACTATTTTGTGCGCGAGGTTTAAATGCATGCTATCCCATCCGACAACACGTGCGAAACAGATAGATGCTGTGATGAGCATTAAGAAGCTAGTTCGCGTACGAATTAGCACTTTTGCAAATTTGTATCGGAAATGATGATTTAGGACGAAAACGAGCGCGCGAAATTTATAAACAGACCTTTGGGAGTCTAGATATCATGAAAAAACGAGTAAATGTATATTTCAAAAATAAAATGATTTGCATTGTTGAATTACTAATATATCCCTGTATGGAGGCCGTTTTGCAATTTTCCTTCTTCTTATGGTATTTATTTCCGCCCAAAGATGCGTTAAAACGAGTGTTAGAACATGGAACTTTCGACGCTCATAAGTTTCAAATATATATATTTTTTTTACTTTTTTGTCTCCTTGCAGGGCTAATAATGATGAGACAAATTGATATAATTTTTTATTTTGAACGTACATCGTCAATCAGTTCAGTAATCTCTAGACTACGTTTGTATGGAAGAATTTTAGACTAGTGTAACCTTAATTATTTTTTTCTAACTGGATTGCAGGGAAACGTTCATAGTAAAAGTTGTGCCTAGTTATCACTACTGTCATTTGACACTATTTTCATTATTGCCCGTCGACCGCCCAAAAGTGCCCATTCTCCTTTTAAAGTATGGTGGCAACAGTCATTCCTTGTAAAACACTGGTATAGGTACCGGCACGATTTAAGAGCGCTCGGCAAAAGTGGTGGGGTGATTTGCGCATGTGTACATTCACGCATAAAATTACTGAGTGTGTTTTGGACTAATTATTTGGTAGGTAGCTTAAATTTTGTGAACAATTGATATTTAAATTGCTAATTTTAACAGAGTGTGGTTTAGGCACATAAGCGTAACATCATATTAATAAATGCTTAATCTGTAATCTATTTAAATAAAAAATTAATCCTTATTTCCCTTAGTCACGGCATCACGCGTGAACGGCTGGACCAATTTCGCTTATTTTTTTTTGTTGTGTTTGATGTTGTTAGGAGAAGGTTCTTATAGAAAAAAAGTTGAAAAAAAAAATACCTAGATAGGGTAGGTATGTAGGTAGGGTAGGGTAGGTAGAGTAGGGTGCGTAGGGTAGGTAAGGTAGGTAGGGTAGATGAATGTATGGTGTTTTTATGACAAAACAAAGTTTGCCGGGTCAGCTAGTAACGGATATAAATATGTCACTAAATTAAATACAGAAAGAAAGAAAAACACAGTTCTATGTAAGTTTTTTGTGCTTGGCTCGTTATCTGTTTTTTTTCGGTATCTTTCATCGGCAAAGAAACGAACGAAATTATTAAACCTCGGAACGGAACTTCTTATTTAACACAACCATAAAAAAATCTTTTTTCCAAAAAAATATTACCGACTTCCAAATAAAAAACTGCAAAGTGAAAAATAACTTTATTTTTGGAAGTCGGTGTCAATGCGCGACTGTACCTAGGGACACGAGACGTATGAGCGCGGCGAGACGGGGAAAGGCGACACTGGTTGACCAATAAGTCTATGGCGCCGGCCGCTTCACCGTTGCACCTCACTCTCCCCGCCAAACAGACCAAAAAATCGACTCCTACGCATTCAAGGTCAGCGCTCTTAAACCGCGCCGATACCTGTATTTCCTAGTTCCTTGGTTAACCCTCACTTCTTTGCCCTCGGTTTTAGAATACAAGTAGACTTGCCATCATCATTGTGTACTTTAATATGTCTTTTTAAACTATGCTTTAGAGAAAAACTACGCTCACACACTTCACATTTGAAAGGTTTATCACCAGTGTGTATCGGAATATGTGATCGCAAATGTATTTTTTGTGTAAAACCACGCCCACAAATATGACATTTGTAAGGTTTTTCGCCAGTGTGCGTTAGAACGTGTGTTCTCAAATTGTTTTTTAGTGAAAAACTACGCTGACATACATCGCATTTGAAAGGTTTTGCGAGACCAGTGTGTGTTCGAATATGACATTTCAAATGACTTTTTACAGCAAAACTACGATGACATATTTCACATTCGTAAGGTTTTTCACCAGTGTGTGTGCGAATATGACATGTTAAGTGACTTTTAACAGTATAACTACGATCACACATATTACATTTAAAAGGTTTTTCTTTAGTACTTGATGTTTGATGTTCAGAACTTTTGTTAATAACAGATATATCAGTATTATTAGCGCTGTTGTTAACTCTAGGTTCAGTAACACTAAAGACCTTTTCGAATTCAGTTGCAGGTTTCAACGTATGATTTCGAGTTGTTTGGATGGCATTCGAGCCATGTTGTTTAGTTTTCTTTTGCTGAGCTGGTGTGATTGAGTCTTCTAGATTTGTTCCTCGTATGTTATGCTGTGGTTTCTCCGCCACGGTTGCCCCTGTGATTATAAATCTGCGTAAGTATATTTGTTAAAGCTTTATGTACAGTAGTGGTATATGGGCGGACTTGATGGCTCATTTACATTAGGTCGTTTTCACCGATTCGGTTGCAGCTTGTATTCGATCACTGACTAGTGTAAACGGGTTTTCGGTTAGCCATATTCGGTCGCCGACTAGTGTAAACAGGTTTTCGGCTAGCCGTATTCGGCGGCAGGCCGTTTAAGGTGACCGAACACGGCTGACTTGTTGAAACGCGCCAATCATTGTTCAATCGAAGAGCGCGGACGGCTCACGCGTCATGTATTGTGTTTGTTTTTGTTTCGTATTGCATTTTTGCAGAAATGGCGACCGAAAATTATCCGACCGATGTCTGTCCATAATGATGCTTTCAACACGAGTACACAGTTCGGCTGAATGCGGTCGCCGAATCCGGTTAACCCACAACTTAAACGAATACAGTCGCCGTATTCGGTGACAGACTTAATGTAAAAGGCCCAATTCGGTTAACCGATCCGGTTCGGTTGAAAGCGGTCGCCGTATACGGTGGCCGACCTAATGTAAACGCGCTACAATGCAACAAAGGCATTCTCTACCAGTCAACATTTGGGTTAACAAGACTATTCAACTGGGCGAATAGACAGAAATCCCAATAATAAGGGTTTGGGTGACTCAGTTAAGGACTACAAGGGCTATTAAGGGCACAGTGGCATGAAAAGTCCTAACACATGGCGCTTTCACAATTCATTTTGGCTTTATTTTTGTTTCTATTATCTAAATGCAACAACTTGCCTAGCCTCTTACCAACCACGTAGATGTCGGCATCCGTCGAACTGGATGCAGATTTATGCCAATGATACATGGCATAAATCTGACATCTAATTTACCGAGAATAGTTGCTCGTTGTTTAATGAATAAGAAAAAGCTACTAAAGCCCGTGCTACCTGGTTTAAAACGGCGGTTTCAAACAGATGTTTAAAAGAGTGTAGACAGTGGTTTTATGCCAAATTTAGAATGACTTTAAACGCCCTTGATAGAAAGGCGTGCGTTGCAAAACAGTGGCAGAAACGTTGGTTTAAAACTTGTTTGAAACCATCTAGCCGCTTGTTTAAACGCTATGACATTTGCGCTTCTGCAGGCGGCAACCGCAAACGTACACGTCGCTCTGCGCACATAATAGCTCTACAGAACAAACGTGAAATAATAACAGAACTTCTCGATTTATACAGAGACTTGCCCTGTCTTTGAGATTTGACATCGGGGTCTTATAATGAATAGACTGAGAAAAAAAATGCATGGAATATTTTTTTAAGTATGTACTTTAATAGTAGATTATTAACCAAGGGGATAAAGCAGTGTCTTCTGTCGCGGGTGACGATTTAAATCGCGAGCGTAACGAAGGACTCGAGGTTTACTCCCGAGCGTAGCGAGGGTGTTAAAAACTTAAATCACGAGCGAAGCGAGGGATATAAGACGAGTCCTGAGTGTAGCGAGGGATTTAAGTTCACCCAAGACTAAGACAGCTTTATCCCCGAGGAAAATACTCTACTTTTCGTACCATTTGCGAAAAAATTAACACAATAATAATATGAGATAAGCATTTTTAAAAATAATGACAATTAAAAGTAAAATAAACTTAACGTTTATGTATTTGAAGAAAACAAAAACGCGGCAAATTCCTAGACTAATATTTTTTGTCGGAAAAGCAAAGGCTCATACGGCCTCGTCGGTTTTCGTAATTTTATTTAATAATCATTACTGCATAATAAATGCGTATTCCTTTTTCAAAAAGATGTTTAATGCTTTATATACAAACTCAATGGTGTAAACACAGATGTAGTTCAGTATAAATTTCGGTAAGTATTCCAAATTTAAATCACATTCTCCCCCTAGAGGATGAATGAAATTCAGTACAATTTTCTTTCCCTGTTTTTAACAGATTAAAAATGACTATTGTTATGTTCGCTTTTTGTGCCATAGAATGTCACTTTTTTGAGCAAGTGGTACGAAAAAGTATTTTAGTATATTAGAGTTTAGTTTTTAAAGTTTATTAATAATTCACCATGACGTGGTTGTAATGAACGTACGGAAACGAGACGTCCTCTCTGCGCAGCGTTCTAAACATACTGAGGTTTGAAGTTTACTTTAAACCGTGTAGCGGGGATCTCCCCACTCGCTTCTTTTTAAGGTGACCTTGGTTTTTTACTTGGTTTGTAATTGTACTGCATCGTTAGTAAGATAAGTCGCGGAGCGTGGCTCCTATTTCTGCCAGCAGGGTTTAAAGGAATCTAACCTGTCCGTGTCCGGGTACCCTAAGTACCTGATATCGCTTCACTCGTTCTTAAAAAATAGGCAGTCAAGGGTACTGCCTTCTTAGTACTGTTTTTTATAAGATAATCAATCGTCATCACCATTTTTAATGTTCCCACTGCTGGGACAAATGCCTCCTCTCTATGAGAGGGAATGGGCCGTAGAACACTACGCGAACCCAATGCGGGTTGGTGGATGTCACATGTATTCGAATGCATGTTTTTTTAAGATATGTTAAATTAATTATTTGTAAATTAAAAATATTAAGATTAGTCTGGTTTTCACACCTATTGGCACTACGAGCAATAATTATACATATACATTTTCATATAGTGTATTTATTAATCAAATAAAACATTTATGGGCTGCGCAAACCTTGTACAAAATATAAATACAACTTAATTAGTATGCACTCATATTATTTGCCACATGTTACTCGGTCAGCGATCCGATCCGGTCAACCGGTCAGCGAGAAGATCTATTAGCGGCCATCAAATCTTCATCTAAATATCTCGCCCATCATATAAATATGGATGACGTCATACGCAATCCATAAATCCTTCTGTGTCGGAAGCCATTTTAATTACAGTAGAGTCCGTTTATTATGACATCGAAAGGAATTGACAAACACGTCATAATATGCGGACGTCATACAAAGCGTTTTGTGAAAAAGACACTTTTTTATGTAAATATGTACTTAATTATTTACAAATTTTCCCGCCACAATGTTTTGTCGAACTTTAAAACGACTGATCCAGCTTGCAGAACAATTGAAGTCGAGAATAACAAAACGCGCGGCAAAAACATTTGCCTTTTCATGTAGCATAGGGCCGCTGACAGGTATTCCTTTGTTTCTTATGATAAAATGGGTCATAATAAGCGACATCACTGTAAGGGAAGTCATTGTATCCGACTTTTTTATAAAGAATTTTATATGAAAACCAAACTTCGTAGTGTAATTACGTCATAATAATCGGTTGGTCAATATAAGCGGAGTCATAATAAACGGATTCTACTGTAATATAAAACCGGCCCGCCTGCCGGGCAGCCCTTCTGCGTTCTTTCCACACCGACGACCGTCTGTCCGGTGCGTTCGCTACGCTCTATGCTTGTGCTCGCATAGTCAGATCGTAATTAACGCAAATGATGCTCACATAGGATGCCGGCTGCGTTTGATTTGACCGGACCGTAAGACCACAGTATAAATATGGACGAAAAGTACGGAAACTACCTACAAACGTTCGAAACGACACACTCACACAAACATGCGCATCGACGAGACCCCTAAGCGGTTGTCGCAGATTCACGGTACTGTCAGTAGTGAGTGTGCCTTCCATATTTATACTGTGGTAGGACGCAGAACGTATCCAGTGGGGCAGGCAAATTAGGGATTTGTTTTAGATGGGCCTGCAATTTGTAAGTTATTGACATTTCGACGTTTAGAAACATTCCTTACACCCGTTTTTGAGGATTGATCTGGATCTTATCTTATCTTATGGAGGGGCCGAGAAGCAACTCGGACACTTCGACCCATTGGGATCTATTGTGGTCCCCTAGATAACTTACTCCTCCCCAATCTCGTTGAAAACTCTTTTCATGAGTCTTACAACGAGACTGGGAGATATGATATGTCTTCTGGTTTAAGATATCCAACCCCTAGTAGACTCATTCGCTTACCAGCCAGTGCATCGCATGTGCACAGGAGATGCTCCATGCGTTCCGAATGTTCCCCACACAACCTGCACATGGGTGTCGCGATTAGACCCATCTTCATGAGCATGTCGTTGGTTCCAAAGTGCCCAGTAAAGGCCCAAAGCAGGTAGCGGATTTGCCCCCTGCTCATATTCCAGATGCATTCCCGGGCTTTGAACGTAGAGCCTAGGAATTTCTTGGAGTGTTGTAGACCAGTAGTAGACAACCAGTGTGTTTGTTGTCTGTGATCTGCAAACTCCTTAAATGTGGCTTTTACGAGACATTATTATATTGATGGGCATTATTCAAATTATTAGCTCTTTTCTTGTCTCTGTACCTCTGACTATTTCGTTTGTTCCTTTCTTTACGACGTTTAATTTTTTCCTCCTCCTCCGCTGTGATTGGTCGGTGTTTATTTTGTGTACCAAGTATTGCATCAGTTTTATTCTTAAGATTTGCTCTATATCGCTGACATCTAATTTTATTTTGAAGTTTCTTTCGTTTTGTTATTTCGTCGATTTCATTTTGACTCGTATTATCAGAGAAACCCGCCCCGCCATCATGGCTTTTCCCACCACCGTCTGAAGTCATCTTCAATTTTTGTTTCACGTAGGATCGAGGATCTAAACAAATATAGAAAACGAATATTTAGAAAAACTAACTATATTACAATGCTTTTTTTGTAAAATTCTAATGGTAAAATTTAAGTATGTAAGGAGCTCGGGAACACTCACAAACTTTCGCCTTTATAATATTAGTAACATAAATATTATTTGTTGCCCGCGACTACGTTCTCGTGAAAAAAAAAAAAAACTGAATAAAAAAATAAATAAAATAACCAACTACTTAATTATTATTTTTTTTTTTTTAATTTAGTAGCCTATTTTCTAGACCTGGTCCGGATTCCCAAAGTGGTCGATATCAACCCCTTGGGGTCGAAGTCGGTTTCCCAGGGGTCGCTATAAACGATAACTGATTTTGGGGGTCGACGAGGTCTAAAAATCGAGCCCTATTAATTAACACAAGTTCTTATTTTAAATCTTCAAGATACTGTATATGTTGTGTTACGTGTACCAACTTGTTATAAGAATGACTAATATTTTAGTAGAAAGTATAATTGTTGTACTTTTAAAAACTCTATAAGTCGATAAACGTGCACAAGTGTGTACAAGATGGAAAACTCGGCAAGTCAATAAGGGTATTTTTAAAATAATTGGGCAATGGGGGTCTGATCAGATATCATTGGGCAATGGGGGGTATCAGCTCATTTTGGAAAAGGGGTCTCTAGCCCAAAATAGTTTGGGAATCTCTGTTCTAGACTGTAATATATCTCTGTGCCAAATAACATCTTGATCCGTTCAGCCGTTCTGGTGCGAATAATAATCATTCATCCTGTTATCTCTGTTAAATAAACACATTACCCTCCTTCGGCAGTCGGGTAAAAATGAACTCTTTCCTTAATTTTGCTGTATAGCATTCCTTTGCAAAATTTTATCTTTATTAGCAACATTATCGGATGGTGTAATGAATACGGCGTGTTTTTGTCTTCAAAATCATCGGGTTCGATTCTAGTCTAGAAATATTGATTTTGAATATCGGACCCGTGACTCTTTTCAATGTTTTTCGCTATTCCTCATGGTTTCGGATTTGGCCATCCCCGTCCACTTGGAAAACTTATTGTGGATGATGCATCCAAATCGGTACAGCAGTTTTCAAGATATGGAACATACAACCGAACTCCTTAGCGACAAACAGCACGAATGTGTGTAAATTGAATTATTATGAGTATTTTTTCAATCCTGTGGGTAACTTACTTTAGAAATTGCTCACTTTTTAGTGATAGTGTAAAAAAATTAAAAAGAGATACCGACTTCTAAAAAAACATTTTCACAAAAATAAATAAACCGAATTCAAATACAAAAAAAAACAAAATAATGCAAAATAACTTTTCTTTCAGAAGCCGGTGTCTTTGGATCTTCTTTTTTTATCGTTTTTCGACACCGTCTTCCGAAACGAAAGTTATTTTGCATTTGAAGTCGGTTTTATTTTTTTGTGAAATCGGTTTTTTAACAGTCTGTAAAAGAGGTTTCTCCTTAGCGTCACTAGACGGTGCTTATCCAGTTCCAATACAAATTGACGTTTACGTTAACGCGGTTGAGCACGAGTAAAAAATCGCAGTAAGGCCCTCAAGGCACTATTTATAATGCCCGGGTAATGTGCAAAAAAAAACAAATCAATTCCACGTAATGAATACTGATTTGAACTTCATTATTTATCACATTGTGTGGTCATTTTTTTATTATTTTTTTATTTGATTAAGCCTCGCGTTTGACCACTATCTCGCCTGATGTTAAGTGATGATGTGGTCGAAGGTGAAGCACGCTTGCCTAGAAGTAACCTATTCACTCTTGACTTGAAGACCCCTAGGTTGTAGCTATCAGGAAACAAAGATGGCCGGCAGGGAATTCCACTTCTTAGCTGTACGCACAGTGAAAGTATTTTCAAAACGCTTTGTGCGTATGGGTGGAATATCCACCATGTACCGATGGCGCATTGCCGGACGTCTTGTAGTCCGATGATGGAAAGGGCTAGGCGGAATCAAATTGTGCAGTTCCATCGCACTGTGAATCACACACACATCGGTCATTGTGAATATTGTTACGAATTAGTGGGTAATTTGATAATTTTATTATGCTACCTACATTAAAACACAACCCGCGCTGTCCATTCATTTTGTAAGCGGTGCTCATTCTCACTCATTTAGAATAATAATATTTGCTCTATCTTCAACTTATTAGTCCAAGGGCGAGCAAAGAAGAGCTCGGGAACTTAGGGCACTCCGACACGGATAGGTTAGGTTCGAAGGGGACAACGGAAGCTGAAGTGAGCGAGCAAAGCGATCGAAAGAAACCTATTCTTCATGTTAGGTTCCTATAAAGCCTGCAGTTCGAAAAACCAGTCAAGTGCGAGTCGTTCGCCCGCACGTAGGGTCCCGTACCATTATCGCAAAAAAACGACAAAAAAAACACATATGTTGTATGGAAGCCCACTTAAATATTTATTTTATTCTGTTTTTAGTATTTATTGTTATAGCGGCAACGGAAATACATCATATCAAAAATTTCAATTTTATCCTTTGGTTACGGAACCCTAAAAAGAGCCCCGAAGCGGTGCTCCATCGACTTTATGTTTTTCACTTAGAATAATAACGTATAGAAACCTAGTACGAGTGCAAAAAGTGAGGCAACCAAAACTTAGCCATAGTGGCTAACTTCTCTCGACGAGCCGTCAGTAATCAAGGTCACGTTTCGTCGAACACAGCTCGCTAACAAATAATTTAAAATAATTGAAAATGAAAGTTCGTAGCGCGAAGGGATGTCATAGCACTTCAGGAAAACAAAATGTGGTCAAATTACATTTCACAAGTAATTACGAGTACTCTCATTTTATACATTACTTAACAAACATTCTAATAACCTAACTTATCACAATACAGTGTTGCTATGTGTTAGGAAAAAAATACCACATTGCTTTAAATTTTGTTTTTATTATTTTTATTTTTTTGCCTGTTTTTTCTACCTACGCTACTGAATAGGAACTCGTGTAGGATATAACATTATGCCAGTTTCGAGAAAATAACTTGGCATTAGGTTTTTTTTTATATTAGTCTTTTTAAATACGATACTGGTGGCGATTTAGTGTGCTTCAAACTAAACTATATTTATTTAAAGCCTCTAAAATGTTCGTTAACGACACTGCTACCTACAGTATTTTTAAACTAAAAGTTTATTAGTCATTTACTGTCATTGATGTATTAAAAAGAGGAAGATACGGGACTGCTCACAGCGCTTGGTCCTACTAATCTAAGTGAATGCCCGTAGCGGGTACTCAGTCGCGCACGGCACATTGTTGATCACACAGCTCATTAATTTCAGTGTTTTTATATTTTTTTTTGCAATAAATACGCATCAAAAGGACTTCTTGTGTAGCTAAACAGTGTTTAAATAATACCAGGAAGAAAAATAAGTCACTCGGGATCACTTACCACTCGTAAGTACAGTTAAAAAGGTTAATTTGTTGAAAAATACAATAATATTTAATGTTTGCTTCGCCATATTTGTGAGAGCGAGATAGATATTACAAACATGCGTGAGAGACACGATACGCACATATTGCAATATCATTTCATAATAGTAAACATTCGGTGATTCGGCCAACATTCGGCGGCTAACGCGATTTCGCTTGCACTACAGCGCCGTCTCATATCTCTGTCCTTGTCTATCGGTAACTGTAGGTTTGGGACTGGTGATGACACTGAACACAGATGTGTGAGTTTCGGTGCATGTAGTCGTGCGCCGAGCCCAGGTTTTCTGATCGCCATGTTAGCGCGTAACGTATCTTCCTCTTTTTAATACATCAATGTTTACTGTAGTTAAATAAAACCGGACCAAATAACTAAGTTTGTATGTTTGATTATGCGTTTACATGTACACAAGCCGCTGCGTGTCGTATGTCGTAAAACCAACAAGTTTTGCCCCTTACTACCGAAAATCGCTTACCGCGACTAAAGAAGTTTTCAATTAAAAAAGTCTTGTCTCCGCGTGTTCACTCTGTACCAGCCAATCGCCTACCGAGTATGAGTTCGATAATGTTGTTTCAAATGTGAACTTTGATAGAAACATTTCTGACAATGTTCACATTTGTAAGGTTTATCACCAGTATGGGTTCGAATATGCATGTCCAAAGACTGTTTATGAATAAAACAACGCTGGCATATATCACATTTGTAAGGCTTTTCACCCGTGTGTTGGCGAAGATGATTGGTTAAAGAAGTTTTGTGTCTGAAACTACGCTGACATACATCACAATTGTGAGGTTTTTCACCAGTGTGTGTGCGAGAATGTTGCTTGAAATTATATAACCTATTAAAACTTTGCTGACATACTTCACATTTGTAAGGTTTTTCTCCGGTGTGTAAGAGACTATGCGACGTCAAATGAAACTTTTGGTTAAAACTACGCTGACAAATATCACATTTGTAGGGTGTTTCACCCGTGTGCCTGCGAAAATGTTTAATTAAATTGCTCTTATCACTAAAACACCGCTGACAAACTTCACACTTGTAAGGTTTTTCACCCGAATGTTTACGAAAGTGTCTATCCAAATGACATTTTGCGTTAAAAGTACGCGGACATAATTCACATTTGAACGGTTGTTTACCAATGTGGACAAGGATATGTCTTTTTAAATTGATCTTTTCATTAAAATTACGCTGACACACATCACATTGGAAACGTTTTTCTTTAATACGAATTTTTGATTCAACACTCTCAGTATTTTTAGTCGATATTTTAATATGAGTTTTGTGACAGAAATTGGAATCTATAGTAGAATCGAATGAATTAGTTATATTTGTATGCATGCTGTTATTATCTGCAGGTAGTGTACCAGTGCTGTCTTCGGATTTAATAGGTTTCGATGTACGAATTTGAGTTATCCGGATATTTTTCGAGTGTGATTGTGCGGTTTTCTTTAGCTCCGATGAAGTTCTACCGTCTTGTAGTTTTGATTTCTTCACAACGGGCGCCCCTGTGATTATAATTCAAAATAAGATTCGTTTAAAGAAAGCCTTATGAATTATGATAATTATATATTATACGCTTCCTGGTTAGAAATTATTTTATTTGAGTGTGTCCGTCTTTTGAGAAATTGTAATCCTGGTCCTTTTATAGTACTGTATTGAGTCACTTTTGTTTCGACACAGGTAAAACGATATTATATATTACGTGTATTACAAAATTTATGTTAGGACAAACAGCTTAACACAAAACATTTTATCTGTACGAAATTTGTGTCGCACCAATCAAATCAGATTCAAACTAGGTATATTTACTGATGTTTCCAGCGACAAAAAATAGTGCTCAGATCACAATGAAACCGCATTCAAACGACGCAATAAAATCTGGCAATTCCGAATATGTATATACGTCAATATCGGCCAGATTGTCGCTTAATCCAAATATCTCGTGAACTCTCGATATGTTAATATTTGAGAAATAAACGATATATAACTCGTTACACATATAGTAAAGACAGGGCTGACCGCACGTTTTTTAACTTCTAAACTAGACCGAAGTGAATTCGCCACCGGTCGGCAATCATCGGAAGCGGTCGTGTCCACGAGACATCAAAATTGCTGCGTATTTTGTGAACGCGTATAAGTAAACGATAGGACGGCCGTATCTTTATTAAAGTACAATTGCCACCGAACGGCACTCATCGCATAGGATCGGAAAGGATACGAACGGATACGGCGACAGCCGATCGCGTCCGGCGGAAAGTTGACGCATACGAGCGGCTCCGTCGCTTGCGTACGTATTCGTAACTGCGCCTGTATGTTCAATTCTGGTAGTGCAACGTTTAGTCAAATAATTTCATTCCTACTGTTTGTGACGTCAAATCACAGTGCACACCCGAGAATGAATGGTGCCGCCGCCCGCCGCCCGGCCACGCACACGACGGCAGCCGAAAGGATTCAATCGGATACGAAAGCACCCGAACGGAGCCGACCGCGCGTCGCATCATGCTTTCGGCTCCGAACACGTGTCAAGCTGCTGTCCGTGGCTTGGTAATAAAAACTTAAAAATTTGAAGTTTGAAGATTGTAAAATCCGTGTCATGCGTGTAGTTTGATAGAAATTGTACTTTAGACCTAAGAGCTTAGACTACTCTTTCGACTGATTAACAAAAATATTACTCACATTTCGTATCGTCGGCTGTTCGTTTGTCCTCAGCTACTTTTTCTTGTTGTTCCTCATCCTTGACTTGTTCCACTTCAGTTTTAATCTTCAGTAGCGGCACATCGTCCTCCGAGTCGGATCTAGAATGGTGCGCCGGAAAATCTTCTACATCTGGATAAATATTGTCGGGATATTCTGGTTCTAGCTCTGTAATGAAATTAAACCATTCAATAGCATTACATAATCCTCGCCTCTCGTGCTTCATTTGCACTAATCTTTCAAGGCGTACTGTGTTAAATTCTATAACAAAATACCGTGTGATATATTAAAACTAAATGAAAGTAAATTTAAAACAATAGTCAAAAGCACACTTTGTAAACAAATCAGATGATTATATTCAAGTTAAGTATGCTTGGAAACATGCTGCTTCTTCTCCATTGAGCAATCTTTAGTGTAGACAAAATCAAATTTGTTGATTTATATTCCTATTCACAGTTATTGTACTGTTTTTTTTTAAGATGTTGACTCACACACTGTTCCGTTGTTGAATTAGGTATTTTACCTATGTTTTCAATATTTGTAAGTTTGTGAGAACCAGCGCACGAATCTAGGCCGACGAGAACCGCTTCTAAGCTTCTTACCGAGAGGCGAGGACGATCCTCAAGTCGGCAATGTGCGCCGCTAAGGACTCGGCGAGGGCCGAAATGCTGAAGGGTTTCGATAGGGATCCATACGGGAGACCGTACAAGGTGGCGCGGAACCAGCTGATTGGTTCGGCGACCCTCGAACCGGCGTTGTTGGATGGGGTGGTCCAGTCCCTGTTTCCGCGCAGGGCTGACTTAGCCCACCAGTGATGAACCCCCCACGGCAGGCAGCTTTGTCGGAGGAGGAGATCTCCCCGGTAACGGCCGAGGAATTTTACACGGGATCCTTCGCCTCCGCGCGAAGAAGACGTAACCTGGGCCGGACGGCATCCCCGCACGGGTGGTGGCCATCGCTGCCACTCAAATGGAGGACAGGTTTCGAGCCCTCTTCAGCGCGTTCTTTACGGCTGGAAGGTTCCCGAAACTGTGGTAGGAGGGGCAACTGTGCCTCCTCCGAAAGGAGGGACGCCAGGTGGACTCCCCCTCGGTATACCGGCCCATCGTTCTGCTCGATGAGGTCTGTAAGTTGATCGAGGGGATGCCCCCCCCCCCCCCCCCGGAGGGTTCCCGCATTGTCGAGGCGGGAGGGCTCAGTAGCCGTGGCTTGGACAACCACGGTGAAGCGAAGAGGAACCCGAGGAGGGGCCGCTCGTCAGGGCTTTTGTCGATAAGCCGACGACGTAGCGGCCAACATGTAGGTTGCGTTGTTGCCTAGGCGACATCGCAACTGAGGCGGGCCGCGATGTGGTATGGAAGGCATCGCGGCTGAGGGTTGGAGGCCGCGGCGGGAGAGGAGTGCCGGTATTACGGTGCGCCGCTCGTGGCCTGCACGGGGTCGCCACCGTCTGATGGCGGACGCGGTGGGGCCGCAGGGGAGGAGGAGTGTCGGTATAGCGTTGGCCGCTCTCCCTATCCCCTGCGGCCGAAAAGTGGTAGGTGGCGGGGCCACTGTCCTGACCCGTCACAGGGGGACCAAGGGTGCCATACACGGGGTCGTCTGTCGCCCATGTGCTGGTTTGGTCCCCGGGGTGGTCACGGCGTACAGTGTGTTCTGGTGCGCCGGTGATGGGAGATTAACCCCAGAGGAGGGTCCGGAGACGGACAGCCGCGGCGGGTTCGCTGATGTAATGCTAACGCGTTCCCGCCATAAGCGGCACAGGAGGACACCGTGGAGTTTTAGTGCGTTAGAGTCCCACATAACTGCGCTATGTCCCCGTGGTAGCGCAGTATGCATGAGCATTTCACCAAGTAAAAAAAAAAAAAAATGGGGATCCCCGCCGTCCGGCTAAATAGCCTGTTGCGGGGGATAGGGCCGAACTTGTCTTGACGGTCGATGCTTTGGCCCAGCTCAAGGGCCAAGTAAAGGAGGCAGTTGAGACGAGTGGCGGAGTGTTGGCGGTGTCATTCTACATAGCCAACGCTTTCAACTCCGTGCCCCACTCGACAATATTGGAGGCATTTCGGTACCACGGACCGCCCCAATACTTGAGGAACCTCCTGGCCAGCTACTTGGAGGATCACGGTCCTCCTTATATACAAAACGGCCAGGATCAGGCGATACGGCGCCGCGTGCGATGTGCCGCAGGGGTCGGTGCTGGGGCCTCCCCTGTGGAACATCGGATTCGACGGGCTCTTGCGGGGAGACCTCCTCCAGGGCACGAGTGTCTTATGTTACGCGGATGACACTCTTCTCACTGCCCGGGGGAGTGACTTCAGAGAGGCGGACTACCAGGCCTCGGCTG
This sequence comes from Orthosia gothica, assembly GCA_949775005.1. Lineage (NCBI taxonomy): Eukaryota > Metazoa > Arthropoda > Insecta > Lepidoptera > Noctuidae > Orthosia > Orthosia gothica. The sequence continues at coordinate 60,843,903 of OX459034.1, read as the reverse complement.
GCGGATCCTTAGTCGCAGGGAGGATCCGCCGCCTAAGCTACCCCTCTAACGCCCACATAGTCGTGGAGGGCGTCAGGATAGAGGTGAAGGCCCAGATTAAATATCTGGTGCTGTACAGCAGTGGTGGCGCTTCGGCCCGCACTTCAGCGGGCTGTCGACCGGCCCCTGAACCTGGGGGGACCCAAGGCGCGATGCCGGCGCTTATATGCAGGCATACTGAAGAGCATGGCCCTTTACGGGGCCCCCATCTGGGCGGATTCCCTCCACAGAAGGGAGAACGCAACCGCTATCCGCAGGCCGCAAAGGGTCATTGCACCGCGGGTGGCGAGAGCCTACCGCTCGGTAGGTTTTGCGGCGGCGTGCGCTCTGGCGGGCACCTCTCCTTGGGAGATAGAGGCGTGGGTGCTCGCCAGAGTGTACGATTGGACGGCGCGGTGTAAGGCGCTCGGGGAGCGCCCCGCCGCAGAAGAGCGGGAGGCCGTGCGGCGGGAGGCGAAGGTCGCCATCTTCCACCATCGGACGGAAGACCTCACCACCGCCACCTTTTGCCGCCGGAATTTGGACGCGCTCGGTGCAGTCCTGCGAGGTTGGCTCGAGCGGTCACACGGTTTCCTCTCGTTCCGTCTGGTGCAGGTGTTGTCCGGTCATGGGTGTTTTGGTTCGCACCTGTACCGGATCCGGAGAGAGGAGATCCTGGTGTGCCATGACTGAGGCGCGCCGGATGACACGGTACAGCACACCCTCAGGCTGTGCCCGGCCTGGACTTAGATGCGCCGCAGTCTGATCGCGGTGGTCGGGTGGCCTCTCACTTCCCGGCGTGGTCAACTCCATGCTGGAACGTGAGGGGGGCAGCGGTCGCCTCCTTTTGGGAGGACGTAATATCGCAAAAGGAGGCGGCGGAGCGCGCGCGGGAGGACGATCCTCTCGCTGCGCCGCTCCACAGGCAAAGAAGGGGTGGGAGAAGGCGGTTAGATGATCGTCTCCTCCCTCCTCCTGGTGGCGCCTTCGTCCGCATTGCACATATCTCCACCCTCGTCGGGGGGGAATGGCCGAGCAGTCGCGGTCGTGTGAAGGCCCCGCTGCACTGTAAAGGCGGGCGGTCGTCGGCGGAGGACTGGATGTAAAGGCTGAGCCGGTCTCCCAGTCCTCGTCCACTCAGACGATGCGGGAGTGCCGCTGGGTTATTTTAGTGGGAATACCGGGTCTGCCCGGGGTATCCCTCATAGCCCCCCTATTCCCCCAATGGGCGGGTATACGTAATGCATTTTTTTCCAGAGCATCAAAATAAAAATAAAATATATGCCGCTAGTAAAGAAAAATAAATATATAAGGTGCATACCGTCACTTTCATGTTCTATTTTCACTTCAATAAACTGAAACGGCCGCTCGCTGGCAGCAGGCAAGGCCGACACAGGCGGCAGTTCAATCTCTATGGCACCAGCCCCCGCCAGGCCATCATCTACAATACTTATGTTCTCCACTGGCGTTTTAACAAACCCACCCACAAACTCTGGCTTGCCTCGGTTTATTAAAGGTTTTTGCTGTAACAAAATTACAAATTGTTTATTTTTCAAGTAATACTTGAACACTGAGTAAAACATAAAGAAAAAAAATCTGGCCAATTGCGAGTCGGACTCGCGCACGAAGTGTTCCGTACCATTTTCGTAAAAAACGGCAAAAAAACAAGTTTGTGGTATGGGAGCCCCCCTTAAATATTTATTTTATTTTGTTTTTAGTATTTGTTGTTGTAGCGGCAACAGATATACATCACCTGTGAAAATTTCAACTGTCTAGCTATCACGGTTCATGAGATACAGCCTGGTGACAGACAGACAGACAGACAGACACACAGACGGACCGCGGAGTCTCAGTAATAAGGTCCCGTTTTTACCCTTTGGGTACGGAACCCTAAAAAAGCAAAAAGAAATGAGAAATTTGGGTGGTAACTGAACTTCGCCTCAGCAATCCGTAAAAAAAATTGCGGAGATGTCATCATCATCTGCCTAGCCTTTTCCCAATCCTATGTTGGGGTCGGCTTCCAGTCTAACCGGATTCAGCTGAGTACCCGTGTTTTACATGGAGCGACTGCCTACCTGTATCTATCTGCGGAGTTGTAACGGAGGTATATTGTATAGTCTGATAGAACCCTTAGTTTGTCCTCCAATGGTGTAACTGCTGCAAGACGTTCAAGTGGGAGAATAATCAAATAAATAATATCTGCAAAAAACTCTCTCACCTCACAGCTATTCAATATCTGAGCAAACAGTTTCTCAGCATCCAGACATTGTTTCTTGAATCGGCAGCATTGCTGTAGCTTAGCATAGCAGAAGTAACAAGCAAGCATCGGTCTACTGTCTTCAGTTATAAACTGCAACAAAGAGACTTATTACTATTGGTTTTTTAATAAGCTTGCATCCAACTTGTAAATGGGTACCCTATTTCTTTTTCTAAAATAAAAGTAACCGAGTTACTCATTATAACATCACATGTCTGAAAGATTTATCGTTCCAGCCGATTCATTACCCGGACAAGACGGACAGTCAAAAATTTAAAAAAAAAATTATAAGTACAAATAATTTCATGTGCTAAAAACCTATTATTTTGATATTACACACTAATTTCAATTTTATTTATAGAAGATAAATTAACAACTTCGCCTACCATCAGTTGAGATAGTGACAAAGCATGAGCTTATAAATAATAATAAAAAGAAACAAGTACAGAAAATCACAGGTATTTTCCACACACCAAAATTTTGCCAATTAAGTCTATGTTTCGTATAACAGGATGGGTCACGGGGGTCTACTCTCTAAGCATGAAGTCTGTAGTTTCAGCCTTTGTTACTGGAGTTTCCAAATCAGTATCACCTACGGATGGATGATTTGTTCAGAGCCTGAACTAAAAATAAATGACAACTTATTTTGACAGTTGTCCCTACTCCTGATATGTTTTTACCCATCAGAAAAATTTAACTATTCACTTGTTTTAATGGATCGTTATGTCAGTTAACACTTTCGTACGACCCGTAACTTCTTTGACGGAGTTAGTGAATAGACCTTTCTTTGACCAAGTAAATAATTAGAAAGTCAACTTAAATTATGTGGCAATGGAAATTGTTCCTCAGATCATGTGATATTGCTAAATTAAACAACTAAGTGATGCGGTATGCCCAAAAGGAGATGACGTGATGAGTTAGACTTCTAGTATGCTATGGATGTAGCCAGAGACAGGAAAAGATAAAAAAACAGGAAGAACGGAAGGGAGGCCTTTGCCCTGCGGTGGGATACGACAGGCTCATGAAAATAATTGCACATTCTTCATGATTATTTCAGCTGAAAGATGTCCACTGCTGGACATAGGCCTCCCCTAAGTGTCGACATGGCCCGAAGAATTGGCAAACTTAAGTGGCAGTGGGCAGGGCTCATTGCACACAGAACATATAGCCGTTTTTTGGATGGCCTTCCTCTAGGTGGAGCGGCGACCAGGCAAGGCTATGGGAGTCCGGTGGATGCGAAACGCACAGGTCCTATTGACGCTTGAGTTCTTCATTAATTTTAATTAATTAAAATTCTATAATCATTAAATTTACTACTTATTTCTTGGTATTGAGGTGTAGATTGTCTACTTACTGGAATGTCAGTCAGCTTCTCATATATTTCCTGTACGTTCTTGTTGGAAACCTCATGCATGCGAAAATTTTCCACTGTACATATTCTACACATTGACAGTTTTTCCATCTTTCTCCAGGTAGAGCTGCCTACATAGAATAATATCCAAATCGTATTTACAATAAGTATTTGTTTTTTTCTTAATTCATCACCAATCAATACTTGTGTCTGTTTGTGTTCAGACGGACAGAACACAACGTAGGTACTAAGTAAAGCTTTGTGAAACTTGGATTTTGCTGGTGAAACTTAAGATTTATCTTAGTTCGGGCTTTTACAGTAACAAACACACAGGGCACTTAGGTATTACAAAACTCGTTTCAATCACTATTACTTTGAGCCCATGACAGTTGTAGCGATTTCTTTTTATAGTAGGTACGTTCTGTGGTAGGAATGTAGGTAGATTGCAGATTCTGACTCTATCAGACTGTTTTTAATAGTAAAGGTTTAATTTTAATAGTGAGGGAGGTGAAAACAAAATTTAGCAAAATCGAATGAAGTTTGCTTCGTAAAGCATGAGGCGTATTCGAATTATCTGAAACTTGTACAATGTACCTTTTTGTGTGGAAAATTAAGGTGACCCTTAGTATTAATTTGAATACAAAAATAATAAATTGTAAAAGATTTCAAAATTTTAGGCACAGATTTGGGCTAGACTACAAAAGATTAATTTTTTGACACACAAAATGACATTAATGACAATCACAACCACAACACTTTTTTTTATGTAAATTTTATGGCCTGGTTGCTAGGACCTTTTAGCCATTTTATTATTTCGTTCTGATATTCTTTAGTATGCATTAGAATGCGGATGTAACAGATTCTAATGTTTTTTGGAGTACTTCGCAGCAAATTGTATCGAGTCAGTCTTCCCAGTAAGCTTTGCAGAGGCAGTCAATACTACAATAAAATACTCCGCTCAACTATCCCGAGATCTCTTCGGTCAATGATTTCACAAATTGTCCAGTTGCGTAGACAGTTGAGACACAAAACTACACCAATAATATATCACAATATCCACTATAATAGTAATCAATTTACAAATAATAAGCCACAGCCACTGAACTTCACTCGACAAAATCCCGCCAAAAAACCCCACAACACTCGTGTGTCAGTGTGTGACAACCAGTGCTGCCAACTCGTTTACGTAAAAACGCGCTGTTAGGTCTTTAAAAAAGCGCTAGAAAGCGCTAAATAGTCGATGTCAAAAAATCACTGTATTGACAAACAAAATGTTTACACGTATTTTTATTTTTTTATTGTATCAACATAAAATATGTCATTAAAAAGAGTTATATACATTATAGTAGTTGTTTAAATTAAGTAATAACGTGTATTTTTTTATTATTAAAAGAATTAAATTAATTCATCGTCGTGGTGACCTGGTGAAGGTTGCGGGGATCCGCTGGTTACGAGATGCACGGGACCGGTCAATGTGGCGGAGCTTGGGGGAGGCCTATGTCCAGCAGTGGATGTCTTTCGGCTGATATGATGATGATGATGATGATCATCGTGATTCTACTACAATTGCCGTCAAGTTATATGTAAATACTTAAATTTATACCATCTTAAAAAAAGAACAAGAATCTGTGGATCAAATTTCCCTCAACACGTCATTTCGAAGTTTATAGTTTGCTTTTTGTTTTTTTTAAAACGAAAGTACAAGGTTTCAAAAGAGCGCTGGATTTAGCGCTAGGCGCTAGAACGCGGTATTAAAAAAATTAAAAGCTAAAATTAAAAGCTCTTAAAATTAAAAGCTATATACGCTATGGCGTTCATCTGGTAACAATGATTTCGATTTCGAATGTATAACATTTTTGGAGCATTTTTGTTTGAATGTATAACATTTTTGGTACCTAATATATTGAGTCAACATTAGAGGTTTAGAGGTATATAGAAGTGGTAGGTAGTCAGTCATTGCTACAATAAAAATCTCAGATTCCTTTTAAGCTTGTTTCAATGATTCCACATATTGTTATTGTCCAGTTGTATGAACACAAATCAATTTTAAATTTTACATCACATTATCCAATGAAGCACATCACCAAATTGATTATTTTCGTGTTCATGGCCAATCGGGCTTTCATCGCGCTAATAAATGTGATTTTGACCGACACGGAACGCGGCGCAAGTGACACTGACAGACATTGAGTCAGCGTTGCCAAAACGTAACTTTTGTTACATTTTACGTAACTTTTGACCGTCCCACGTAACCTCCATGTAACATGACTCAAAATGTAACTTTTACGTAACGTACGGACTTACTAAACATATTATAATATTTGCCCGCAAACAAAAAATAATGGTGAAACGGAACGCATCTAACAAACCTTTTGTTCGACGTGTTGTCGCACTGACCGCACTGTGCCCTGACTTTATTCACGCACTCACTCAGGTGTATTTCTAAATCTTCCATCCCGCTTACTCCGGCGAGTGAGTGAGCGTCGTGTTTTGTTTGCTAAAGTTTTATTATCTCCAAAGAAGAGTAAATAAATACGAAAGTAACGAATTTAATGTATTTTTATTAAATTTATTTAGTCATCAATAGTGTAGTGATTGGTTTGTTTTCGACTTGTTTGTGCTAACAATACTTGGTTAGTAAATGTTATATTTATTGTATTTTAATTTAATAATTCATTATTTAGGGAATCAGTAAATCAATAACAAAGTCGTATTTGCAACTGAAATAAGTTTATTTTTGTATCAATCGTCAACTAAATATCAAGATTATCAAGTCAGTTGCGCACGGGCGCTAGTCGTTGTTGGACGCGCACACCTGTGTGATAACAATAACCGGTTTGACTCTCTCCGTTCGTTCGTGCGTATGAATCATCGCAAAATAATGCTAATCACTAATGGCTAGCAGCGAGCTCGAGTACGACCAATCTGTTGAGGGAGTGAATGTGCGTAGTGACATAGAAGTGTGCAACAGTAATAGTGAGAATATGGAGATATCAGAAGAATTTTTACAAAATCATAGGGAAAGCGAGGTGGTGAGACCGAGTAAAAGAAATAGACAGATAGACCAAGATGAGATGTGGACAAACATTACGAGACGGGGTAAACGTTTTGCTCGAACTAGTCAAGATCATGATGAGATTAGAGTACCTGTCGATACCGTTGAAATTAGCATAACGTCGAAAGATAAGTTACCAAAACAGTTTGGATTAGCAAAATTATTAAAAACAGAGAATATACCGGACATCACAAGTATAAAATATATAAATGCATTTAAGGTTCTAATTCAGCTAAGTAACGAAGAGAGTGCGAATAAATTAATTGATTCAAAATGTTTGAAAGAAATGGGACTTAGATGTCAGAAAACACTAGAGATAAAAGAATCATACGGGGTTATTAAAGATATAGACTTAGATTCAACTGAGGAAGAAATACTGGATGGTTTGAGCAGTGAAACAGAGATCGTAGGTATTAAAAGACTAAAACGACGCAACACAAATACTGGCCAATGGGAACCTGGAGAATCGGTCAGAGTTACCTTTAAAGGATCTTCCTTGCCTAGTTACGTGCATATCTTTGATAGCAGGGTGAAGGTGAACCCCTACCAATTCCCCGTCACGCAATGCTCACGGTGTTGGAGATATGGGCATAATGTTAGAGTATGTTCATCAATCAAAGTGATATGCCCAAAATGCGGTGAGTCTCACCCTAATTGTGACACTACGGCTTATAAATGTAATAACTGCGCCGGAAAACATATGGCGTTATCTCGTACATGCCCAATGTATCTAAAAGAAAGAAAGTTAAGAGAATTGATGGCAGATTTTAACTGTACATATAAAAGAGCTTTAACACTATACGTTCCACCTGAACCAAACCATGAGATCTCTAGAGAAAAAGAACTGGAAACCGAGAAAGAGTATTACCAAGTGTTAAGTCAAGAAACAAATATAGAAATGGGTCATGTAAAACAAACTCAAGATACATATGCTGACACATTAAAGAAGGCGGTAAGCTCAAATTCCAAAGCAAAGAAGAAGTCTGCAAAAATATATAAATATATGGAATATAATAAAAATAATTATGTTAACCCGAAGAATAAACATAAAACTGATACCGAGATGAATTGGGTGGCATTTTCAGACAGTGACTCTGAAATACAACACGTAGAAACAGAAACAGCTGATAATTCAAACAAAAAGGAAAAGGAGTCTTGGAAATTGTTATGGGATAAATTAAAGGAAAAAATTTGGGATAGCGGGACTAGTTTGGAAAATAAAGTGATGGATTGCGCAAAAGTTATCTTTGAATGGTTAACATCTTTCATGGTGGGGTACATAACAGAGCTGCATTTCTTATCTAACATTAAAAAATGGATAACAACAACAAACATAAACATTTAAAAATCAATATTCTACAATGGAATGCTCAGAGTTTGCGACCAAAGATAACGGCATTTGAATCTTTACTTAATCAAGAGAAAATTCACATAGCAGTACTCAGTGAGACTTGGTTTGACCCAGAGAGCATATTCAGACTCAATGGATACAATATATTCCGGGCAGATCGTGACGATGGTTATGGAGGTACAGCTGTTTTTATCCATCGTTCTATCAAGGCCATACAATGCAATACAAATATTTTAAATTCACAAATTCAAATTCTGCACATTAAAATGCTCAACTGCAGTCATTTAGAAAATATTATTTCTATCTATTGCCCCTCGTCAGTGCACACATGCAAAAGTGATTGGGATGAAGTTTTTTCAATAGCACAGCATAGAACCCTTATTGCAGGTGATTTGAATGTCCACCACTCAAATTGGTCTTCCAGAACTGATACCAGAGGTAATCAGATTTTTGACGCTGTTATGGACAACAATGTATGTACACTCAATGATAACACACATACACGTTTGAAATTGGTCAATGGGGTTATACAAAAATCTTCCCCAGATGTAACTGTTGTTTCTACAGATTTGGCCTTGAAATTAGAATGGTGGGTGATGAGTGAAAACTTGGGAAGTGACCATATGATAATAAAAATTTGCTTAGAAAATAATAAATCTGATATTTCAAAAAAACGGAGGAACTTTAATAAAGCAGATTGGCAAGGATACACTCAGAAAATAGAATCGGATTTAACAAACTTGGAACTACCTTTAGATCACCAATCTGCATATAATAAATTTATAGATATTGTTAACTCTGCAGCGGATCAATATATACCCACAACTAGAGTGAGCGAGAATCCTCTTCAGTCAAACAAATTCGTACCAAAACCATATTGGAACCAAAATTTATCACGTATTGTTGCACAGAGACGCCTTGCATTAGCTACTTTTAGAAGAAATCCCAACCCACAAAATCTCGAAGTTTTAAAAACAAAAGTGAGTGAAGCTCAAAGGCTTATACGACAAGCTAAGAATAAATCCTTTCAGGAATTTTGCAATGGCATAGATAGTGTAACCTCTTCAAGAGAAATGTGGAAACGCATGAGATGGGTCAAGGGGTACAGATCACCTACATGTTTTGTTGATCAAGGTAAAGCTGAAAATTTATTGCGTAGTCTAGCCCCCGATTATGTATCGCCACCTACCCCTATATTTACTTCTTGTAACTCGCAATTGACCAGGCCGGTTTCGGTACAGGAAGTAGTTAACTCACTTAAAAAAACAGATACAGCTCCGGGACATGACAATATTTCATACTCTATGATAAAACATTTACCATATATCGCTAAAATTTTGCTGGCATCCATATACAATAAATTTATGTCATCCGGATTCGTACCGGAACAATGGAAAAAGGTTAAAATTATTCCTATACCGAAGCCGGGCTCGAGTGCCGATGTTCGACCTATTGCACTTATATCTTGTTTATGTAAGATACTGCATACTATTATAACACGCAGGCTTGAATGGTTTCTAGAGAAAAATAATTTATTATCCCATGACACCACGGGCTTTCGAAGATCTAAGTCATGTTATGATGGTCTTTCCAGGTTGGTTACACGTGTTGAATCAGGGTTTTCTAATAGTGTACCAGCTATTGGCTGTTTCATAGATATTGAAAGTGCCTACAATAATATAAACTTGACATCTCTTTTAAGGATTTTGGATAACTTGGGAGTGGGTTCTGTTCTTTGTTATTATCTTTGGCAGTATCTTCATCAAAGACATCTATTCGTTGAACTACGGGACAACAGTGTAATATGTCGAAGTACTGGTATGGGCATAGCTCAAAGAGACCCTCTGTCCCCTTTACTATTTAATGCGGCCACTGTTAATGTTTGTAGAAGCATCACCAATGTTTACATTTCGCAATATGCCGATGACTTCATTTTATATGACGTACAGAAGAGTTTGTCCGATTCTGTGTCCCTTAAACAAAACGCATTACATATTTTTCAAAGCTTGATGGCTGATTTAGGTCTAAATGTTTCCCATAAAAAAACAAAGGTGTGTATTTTTAGTAGGGGGAGAAGAAGAAATAATATCCAACTCACTATTAATAATAACCCCATTGAACAACTAAATTGTGTCAAGTACCTTGGTATGTGGTTGGACAGTTCCCTAAAGTGGGGCAAACATATAAATGAGGTAAGGGAAAAAGTTTGTCGTTTTCTAAATGTTTTTAAAGTATTAGCGGGTACCAAATGGGGCGTACATCCCTTGCATCTTAGAAAGCTGTACATAGCTATAATTAGAAGTAGGATAGACTATGGTTCCTTTTTGTACGGACATTGTGCAAACAGTCATCTTCTTAAGCTTGACAGAGTGCAAAATCAAGCAATGAGGACCATAGGAGGATTTATTAGAAGCACGCCTATCCATGTAATGGAAGGGGAGCTGTGCCTCCAACCGTTATTTATTCGAAGACTGTTTTTGACAGCTAAATTTTATTTAAGATCAAAATCAGTTCGTAATAATATTCTAATTAGTATATTGGGAGAGCTGTCTGACCAATGCCAAGGTTTTTATTGGAGAAACAAAAAACTGCCATTATTAGTCGATGTTCACAAAGTATACACAAAAATGCCCTTGTACTCTAGCCCAGTATTAGATATTTACTCTTTGGACACTTGGGTATCTAATATAAATCTAACTAATGTAATAAGTGACACAATTGAAGATATAAGTTTGCCAAAAAGACTCATTAATGTCACGGATCTTAATAATACTTGTGTAAAAATGATGGATGATAAGTTTAGTCAACACTATAAAATATTTACGGACGGGTCCAAGGATGGTTCAGACTTAGGAGCTGCTTTTTTTGATCCTCAACTTAATATTAAAGCAAAGTTTAAAATTAATGCTAAAATTTCTATTATGTATTGTGAGCTCATAGCTATTTCTGAAGCTCTGTTATATTTACTTAGTATAAATCAAGATAATTTTGTTATATTCTCGGACTCAAAAAGCAGCCTCCAACACTTGGCTCGTGTACCCTCGAGTCTTCGAGGATACCCGATAGCCATAAGTATTCTTGACTCAATCTGTGAGATGCAGTCTTTGAATAAGACCGTCACCATTCAATGGATTCCCTCACACATCGGAATCATGGGTAACGAAGAAGCAGATTTAGCAGCCCAACAAGCATCTTACGAGGGTATTAATTACGCATGCTTACCGTTATATTCAGATTGGCTTGGTCATGTAAAAGAACTATGCAGGCTAAGATGGCACGAATATTTTGATGAGCGTTCAAAGATTAAGGGAATCTGGTATAAAACCATTCAATCTGAGCCGCTTCGTAACCCATGGTTTGAAGGAAGGGAAATAGAGAGGAAATATGTGGTAGCTTTGTTCAGGTTGCGATCCGGCCACATCCCAACCAATAAATTCAAATATCTAATGGGCAAAAGTACCTCACCAAACTGTGAAATATGTGGCGTGATTGAGGATACCTATCACGTGTTGATGGAATGTGACCGGAACATTCAAGAAAGACATGCTTTGTTTAGTGGGGGATTTGAGGTGGGGGTATGCAATAGCATCCTAGCATCTCCTTTGTCGGAGGAGGCTAGGATGTTGTGTCGACTGTTAAAGAGGGACTGAGCATGAGCGGGTTTGTCTGCTGAATATGTTACGACATATCTAGCGGACGTGCCTGCTTAAGTTTAATATTGTAGTAGTGTTATAAGTAAAGATTAATTGTTCATTACCCATTGTTTAGTTTTAAGTTGCTATGTTTTCTTTTATTGGGGTGACATTATCACTCAGTGATAAAACCCCTTATAACAAATAAAGATTAAAAAAAAAAAAAAAAAAAAGATTATCAAGTCAAATAGAATAATATAAGTGTGCCATGCAGTGCACATAGCTTCAAGAAGTTCATTTAGCTATTTATTACTCATTGTTAAAGCACTTTGGTTTCGTTTACAAGAACTAGAGTGGGCTGGTATACCTACCGACCGGCGTAACCTAGATTTGATTAAGTTTATTGATCTTTTCGCTAATACGACCAAGTAGGTAACTAGCATAGTTGTTTCTCGTTGTAATTTGAATGTTCTAAACTAAACACAACGGATTTACCCGTGGTAGACGCGGGGGAGGGCCTGCCCGCGCGAAAATACAAATAATGGGCGTGTTCCGCTAACAACAAAGTAGAAAAAAAAACGAATTGTAGTATAAAATTATTTTAGTGTCGTTTTCCACATAAAATAAGGTAATGTAACTTTTCTCACGAAAATGTAACTTTTTGAGATGTCTCAGTAACATTTGACTATCTGCCGCTGGCAACACTGCATTGAGTTTTGTGATTGTGACATCTGTGGTGTGATCTGTTTCTGTTTATTTATTATTATTTTAGTATATTCTAAAGTATTTTCTCTTTTATTGAGAATTGAGATCCACGAAAGAACCGCCCACGATAATTGTATTACCAAGCGTTTATTCAAGAATTTATTCTAAAAGCCAAATAATAAAATTCAGCACTGCTTTTCAATATGACGATGAAAACACTGTCTATGTGTAGAATATGTTTGGTGGAGAATGTACGCATGTACGTGGTAGTCAACAGGCACTTGCAGGAAATGTACGAGAAGCTGACTAATATTCCAGTAAGTAATTTATTTGAAGACTTTAGTTTTTAATTAGGTGGCAGTTGGAACAATTGTCGAGGATGCCAATAAAATTCATCCTCTTTCCTTGCCTCATCAAACGGTTCTCTGCTTCTGCTTCCAACAAATTCTTGTGACCTTACCAGGTAATTGGTGCCTAGTAGCGTCTTAGCTACAGAACCTTATCGAATATAATTGGAAGTATTTTATTAATTCATTAATCAACAAAAGTGTTTTGTTGCAGTTAGTGACTCAGGACAGTAGACCGATGCTTGTTTGTTACTTCTGCATCAATAAACTGAAGCAATGCTGCCAATTGCAGAGAAAATGCCTAGAAGCTGAAGAGATGTTTGCTTGGATGTTGAATGAGGGCTATCAGGTAAGGATTAACTGATTGACGGAGTCTTCAACATACAACTGTTCTCATATCATCATATATTGATACCTGTGGGCTCTAAGGGCGTATAGTACAAAATAACCCATGTTTGTTTTGTGCTTTGCGATATGCACATACATATATCTATATATATAAAAGAAAGTTGTGTTAGTTACACTACTTAAAACTCAAGAACGGATGAATCGATTTGGCTGAAAATTGGTGGTGAGGTAGCTTAGAACCAGGAGACGGACATAGGATAGTAGGGTAGGTAGGGCAGGTAGGGTATGTAGGGTAGGTACGGTAGGTAGGGTAGGTACGGTAGGTAGGGTAGGGTAGGTACGGTAGGTAGGGTAAGTAGGGTAGGTAGATGAATGTTTGGTGCTTTTATGGCAAAACAAAGTTTGCCGGGTCAGCTAGTTTCTAATAAAAACTAGTGATTTACATTTTGGAGTATATTTTGACATGGCATGGTCCTTTCCTGCCTGCTTAAAAAATAGTGCATTTTTGCCATTCGTCTAATAGTTGTGTGGCCTAGTGAAATGTTTGACAAATGATAAATGTCCCAAACGTTCTGTGTCTGTTCTTCTGTGTGATAATAATCAGCTTAATAATAATTTACCAAATGAAACGTCATACAAACATTTGCTGATCGTTAGTTGTTAAATTGAATTATCAGCAAAACGTTGGTTGGCAAGTGATAATCTGCCAAACGATTTTCGGCGAAAAGGCAGAGAACCGGAATATTCCTTGGTTGTTTATGTTAACAATACAGTACATAGTTGCAAATCTTAAATAATTTTTAAACAATACTTGTGTCCACGCAGCAAATTCTTCTTAACACTAGTCACTGCAGCAAATTCTTCTTCTGAGTCTTGGGGCAGATAACCGAAACTATTTGGAGATGGGGTGATTACACTAGGAGGGGAATCGGTAATCTGTTTGCGCTTTTGCGGTGGCACTTGCTGCCAGGAAAGTGTCACTGGTGTGGGATCATGGGCAGTTGACATTAGGCCTGTATCGCTTTGTGGGCATTCAGTGGCAGATTTTGGGCTGTTGTTCGCTTTCTAACTGTCACTATTGGTTTCTGACTGAAATGACAGGCCTGTTGAACAGGCCAGGATGATAAATTAATTGAGTTAAGATTTATAGGTCTACCAGAATCTCATGGCATTTTTTATTTTTTTTAAATTGTGATTTTCATATGGCAATGTCAATTGTCACCTATCAAATCAAAGTACTTGATGCGTCAACCGCTGCTGAATTTTTTTGATATTATCTTGAAAATTTGTTATTTTTGTGAAAATGTCGAAAAACCCACTTCGATCTCAAGTGAGACATATTGTTTTCAATGTGTATCATAAAATAAGGGAAGAAGAAGGCGTAAATCAAACTCAATCTTTGATTTTAAAGTGCGTCGTAGAGTGGACCGGTAAGTTGGACTGACTTGTTTTGATACTTTTAGTTTATTTTATATTTTTCTTACTTAATTCTTATTTCTTTCCATTACTATTATATGGTAAATCGTAGGTCAGGGCACATCGAATGATGGCCGGAAGGAAATGGCAACAGTAATGTAACTGTTACTAATTCTTCGGCAAGATATTGATTTTAACTGAGAATCTTTGACGTAAGAAAAATATTAAGTAATAATCTGCGCCCTGCAGTGGGACGTGTATATAGACGGGAGTTTTTGGCGGGATTTTGTCGAGTGAAGTTCAGTGGCTGTTAATATTATTTGCAAATTGATTTCTAGTGGATATTGTGATATATTATTGGTGTAGTTTTGTGTCTCAACTGTCTACGCAACTGGACAATTTGTAAAATCATTGACAGAAGCGATCTCGGGATATTGGAGCGGAGTATTTTATTGTAGTATTGACTAACTCTGCAAAGCTTACTGGGAAGACTGACTCGATACAATTTGCTGCCAAATACTCCAAAAAGCATTAGAATCTGTTACATCCGCATTCTAATGCATACTTAAGAATAAATATAAGATCAAAAACTCTTTCCAAAGCCGTGGCTAAAAGGTCCTAGCAACCAGGCCATAAAACTTACATAAAAAAAGTATATATAGACTGATGATGATGAATGACTTTATGTAACATGATAAATTTTATTATTTTTTACAGACTTTATACTTAAAGAGATTGGTTTTGAATATGTTAAATGCCAATGAAAAAGAATCATTTTGATGGAGAGAGATAACATAAAACTACAAAGATACAAGTTTTTGAAATGCCAGTGGAGTTCATGGAATCGTATTCTAGTTCTGAATGAGGTTTTAAGTTATTAGTATGATTTAAATGATATATAATAAATTAGTACATAAATTAATATTCAATTGATTTATTTTTCCTATGTTAAGAACCCGATGTATAACAACATTATTAATACACATACCTATAATACTCACAGTGGATCTTTGTGTCTCTGAATTGGTTGCAAGACCCCACGCAGTAGCTATTTTGTGTCAATGTTGAAGGTGAAGATAGCATTGTATAACTGTCTCTTTCACTCGCTTATGTATGTCACATCGTCCTATCTCGCTTACTCTATGCAGTATACTCGATGACAAACTGTTTCTTACGCAATGCTTGGCAGGACCAAGTTCAAAGACACAAAGATCCGCTGTGACTACTATAATATAGGTACCTCATGTTCATTAATACTAAAGACATAAATAAAAATTAAACAGTATCAAGATCGTTTAATCCAATTGCACACAACAAATTTTGTGTGCAATTTGTTGTATTGCACACAACAAATTTTTATTTCCACATTTGCCATGAGATTCTGGTAGACCTATAATTGGATGCGTTCGCATTCTTGTTGGAAATGTATTTTTATATTTGGCAACACTCCTTTTCTATACTTCGTAAAATATAGCTTGATCTCTGTGACATTTGTCAAACTGACGTATACGATATGGTTATAGTTAATGTTAGCCTGTCAAGCACTATTTTTACTCTATTGATACTGACAGCTGTCGCAGAGATCAAGCTATCTTTTATGAAGTATGTGTCCCGCTAATTAGCAGACACAATAGAAATTACCATTGTCTTCCGCCGCAATTGATATTTTGACAGATAAGGGGTTAAGACATTTTGAAATGACAGATTAAAAATTGTGGGTGTTGATATTTTGACAGATAAGGGGTTAAGACATTTTGAAATGACAGATTAAAAATTGTGGGTGTTGATATTTTGACAGATAAGGGGTTAAGACATTTTGAAATGACAGATTAAAAATTGTGGGTGTTGATATTTTGACAGATAAGGGGTTAAGACATTTTGAAATGACAGATTAAAAATTGTGGGTGTTGATATTTTGACAGATAAGGGGTTAAGACATTTTGAAATGACAGATTAAAAATTGTGGGTGTTTTTGAAAAAACTTTTAAATACGGTATTTTTCTTAAACGATGATGGCACGGTTGAACACTTATTATAATTGCCGTGTTGCAACGACCGTGAGTCTACCCGGATAGACTCAGTCTGACTGACCCGGGACCATGTCGGGTCGTTGCAACATGGCCGAAACGTCGGGTGAAATACTCGTAGGTAAATAAATAATCGAATTCATCGCGTTAAATTGCCGTGATAACTGATAAATTGTTTTTCAATTTAAAACGCGAATGTATTAAAGTTAATATTAATTACTAGCTGACCCAGCAAACTTTGTTTTGCCATAAAAAGACCAAACATTTATCTACCCTACCTACCCTACCTTAGTACCTTACACTACCTACCCTACCCTACCCTACCCTACCCGACCCTACCCGACCCTACACTACCCTACACTACCCTACCCTACCCTACCCTACCCGAACCTACACTACCCTACCCGACCCTACCCTACCCTACCCTACCCTACCCTACCCGACCCTACACTACCCTACACTACCCTACCCTACACTACCCTACCCTACTCTACCCTACCCTACCCTACCCGACCCTACACTACCCTACACTACCCTACACTACCCTACCCTACCCTACCCTAACCTACCCGACCCTGACCACGGACTTCTTTTTAGAACTTTTAAAGAGAAACAATTCTATCATACATGATATTTCCGTAACTTAAACCGTTTACGCAGCGCACGCAATGGAAGCTCTCAAAAAGGAATATCTTTGCCCGTTTTTGCAATATTTTTCATTTATGCTCTGCTCCTATTGGTTGTAGCGTGATGTTATATAGCCTATAACCTTCCTCGATAAATGGACTATCCAACACAAAAAGAATTTTTCAATTCCAACCAGTAGTTCCTGAGATTAGCGCGTTCAAACAAACAAACTCTTCAGCTTTATAATATTATTAAGTATAGTTAGTGTGAAATTGTTTGAACCTGAGATATTTTTTTACAATTTCGACAATCTTTTACAGAAAAAACCTAAAGTAAAAAAAGTCCAGCTAAAGTTCAATTCGTATATTATAAGTCCAACAGAGCACATCAACATAACTGATGAATATCAAACAGTAAACGACGTTATCAAAACAGAATTAGCAGATGATTATGAGAGACAAGATAATATTCTTGAGTTACAGGAGGAACATCAAACTGGTAAGTTTTACAAATTTGTTTGCAGATATTTATCTTATAGAAAAAGACCTAACGACATTGCGGCATACTCAAGCGATGCTGGCGGTACGAGCTTGATGCTTATAGGTAGGATTGATACTCATTAGGAAAAAACAGAAGATTAGAAAGGAGAAAAGAAGCTTTAAGAGCTCTTACACACTACGTTTTTTTCAGGCGCCGTCGACGCGCGTTTCGCTATTGCGCGATGTCGCCGCTGCGAAACTTGAAATAGGCAGATTACTTGCGATTGAATCGCTGAAAACAGACGCGCATGAGCAATTTGCCTTGCAAAGTAAAACGCGCGTAGGACGCGCACGAACGAGCGTGTACCGCGCTGGATTATAATGACCATGTAATTTCCTTTCGCTCGTAAATGGATGTATCCAATATTTATATTTTCGTGAGACATTTTTACGTTTCCTTTTTAACAAAAGTAGGTAATAAGGCCGGCGTAAGAACTGTTTCAAGTATCCGATTAAAACGCGCTGTACGTGTGTGTTTGCAGCTTAAGAGACGCGCTGTGACAGCGCGTCTGTATCGATGTAACGCCGGGCTAGTAGCGCATCGACAGCTCGCGAAAAAGTCGTCTGCATACTACAATTTTATGAACGTGTGAGTAGGTTATTTGGTTGCGATAACATCGAGTTTGCAGCGCGTTATAGTTGCGTGCGACGCGCGTCGACGGTGCCTGAAATAAACGTGGTGTGTAAGTGCTCTTACCCTGCACATTCCAGTTGTATAAAACGAACTGAAAATAATATTGCTTTTGCTAGGCAAAAACCTGTCCCGAGACCTTCCAGTTACCCCTCTCCCGCGCTATCTCAAATTAGACTTTAGCGTGTTTTTCCACCGAAGCTGTACGAGGTAGCTGTGAAACGGTGTGCTGTTGCGAGGTTGCGTAGCGGACTCTTGTCTTAGTGAAGCGAGATCATGCATAATTGCACATGATGGCGAAGAATGTGTGCTATTCGTATCTCGGTTGTACTGCAACCGAGATACGAATAGCACACATTCTTCGCAAACATTCATCGCACCCATATGCGTGATACGTTATATACTTTCATACACTCACGCGCTTTTCCGTCGATGCTCCGTAGACCAATTCAAATTTGACCAATTGGTCTATGGGGAAAATTACATGTTTCCATCGTCCAATTACCAACTGGGCTATGGAGAACACTGGACGTAAACCAAAACTATGTTCCATTATAACATTATAACCCCGAGTTCACACCATTTGCCTATACTTTGGGTTCAAAGAAGCCTTTGTTATATTTTTTGGGTCACATCAAACTGAATTGAAAAATATTATAAATAAATAATAAAAATAAAATCTTTATCTTTTTTTTTCTCAATTAGGTCATTAAGCGACATATTCGAAAGACAAAAAAAAATTAAAGGTAATAATAGTTGATTCGACCGTCGTAAATAAATACAATATAATGTTCGTTAATTATAGTTAATTTAAATAGAATCTTCAATGAAAAGATAGAAAAGCATGTCATCATCATCATATCAGCCGGAAGACGTCCACAGCTGGACATAGGCCTCACTCAAGCGTCGCCATTTGATCAGTCCCGTGGGTCTCGCATCCAGTGGATCCCCGCAACCTTCACCAGGTCCACCTGGTACTCGTAGGAGGCCATCCAATGCAACGTCTTCCGGTTCGCGGTCGTCACTCCAGAACCTTTCTACGTAATCGGCCATCCGTTCTGCGAGCAATCTGCTCTGCCCACTGCTACTTAAGTTTGGCAATTCTTCAGGCTATGTCGGTAGCCCTGGTTCTCTTAAAAAATATGTAAACTGTTTGAAATGGCCACTTAACCGAAAATTTTGTCATTACGTATGGTGTCAATTGGTTGCCAAATGACAGTATGTCTTCGGGATGAGGGTATTGCGAAGACTGTTGTCGCCAATTCTAGGATCCCAACGGACTCAATGAGATAGATGTTCACATTGATTTGTATTGTAATCTTTGTACAAATGAATTGTTATGTCGGGATTATTCAGTAAATGATTATTGTTTCAAACATTGATCTTGATATTTTTTTTAAATACTTGTGGACAAGGCTTTACTATACTATTAAACTGGGCAGCGGATCATTTCTCAATTCTCCATAGCCCAGTTGATAATTGGACGATGGAAACATGTAATTTTCCCCATAGACCAATTGGTCAAATTTCAATTGGTCCATGGAGCACCGACGCGCTTATCCTATAGTTTACTTTTTGCCACACCCAACATTCACTTCCATACATGTGTTGGCACCAGCACACCGTTGTAAACAGTGAGTCGAGCCTTTTCGAATATCAACTGGCTGGTACCGCATGTATAGCACCATTCACGTTATATCCTGCATTCACTCTACTTGCCACATCTGCTTCAATCTTTCCATCTCTTTTGAACATACTTCTCAAATAGCCAAACTCATTCCCTTGCTCCACACTACTAACATTTATTTTCACATCACACACCGATACATCGTCTTCTCATCCCTTTCATCTTCAATGCTTCATTCATAAGTCACCATGCCTTGCAACTGTTCTGCTGACGATGCAAGTAGAACTTCATAAGCGTAAGATTTTGACAGGCAACTCATTCATCCTCAATCCGCACATCATGCTCTTTCAAATCTATCAGATAACTATCCATGTAGAAGTTGAGCAACCTCAGTGACGCTAAACAGCTCGTCTAACAGCCCTTGAGATGGTTTAATTCTAAAACAAGCACACTGAAATGCCTTCAGGGGGTTCCAGTGCTTGATGTGATCCCATTGGTGAGATTTCCTCCCGCCAGGCTACCTCGTACATGGTTGTGAAGCACCTGTTTCATCTCCAGTCTCTTAGTAGTATAAATACGTTGCAGTTTTTTTCTCCGCTTACTTCTAAACCACACAAAAGATTTTGGTACAGTATTCACTAATAAAGAGAGCAACAAACAAAGAAGATTTGACAAGTTAAGACAAAGTAATGACAAGTTAAGCTGGAATAAGCAGGTCGCTCAGATTAGCCAGAGAGTCACATTCTCACTGCGGTCTCTATAGATTCAAACATTTTCTTCCGTCTAGCACTAAAACCACCTTGGTTCAAGCTCTTGTATTGCCTATAATCGACTATGCTGATGTTTGTTACTCTGATCTATCCCAAGAACTTCTTAACAAAATGGATCGACTTCTTAACAACTGTATTCGCTTTATTTTCGGGCTTCGTAAATATGATCACATTTCTTCCTTCCGTTCTTTGCTTAAATGGCTGCCTATCCGTCAGAGGAGATCCCTCAGATCCCTCTGCATGCTCTTCAACATCATGAACGATCCTCGTACTCCTGATTATTTAAAACAATACTTTAAAGTGTTGGGCAGTTCTCACGATCTTAACCTTCGAGCTTCCAAAAACTTACTTCTCCATATTCCTTCTCACCGCACTGGGTTTGTATCGAATTCCTACACTGTCTCTACTATAAAACTCTGGAACGTGCTTCCCCTTGGCATAAAAAAAGCTGAGAGTATATTTTCATTTAAGCGTAGAAGCCGGAACTATTACTTGTCCTCTCTTACATAGCTCGGTCTTCGTCATATAATATTATATTTAAATTTCTGTTTCGTTTAGAATATAGTGTTTATTATAATATTTATTAGTCTATTGTTTTAGAAATTATTTATGTATTTTATTAGTTAGATAGTTTAATCCAATTTTAATTACTGTTAATTTTTTATTTTTATTTTGGACTCCTACCACTGTTGTGTTCTTTTTAACCCAAAGGTTGACTGGTAGAGAATGCCTTGCTGCATTAAGTCCGCCTATGTATCACCATTGTACATGTAGTTTAAATAAATAAGATTTGTGTTTATAATTTTTTCCCGTGTGGAACCAGGGCGGCTCGGTAGTTGTTAAATAGAACGAAGAAGCACTCTGACTTGAAATTAGAAGAAATATAATTATTTAATAAACCAAGTTTTTTCGTATTATTCTCAGTGTCAGCAAACCATTTGTTACCCATATGATGTCTGCACAAAAAAAATATTAATCCGCCATCTTGGGCCGTCCGCCATATTGGATTTAGAATGACGTCACTTGGCTAAACATGCATTGTCATCCAAACTAAACGTGTATGCAAAATTTCATCTTAATCGGTGGAGGATAACTGCTTTAAAATTCAGTTCTAAGATATGAACCACATACATACATTGCGAGATAAATAACAACTTGTAAATAAAATAGTTGCTTTGTTTCTCATATATTTGTTTCTTTACAGATGAAAAACACGAATTCAATGACATAGAATTTATAGAAATTGATATACCAGGACCACATTCTAAATTAGTTGCAGACGACGATGTTCCTTTGTTTAACTTCAAAATCGAAGAAGAACAAGAAGTTTCTAAGAAGAAACGAAAATCTAAAGACACGAAAAGTAAGTATTAGTTTGGTAATGACAAAAGATCCCTTTTTATCCCTGATCTCTCATCTTGCCTAGCAGTAAACGATAGATGACAAAAAAAAAGACAAAAGATATTTATTTCAACTGGGCCACCAAGCGGCACTTTTGAATGTCACAATTTAAATTTAAATGGAATAAAAGTTGATTCTACCGTGCATTCGGAAAGTAGCTAGTTATGGAGAAGAATGCACAAGAAACTCCATACTTTTTAAATTTACATGGAATAAAAGTTGATTTTACCGTGCATTCGGAAAGTAGCTTGTTATGGAGAAGAATGCACAAGAAACTCCATACTTACTCTTAAAAAAAAAAAAATGATTTTTACAATATTTAGGTACATGAGTACATACATTAATAAATTCACATATGTGAGGACAATGCACCCAGAATAGCACTACACACTATACTATGTAAAGTTATAAAGTATTAAAAGTACTCACACATGTACTGTGCAGTTATATAATAAGAAAGAAAGAAAGAAAGAAAGAAAGAAAAAGTGTTTATTCGCCACAAAAACGACATACAATTTTTGATTTTTCCTTAAATTAAAACCATCGGTAGTATTAGTAGGTACTTAAATTATGTTAGTAAAGGAAGTTAAAATAAAATACCAGTTTTGAGTACAGTACAAGGATGATGAGTAGGTAAGTACAAGCAGATGCATGTCGTGACTGTGACAAGTAGGCTTCCACTCAGCATAATGCTGTGCCGAGGGAGACCCACAGCACAGCGCTGATTTTCAGTAGGTACTAGAAAAAGATGGGATGAGAGGTCTACAGTGGAACGAGAGAGCCACTTTTACTTTGAAAAACGGATCGTAAATGGTAGGGAATAAAGAGTTCCATAGTGCATTACATAAATGGTTTATTTTAATACAATATAGTCATTTAAACGCCTGGGTATGTTAATAAAACAGTATAAAAATTGCTACCCGTCCGAGCGTTCGTGCAATTCAGATGTATTTGTGCCGTCTTTGTGTTCAAAAATCCGATAGTGGTGTTATACTACGTCTACCGCTATGAAATATATACTCTTTCATGGTGTACGTTACCCCAACAGGAAAGTGACTCCTAGAGTGATATGAGTGGAACGTATAATTAGTGCGTAATCTGCTGTGAATGTGCGCCACATAAAAAATAAGTGCGTGTCGTCGTTTTTGAAAAAAACGGGAAAATCGATTCCTGCTGGGGTAACGTTGTTCCAGCAGGAAAATTCTAAACGAATGATCGGAATGAAAAATATTGTGCTTGCCCATGCACTTAGGTTTAATACGTCCAATTAAGAAGGTCATCGTTATGTATGAATCGGTCGCTTTTTTGTAGTCATTCGAATTTGGTCGGATGACCAGCCTTTGATTTTTAAATTTTTTGACATTTTTAGTTTTTGTTCAAATCTACTTAATGCGAAACATTCCAAGCTTAATATTTTCACTATATATTTTTGACTAAACGCACATGTGGTTTACACCTAACTATCTTAGGTTGAGTCGGTTTCTTATCTTAGGTTGAGTCGGTTTCTTGTATTTTGCCGTCAAAGTTATGACACCCTCGTTTTGACTTTTAGCAATATTATTCGATAACACAAGCATGTATGCTTTGAAACTTTTTATGGTTATTACAAGCGTCAAGATGGACTGAATACAGTTTACAGCGAGTTTATACGTTTTCTCATTGAGGCGATGCGATTTTTTTTCGGGTTTTCGAAAAAGCGCAATTACTTGAAAATCATAAATATTTTCTTAAATCTAATTCCGGCACAAATCTCTCTAATCTGAAGAGGTATCAGCGGCAATGGCCCTTGTACCTGAAACGCCAAATAATTCACGCAACTAAACTGATAATAGTCCAGAAAGGACTGATGGCAGTTAAATAAAGGAGAAAAAAAAACGGCACAAATACGCACAAATCAAGAGCTACTCGTGTATGTTTATTCTGCAGGCGCTTCAAAACGTTACCCCAGCAAGAAATGCAATATCTCGAAAACCTGATGACGCACCAATTATATTTTCGGCGCACATTTTTGCACAACTTTAAGCTTTCTGCCCATACACATTATTTCTCATTCCGATAATTCGTTTAGAATTTTCCTGCTGTAACAACGTTACCCCAGCAGGAATCATTGTTTCCGTTTTTTTTTCAAAAACGACGACACGCACTTATTTTTTATGTGGCGCACATTCACAGTAGATTACGCACTAATTATACGTTCCAATCATATCACTCTAGGAGTCACTTTCCTGTTGGGGTAACGTACACTGTTTCATGAACCGGATCGACCCTTCACGGGATTGTAACGACCAAAATTTAACGGACTATACATTAATTTGTACTTTTGTATGACGTATATTATTTATTTTATTCATTTTATATTATTCTAAAATTGTACTCTGGATTCTTCATTTCTTTCTTTTGTAATCTTTCACTATCAATTTAAGGTTTGCTGGTTTTGTTGACTTTGAGTTAAGCCCACCTTTGTACATCAACTTTATTATCACTCTATGTTCAGGGCCGTCTTAACCCATGCGGGGCCCCCTGGGCACACAGAGTTTGGGGAGAAGGGCCCCGAGAAAAGAGAAGCGGTCACAGGTAGTAGGGTAGTCAAATTATTATTCTTCGTGTTTCCAGCATTATAACATTATTTTTCTTGTTTGCTTGTATGATTCTACGAAAAACGATTTTGCTGAAGATCTCTAGTAGTCGAAGTAGGTATATTATGTTGTCATGATAATCCTATAAAACAAGATGACTTGTAATAATATGAAATTCATAAAATAATCGTACCTAAATTGTGTCTAACTTAATTAAGCTTATTATGTTTTTTTATCTCCGACGGAAAAAGAGGGATGTTATAAGTTTGACGTGTGTTGCTGCGTATCTGTGTATATGTTTGTCTGTCTGTGGCATCATAGCTCCTAAACGGATGAACCGATATTGATTTAGTTTTTTTTGTTTGAAAGGTGATTTTGTCGAGAGTGTTCTTAACTATGTCTGAATAAAATCGGTTCAGCCGTTCAAGATTTATGGGCGTTTTACTGTGTGAATCGGGGTGTTTTCGCAAGATATCGTGTCATAATTACGTGTTCAATAGATTTCCCTTCGAAGCGTATCTACTATGTACGAGATAAATTATGTAGATGAAATAAAATTGTGCCCGGGGGCTTTTTAAATTTTACTTGTTTTGTATTCTATTAATTTTTCACTGAGTTTTATTTCAATCTCATGATATTTGGGGGCCCCCCAATGAACCGGGGCCCGCCAAAGTCGGAACTGGCTATGTTTCATGTATTTGTATACATAAAAGAATTAAGAATAAGGAGTCTTGTTTGTGTTTCTTCACAGAGTCAAAACATGAATTTCAAGATATAGAAAGTATATTTAAACCCACTCGCTATTCTGAATCAGAAGATATACCACCACAGCATTCTGAATCAGAAGACATACCCATACAACATTCTGAATCGGATTCAAAAGATGATTTTCTTTTAAAGAAGTTGAAAACTGAAGTAGAAGTAGAACAAGTGTCTAAGACGAAACAAAATGCTAAAGACACGATAAGTAAGTATTAGTTGAGCTCCTTGGAAGATGTTAAGTTAATTTTAATTCGCTTCACATCATTTCTATGCTCGTCGGTCCTGCCAACACAGTGCGACGCCAGGTTTCACGAGGTCGGCCATGCTTTCTTTAATCTTGGCGGTAAAATAAGTGTATTATTGCTAAACCCCGAAACCGAATACGAGATATAAAATGTAAACAAAGAAATGTAAATATATACAATAACTAATAAATATATATAACATATATATATAACATATACAATAACGAAGAATAATGGTGGGATGGGACAACAAACGTGTTCTGAGCCGGGGTCCAGCTATCATCAGATAAATACACGTTCCCGGCAAGGCACTTCGCTGCGCGCGAAATATACACCAAAACCAATTGCACAGACGCCGCACAATACAAATCGCGAATCGCGGATGCAATTACACACGCGATCACACAAAAATTTTCTAGACCAGTGTCAACTGTCAATCCAACTCAATCAAAAGCTGTCAAAATCGCTGACACTGAACTGACATGGTGTTGCAACAAAAAACCAAAAATAGTAACGGAACGTTTTTGGGACAAAACATCTTGGATGCTAGTTTACGTCACTTTAAAGTTGAAAACTATGTGCAATATTATATTTTAACTGTTTAAGATATGTCTACAATTTTAGCACTATATTATAGTACTTTTTGGCAAACTGCACAATTCAGGTTATTATTTAAAATTGGCGACACCTTTGTTTACATTTTTGATATCGAATTTGATTCCTTAGTTTAGAGACCGGATTATATGCAATAGAAAGCTCGAAATATGCATGAGAAACCCTTAAAATATGCATAAAAAGTTTTAAAATATTAGTACCTAGTAAAATTGTCTCTTCGATCGCTCAATACATTTTTATAAATGGAAAAAGAAAAAGACTGGTCAATCCTACTCCGATATGTGCACGAAAATATGCATAATCACTCATTTTTATTAAAATATGCAATAAATTTGGGTTATATATGCAAATGCATATGCAAACAAGCATATAATCCGGTCTCTAATAATTGCATATCATCAGAAGTTCCTTTGCTCTACGCTTCTCTTCAGACCTTATGTAATATTTTCAAACGTATCTACATTTATGTACGTAACTTCATACTTCTTTTATTTTGATTCATGTTGTATCAACCAAACAACCTAGACTTTATTATTACTTACCAGATTTATAATCACAGGTTGCCCCGTTGCGAAGAAACCAAAAATAGACATTGGAAGAAGAACTCTAGAAAATACAAGTGCCGTCCAGATAAATCAAACTGAATATAATTTTTGTAACAATGTTATAGACATTGATACAAATAGACATCGAAGAGTATGTATTGAAGATTACAATTGTGAAATATGTCAGAAAAGCTTTAGTCAAAATAGTCATTTAAAAGTACATATGCGTGTACACACAGAAGAAAAACCTTACAAATGTGAAATATGTCAGCGTTGTTTTTCAGTAAAGAGTCATTTAACACAGCATGTTCGTACCCACACGGGGGAAAAACCTTACAAATGTGAATTATGTCAGCGAAGTTTTGCTCAAAAGTCAACTTTATTAGCGCATCTTCGTGTACATAAGTTAAAACGTTCCAAATCTTTTAAATGTAATTTGTGTAAGCGTAGTTTTGTTGAAAATCGTCATTTGAAAACGCATATGCGTGTGCACACTGTGGATAACCTTACAAATGTTAACAATGGCAAAGATGATTTGCCCGAAGAGCATATTTGAAAAAATATGTCTTTATTCATACTGATTTGTATAGAACCTAAGGGTCAGCTCACACAAGATATGACGCGACAATATAGAACTTCTTTTACGACGCACAAAAAGGTCATTCCAGTGAGAGAATTCTGTTACAGCCAGAGGAAATTTTAATAAGTGTGTGCAGCGTCTTGCCTCAGTGTGAGCGGCTCCTAAGCTCCTATGCATATAATCTTACTCAATGTATCTGTCTTGATTTTTGTACACAAAGCAAATCAGATAGGTTTGCAGGGCACACCGACATAGATGTTTTGTGTGCGTAAAATCTACGGGTGTATTACTTCGCCTATTTATTAGTGTTTGCTTCACATTCACAAAATATATGAAGCAAAGAATATGAAGCCTAAAGGAGATGTTTGATTTTGGGCCATCACTATGAACAACACACAGATTAATAGGAAATAAATAGGAGAATTACTTAAAAATACTAACAAATTAATTTGAAGAAGGGTACAGGCGTAAAAAATGATCATTCGAACAGTTTTTTAATAAGATAACCCTATTTTTAGGGCAGCTATGACAGTTGTGTTTGACATGACTTTCGACGACTTTGACAATTTTAAGAAGTGACGTCTTTGAGTAATTTTTTGCTTTGGCTTTGAATTTGATAGGTTTCGGAGTTTTTCATGATTGGTTTAGTTTTGCAAGCCACTTTACTATCGGGTGTCCCAAAAAGGACGCAAGATTTCAATTTGCCGCCAGTTTTGTATTTTAGTGCTGGCAACCCTGAAAAAAAAAACATTTGACAGCTGAATGTTTAGGATTTGTAAAAATGGCGGGTTATACGAAAGATCAACGCGTTTTTATTATTGAACAATATTTGAAAAGTAATGAAAGTTTGGCGGGTACGGTTCGAAAATTCCGTGCAAAATATGGTCGGAATATTGGCTTGAGTTCATCAACTGTGAAGAGACTGGTTGCAAAATTCAGGGAGAGTGGATCAATTAATGATGTTCATTCCACTGGTCGTCCAAAAACAAGCCGTTCAAATGGCAATATTGAATCTGTGCGTCAGAATGTCCGTGAACATCCAGGAACATCCATTAGGCATCGTGGACAAGAATTGCAAATTTCAAGAAGCTCTCTCCAGCGTATTCTCACTAAAGATCTGCATCTCCATGCTTACAAAGTTCAAATAACACAAGAACTGAAGCCCCGTGATCATGGACAGCGAAGAGAGTTCGTTGAATGGATTATCGACCGCCAAAACAGGGATGCAGATTTTTCAAACAAAATCATCTTTAGCGACGAAGCACATTTTCATCTCGATGGCTTTGTTAATCGTCAGAATTGCCGCATTTGGGGCTCAGAGAACCCACATGTGATTGTTCAAAAACAAATGCATCCACAACGTGTCACTGTTTGGTGCGGGTTTTGGGCTGAAGGCATTATTGGACCATATTTTTTTCAAAATGAGGCCGGTCAAGCGGTTACTGTTAATGGGGCTCGATATCGCAACATGATAACAAGGTTTTTTTTAGCCGAATTAGAGGATATCGATGTGGAAGCAATGTGGTTTCAACAAGACGGGGCCACTTGCCACACAGCCGGAGAAACGATGCAATTACTGCATGAAACTTTTCCTAGTCGTGTGATCTCTCGATTCGGTGATCAGAATTGGCCCCCTAGATCTTGCGATTTAACGCCTTTAGATTTCTTTTTATGGGGTTATTTAAAGTCTAAAGTCTATGCCAATAAGCCTACAACTATTCACGCTTTAAAACAGGAAATTCGACGCTGCATCGGGGAAATTCAGCCGCATCTATGCAAAATGGTCATAGAAAACTTTGACAAAAGAGTGCGTATGTGCCAGCAAAGCCTAGGAGGACATTTGCCTGACGTGTTATTCCACAAATAACCCTATTTTATGTACTTCAAGATTTTATATACAAATATATTATAACGAAAAAATAAAAGTGCTTTTCTTCAATTTCAAATCTTGCGTCCTTTTTGGGACACCCTGTACTACGGACATTAATTGATTGCTTCTCTGTTGCAATTGAATTCGTATTGTTTTGTGTTTTCCCAGATTTTACGATGACACGTCAATCAAATGTCATTGTCAAAATGACATTTTTGGCATATTGCTGATCTGATCCACCATGTCTAATTAGATGTTGTGTTGCTCTACTTGACAAAGTTAATTTGATTTTACTTTGAAACGAAATTAAATGAAAGAAAACTAACAACAAGTAAAATTTCACAATTTAAAAAACCCCCGACGCATTTATCTTGCGAAAACACCCCGATTCAAACAGTAAAATGCCCATAACTTTTAAACGGCTGAACCGATTTTATTCAAACATAGCTAAGAACATTCTCGACAAAATTACCTTTCAAACAAAAAAAAACTAAATCGAAATCGGTTCATCCGTTTAGGCGCTATGATGCCACAGATAGACACAAAGATAAACAGATACACAGCAACACACGTGAAACTTATAACATCCCTTCTTTTTCCGGCGGGGGTTAATTAAAAACGGTTACTATATCGTATAGCAATTTTTACGTATAGTGTACATAGAGCTGGCCCAGGCTCCATACATTTCTGGAACATCTTCTTTAACTATGTAACTAACTGGTACCGTGGCATGGGTGTATAAGCAATCGTCTGGTAAATCAAAGGTCTTAGGATCGAATCTCACCAACACGTTAACTTTTTGTAAAGCCCTCACCATCTTTTCACCACAATATTATGCGACCATCTTTGTCTGACTTAAAACATTTTCATCGCTAAATAGAACTATATTATTGCACCAATCGAAATCCTAATATTCTATTGCGAAGCGTTCCTTGTATTGAAGATTTTTGTTATTTTTATGGCATGCGTCGTGCCTGGCGCAAATAAACAATTTTTCTTTCTTTCTTTACCCGGTTTTGCCTGTGAATATCTGTAAAATTTTCTTGTTTTCTTGGCTGGCCTTCAACACTTGACACAGTTGCACGCAAGTGGTTCCGTACAGTTTGTAATGCCACGTCATGTTTAGTCGCCTTGGAACGAGTAGTGAACTAGTGAGGAAGGCCTCAGCCATATGCCAAGCAACTATAACACGGTGCCGCGCTTTGTCATCTGTGTATGCAAATCTGCCTTTGGTCCCGGTCGGCGAGATGGCTGCCGTAGGGTTGTAACTGCGAGAAACATGCGCAGCCGATATCGATGTAAATATCGACCTTCATGAAATTGTTTACGTTGTTGTTCTACGATATAATAATGTAATAACAATATAATATGAACAAAGCAGGCCCATAGAAACAGAAGTAGCTATAGGTATAGAGTATTGTATGACTGGCAATATAAAGGGTAGGCAAAAAAAAATTCGTGGATCAAACGAAATAGCGATTGTTGGGGATAGTGGGAGATGTTTTTCTTTTTCTTTTGACCTGCTAGAAAAAGCCCCAAATATCGCGCTGTTTCGTTTGATTCACGATTTTTGGCCTTCCCTGTATATACCTAACCCTTTAAAACTAAAATGTATTTTGTTTTGTATCAAGTCAAATCAGCCAATCGCAATCCACTGGACGTAGGCCAAAGGGGTAGTAATAATAAATAATACCAGCCTGTAACTATCTTACTGCAGGGAAAAGGCATCTTCTTATAGTAAATAAATAATTGTATTTTGTTATCTTCCTACTTTTCGAACAACTTAATTTATGTAAAATAATAATAATATTTTATGTAAAAAAAGACATTTATTCATTTCTGAACAAAATTAACTTATTAGTTATTTAATTTTATTTATTTCTAAAAAGCTAGGTTCGAAAAAAAATTGAAGCGTAAGGGCAAATTTTCTTAAATCTTCGGAATACTTTTTTCTAAAGTAGGCCTTTAGATTTGGCAATTTGCTTTTTAAAAAATCTTTCTGCACATTCACCAGAATGAAACTTCCTACGTTATTATGTATTTTACTTGCTTAAGGTCTTGAATAATATTAGAAATCTTTCCATCACATCTCCGGACCTTTTCATTTAAAGTTCTCACTATATGCTTCAGTAAAGCCTATTTCTTTGTGAGATACCCTATTTTATCATTTGGTTGCTGGATCTTTACAGATGGTACATTTTCGGTAAAGTTTACTTCCGGCAACTCCAACTTCAATGAACAAGTCGAATCCATTGTATTTTGTTTTTCACGCAAAACAGCTTTGCTTATTTTATTTACTTTTTATTTTTATGCTTGAAGTAGGTTGTTATGAGGAACATATTTGCCTAGGCTGAAAAAGAAAATAGTCGCATAATTATCTTAACACCGCATTAACCTTATCACACCGAGGGTTCGGTTAAAATAAGATTCCTCAAACTGCATGGAGCAGATATGCCACATTCTTTAAAATTTCGTTTTCAGGAAATCTGTGGATTAAATTAAACAAAAAAATGCAATGCAATGCAATGTATTTTACACACAATCAATTTTATCAATACTTGTCGTATGCGAACATTGAACATCACTAACCTTCATCATATCAGCCGAAAGCCGTCAACTGCTGGACATAGGTCTCCCCCAAGTGTCGCCACATTGACCGGTCCCGTGCGTATCGCAACCAGCGGATCCCCGCACCGCAACCTTCACCAGGTCATCGGTCCACCTAGTGGGAGGCCTTCCAACGTATCGTCTTCCGGTTCGCGGTAGCCATTCCAGAACTTTTCGGCCCCATCGGCCATCCGTTCTGCGAGCAATGTGCCCTGCCCACTGTCACTTAAGTTTGGCAATTCTTCGGGCTATGTCGGTAACTTTGGTTCTTCTGCGGATATCATCATTTCTGACGTGATCACGCAAGGAAATTCCGAGCATAGCCCTCTCCATTGCCCTTTGGGTGACTTTAAGCTTTCTGATAAGGCCCATTGTGAGCGACCACGTCTCGGTAGATCGACTACCGGTACATTGAGGTGTTGAAGTGTCTGTACAAAAACGCCACCATGTCAGTTCGTCTTCAGGATCAGACCTCGAAACCAATCCTTCTCCAGCGCGGCGTAAGACAGGGAGACGTCATTTCTCCGAAACTGTTCACTGCTGCGTTGGAGGACGTCTTCAAGGTTCTGGACTGGAAGGGGCTTGGCATCAACGCTAATGGCGAGTACATCACTCACCTTCGGTTTGTCGACGACATAGTGGTCATGGCTGAGACCATGGAGAGCCTCAGTAAAATGCTCGATGACCTCAGTAGAGCTTCCGAAAGAGTGGGTCTTAAAATGAACATGGACAAAACCAAGGTCATGGTGAATGCCCATGTAACACCCACTCCTATCAAGATCGGAGACTCTACACTCGAAGTTGTTGATGATTATGTTTACTTGGGACAAACGGTTCAGTTGGGTAGGTCCAACTTCGAGAAAGAGGTCAACCGTCGAATCCGACTCGGCTGGGCGGCGTTCGGGAAGTTGCGTGGTATCTTCTCGTCCAATTTACCGCAGAGTCTCAAGACAAAAGTCTATGACCAGTGTGTGTTGCCAGTGATTACCTATGGGACCGAGACGTGGTCGCTCACAATGGGCCTTATCAAAAAGGTTAAAGTCACCCAAAGGGCAATGGAGAGATACTATCTGAGCGCGATTTTTTTTTCGCAATGCGTGCAGAGGCGGCAAAAAAATGGCAATGCGTGCTAAAGCTTAGCACGTTTTTTATAAACGATAACGATTTTTATTCGCGAGATTTTTTTGCCGCCCATTCTGCAACCTATGGAATCTTAGAGCATTAAATGCTCTTATTATGGAATTGTATGATGCTGCACGCATTGTGGAAAAAAAAATCACGCGGAAATAATACTCAGGAAATCCACGTTTTGCCGAAAAAACCACGGCACCGCAGCGTGGATTAGATTCGTGCGAATATTTTGAATTCTATGAACAGGTAGAAGGAGCCAAAAATCGCGCGGAATTGTATCCGCAGTGCGTGTTAGTTTAAACTCAGTACGCGGGTAACAATTCACGATACGACGCGATTTCTTTATATTTAATACGAGCGAGCTCGTAGATATTTGCGATGCGTTGCGAATTCGCAGTTATGTGTGGGGGCCCTAAGCCTAAATGTGATTTGACGGACACGGACCGCGGCGGAAGTGACACTGACAGTGACCTTCTCGTTTTTAGGCTTCAGCCTTCAGCAGAATCAGCAGTACCCATTAACCAAAGGGTAAAAACGGGAACCTATGTCTATTACAAAGACTCCACGGTCCGTCTATCTGTCTCTCTCTGTCTGTCCGTCTGTCACCAGGCTTTATCTCATGAACTGTGATAGCTAGGCAGTTGAAATTTTTACAAATGATGTATTATATGTGATTATTATTATTATCATGTTGCCGCTATTTCAACAAATACTAAAAACATAATTGAAAAATAAATATTTAAGTGGGGCTGCCCACTTAAATATTTCTTTTAAACGGAACCCTTCATGCGCGAATCCGTCTCGCACTTGGCCGGTTTTTATTGATTATATTTGTACGTAAGAAAAAAATACCTACGAAAGACTAGGCAGTATGGTTGAAAGACTATAGCCTGCCCGATGGGCGAAAAAAAAAAAAAAAAAGAATGATTTTGTTTGTCATTTTGACAATTAATCTACAATGTCAGTGTCAAGTTCAACTTCTTCAGTTCTTCATTGTGTGTCTGTTTCTTCTTTCTGTTTATTTATTTATTACTATTTCAGTATAAAGTATTGTCTGTCTCATAAATTGAGATCCACCAAAGAAGCTCCCACGATAATTGTTTTACCTAACGTTTATTCTAAAAGCCAGTTATTAAATTCAGCACTGTTTTTCAATATGTCGATGAAAAAACTGTCAATGTGTAGAATATGTTTGGTGGAGAATGTACGCATGTACGTGGTAGTCAACAAGCACCTGCAGGAAATGTATGAGAAGCTGACTGATATGCCAGTAAGTAATTTATTTATTTGTTTGATCATGATTTTGAACTATATATAACGTGACCATTTATTCTTTGACTCAAAACGGGACATTGGCCACAATTCGGATGTGGGATCTTCAAAAAAGTTATTCTACCTCTTCCTATCATAACTCTTGTAGTAACATGCGTTTGCCCCTGTCATGCCATACAGTGATGGCATGACAGGGGACAGGACGGTATGTAAGAAGAAAAAGTGTTGCGCCGACCCCAAGTAACATGGGACAAGGGCAGGAAGATGATGAATGCTCTCGTTATCTAAGGGTAGCCTGTCTGCAGCAGATTTTGTTGCATTGTGAATAACATGGGCTCCAGATCCAATACCTATTAATGGATTTTCAGAGATGATTGTAATTTCGTTAACAAATGCGGCGGCAGTCCGGTCGCCTACAACTCAAATTTTCGCGCGGTTTCAGAAAACGGGACAATTTTGCGTCCCAGAGTTCACTTCGGGGACACCGGGACTCGTAATTATAAAAAGGGACAGTCCCGTTCAAAACGGGACGTCTGGTCACGTTAACTATATACCGCCCTTACGGGTTGGGTACATCTGAATGAAGACTTTAGTTTATAATTAGGTGGCAGGTGGAACAAGTTCCGAGGATTTGAGTCACTGTACAGGCCATAGCTCGTCTCGTCTTTGCGCTTGAGGATAACGTCCATTGCCTTACAAATGGCCAGAAGTTCTGCCTGGTAGACAGTGCAGTACGCGGCAAGGCTAAGCTTGAGTTTCTGGACTTCACCATCATTATCCCATAAGGATAATGCGGCTCCGACCTTCCCCTCAATCTTGCTGCCGTCAGTGAATAGGGTAGTGTAGGGTCGGGTAGGGTAGTGTAAGGTAGGGTAGGGTAGGGTAGTGTAGGGTCGGGTAGGGTTGGGTAGTGTAGGGTAGGGTAGGGTAGTGTAGTGTAGGGTAGGGTAGTGTAGAGTCGGGTAGGGTAGGGTAGTGTAGAGCCGGGTAGGGTAGGGTAGGTAGTGTAAGGTAAGGTAGATAAATGTTTGGTCTTTTTATGGCAAAACAAAGTTTGCTGGGTCAGCTAGTGTATATATAAAATAGGAAGCGTACAGAACGATAGAACCTATAGAAAAAAATAGAAATAAGATATCGTTAAGACCATGCTGTATAATAAGTAGAATAAGTCTGTATAGAATATAAATAATTAAGAAACTCATCATGTGATACGTAAGACTGTAATAGAAAATAAGAATAATGTTGATTAAGATGAGTCCCAAAGGTCTCGGATAATGTCCGTGGAACCTCCCTAGCTCGCCAGTGAACGGAAATAAACATGGAAGCATTACTTCAAAGGAATTAAACGCGCATCTTGACACAAAATCCTAAACAAACGCACACATCGAAACTCAGCCACTGATTCGCCAAACTAGCTAAGGCACACAAACAATAATTATTACAACTCATGATGCACAATTAAAAATAGACCTTATAAACTGTTAGTTTGGGTTTAAATTACCATCTAACGTATAGGCCGGTAACGACATTTCTACGACTGCGTCATGCATCACTGCGTCCACCATTCGCGTCGCCCGGGATGGTTTATGCAATATGGTGCAACGCAATTATTAATTATGATAGTGATGGTATTGAAATAATCTGATAGAAAATATAGAAGCATAAAAAATCGTTTGTGGTCAGGGGACCTTAGTCAGGAAAGAAGTTCCTTCTCACATACGATTTAAACAAAAACATTTATTTTTATTTTATGCCGTCTTGGATTATTTTATCCTCACAATGGACTTTAGCAACCTCGAAAACTAAACCAATAATGTAAAATGAAAGTTTTCGCAGCCACCATCTTGGATTTATATTTTGTCCAAAAATGAAAGAAAAAAATCGCATAGAAGTATGAACGCTTTTTCGCGTGATATGATTTCTACTAGTCAACTCCTACCGCAATTCGTGTTAAAGAACCATCTTTTATAGCGTGAAAAAAAAAAATTGGAACGACCAAAAATATATTAGAAAAATAAAGACACAGCAACGATATCTATTTTCTCCGTGCTATTAAGGATCCTTTATGTAACTACAATAACTTAGTATATTTTGCATAGTGCCGCCCCATAGAAAAAACCGGGGTGAATTTTCGATTACAATCTAAGATATATAATCTATTATATATATCTTAGATTGTAATCGAAATTATATTTGTCATTATTGTCAGGTAGTAAAGTAAATTGTTTGGTTGGCATAACATCATCCCCATAGATTTCGTGGTGTACTACATTTTTAATAGAAATATAATGAATAGCGATGTATTTACACGGAAAAAATATTTCCAACATTCTTGTTATGCAAATGTGATTTATTTATGCAACACTTCACTGCACAAGAAGCCATTTTTAAATATTTAACAAGCGAAAAACGGTAAATATTAGTCGTCCGCCGCTGTTGCCTACTGGGGACGAACTAAAAGCGTGAGTGGCACGATCGGTAAGCCCCGCCCACCGGGGCACAATGTGCGTTGGGTCATTTTTTAAAGCAAGGAATGCTTCCATGTTTATTTCCGTTCACTGTAGCTCGCAGACTCCGCCTTGCTTGTAGAGGTAGGCGCCGTCATCAATTATTAAAAAAAAAAAAAAACCTGACCCTACACTACCCCCTACCCTAACCTACCCGACCCTACACTACCCTACACTACCCTACCCTACTCTACCATACCCTACCTACCCTACCTATAAACCTCACGGAGCCCGAGACCTTTCCAACGAATGCAAAACCATGGAAATCGGTTCATGCATTCTGGAGTTATATCGTCAGGGAGGAAACCGACTTATTTTTATAAATTAGATCAGAGCGTATCTTTAAAAATGCAATGAGATTTGAATATAAATTAATATCGACACCATTTTTCATCTTGAGGGTGCTTTTCAGCATCGAATATGTTGTCCACAACGAGCTAGGCTTATATTTACTAGCTAGTTCATTAAAATACGCCAAAACTACATTTTCGGAAAATGACTTGGCATTTTTCATGTTTTTCCACTTCAAAAAATTTTCATACGTGGTTATGTATCTATCTTTGGATATTGACGGCAGCAAGCTGACGCATGCGGTTCGCGCTTCTGTTAGTATATCCGATGGAGTTGAAGTAATATATGGCTCTTCCTACCTACCTACCTACCTACCTATCTAACCTAGCCTACCACCTGTTGTAATTCCGTACGGGCCAAAATCGACAGCACCCATCACCAAGCCTTCAGCTCAGATTGCACAGTTAGAAGGAGATGGGACACTGCCCGCTCATCCATAGCGTATTGCTAGGGCACCCCGGTGACTTCTATTCAACAAACAGCAAGACCATACCGCGTGGCCCAAGCGAATTTACAACGTAAGGAACTGGCTACCACCGAACCACCGAACCGCTTCTAGGCGTGATCATTGAGACATGTATATGAACTAGATTATGGCTATGAAACCATACACGTATGTTTTCGTATATAAGATATCAAACTAGCTTAGCAACACCGTACTCAAATAGTTCAAAACAAACGAAAAACTGACGTGTTAAAGTGTTACATAAAAAAGTGTCAAATAAAAGTCTATCCGGTTGATATTATTGACTAAAAATAAATTCAATCGTTCTTT
Organism: Orthosia gothica; assembly: GCA_949775005.1. Lineage (NCBI taxonomy): Eukaryota > Metazoa > Arthropoda > Insecta > Lepidoptera > Noctuidae > Orthosia > Orthosia gothica. The sequence goes on along the minus strand of OX459034.1, from coordinate 60,805,965 downwards.
TTTTAGTGTATCTTAAATTCTCCTACCTTTCTTACCTACCTACGTAGTTTAGCAGACCACAAATCATATTGCGTATTTTTTAAGCTATTGCATAGCTTCTATCGCGGGCCTTGAGCGCGGGGACCGAATCCAGAAATACCGTAACGAAAAAACCTGGCGCTCCCCACTCCGACGGGCAAGGAGGTGTGGCTTGAAGGCCGTGCATCGTCTAACGTCGTTTCAGTTCGGCAGTCTTCGACACGGCGTTGTGTGCGATTAGACGTATTGTACGACTCTACGAAACTCGCACGAATCGAGACGAGCTGCTCCGAAATCGGACGAATACATAAGCAGCTGTTTTTAAGCTATTGCATAGCTTCCATCGCGGGCCTTGAGCGTGGAGACCGAATCCAGAAATTCCGTAAAGAAAAAAAACCTAACACCCTCCACTCCGACCGGCACAGCGCCGGTCACCGGCCGCCATCTATCGATGAATAGCAGAACTTTTAATGACTTTTTGAAATATCACGCTTGTCTCTTTAGTTCAGCAACTCGCCTCTAGGTGGCATTGATTTGAAATTTCTTTATTTTCACATAAATAAAAGGAAATTAATGACAGTTAGACCTTATTCTAAAAGCATTTAAACATAAGAAATGCATGTTTTTTGCAGACTATAGCGCCTATATAAAACATTTACGTATACTAAAAGTAATGAGCAAAACAACTTGTTATGAAACATGGATATCATATTACTTACGTTAGACAGTTTTTGATGTACTTACAGCGCAATGGTAAGACACAAACGCACTTTTTAACACAAACTATTTATAAGACATTGTAACAAAGTACACTAATACTTAACAATTAATTTTACTTAAGAAACTAAGTACGAATAAGGCCCTGCGCAGACGACAGACTATCCGTGACGCACTTTTTAGTCTGTGAAAATAGAACCTATGCAATTATATGCAGTAACGCACACGACGCGCAAAAAGTCCGGCGCACAAAAAATCCGTGTAATTCGGGCAGACCGCACCGCGCCGCAGCGCGCCGCTCCGCACAAAAAGTGTGTGAAAAAAATTGAACGTTTGCTTCAACGCGCGCTAACGCAGACGGCGCACACTTTAGTCGGCAATCTGCATATGCTAGGGGTGGACGTAACGCACGCGATCTATTATCATGGCGCCAGAGGTAGATGTAACTATGTTAATTCAAGAAATACGAAACAGACCAGCAATTTATGGACCAATGCACCTCCTCATTGTTGTTTCTGAATGAGTCAAAGCAGGTCTCAAAATAAATAGCAACTCATCAAATGTAGTAACAGACATTTTATAAAATTTGAAAAAAAATGCCGGATGTTGTTTCAGAATTGAATATTTAGTATGGAACTGTCCCTTCAGTAATCTTTCCGAAAGTTATAGGATGTACCCAAAATTCTCTATTTCTTCTTCTTTTTCTGTACTTCATGTACAAAATAATACTTCGCGATCTCTGCACGATTTCCATAGCGTCTACGTCCCTACAGCTCTGCCGACAAAATGATCGAAGATGTGCGTCGTGTGCGTTGAGTCTGTGAAAAATCCGCGACCGATTTTTTGCGCGCCATGCAGACTTTTTGTGCGCCGCAGACTCGATCGCACAAAAAGTGTGACGTCTGCGCAGGGCCTAATAAAAAATGCAAATGAACTTCTTGTACTGAGGGTGATTTTTTGTAAATCTACCTGCATTTGTGTCGAACTTAAGAAAAAGTCCAGTCATCGAGTAGTTTCGTCTTTGTTACTCATACAGCAGTAAGTGATGTGGGAGACGGTATCGATGATATGTGTCGATGTATTTTAAACTTTTAAATCGTGTTTGACCAATGTTAGAAATAAGTGCATTTTGATGTTTAGGGTTAGTTGTAAGATAAAACTTATAAGTGAGTTTTGTAATGAACTGTTTTAATGTTGGGAAATTTAATTGACTATGTAAGTTTTTAAGATTAGTCCGAAATGGTGTATTAAAAGCAGTTTTATAGCCTTGTTTTGGACTACTTGTAGTTTGCTGTTGTTGCTTTCACACGTACTACTCCAGACCGGTGCCGCGTAGGTAATGCATGGTCTGACAAGGGTTGTGTAGATTTTTAGTTTGGTATTTGAACTGACTTTAGACCGCCGTTTTAAAATTGGATGTAGGCAGTTTAGGGCTTTTATTCTTTTAACGCGGAGGTAATCGAAATTTTTTGTCCAGCTCATTATATTGTCTAGTATAACCCCAAGGTACTTGATGTTTACACTCCATGGTAAAACCGTATCGCCTATTAGTATGTTCCTTTTTGGTAATGACCTCTTTCTTGTGAACATTATGACTTCAGTTTTTGTGGCATTAAATTTTAATTTCCATTTAGTGAAATATGAAACTAGAAGTTGTAATGATAACTGGAGCCGTGCAACTATTAAATCGGTGTCTTTACTTGACGTAAAAGAGGCTGTGTCATCAGCAAAACAAGCAAGATGAGTATGAGCTTGCTTGGGCATGTAATTTATGAATAGTATGAATAACTGAGGACCCAGCAAAGAGCCCTGTGGCACCCCTGCAGGTATAGGTCTAGGTTGGGATACAGTATCGCCGATATGTACACAGAATGATCTGTCAGTCAAATACGCCTGGATAACCTTAACAAGTCCAATAGGTACATCACACATTAAGAGCTTGTGTATAAGGCCTGCATGCCAAACAGCATCAAAAGCTTTTTCTACATCAAGCAACATCATACCCGTAGATTTACCCATGTTAAGGTTGTGCGTGACGTGCTCCGCGACCCTGGCTAATTGCTGCGCTGTAGAATGACCCTTTCTGAAACCGAACTGCTCAGGCAGTAGCAGGTGGTTGTGGATTTAGCTAAGCGCGCCGATATTATTCCTTCAAATAAATTTCCCAGATATGGGAGTAGACTTATAGGTCGATAGCTAGTTGGTGTAGCTTCATCTTTACCTGGTTTCTTTAATGTTATTATTTTGGCTCTTTTCCAAGCAGAAGGAAAGTAGCCAATTGCCATACAACCATTAAAGACTTTTGTTATAAATACTAAGCATTTACGTGAAAGATTTTTTTTAGTAAGCAGTTGTGTATAATATCGACTCCCGGAGACTTACGACTTTTGAGCTTCCTAATTGATTTGATTACCTCTCTTGGACGTACGAGATTTGGTGGAGTAAAATCTTTAACGTTATCAAGTTTATTTGATGACTTGTTGACGGCGGCCTCCGTAATGTTATCACTAGGCCAGTTCATAGTCAGACTCATATTATTATGAAAAGTGTCAGCAAGTAACTTGCACTGTTCAGCTGGGGATGCAGTCAACTGGCCACTTTCATACTTTAAAGGTGGAATCACTGACGGCTTATAGGTCAAAGATTTAACAATCCGCCAGATATCGGTAGATGGATTATCAATTTGGGCAAGTTTGTCATTCCATATTTTGTCATTATATATGTGGATTTGGAATTTTATTTTTGTTTTAATAATGTTTATATCTTTGTTTATTTGCATCTTAGTTATAGGATTCATTTCTTTTGCAGCCATTTTTCTAAGTTTGTTTTTAGTAGAAATTAAGACTTTGACGCGTCTTGGCAAGGTGTAGCGCTTAACAGATGAAGGGCCCGATGGAAAGTTTATTTCATGACTCATTTTAGAATGGCAAATTGAAGTTGGTCAACTGCTTTATCAATACTATTTATAGAATTATAAGTAGTAGATGTTAATGAGATATTTTTATCCAAGTAAGACCTGTACTCAACCCAATTTGCTTCAGAATATCTATATTGTTTAAAACTATGTCGGGTAAAGTCACCACCCACTGAAAAAAACACTGGAAGGTGATTGGATGATAATGCTGACAGAGTGCGAAGTTCAGACACAGACGTGACATTTTGGCTGAGAAGTAAATCCGGTGTAGAAGGAGTATGTGCGTGATTGTAATGTACCAATTTTGGAGATGAAGGTCCATACATTTGATAATCATGGAGTACCATATGATCAAACAGTACCGTACCGCGGGAGTTGTTTTGATCACATCGCCAGTACTCATGTTTGGCGTTTAGGTCACCCATGATTAACACTTTTGTCCCTAAATCGAATAATATATCCAAATCACTGGAAGCCAAAGGAAGATTTGGTGAATTATAAGCGGACACGATAATTATATTGCTCTCAGGTGACGTTAAGCGGATTCCTACACATTCAAGGTTATACATGGGAGGAATAAATATTGACGTATTAGGAATATCATTCTTTACTAAGATAGCGACCCCCTGACCAGTACCATTCGATCCCTTATCACTTCGGTAACAAATGTATCCAGGCGTATCTAACGTACAGTTTTCACTCAGTCTTGTTTCACATATTGAGATAATGTCGACACAATATTCGCTGGTTAAATTTAATAATTCAGAAAGTTTAAAACTCTAGGTGGCATTGGTTGTTCCGTTATCAGAGCGGTTGACAACTTTTCTTTCGAAAATATTGAATTTGAAAATGAATAATGATCCACAAGAATTCACAACAAAATATGGGACCACCATTGACGTGGCATTTTCCAGATATTTTGAAGATAAAGTCGAGCCATCTATCGATGAATAGCAGAACTTTTAATGACTTTTTGAAATATCATGCTTGTCTCTTTAGTTCAGCAACTCGCCTCTAGGTGGCAATGGTTGTTTCGTTATCAGAGCGGTTGACTACTTTTCTTTCGAAATATTGAATTCGAAATGAATAATGATCGACAAGAATCCACAAGAAAATATGGGACCACCATTGACGCGGTATTTTCCAGACATTTAGAAAATATCAAGTCTCAAACTTATAATTCTTATTTCAGTTACCATAAACCTATAGTTTCAATGATAAATATTCCTGAATAACCTTCATGTATTGTAAGATAATAAAAATATTTTGAACAATATTAACTTCTCATTTATCTAATAAAAGAAAAAAAATGTTTTCTTATCGGTCACCACGCTCAAAAAGTGTAACTTGAATCAATATAACAGAAAAAAAACAAAGGAAAAAATACTGAATAAATAAAATAAATAAATAAGTCATTATAATTGCATAAGTTGATATAAAAATGCTATGCAATAGCTTTACCGCGGCAGTCCCCGAGTGCCACACGTCTATTTTTTTTATTTGTGAAATTAATTACTTAAGTTTATTATTATTTAATTTAATTAGTATAACAAAAATAAAACGAATTAACATTTTGCTCATTCATTCATGCATTAAAATGAATTTTTCCAGTCATTCTTTGTATCACATCACTAGCACTTTGTATCAGGGGGGTGACCACAAGCTCTTAGAGTAAGGTTATTTTGAGATCGAGTAAGGGACAGATGTATCTGACTTGTATACATCTATCACTTACTCGATCTCAAAATAACCTTACTCTAAGAGCTTGTGGTTACCCCCCTGTTGTCATAGGATTATTGCGTAGATACACACAAATTTGTCAATGTGTGTGTGTTTTTTGATTGTGTGGTTATTATTTTTTCGTGTGCGTTTGTAGCAATAGGATGCATGTATCTGTGAGTGATGTCATTTTTTTGTAGTGTGCTGTATGTGTTTTCCTCGCCTCCCGCAGAAAGTGGCAGAAAAATTTGTTCGGTGATTCGCGGCTTGCCGTCTCCATAGGTTAAATGCTCTAAGTTTTCATACTAAAGTAATTTTTGGGCCACCCGAAATTATGCGTCTCAAAAAACCCGACCAGTCTTCTGCTCCTTCTATACATATAAAATGCTTTGTCCTGAATGACTGACCGATGGATCAACGCACAGCCTAAACCGCTGATCGAAGAGAACTGGAACTTGGAGAGTATGTTTTTGTATGACGGATGCATCCGATGAGAAAGGATTTGCCGAAATTCTTCCCCTAAAGGGAAGAAAAAGGGGGGACAAAGTTTGTATGAAAAATCTAATTCCTTCAGCTAATATTCTTGAAACTTGGCATAAATAGTAATCGTATATAAATCATAAAAAGTTTTTTTTTTTTTTTTTGGACATAAATATCAACTTAAGTAAACAATAAAGGTTGTCATTATAAGTTTTTAGAAACTAAACTCAAAAGTCGATTTAGGGGGAGTTAAAGTTTTTTGAAAAATCTTATTTATTTAAACTTGATACTTGACAAAAATACCAACCTAAACAAACAATAAAGGTTGATATTATTAGATTTTCGAAACTGCCTCCAAAATACGATTTAACAGGTGATAAAGATTTGTTGAAGAATTTTATGTCTTGGGTTAATAAACTTGATAGTTGACATAAATACCAACCTAAGTAAACAATAAAAGGTTGTCATTATATTTTTTTCGAAACTACCCCCCAAAATAGGATTAAGTGGGTGTTAAAGTTTGTTATGAATCATACTGGACAAGGTTTCGTTTTTGATGTAGGGATCTAGGCGAGCACGAAGAAGGAATTTGCGGAAAATCAACCTTTCACCATCATCATCACTTTAGCCAAAAAAACGTCCACTGCTAAACATAGGCCTTCAGGACGATATACGTCTCGGTGATAGAGCCCATCGTGATGTATGCAGCGAGTGCGTGGGCACCCGCAGCTGAGAAACTGATGACAAGGAAAAAGTTTGACTCTCTGCAGAGAGGCTTCGCGCAGAAGATCTGCAAAGCATACCGCACGGTGTCTCTGACATCGGCACTTATCCTGTCAGGCCAACTCCCCCTAGACCTCCGGGTAATCGAGGCGGCAACCCTTTTCAAGATCAAAAAGGGACATTCCCAAGAGTTCATACCGCTGGGCCGCGTGCTGGAGTGCAACGTGCACCACTCCAAAAATCCCCACCTATGAGTATGAATGCCTAGAGAATTTGACTCCAGAAACCCTGGCAACCCACCAAGTAATCGGCCGCCAAATATACACCGATGGCAGCAAGATAGAGGGAAAAGTTGGAGCTGCCCTAACTTGGTGGGAAAACGGGACGGAGTCAAGGTTCAGCACCTTCGGCTTGGAACCTCACAAAGCAGTCTTCCAATCGGAAATGTACGCTCTCTTCAGAGCTGTCAGGATGGCAAGAGAATCCAAGGCGGCCTCCGTAAGCATCTTAAGTGACTCGAGATCGTCACTTGACCTGCTGAGGAGACCGTCTGTCACTCACCACCTGGCACTCCAAATCAAGAGAAGCGTCCGTGAAATCAGAGAGGAGGGCAGAGAAGTGAGGCTCTTTTGGCTCAAAGCCCATGTGGGAACTGCCGGGAATGAGAGAGCGGATGAGCTGGCCAAGGAGGCAGCTCTAACAAAATGCATATCAGACTACAGCAAGGTCCCCGTTTCGTTCGTGAGGAAGAAGATACGGGAAGGGACTATAAGGAAGTGGCAAGCGCGGTACGAGTCCTCGAGTAAAGTGTTCTTTCCAGACGTCCTAGCGGCGAAAAGAACACTCAGAGAAGCAGTGCTCACACCGGTCCACGTACAAGTCCTTACAGGACATGGCGGATTCTCAGCGTATCTCCACCGCTTCCATCTCAAAGATAGTCCCTCGTGCGTCTGTGACCCGAGTTTCGAAGAGACAGTATGGCACCTGCTCTTCGAATGCCCAAGGTTCAGCCAAGACAGAATGGAGCTCGAAGTAAAATTCGAAACCCAGCTTAGCCAGTCCACACTCCACGCCATCATGGGGAGACCGGCTACTAGGATTCCATTCTTGGCATTCGCGAGCAAAGTTGCCACAATCGCAGCAAAGGCTAACAGAACAGACGTAACCTTACGAAGTCGACCACACATTCGAACTCACACAACCACAACCACACAAACAACAACCACACAAACAACAACCACAACTACACAAACAACAACAAGCACACCATTGACTGATACACAAATTACACACACACTCTCTAACCAACGGCCATTACCAACGGTAGCAGCAGCGGTAGCAGCAACAGCCAGCCTACAACCAGCCCCTAGCATGACTACCACACAATTTCTGGCTTGCGGAGAGGACGGAGTCCCTGGCATCAGACTGCGAGGCGTCGCTCTGTTCATGAACAGGGAACAGGAGAAGTTAGGCATAGGCTTCTGCATAGGCTCAAGTCGAGCTGCGGCCCGAATACACCTTTCGCCGGGCCTTGCCGCCCTGATTAACGGAAGCACTACCAGAACGAGCATAAAAGGCAGCAAGTATGCTGCACTACCTCAAGTGGAAGTAGCCACTCACCGATGCCGTCTAATGCGGTTTAAAGGGAAAACAATCGCATTAATCGAGTGGGGAGAGGCTACTCCATTTGTTCAAGCAAGCTCATTGCTTCAGAGGATCGGGGAGGCAGGAGACTACACGTCAGCCGCAGCCCGAACCATAAGTGTGGACGCAATGGTGGTGGGAGGGGAGAGAGGAGACGTCGCAGACCGCTTTGGCTGTCTAAAAGCCTCAGAACATCATGAGGTCGTTGTCTACGAGGACAGAGGAGAAACCCTGAGTTTCCTCAAAGCCCCCAGACAACCAACAGCCAGCGCGATGAGCCCCACAACAAGCCCCACCACTCAAAGCGGATCGGAAAAGGCCCAGCAGAAGGCAGCAGCCGAAAAAGCCGCTAAGGAGCAGTGCAACACCATAAACCCAGAGGACCGGGCCCGGTCGAGGAGTCGCCTGAAAGCGTTTGGCACTTTCCTCAGTGCACTGCTCCCAAGCACCAGCCACGCATCACCATCTCATAAGCAGGAGACAGCACTGGAGAGGTTTTTCAGAAAAACACCAAAGGAACCAACTCAGCAAAAGCCTGAGCTAACACGAGCCGACAAAGGGCAAGTCATCCCGCCGACCCTCGCAGTAAAGTCGGGTACAATGGACTACGTAAAAAGCGCGTTCCTCGAGTACTCGTACTACGTACTCGAGGAACGCGCTACAATCGTAAGAGCGACCAGAGAGGTCAATCTTATGACATGCAGGAAGATCCTGCAGACCTTCCAGAGAGACACAGAGGGTCTGTTAAGAGTACTGCTCGAGGAAGCTGGGGCAGCGGTGTACGACAAAACGTCACATCCCAATTCATCAAAGGGGAATTGACGGGGTCGTATATGGCTGCCTACAGCGCGAGGAGTGGTTTTGTGGCCCTGGACAAGGAGGAGACGGAGCGCTCGGGCAAACTCAAGTTCAGTGTGCCAAATGACGACCCGATAGTGGTAACCGCCAAATGTACCAAAATCATGCCGGATGATAAGATCCTGGAAATGGCACAGTCCATTTCAGAGACCTCAGATATCCCGGCATCGCAGGCAAGTTGGGCGGTACCCAATATCAGGTGGATTAACGGAGTTCCGGGTTGCGGTAAGACAACCCGGCTGGAAAAGCACTTCGACGAGGACAGGGACGTGATAGCCACCACGACCACAGAAGCTGTCAAAGATCTTAGGGAAAAGCTTGCGCGCCGCTTAGGAGACCGAGCAAAGGCCAAGGTGCGCACTATGGCTTCAATCCTAGCAAACGGTTTCAAGAGCCAAGACAAATGCTACCGTCTTACGGTAGACGAGGCTCTTATGAACCACTTTGGTGCCATAGTCATGGCAGTAAAGTTGTCTGGAGCAAGCGAGCTTGTCCTCGTCGGAGACGTTAACCAGCTTCCATTTTTGGACAGAGAGAACCTTTTCGAGCTTAGGTATACCCGTCCAGACCTGGTTGCTGGCATCAGCCGGGAGTTTCTCTGCACACACCGCAATCCAATGGACGTGGCGTTTGCACTGAGTGAGATATACCCTGGTATATACTCCTCCAAGTCGGCGCTGTCGCGGGTCCACTCCCTGAAGGTGAAAGGTTACACGAGCACTGCCCAAAACACCCTGTTCCTGGTTCATACGCAGGGGGAGAAAGCTTCTTTTGCGAGCCAGGGATTTGGGTCCGGCGAAGGGTCACGCCTGCTAACCATACACGAGGCTCAGGGGTCGACCTACGACAGCGTCATCATCATCAACACCAAGTCCAGGAGGCTTCAGGTCCACGACAGCATATCCCACGCGGTAGTGGCGGTGTCCAGACATACAGTCAGTTGCGTCTATTACACCGACGACGCCGATGACGCCGCAGGCCGCCTTGCTAAGAGGGCGATGGATGCGCCGACTAAAACGGTCGTCAACTACAATCTTCAGACGGTCATGCGGCATCGAGACGTAGTCGTCATAGAGGCCTTGCTCACGCTAGCGAAGTCCCTGGTCAGCAGACATCACCAAAAACAACACCTAACAAGTCCCCATCCAAAAACTCCACGCTAAACACATACCCAAACCATCACCCTGTCTATATATTGTAAAGCTGCATGGTGGAGCGAGTTAATCATACTCACCTTAACGTCCTCACGACGGGGTTTCTTTAACCGGAACCGTCGGCCGGGACTGGTTTGCTCGCACTACCATGCATCTTCCCCCGAAAGTGTACCAATAGATAAGTAAGTAAATATTAATTTCTCAGTATATGGTACATTGAGATCTTACATTTAAAATTGTTTCACACATACTACCATTGCGTGGTGTAGAAATATTAAATAATGAACTAGCTACATGCAAATCAAAACTTACACTATAAGACCATTATATAAATCATATCAATAACCAAAAAATAAATCATATCAATAACCAAAAATAAATCATAATATCAATAAAATTAATCACAATGTCAAAAAAATTATATCAAAAATGTCAAAAAAAAAATCATCATGTCAAAATATCAATCATAGCGTCAAAAAAAAAAAAATAATACAAATAATTTAAAAAAAAAAACAAAATTACAATGTTAAAGAATTCATAATAATGTCAAAATACTAATATCATTATTAAGATTTTAATTTATAATATCAAAATGTATGATTTAAAAATTCATTAACGGAATAAAAACACATGTCTAAGAGCCAAGCAAACATTTTACATTTAAATTTATTAATTGGTAGCATTCTCAGGGCAGGTGGTAATTAATTATAAATTTTAATTGTCATGCAACTGGCATTTCTACTGTATAACTGCAATCTCTGAGCAGGCACTAGTAATTTCCCGGCATGTTTTTTGTTCAGTTTTTCAGAGACTTGTTCATTCAATGGAAATAAATGACGGTTTTTTTTTACAAATAGACAAACTTCAAAAATATACAGACATGGTAGTGGGAGAATTTTTAAGTCCTTAAATAATGGCCTGCAATGGTCCAAATAATCTGCTCCACTCATGGCTCTGATACATTTCTTTTGCACTATGAATGCTCTTTCCACATCCACTGAATTACCCCATATGACTAGGCCGTAACGCAATACCGATGAGACATATCCATGATAAGCACTTAGGACAGTTTCTCTACTGGACACTAGTCTTAACTTGCGAAGAGCATACACAAACCTATCAAGCTTACTGCATACTCTTTCTACATGTTCCTTCCAGTTCAATTTGTTGTACCCAATAATAAAGCTGATGGCTCTGGTTGCAGAATTGCATTATTATGCCTAATTGCTGTTGGTATTACTGACAAGTTACATGTTTGAAATTGATCTATAATGGTTTTTTCAATATTAACATGAACATTATTGTACCCCAGCCATTTTATCACATTATTTAATTCATTGTTAGTATCTATTTCTATGTCAGTTTTGTTGGAACATTTTATCGTCAATGTAGTATCGTCAGCAAATTGGATACATTCATATTTTAAACATTTTTTGAGGTCATTAATATATAATATAAATAGTGGATATAAGTAAACAAAATAGCAAATAACATAAGCAGTGTATCAATAGAAATAAGTAAACAAAATATTTAATAACATAAAGATAAGTAGCAAATAGAAACATAAAATTGTAATGCCAGTGTGTAATTTATATAGTATTTAGTGAGGAATGAACTCACGTAGTCTTACTTAAGTTAGTTAAGTAAGCCTAAAAATAATGTTCGACGTAGGAGTCAAACAATTGCAATTTTTTATGAAAAAAAAAAACAAACTAAATATAACAAGGTAAAAAAGAGCGCGGACCACACATGTCCGCGGTAGAATATTAAAAAAAAAAAACATAGGCCTTCCCCAAGCGCCGCCACACTGATCGGTCCTGTGCGTTTCGCATCCACCGGACTCCCGCAGCCTTGACCAGGTCGGACTTCCTAATTTTCATTTTCCGGTTCGCAGTCACCACTGAACTGCCACACCACTGTGCCTTTAAGGGGGTGAAAAGGGGGCAATTTGTTTGTATGAACAATCTCATTCCGTGGAGATAAAGTAAATAATCAAAATTTACATAACACGTTTTTTAAAACTACCTCCCCCCCTGATAGGGTTAAGAATTTTAGTTTTTTTGAGACATCTTACTGAGCAATCTAACTAAAAATAAACAAAAAATTAAAAAGAGAAAAAGGGTATATTAAGTTTTAAGGGGCGGATTTTACTTTGTAGCGGTAACCTAAAATGTATTATTCTTTAAGTCAAATAACGAATCGTCCCAAACCTATAAACCGTAGAACTTTACGAAACGAAGTCGCGGGTGGAGTTAATATTATAAATGTGAAAGTAACTCTGTCTGTCTCTCTGTCTACCTTTTCACGCTTAAACCGCTGAACCGATTTAAATGTAATTTGGTTCGGAGATATTTTGAGACCCTGGGCAGGACATAGGATAGTTTTTATCCAAACATACTTACGGAAATATATACTTAAGGAGTGGTAAGAGGGATAGAAGTTTTGTATGAAAAAACCTACAATATTAAGCCGCGATATAAAAAATAAGCAATTCGAATTACTAATGCTTCGCAGACGAAGTCGCGGGCAACAGCTAGGTGTGTTTATATACGTTGTTATACGTTTGTTATTTTCTTGACTTGATAAAACATTTTTTTAAATAATCATTTCGGATTTTCCTTAATAGAACGCCCTAAGATCCTATGACCCCTAGCTGGAGCAGAGGGCTTCCACAGTAGTCCTCCATCGAGACCGGTCTTGAGCTTCGCGCTTCACCTCGCTCCACGCCATTTCCGTACATAAAAAATCTGTGTTTATAGTATTTATATTGACTTAAAAGACTCATTTGCCAGGATAATAAAAATTTCGTGACAGTGACGTTACTGGACGTTTCGTTTTTGGTATAAATATTTTTCATAGACATCTCAATGATATTTTTTGGCATAAAAATTAATTGGCATTATTTTGCTTGTTCACTTCAAAGATTACTAATTTACTAATAAATTTTAGTTGTTGTCACTTGTTGTTGTGCATGTGCTGTTAAATAATTGAATAGTTGTTGTTAATGAGTTATTTTATTTCAGTTTAGTTATTTGCCAATGTAATACTGCGTGGTCGGTGTCTTTCAAGGAACAAAATCAAAAAGTTTAATTTTTTATAAATATTTGACAACCTGAAGAGATTTCGTACTTGTAGAAGTTGTTCTAAAAGTCAGCGGTGTTTATGAAAATGGAAAAACTGCCAATGTGTAGATTATGTTTAGTAGAAAATGTTCAAATGTATATCGTTGTCAACAAGAACCTGCAGGCATTATATGAGAAGCTGACTAATGTGCCAGTAAGTGGATTATCTATTAATTTGAAGACCATAGTTTTTAACAAATAAGCAGATGCAAGATTTTTTTTCAGTGGTTCAAAAAGATTTCAATTCAATTTTTAAGAAGCAAACTAAAACTATATGCCCTAAGTTTTTATTCAGTGACTGGGCGACTACAGGACTTAGAAAAAGTAGGGAAAGACTTTACGAACTTAACGGCCTTAAGCCTTTTATTAATACTGAAACGTTTAATAAGTATGTTGCTACTTACTCAAGAATTTTTTAAAATACATGTAAGGCAGCTAAGGCCTTGTACATTAGCAATAAGGTTAAATTAGCAGAAAATAAAATCAAGACGGTTTGGCAAATTATAAACAATGAAACGAACAGGAATAAAAGAAATAATAATGATTACACACTTGAGACCACACACGGACTTATTAGAGATAACAAAACAGTTGCTCAAGAGTTTGTAAATTTCTTTACCAACATGCCAATTAAAACTACTGAAATCTTAAATTCTTCGCCCTCGCTCGCTTTTGGATTATTAAACGCGAACGTTTCAGCCTGCCCCAATGAATTTAACTTTTCACATATAAACCCCTTAACAGTAATAAAAGCTTTTAAGCAAATCAAGATAAAACCGACCGAAGATCTATGGGGAATGTCCATCAAAGCTTGTACCTCCATTATTCAGACTATAGCGCCGTACTTAGCTTTGATTTTCAATTTGTGTGTGGATCAAGGAGTCTTTCCGGATCTAATGAAATATAGTAAGGTTATACCACTTTTTAAATCCGGGGACAGTAAAGACACAAATAATTATAGACCAGTATCCGTGTTGCCGGTTTTCAGCAAGGTATTTGAGAAGATAATGCTAAATCAAATGCTCATTCATTTTAATACGAATAACATCTTACATGATAAACAGTATGGTTTCACCAAAGGACGTAGTACAACTGACGCTGGTGTCACCCTATTAAAACACATATTTAATGCGTGGGAAGAGTCGCAGGATGCCATAGGTATCTTCTGCGACCTGTCGAAGGCGTTTGATTGCGTTAATCATGAAACATTACTTCTGAAGCTTGAGCATTACGGGCTAGGTCAATCAGCGTTAAGTTTGATTAAATCTTATTTGAGTGATAGACAACAATTAGTTCAAATAAACGGTGTGAATTCGTCGGGGTTAAATGTGAAAATGGGGGTACCCCAGGGCTCAATTTTAGGTCCTTTCTTATTTTTAATATACATAAACGATTTACCCCATTTATTCGAAGGCAAACTAAATATGGTGTTATTTGCTGATGACACATCTTTAGTTTTTAAAGTAAATAGACGTACTTGTCAGGTTCACGACGTAAATAACGCGCTACGGCAGGTTCAGGATTGGTTCACTGCCAATAATTTAGTATTAAATGGTAAAAAAACCAAATGCGTAAAATTTTCGTTGCCAAATGTCAAAAGTACTGATTGTGACATTATATTAAACAAGGAGAAGCTCGAATTCGTCGATAAAACGGTTTTCCTGGGGATCACGCTAGACTCAAGATTACAATGGGGTCCTCATTTAGTATCACTTGCGGGGCGGCTGAGTTCGGCAGCTTATGCTGTCAGAAAGATTCGTCAATTTACTGATGTGGATACCGCTAGGCTAGTCTATTTTAGTTACTTTCATAGTATAATGTCTTACGGTATCTTACTATGGGGAAGGGCTGCAGACATTGAGTCTATTTTTATTCTGCAAAAACGAGCCATCAGAGCGATTTACAATCTTCGCCGCCGTGATTCTCTAAGGGAACTGTTTAAGGACATTAACATCATGACGGTTCCTTGTCAATATATTTATGAAAACATCATGTACGTGAGAAAGAATTTTCATTTTTTTAGTAAAAACGGAGACAGACATAATTACATTACTAGAAATAGGGACCAATTAGTTCAACCAGGTTTCAGACTGGCAAAAGTGGCCTCATCTTTCATGGGGTACTGTACAAAATGTTACAATAAAATTCCTCCCCATATTCTAGAACTGAATGAGACAAAATTTAAAAATTGTATAAAACGCACACTATGCAGGCAGGCATATTATAAGTTGGGGGATTATATCACTGATAAAAATGCTTGGCTCAATGCTAGTCCTGCTCCAAAACCACTAGGGCGCAAAAACAAATGATATGTTTGTGTTGTATAGACTCGATTTCTTTTAGTATTGTATAGCTGCACAGCACGTGTGTGGGTACTATGTACCCAACTGTAAATCTACCATTTGCTATACCTATGTGTCGTTTGTTGACTTGTGTGTGCCCTGGCAGTTGAGTGTGTCATGCTCTCTCAAATGTCTCTCTGATGGTGGCGCGTGTGTTGGATCATTCGGTTCCCTTCATGATGGTTGAGCTGGGTGGTGCCGATTCATGCGTCATGTTCGTGAACGGGCGCCGTCAGTTGGGATTGGTCATAACTCAACTGCTTCGGATGTTGATGTTTTTCTAGTACCTATTGTATAACTGCACAGTACATGTGTGAGTACTTTTAATACTTTATACCTTTACATAGTATAGTGTGTAGTGCTATTCTGGGTGCATTGTCCTCACATATGTGAATTTATTAATGTATGTACTCATGTACCTAAATATTGTAAAAATCTTTTTTTTTTTTTAAAGAGTAAGTATGGAGTTTCTTGTGCATTCTTCTCCATAACAAGCTACTTTCCGAATGCACGGTAGAATTTTTTTTTTTTTAAAAGAGTAAGTATGGAGTTTCTCGTGCATTCTTCTCCATAACAAGCTACTTTCCGAATGCACGGTAGAATCAACTTTTAATCCATGTAAATTTAAAAAGTATGGAGTTTCTTGTGCATTCTTCTCCATAACTAGCTACTTTCCGAATGCACGGTAGAATCAACTTGTATTCCATTTAAATTTAAATTGTGACATTCAAAAGTGCCGCTTGGTGGCCCAGTTGAAATAAATATCTTTTGTCTTTGTCTTGTCTTGCAACTGTTCTGAACAATTGCCTTAAATGTCCCTTGGACCTCTTTTTTTACATCAAGAGTCACCAGGTTATCTGCCTGTAAGCCTTACGCACGCTGCATCAGACTGCTCCAGAACTTTTGATTTGACGCTGTGGACAGTATGACAATATTGGGATTGTGTCACTATATTTATGGGATCAGAAGTAATTGTTCATAATCCTGTGTGAGCGAGCTTGTGGCTACATGATAACAGCTGTATCGGTCGATTTACAAGGTTAAGCATCGGTTGCTGAGGTCAGACAGCAGATGGGTGCCTGGTCATCTTAACATAGCAAGATTCGTCCGTGCTTCAGAAAGCACATTAAGCTGTTGTTCTTGGTTGTCATTTGTAAATCTTTGACATCTAATAAAGGTAGTCAGAAGCCAAGAAATCCAACAGCAGTCTTGCCTATGGGTGTTGTGTTACCCCGACTCAGTGTTGTGAAGGTCCAATAGGCAGTCGCTCCAACTCCATGTAAAATACTGGTACACAGCTAAATCCAGTTACACTGGAAACTGACGCCAACATAGTTGGCAGATGGCTCGGCAGATTAATATTGAATTATTTATACATAAACAAATAATATAAAAAGGTAAAGTTTGTGAGGTTGGAGAGGATAATCTCTGGATCTTCTGAACCGATTTTGAAAATTCTTTCACCAGTAGAAAGCTACATTATGCCTGAGTGACATAGGCTATAATTTATTTTCAAAAAAATTAGAAATCCTTATCAATAAGGAAAGTAGCAAAATTTTGCCTATAAAATTTATCCTTGGACCGCTGAGAAAACTTGTTGATACAAAAAGTATGTACCTACTACATGATTAAAATACTCATTATTACCTAGAAATAAGTCTGCAAGAGAATATATCTAACTATCATAGTTAAGTCATACACAGCTTTTATGTTCAAAGTTTTTATTATATAACCGAGCCGATAGAAACCAAAGTTGTTTGCATTCGTATTGTAGTATTCATTCTTATTCATGAAATAGTCTAACAAATTCTACCAATTTGTAGGTAGGGTAGGTAGGTAGGGTAGTTATGGTAGGTATGGTAGGTAGGTAGCAGCCAGTTGACGGGCGAGAAGCCCCGGGGGTCAGCTAGTTCATAAATAACCAAATAGTTTTGTCTTGTTTTATTACAGTTTGTGACCGAAGACAGTAGACCAATGCTGGCTTGTTTCTTCTGCTACACTAAACTGAATCACTGCTGGCGACTGCAGAGAAAGTGTCTGGAAGCTGAGAAGCTGTTTGCTCAGTTGTTGAATGAGGTCTATGAGGTAAGAATTGACTGATTGAAGGTGTCTTTAACATATACACATAATTATAATAATATGTAGTTTCCAAACAAACATTCGAAACAAAATTCAGCTGGTACAGAAGGCGCAGGTATAATAACCCTAGTAAACTTAGTTAAAGGGAATAAAATAAAGTTTTTCTTTTTTTTTTTTGTTCTACAAAAGTTACTTTTTTTATTATCTATAGGCTCGCGTTTGACCACTATCTCACCTGATGGTAAGCGATGATGTGGCCTACGGTGAAGCACGCTTGCCTAGAAGTAACCTATTCACTCTTGACTTAAAGACCCCAAGGTTGTAGCTATCAGGGAACAAAGACTCCGGAAGGGAATTCCACTCCTTAGCTGTGCGCACAATGAATTTCAACCGTCTAGCTATCCAACCGATCAGAGATACAGCCTGGTGACAGACAGACAGACAGACAGACAGACGGACCGCGAAGTCTCAGTAATAGGGTCCCGTTTTTACCCTTTGGTTACGGAATTCTAAAACGAGATAAAATGTTAACAATCTAGAAATCTAGAAGGCCTACAATGTGCCCACATTTACAAACCAATCGGTAAAATAATCTATACAAAGTATAACAAGACTAAATTTAACATGTGGCACACAAATGTTGTTATCAGTGCTGTAACTATTCTAAGCAGAGGGCAAATTTTTGTGAGCGTCAAGATGGCGGGACCAAGTCCCCAATTTAAAATTTATCACATTAAAGTGTTTGTACTACATATGTACTATTTGTACCCTAAATAAGACATTTGTACTTCTAAAGGTAAAGGAAGTATCTCGAGACAACTTTGGTCCCGCCACTTTGACGTCAAAGTGGCGGGACCATCTCGCAGCACTACTCAGAGGCAGGTAATTCACCCCCTAAGACTTAGTACTACATATGTACAGATATACTCAATTTTCAATAAAATTGTAAGTGTCAAATTCAAGTTATGTGATAAAAACATTGGTCCCGCCAATTTGATTATTCATGTTATCGCTGAATTCATATGAAAATCGTTACCAATCATGGAAAATCAGATGTAGAAACTTAGTACGTCCTAAGTACATGAACGTGTGTAATTTTCATATTCATAACTTAAGTACATCAAAAGTTATCTATCAATCATTGTTATCTTTGAAATGGACACATTTATGCAATAATGAAACAACCCAAAATTGTTTTGAGAATTTTATATATATTTACTTTTTTCATGCTTAAGTATGTGAAGTGTGTAATTTAAGTATCATATTTTATTATAAAAGATCGATAATTTATTTTTATAGAATTGGACAGATGTATACTCAATTTTCAATAAAATTGTAAGTGTCAAATTCAAGTTATGTGATAAAAACATTGGTCCCGCCAATTTGATTATTCATGTTATCGCTGAATTCATATGAAAATCGTTACCAATCATGGAAAATCAGATGTAGAAACTTAGTACGTCCTAAGTACATGAACGTGTGTAATTTTCATATTCATAACTTAAGTACATCAAAAGTTATCTATCAATCATTGTTATCTTTGAAATGGACACATTTATGCAATAATGAAACAACCCAAAATTATTTTGAGAATTTTATATATATTTACTTTTTTCATGCTTAAGTATGTGAAGTGTGTAATTTAAGTATCATATTTTATTATAAAAGATCGATAATTTATTTTTATAGAATTGGACAGATGTATGTGGGAATGAAACAAACTATCATAATTCTGATATATATTTTGATCAGTGGAAACCCTTATTAGTTTACGTAGTTTGTATTTGACGAGGTAATTAACTCCTAACTGTGTTTTATAAGTTGTGAGAAAATATTATTGAACTTGAGGGTAGGTAGTCGATTGCGTTTCAACCATACTGCTTTTTGCAGAACCGTGTTGTCTTTCTGTATGTGAATGTGCTTGATATCAACAGTTAATTTTAGTATTATTATATTCATCAAAAAAATCATTGAAATTGCGTTTAACCGACAGGTATAAACTTTTCGGGGTCATTTTAAAATTGAGTTGTCTACTTATATCAGTAAACAATAGATCATTCGATGATGGTATGCCGTGAATAAAAGTTGCTTTATAATTTTCAAATACCTGTTTTTGGTCTTCCAACAGCACTATACTTTTCCTTCCTGTTTGTATTTTCTTCTTCATTGTTAATCCTTAACGTAGAACAGTATATAAAATAACTTATTATGTCGCTCACGGAAATACGGATACTCAAATACGCAATATTACTAAAATTAACTGTTGTTATCAAGCACATTCACATACAGAAAGACAACACGGTTCCGCAAAAAGCAGTATGGTTGAAACGCAATCGACTACCTACCCTCATGTTCAATAATATTTTCTCACAACTTATAAAACACAGTTAGGAGTTAATTACCTCGTCAAATACAGACTACGTAAACTAATAAGGGTTTCCACTGTCAAAATATATATCAGAATTATGATAGTTTGTTTCATTTCCACATACATCTGTCCAATTCTATAAAAATAAATTATCGATCTTTTATAATAAAATATGATACTTAAATTACACACTTCACATACTAAAGCATGAAAAAAGTAAATATATATATAATTCTCAAAACAATTTTGGGTTGTTTCATTATTGCATAAATGTGTCCATTTCAAAGATAACAACGATTGATAGATAACTTTTGATGTACTTAAGTTATGAATATGAAAATTACACACGTTCATGTACTTAGGACGTACTAAGTTTCTACATCTGATTTTCCATGATTGGTAACGATTTTCATATGAATTCAGCGATAACATGAATAATCAAATTGGCGGGACCAATGTTTTTATCACATAACTTGAATTTGACACTTACAATTTTATTGAAAATTGAGTATATATCTGTACATATGTAGTACTAAGTCTTAGGGGGTGAATTACCTGCCTCTGAGTAGTGCTGCGAGATGGTCCCGCCACTTTGACGTCAAAGTGGCGGGGCCAAAGTTGTCTCGAGATACTTCCTTTACCTTTAGAAGTACAAATGTCTTGTTTAGGGTACAAATAGTACATATGTAGTACAAACACTTTAATGTGATAAATTTTAAATTGGGGACTTGGTCCCGCCATCTTGACGCTCACTAAATTTTTAATATTATTTTAATATTGACCAAATACACACAAACACGTAACACATACATATAGTTAATTGTTCAGAAAGAGAACGACACAATACGATACCAAGCCAACGGTATAGTGAAAATTACATTATATTTATCCAGTCTGACGTATCTAATGAACAATATCTTTACCCTGACGGTTGCGCGCGCCTAAGCCGGCCAATGTGTTTTGTGTTTAAAAACTCTGTGCAGGAGAAGCCTACACAGCTCTTAGTTAATAGTAGATTAGTAGCCAAGGGCTGTAAGGCATCAATTGCAGCCCGAGTGCGCTTGTGCGCCTATATTTCGAGGGTGCAATTGGTGCATACACCCGAGCTAACTATTCTGCTTTACATCTCGATTATGAGGTAAGTAGAAAAAACCGGCATTACAAGATTAAAACATTTTTTTTTTTTTTTTCAATACCGAAATTGAGCTTCGCCGTTCGATATTTAAAATTGATGACTATTATTATATTCACACGAAGACAAGGCTGAATAGCAAAGCGACCTCTTTGGTCATTGGGCTGAATGCATGATGTCTATTGCCAGTATGATGGTTAGATGTACGCGAACTTTTTAAAAGAAAGAAGTGTTTTTTTTTTAAATTACTTACCGCCCTAGGGCTTTTCTAGCTACATTATTACCCTAGAGCGCTAATTAGTCACCTACAAGCCTCATTTGGACGTAATAAGAACCTACTTACCGAACATGAGAGATGTAAAACAATATTATTATATCACATATATAGGGGCACACACAGTTTTATTATGATATATCTAAGGTTCCGTACGCAAAATACGCGCTTGGTCGTGGAGTTGCGGAAACCAGGCCGTTTTAACCTAACCTAACCTACATAATTATACTGTTCTACAGCTCGAGTATCCGTACGTCATCAATCTCGTCATCTGGTTAGATTTATATCTGTGGTACATGTACACTGGCGTCTATAGATCGGCTCATATCGACTTGCCCTCCATGCCAGCACGCGCGGCGAACGCACATGCCCCTATCGTCCGGACCGTTTTAAAAGTGTACATAAAATTTTTGGCTCATTTTGGCTGAAACCTTAATTGAGCTTCAGTCAGATACTAATGATAGTCCATACTAATATTATAAATGCAACAGAGACTTTCTCCATATAAACACATTCTGCTGTTTTCTTCGTGGATAATGCCTCTAGAGCAATGATTTTTTCTATAAAATCTAGGTCTAATTAATACGTGCCTGTATCATTTCCGTTTTTCCAAAACATAATCACAAAAAGAAATATGACAATACAAAAATCCGAATAAAATGCCCGTTTTTACCGCCATGTTCAGAAGACTTTCAGACAAAATTTATAAGTTTTTAACAAAAAAGGATCCTCTAAATTTTGATATAAGAATTTTTTAGATCAGACCAGTTTTCATGAAGAAAACAGCAGAATACGAAACGTCTTTTAGTCAAAGTTTTTGTAGGTAAAATCAGCCTGAGCTGCAGTTGTCCCTTTCGCACTTTACGGGGTGAGGTTGGAGGTGACGCGACGGCAATAGTTTCTTCAAATTCCTGTTGACTAGAGTCCGCTCTTACCAGCCAAATGGATTTGTATGAAACACACACAGGTTTATTTTTATCCTGGCATTATGTTCCCTTGGGATAATTGCTTACTTCCATGCAGGCAAAACCTCTGGCAAAAGCTAGTATTAGTAAAATGTGGAAGATGTTTAACCTGAAATCTGTTTAATTTATCTCACTGCCGTTCACAATTTCTTGGCACCGCACGAATATATCATCACAATCTCTCAATAACTTTTATATAAAGAGGTATGTCTTTTTTACTCGACTGCCGAAGGAGGGTAATGTGTTTATCAGTCTATGTATGTAAGTATGTATGTATGTATGTTTGTTCCTATATGGCGTTCCAGAGACCAAACGCTTTGGCCTATTTTGATGATTCATACGTCAATCGATGCGTCTTAACCCTGCGAGTGTAATATGCTACATTAAAATTGGATAATAGAAAAATGGCGGATTTTGGGTGCCATATTATGGGGGCCCAAATTTTTTTTCACCAGATTTTGGTCAGCCGCCCCGCGAATATGTATCCTCCGACTGCACAGCGTGATTTTTTCCTTGTTTACGACTTTTTAGTTTGCTTTTGAAGCAGTCGGGTTTTTTAATTTTTTTGAATTAAGTTTATTTTTATATTGTCGCTGGCCTAGTCGTTTTAAATTGGCGGCGCACTATGAAACTGGTAGATACGGGTCAAAGACACTTCAACCTTAGAATAATAACGCATAGACACCTAGTATGAGTGCAGAAAGTGTGGAAACTAAAACTTAGCCTTAGTGACTAACTTCTCTCGGCGAGCCGTCAGTACTCAAGGTCACGTTCTGTCAAACACAGCTCGCGAGTAAATAATTTAACAAGTAAAATTTCAAAATTTAAAAAAACCCCCGACGCATTTATCTTGCGAAAACACCCATAACCATAACTTTTGAACGGCTGAACCGATTTTATTCAAACATAGCTAAGAACACTCTCGACAAAATCACCTTTCAAACAAAAAAAAACTAAATTAAAATCGGTTCATCCGTTTAGGCGCTATGATGCCACAGACAGACACACAGATACACAGCAACACACGTGAAACTTATAACACCCCTCTTTTTCCGGCGGGGGTTTAAAATGACAGTTTGTAGCATGAAGGGATGTAATAGTAGCACTTCAGGAAAATAATTTTTTTTTATCAAATAACATTTCACAAGTATTATATTTTATACATTATTTTCGCCGTATCCCAGTTTTACGTAAATCGATCATCTAACGGAAATTCTAATAACCTAACTTATAACAATACAGTGTTGCTATTTGTGAGGACGAAAATACCCAAATTGTGAAATTGCTTTCAATTTTGTTCTTATTTTTGTTTAGCAATAAAAAAATGTTTTTGATGTACCTTCTACCTACGATATTAAATACGATATAACATTTTGCCAGTTTCGAGAAACTAACTTGACATTAGGTATTTTATATTAGTCTTTGTAAATAGGATACTGGTGGCGATTCTGTGTGTGTCATACTAAACTATATTTATTTACAGCCTCTAAATTATTGTCGTTATCGATACTGCTGCTTTCAGTGTTTTTAAACTAAAAGTTTATAAGTAATTTACTTTCCTGTAATTGTTTGATAAGGTACATAAACCAAGTGCTGTATTAATTACCTGGTCTTCATCTTATCCAGTTCCTGATAGCATAAAATTCTTTTCTTGATTTAATCCAGTAACATAGTAGTGCGTTTTCCAATATTTTTGTGGTTAGCGGCCTAGTATTGATCAATTGTTATTTAAATATTATTATTGATACATTGCCGCTGTACTGTGCCATTTTAATTGTATATGTGAATTGTTTAATTATCCTATGTAACACAGTTGTCAACATTGTTGTTTCATAATTTCTATGTTAATTAATGTAATTGGTATCTGTACCGTTTTAATTAACTATAAATAAATAAATAAATAAATAAATCACTGAAAGTTATATTTGTGTGCGTTTAAGGAACGTAGACACATTCGGCTCACGCACACAAAGAAAATGAAGTGGTCACACGACATCGCTCGTGTTTTGTTCTAGACGCGGCTTCTATGTTATTCTATGACTTCACCCATCTGGTGCCACGGACTCGCCTCGCGCGAGACACAAGGGATTTATAATTGTATCGGTAATTATGGCAACGAACGTGTTAAACAACAAAAAAAAAGGACTTTTAGATAACACGTCAGTTTAGGGCAAAATTTACGCATATTTGTACATTATGCCATTATGATTGTGAGCAGCGTCTTTGAAGAAAGGTCAAAATGGCGATGGGTGACTAGGCCTTGGCCAGGCAGTAGGCGACTTGCTTAGGCATCAAGGCGCAGAGCGGCCGGTTTGGAACTTTGAGAAAGTTGGGTCTACTTAATTACTCGACTCCAGACTAAATCTGTGCGTCTGGGTTCTAGTGGCTGTAGTCCGCTGCAAGTAGGTACAACAACACACTAGAATAGATACGAAAAACAGCCGCGTGCATTCAAAACTTTGAAGGTCGAGTGCACCTGTCTGCCTTTTTTGTCGTGATACAAATGTATGCATTAAGTTGTGAGATAGGAAATAAAAGAAAATATTTTATTTGCGCCAATATACCTACTATGTACATTATTAGAAATTCAATTCAATCCTGCGTAATATGCTGTACCTTTCCTTAAGGTTGAACTAATCGACGGCACGAACTATTTTGTGCGCAGGGTTAAATGCATGCTATCTTATCCGACAACGCGTGCGAAATAAATAGATGCTGTGATGAGCAGTAAGAAGCTAGTTCGTGTACGAATTAGCACTTTTGCAAATTTGTATCGAAATGGATGATAATTTAGGACGAAAACGAGCGCGCGAAATTGTATAAACAGACCTTTGGGAGTCTAGATATCATTACTTCAACTAAATGTATATTTATAAAATAATATTATTTGCATTGTTGAAATACTAATCTATCCCTGTATGGAGGCCGTTTTGCAATTTTCCTTCTTCTTATGGTATTTATTTCCGCCTAAAGATGCGTTAAAATTAGTGTTGTAATAATGAATTTTCGACGCTCATAACTTTCGTTTTTTTTTTTTTACATTTTTGTTTCCATACAGGACTAGATAATTATGAGACAAATTGATATCATTTTTTATTTTGAACGTACATCGTCAAACAGTGGAGTAATATCTAGACTACGTTTGTATGGAAGATTTTTCGACTAGTGTAACCTTAACAACCTTTTACAGGTAAAACCTCTACTAAATCAAGGCCGCTCAGAGTTCTTCAGTGGGTATATTATAAGTCCGACTGTGCACATAAGTATATCTGATGAATGTCCAGCAGAAAGTGGACATGTTATCAAAGAAAACGTACCAGCTGATTGTGAGGGACAAGATGGTACTGTTGAGGCTAAGGATGATCATCAAAGTGGTATGTCCTAACTTATGTAATTTTTTATTAGTAAGATTGCACTTCGATTGCTCATAACATTAACAACAAATCGTCACTGTATTTAAAGGAAAATAAAAGGTTACGGAGCGAGAAAACTCTTTTACTTGCAAGTCGCTGCTAACACCACCTATAGCCGTGGAACGGAACCGAACGCGATCGAAGTACATATAAAAGTAATCAGTTTAAGGGCAGGTAGCATGACTTTTACATCTCTTCGATTCAATAATAAACAAACAAATAGTGATTGTTTTATATTGTAGTTTGCTAAATGTACTTTTCATTTCTGAGATTTAAAACATGATATCGAACTTCGCTCGATCAAAAAAAATCTGATAAGGTCTCTAAAACTATGTTTTTTTTTTATCATTTTCTTATTTTTCTAGAAGATTATGAAAGATTGACTACCTAAAACACATATCTAAAAAAAGTTAACAACCTATAGAACTTTATTCTCAGCATAGAATTTATAAAATAGTTTAATTGTTTTAATAATAAAATTATATATAACACAGCGGCCGCCGTACGGCTCTTCAGTCGCCCGCGTGGCCTTGACATACATCCAAAAAATCAATTAATTGATTGATTTTTTGGGTGTATTTTATTTTGTTTTTGTGGGTTATTAGTCAAAATCCATACTAATATTATAATTGTGAAAGTAACTCTGTCTGTCTGTGTGTCTGTTAACTTTTCACGCTTAAACCGCTGCACCGATTTAGATGAAAGTTGGTATGAAGATAGTTTGAGACCTGGGAAAGGACATAGGCTATATAGGTAGGGTAGTGTAGTGTCGGGTAGGTTAGGGTAGGGTAGGGTAGAGTAGGGTAGTGTAGGGTAGGGTAGGGTAGGGTAGATAAATGTTTGGTCTTTTTATGGCAAAACAAAGTTTGCCGGGTCAGCTAGTATAAATAATAATTGCGAATATTAGTCAAAATAAAAATTCAAAATGGTGGCGACCAAATATGGGGTCAAAATGAAAATGCAAGATGGCACTGACCGAAATTTCTGAAATGTTCGTCATGGTTGTCATTTTCATGGTTTTTGGGGTCTCTAGATACGAATTTGGGGTCAAAATTAAATTCCAAAATGGCGCCGACTGAAATTTTTGAAACTTTCGTCATGGGTGTCATTTTCATGGTTTTTGGGGTCGCTAAAATGGGGTCAAAATGAAAATCTAAGATGACGCCGACCGAAATTTCTGAAAATTTCGTTATGGGTGTCGATTGCAACCTATTTCGAAAACTTCTTCATAAACATCGCGAAACCAAAATCCATCGAGCACCTAAAAAGCAAACAAATAATGGGAAGAAGGTTGGCAAATGCCATCTATCTTGAACCAGTTGATAACGTAGGTTTATAAAATAACAATGGAGTTACGAAATACGAATTCAGCAGGGTATGATGGTATTACAACTCGAATATTATAAGATAATATAGCTGCTATACTAAAGCCATTGCTATTTGATAAATCTGTCTTTGGAAAACGGAACTTTTTCTGATGCTCTGAAATTCTCTGTCGTATAACCACTACATAAAAAGAGTTGGAAAACAGTGGCGGGGAATTACAGACCAATTACTTTGGTACCAATTCTCGCCAAGATATTCGAGAAAGTAATGTGTGCTAGGCTTAATTTTTTTTTTGATAAAAAAAAAGTAATAAGTAAGCAGCAACACGGTTTCATAAAAAATAAATCCACTACATTGGCATCATTTAAATTAATAACTAAAATTCTCAGTTCAGTAGAAAAAAAAACCTATAACTGTATTTTTAGATATGACCAAAGCATTCGATATGATATGCCATGATAAATAATTAAATAAATTAGAACAGTACGGTATAAGAAGCCCTGCCTACAATTGGTTTGAAAGTTATTTAAGGGGTCGAAAACAGTGCACAGAGATGGTGAAAATGCATCTAGAGACTAACACTCAGGTAACCTATAGGTCCCTATACTTAACAAATGACTATGGCGTACCACAAGGGACTGTGCTAACCCCGATATTGTTTTTAGCATATATAAACGATTTGCCAGAATCAACGGATCAGTTCATTATATTATTCACAGATGATACTACTGTTTTAACTAAAGAAGCTACTATTGATCAGGCGATAAACGCCACCAATTAAGCTCTAAAGGGAATTCATGACTGGTTAAATGAAATAAATTAAGAAATAAATACCGATAAAACTAAATTCATGAGATACCTGACATATAATAACAAAAGAAATAAAAAAGACTAAAGACTTGCCAATAAAATATAATTATAACATCATTGAAGAAGTAAAGGAAATAAAATTTCTAGGAAAAAATATTGATAATTATTGTAACTGGAAATCTCATGTAGATCTTGTTTGTAAGAAAATTCACAAATTCGTTTACGCACTTCGTAAAATAAAAAATAACTAATAAAGAAACAGCATTAATGGTATATCACAGTCATGTGTGTTCAGTATTGAGGTATGGGATAATCATAATTATGGGGAAACCCTACAGACGCTTAGAGAGCTGTTATAGCCCAGAAAAAGTGCATAAGATCAATTTATGGTCTCATATGGACTGATTCGTGCCGACCAGTTTTCACAGAAAAACGTTTACTTACTCCCATCCCTGTATGTCTTTGAAATGTGTAAATTCGTTAGAAATCACTTATCACTTTTTGAGCAGGATGATAAGGCCTAATTTAAAAGAAATACAGTACAAAAACCTCTGGTTGTACCTCGAAGCAGATTAAAGTTATGTGACAGAAACTGCTACACCATGGCGGTAAAACATTATAATAAACTACCGGCAAAAATAATAAAAATTAATAACTTAGAATGTAATAGAACTTTAAACAATTGGCTTTGTGACAGATGTTTTTATTCAATAGATGATTATTTAAATTTTAAACAGACATGATTTAGGTATTAACGAACGAACACTTTAGTTTATAATTATTGACATTATTTATAAATCTAACAATTATTGTTGAACTGTCTTAACTGTTACATATAATCTAATAATTTAATTTTATATAGTTTATTATAATATAATGTGCCTAATTAATATTAATGAAGCAAGACTTTAAATTTTATTATGATGTGTATGAACAATGACATTGATGGAAGATCATGATATAATTATGCATGTACATGTTCCTACTTCAACTAGAATATAGTGAGACTAAAATTATGTTTGCCATGTTATTATGTAAGTATATATACCTATTCCTATATTCTTGCGAATAAATAAATTTCAAATTTCATTTCATTGTTTTCAGGATAGCTAATTGTGAATATGGGATCAAAATGAAAATATAAAAACAAATTTCTGAAACTTTTGTCATGGGTGTCGTTTTCATGGTTTTTGGGGTTAGATACGAAGTTGGGGTCGAAATGAAATGCCAAGATGACGCCGACAGAAATTTTTGAAACTTTTTTCGTAGCTAAATTAAACCAATCCTTTGTTTGTAAACCCCAGTTGATTTTTTTTTGTTGAATGTCTATATTATGCCGTCCGTTTATGTTTTCAAAAATATAGATAGATAGTGAAATAATTTAATAAAATACGATTTAGAGCATTTTTCAAACTATAATATTTACAGTTTTATCTAAAACAAAAATTTCGTTATTACTACGCATTGTAATACAACAAATAGTTTGGCTTCAATCTCTTATTTTATTAACTTTAAACAGTAAAATAAGCCTTCTCTACACACCTTTACTGGGACACTTTTGTCGGCTTTACAACACGCGAGCGCGCTGCTTTCGCGGTAACAGTGTCACGTTAAAAACCTATTTTGCCGGGAAAAGCAAGCCTTATTCAGACGAAAAACCCTAGTTACGTCGGCACGGTTTCTTTGTATTTGATGAGGCATCTGTATGCTAGTGTTATATTATCTGTGGTAAGGTATTGCTTTATATTACTAGTCGTTTTTGTCCCACTCCCCGACTCCCTGTTATTATTAACCGAATTTCCAAAATGGAGATAGTACTATGCTCGACTTTGTTTTTTTTTAATTTTGTTTATGCTTACCGATTTCTGCATGAATTGTGGACCGATGTTAAAAATTCTTTGAAGGAGTATGTTCCCACATTGGTCTCATTTAAATTTGTTCAAAACCTGATGAAAAATTCGGAGTTAGATAACAGAACTCTTCAATAAATGACAGCAAATCGCCCGGGATTGCATGTCTGTTTATTGTTTATACCATTTCATAGCATAACATCACGCCAGTACTCTCGATAGGGGTCCGCAGATGTGTACAGTTCACCTTGGTACACTCTCATTTCACCGGTTATGTTCAAGTTTCATGACATTTCGGGTAATCTAATCTGGCATTATAGGTATATTACTATAGGACTTGCATATTAGGTACCACATCTATAGAGTGAAAAATAAAAAACTTTATTACAAAAAAAATACAACCGACTTCCAATTAAAAATACTATACTGTGATTTTATAATTTCGTAGACTAAACTGATAGCTGCCAATGACGTTATATTTTGTAAATGTTGCAAGCGCGGATCATATTGTTGTTAGTAAGGCTCAATCTTATGTGATTTATCGAATCGATGTGACATGATGACTCCTCAATTTAATTTTACAAATTGGTGTAAATAAAAGTTTTATATGAATATAAACGTAATATATTTAAATATAACAGTTTTCATACACAAATATGAAATCAAACAATAAAATAAATGCGATCGATAAAATGAAGTCTGACATAAATTAGTAGAAATGCGTTCCTTGAGAATTATGTGTGGTGTAACTTTAAATGATAGATTAAATTCATTTATTGCTACAAATATGGTAGGTACATAAAGTTCTTATATAAACTATTTAGCAACACACATTTGGCCAACATATAGCATGCAATAGTAAAAGTTTTTACGGGTATGATATTAATTACTAGGTAACTACATTTTGTTAATTACAAGTTAAATATATCTGTGCTACTGCGTATGAATTCGCCGCTAGAGGCGCTGGTGAGGTGTCCGATATGTCAAATTTCATAGTTTTTTGGTTTTTAGCGCGAGTTTATTTTATTTTTATGTTGTGAATATTTTACAATTATGATAGACTAAGATAGGTACGGGATTTATCAACCACTGCTTTAATAGAGTTTTTGTTTCGGAAAATGTTACTCTCCTTTTTTCGAAAAAAACAGATCAGATTCGAAAATTCAGATTTTGCTTCCGTGCGCGTAATAGAAACGTTTACCAGCTATATTTATGTCCCTTAGTCCATGTTTCAAGCTTAAACTGACGATAATTAGTTCATCCTCATTAATATGAGTCATCATCTTATCAACTATTACTATTTACCTGATCATCGTATGTGGGCGTCCAAGCAAAAATGGTCCACTTCTCGCAATTTATTGTCCGAGATATATGCAGTTTTGTAAAGTTGCTCTCATACAAAAACATCAGCTTCAACATCAAAAACCTGATAAAAAATGTGCCAGTTTTTGAGTATTTTTGTAATCCTTATTATCAATTGATATTCTAGATGCCGAATCTAGTCTTAACTCAATATCCCACTACTGGAACCTTTTGCTCGGACGCCCCGACATATTAATATGCATATGCCTTTCGTGTAGTATGAAAAAGTAGCTGTTTAGCTTATGTTACTTGTAGGGGCTCTTAATATAACCATAAAATGGTCAGGCTAATAAAGTTACAAAAAAGGATGTTGTTTATACTGTTTTTGTTTCTTCACAGAGTCAGAACAAGAATTTCACGACATAGAATATTTAGATAGCTATTCAGATCAAGAAGATTTACCACCACAGCTTGAATCTGGCAATATACCACTTCACCATTCTGGGTCACATTCAGAAGATGAGGTTCCTTTTATGAAGTTGAAAACTACAGTTGAAGATGAACAAGAAGTATCTAAGGAAAAGCTAAAAGCTGAAAAGACGACAAGTAAGTACTTAACATCATAGACAAATTAATTGCAGTAGGACCGACTATGGAAGTAATAATTGGCAGCTCATCAGTGAGATGGTAGCACTGGTGTTAGACCTCTCACTGTCAATGTTACCACATTAGTGTTGTTTAGAATTTTACTTAATCTATACATATATCAATAAAACAAAGACGGGTTTGTTACAACACTTATAACTCGAGATCTGCTGGACCTATTTGCATGGTTTTTGATTCGTTGGATTTGTCTCCGCCCCGAATAGCAGAATACATCTTAAAAACAATGAAAACTCGAGGAATAAATAATTATGAAAGATGAATCATTTTAAATAAATGATCCTTTGTTTAGTACCTATCAAACATTTGTTGTCTATCCTGTCAAATACAGTATAAGTAATTATTGAAATTTATGCGTGTGTTAAGAAATAATGACAAATGATTAACAATTACGCGTCCGTTGCTAAATTTATTTTGTGTAAATTAAAGTTTATATTTCCGTAAACAATTTCTAAGATTTATTCTACATATAGGTTAACGAAAGCGTAAATGTATTTTTATGTTGTCTATGATTTTTGTAATTGGTGGGGAGGTAGCTTAGAACCAGAAGGACATAGGATAGTTGGGTGGGTAGGGTAGGGTAGGTAGAGTAAGGTAGGTAGGGTAGGGTAGGTAGAGTAGGGTAAAGAAGAAAGAAAAAGAGTTTATTCGCCACAAAAACGACATACAATTTTTAGGGGAGGGGGGGGTAGGGTAGGGTAGGGTAGGTAGGGTAGATGAATGTTTTGTGTTTTTATGGCAAAACAAAGTTTGCCGGGTCAGCTAGTTATGTATTTAAAGTATCCTTTTATCACAAAGTTAAGTTGAAGGTAAACATGTGAGCGCTCGCGATATTCGCCGAGAACGCCTGGGAAAGTGTGATGAGTTCGTGTGTCGTGTTTCGATGATCATGCAACTTTGCACTTATAAATCCTTTAAGGTCCAGTGTAAATTTTCGGATTTGTAATCACAGGAGTGCCAGGCGCGATAAAACCAAAACCAGACATAAGAAGAGCAAATACAGAAGATTCAGTTGCGTCACAGCAAATGAAAACTGAACAACCTGACTCGCAAATTATCCGGAACGCCCAAAAACGTACGTCCAAACCTGTAACTAAATTCAAAAAGCCTTACACAAATAGTAGTTTTAGTAATGATTTCAATAAACGTTTTCGAATGCACACAGGTGGAAAACCTTACAAATGTGGCACTATATGTCAGCGTAGTTTTGGTGATAGAAGTAATTTAACAATGCATATTCGCGTACACACTGGGGATAAACCTTACAAATGTGACATATGCCAGAGAAGTTTTTCTTTAAAGAAACTTTTAATACAGCATATTCGTGTACACACTTTGGAAAAACCTTACAAATGTGACATATGCCAGCGTCATTTTTCATTAAAGGATTATTTAAGAAAACATATTCGTGTACACACTGAGGCAAAACCTTACAAATGTGATATATGCCAGCGCGGTTTTTCAGAAAAGATGAATTTAACACGGCATATTTGGGTGCACACAGGTGAAAAACATTATAAATGTAATATATGTCAGCGAACTTTTAGTCAAAAGGTTAATTTCACAAAGCATAATTGTAGTGTTCCAGAAAAGAGCAATTTAACAGGGTATAAGCGTTTACACCCAGGGAAAAATCCTTACCAATGTGAAATATGTCAGCGTAGTTTTAAACAAAAGTGTCATTTAACATATCATATGCGTGTACACACTGGGGATAAACCTTACAAATGTGATATATGCCTGCGTAGTTTTACTGCAAAGAATCAATTAACACAGCATATTCGTGTACACACTGGGGAAAAACCTTACAAATGTGATATATGTCAGCGAAGTTTTACTCAAAAGGGTGCTCTCACAAGGCATATTCGTGTACATACCGGGGATAAACCTTACAAATGTGATATATGCCAGAGTAGTTTTACTTTAAAGAATAATTTAATACAGCATATTCGTGTACACACTGGGGAAAAACCTTACAAATGTGATATATGCCTGCGTAGTTTTACTGCAAATAATCTATTAATACGGCATATTCGTCTACACACTGGGGAAAAGCCTTACAAATGTGATATATGTCAGCGAAGTTTTATTCAAAAGGGTGATCTTACAAGGCATATACGTGTACACACTGGGGATAAACCTTACAAATGTGATATATGCCTGCGTAGTTTTACTGCAAAGAATCAATTAACACAGCATATTCGTGTACACACTGGGGAAAAACCTTACAAATGTGATATATGTCAGCGAAGTTTTACTCAAAAGGGTGCTCTCACAAGGCATATTCGTGTACATACCGGGGATAAACCTTACAAATGTGATATATGCCAGAGTAGTTTTACTTTAAAGAATAATTTAAAACAGCATATTCGTGTACACACTGGGGAAAAGCCTTACAAATGTGATATATGTCAGCTAAGTTTTATTCAAAAGGGTGATCTTACAAGGCATATACGTGTACACACTGGGGATAAACCTTAAAAAGGTGATATATACCAGAGTAGTTTTACTTTCAAGAATAATTTAATACGGCATATTGGTGTACACACGGTGGAAAAACCTTACAAATGTGATATATGTCTGCGTAATTTTACCCAAAAGAGTAATTTAACAAAGCATATTGGTGTACACACGGGGGATAAACCTTACAAATGTGATATATGTCAGCGAAGTTTTACTATAAAGAGTGTTCTCATAAGGCACATTCGTGTACACACCGGAGTAAAACCTTACATATGTGATATATGTGTCCGTGTTTTTATTGATAAGAGATATTTATCAAAACATTTGCACACTGGTGAAAAATCTTATAAATGCAAATAATGTCAAAGATGTTTTGCACCTAAATCATATTGCAAAAATCATGTTCTTAATCACTCTGATATGTATAGAACCATAGAGTCGGCGCACAATAGATTTGCGGAACAGCGGAATTTAAAATTCGGATTCGCACTCTGAATTGAAATGCTTTATGTTAACCGATTTTCCAAAAAGGAGGTGGTTCCATGTTCTACTTTGATTGTTTTTTTTATATGTATGTTCACCGATGACACCGCCAATTACGAACCGATTTTGAAAATTCTATATTTGTTTTAAAGTGTATTTTTCTCTCGAGGTTGCTCCATTGTCACCAAGTCAAGATCTGATAAGATCATCCCATGGAAATCGAGGGAACTGCTCAAATCTCTCCTCCTCCTCGTTATGTATGCTTTGCGCTTCTCATTATGTATGCTTTACAAATGTGATATATGCCTGTGTAGTTTTACTGCAAAGAATCTATTAACACAGCATATTCGTGTACACACTGGGGAAAAACCTTACAAATGTGATATATGTCAACGAAGTTTTCGAAAGGGTGTTCTCACAAGGCATATTCGTGTACACCCTGGGGATAAACTTTACAAATGTGATATATGCCAGATTAGTTTTACTTATATGTCAACGAAGTTTTCGAAAGGGTGTTCTCACAAGGCATATTCGTGTTCACCCTGGGGATAAACTTTACAAATGTGATATATGCCAGATTAGTTTTACTTTAAAGAATGATTTAATACAGCATATTCGTGTACACACACACAACGAGTAAAATTTTAAAATTTAAAAAACCCCCGACGCATTTTTCTTGCGAAAACACCCCAATTTAAACAGTAAAACGCCCATAACTTTTGAACGGCTGAACCGATTTTATTCAAACATAGCTAAGAACACTCTCGACATAATCACCTTTCAAACAAAAAAAAAACTAAATCAAAATCGGTTCATCCGTTTAGGCGCTATGATGCCACAGACAGACACATAGATACACAGCAACACACGTGAAACTTATAACACCCCTCTTTTTCCGGCGGGGGGTTAAAAACCAACAAATGTGACACGACATAGAATACGTATTTAGATAGCTATTTAGATCAAGAAGATTTACCACCCCAGCTTGAATCGAGCAATATACCACCTTACCATTCTGGGTCACATTCAGAAAATGAGGTTCCTTTTATGTAGTTGAAAACTACAGTTGAAGATGAACAAGAAGTATCTAAGAAGAAGCTAAAAGCTAAAAAGACGACAAGTAAATACTTAAGGACGCTATTACATTTTTCTACAAATAACAGTACTTTTGTGGTACCATTTTAATGTATAAGCAATCACCGATGTGAAGATATCATGGTCTTAATTTAAAGATAATATATTCAGCTCCAGATTGGCATCAGAAAAATTGTATGACATCATACAAAATTATCGCACAAATACGTTTAGCCCATCACAATAATCGCAAAAAATTCAAAAAAGTAGGGTCCGAAAGTTTAGATAAATTTACAGCATATTTTATCTTCAAAATTATAGAAAATTGCGGTATATATAGTCCTTTACAGGTTCAGCTAATTATTTTTACCTAAATAATTATATTTTTTAATTATTAGCTAAAATAAAATCATTTGCCGACTTCTTAATACATTCTGTACCCGCAGCTCCTCATTCCGCGCTCAGAAGCGCTCGTAGACGGACGGGCGTATCGCTTTCTCGCAGGAAATAAATACGATAAAAGTAAGAGAAAAGATTGTAGTGTGCATGCGTGTGAGTACCGTCCTCGTCGTGACCGAAAGGAGTTGATATTTTATCGCACCGAAATAAAAGTATTTTTGAGTTTCCTATTATTATTAGAATGTGATTTAGAAATTATTTTGGTTAAGATGGGGGTTTGAATAGTTGGTTTTAAGCAGTTGTTGGCAAGGTTGAGAAATGGATGGGTGGGTTTAAGCAGCTCTAAATAAGGTTAGGATTTGGATGGGTAAGGTTAAGCTGCCGACGGGGAAGTTTAGAAGTGGATGGGTGGGAGGAGATTTATGATTTTAACCGGTTTGTAATGTATGACAGATACGGGGCCAAAACCAAAATACAAGATGGCGCCGACGAAAATTTGGCCGCTTATCGACATGGGTGTCATTTTCATGGTTATTGGGGTCGCTTTTATCGATCACGGGGTCAAAACCAAAATACAAGATGGCGCCGACTAAAATTTGACATCTTTTCGTCATGGGTGTCGTTGTCATGGTTTTTGGGTTCGCTTATATCGAATATGGAGTCAAAACCAAAATACAAGATGGCGCCGACGTAAATTTTGCCTGCTTTTCGACATGGGTGTCATTTTCATGGTTTTTGGGGTCGCTTATATCGAATATGGGGTCAAAACCAAAATACAAGATGGCGCCGACTAAAATTTGTCATCTTTTCGTCATGGGTATCATTGTCATAGTTTTTGGAGTCGCTTATATTGAATATGGGGTCAAAACCAAAATACAACATGGCGCCGACGAAAATTTGGCCGCTTTTCGACATGGGTCTCATTTTCATGGATTTTGGGGTCACTATTATCGAATATGGGGTCAAAACAAAATACAAGATGGCGCCGACGAAAATTTGGCCACTTTTCGACATGGGTGTCATTTTCATGGATTTTGGGGTCGCTTCTATCGAATACGGAGATGGCTGCTCTTCGGACCAATTGGATATTAATGCCGGGGTCCCTCAGGGGTCAGTACTCTCAGCAACATTGTTCTTGTTGCACATTAACGATCTGCTAAAACCTTTGGGTATGCTGACTAGACTTGAGAGATACTTGTCCAACGCACGGGCTACCGGGCCGCTGATCGGCAGCCTAATTGTGTAAGTAAATTCGGCAAAGGAAACAATCTGTTTCTCTCCCAAAAACACACACACACAATAAGTTGAATCTTTAATCAACACAAAAAAGTTGAATAAAGATTCATCTTTTTTGTGTATGTGTGTTTTTGGGCAAGAAACAGATTGTTTCCTTTGCCGAATTTACTTACACAATTAGGCTGCCGGTCTCTCCGTGAGGCCATGGTGGAGCGTTTGAACCTTTCCTTGCAGGCAGTCTCCAAATGGGGCGATGCCAATCTGGTCAGATTTAATGCTGCTAAAACCCAGGCGTGTCTTTTTTCCGCTAAAAGGAGCCAATTCCACCCGGCTCCTTTCCGTGGTATGACCGTGCCGATAACGGACCATCTTGAGCTTCTTGGTGTTTCGTTGAATTTTGGCCCATACATTGAGGCAAAGGCGCAGCTGGCTGCCAAAAAGTTGGGGATCCTTGCGAAGGTGAGAGGGTACTTCACGCCGGAACAGCTGCTCAACTTGTATCAAGCGCAAGTTCGATCATGCATGGAGTACTGTTCTTTGATGCACTCGAGTCGATCGAAAAGCGGGCCAAGAGACTCATCGGCAATGAGGCACTGGTCAAGCCTTGAACATCGTCGCCAAGTTGCCAGCTTGTCGGTTTTTTATCGGTTGCATTTCGGGGAGTGTGCGATGGAATATTTTTTTTTTTTTGGGACAATCCCACCGCACTATTCCCAAACCACTGCAACTCCTGAAAGCCAGAATCAACAGTGGCGACCACCAGAAAAGCGCCGAGGCAATGAAGCTCGACGAAGTCCCGGAGAATGAATTTACCTGTCTTGGATCCCGCAACGAAATTAATCAGAAAAGAATAACGGAGGAGTAGGAAAAATGTAAATTTCCACTTCCCTCCATATCAAGCAGGAGACAGAACAAACAAGGCCAATAGGCACAAAGGGTCATATACAACTGGGATAAGACCAGTTGCCTAGCACCACGGATAAAAAAAAAAAAAAAAAATTAGCATTAATACATATTAATGGGTCCTAACATTGTGAGCTGTTATATTTGGTTCCAATAATAGGTATGGCAAAAACGCTTGAACGCACGGAAATTTGTTCTAGTTTCCACAAGGTCCGTATAGTAAACAACTCCTGATGCAGCCTGTACATTATTCAACATAATATTACGTTCATTCTGCCAAAGAATACACTCCCATAAGATATGATGTGCAGATTGTAGATATTCGCAGTCAGATGTAGAACACTGACATAAGGGCGAGGCAACGAGCTTGAAAGAAAATAATTTACTTTTAAAGTTACCATGTCCCGTGAGAAATTGGGCAACACAGTGATCCACTTCCAGCCACGTGCTGGCCAGCCGCACGCGAACGGATGGTGCGATGGAATTGCATGATCTGATTCCGCCCAGCCCGTTCCATCATCGGACTACCAGACGTACGGCGATGCGTCATCGGTACATGGTGGATATCCCACCCATACGCACAAAACGTTTTGAGGACACTTTCATTATGCGTACAGCTAAAGAGTGGAATTCCCTGCCGGAGTCTGTGTTTCCCGATAGCTAAAATCTAGGGGTCTTTAAGACAAGAGTGAATAGGTTTTTTCTAGGCAAGCGTGCTTCACCGTCGACTACATCATCGCTTACCACCAGGTGAGATAATGGTCAAGCGCAAGCCTATAGACGATAAAAAAAAAACGGGTTCAAAACCAAAATACAAGTTGGCGGCGACGAAAATTTGACATCTTTTCGTCATGGGTGTCATTTTCATGGTTTTTGGGTAGTATATCATTAGCTTGACTTACAAGTTGTAGGTCGTGGGTTCAAGCCCAGGCAGGTGTTTTACTTTGTCTAAATTATTTCTTCACCACTGCTCTCAAAACGGTGAAGGAAAACATCGTGAGGAAACCGGCATGTCCTAGAACAAAATATTCGAAGATATGTGCATCCACCAACCCGCACTAGGCTCGCGTTGTTTGTTACGGCCCATTCCCTCTCACAGAGAGCAGGCCTGTGTCCCAGCAGTATAATAGTGACTGATGATGTGATGTCATTAGCTGCTGCTCATTATGTATTGGTCCAAAAATTTTAGATAGTAATATTTAATATATTCCATATAATGCAAAATGTTCTAGTCATTTTTTAATCCTTGTGACCGGCAATTATTTCGTTTTAGGTATCTACTTATTTCACGTAGCGTTTTTTTTTAAATACCTACTTACTACAACAAAGTGAAGAATAAAATTCTTTTCGGAAGTCGGTGTCGGTTCCTATTGTTTTTCGTCACAGGAAAGCTATTATTTTTCTCTTTTTAATTTTTGTAGGTACCCCATATTGGGTATACTAAATACATCTGTTTACCCCCTAAAACCGTACAAGCGTGATGATATATTATGGTATGGTTAAAACAAAACATAAACATACGATCACAGTAATCGCAAGTCATTTGTTGTTTGTTATTGAAGAGTTCCATTGTCTATCGCCGAAGATCTTTATCAGATCCTAATATATTATACAATAAAACCTTCCCTGAAAATACCACCACATACATTTATCGATGAAAACCCGATCAGTATCGGATAAGTAGTTTGGCCGAATAGATAGAGCATCTCCTTTTTTTGAAGTCGGCTGAAAATAATAACCTACTTTTTACGACGACGGTTTGTAACAGTTACCAAATGCATTTTCAAAGTGCCAAGTAACCTTCCTGAATCAACTTCAATAAAATTAAAAAATAATATCAAGGACCAAGATTATTTCAGTGATGTATAAAATCGAGCGCTCATTTTTTTCAATGTGTGCGTACGCGGAATGTTGCTGTGTGCGACTAGATACCTAAATTTGAGTTCGTCGAAAATGTAACAGCGTCCTTAACATCATAGAAAAATTAATTATAGTAGGACTAACTATGACTTAATGTCCTACCTCCCCTGGATGGGGCAAAGGGCGTCCACAGGTAGTCCTCCATCGCGATCGGTCTTGAGCATCACGCTTCACCTCGCTCCATGTCATACCGATGCTCGTCGCTTCCGACAATACGGTGCGACGCCAGGTTTGACGGGGACGGCCACGCTTTCTTTTGCCTTGGGAATTCTAACCCAGCGCTTGCTTCGGTATATGATCAGAATCCCTTCGCAGTGTGTGGCAAATCCAACTCCACTTGCGATGCTTTCTTTATCTGGCGGTCGATCGGGCTCTCGTGGCATCCAACAGATCTACGTTGTTGATGGTCTCAGGCCAGTAAATGCCGAGTATGCGACGAAGACAGCTGTTGACGACGACTTGGTTCTGGCGTGAGATGTCTTTTGTGACCTACCACGTTTCGCACCCATAAAGCAGCACGGATTTGACATTTGACCCGAAGATTTTGAGTTTAATCCTTCGGGTCAGTTTCCGCGATTCCCAAACGGGTCTCAGCTGCGCGAAGGTAGCTCGTGCTTTGGCTATCCTTGAAGCGATGTCCTCTTCACCACCTCCAGTTTCTGACACGGCGCTCCCGAGGTAAGTGAACTTGCGGACGCGTTCCACTGCCTCCGTGCCAATCAGCAACGGTGAAGTATTGTTCACACCAGATCGAAAGTACCGGGATATCCCGATAACTTGCGTCGTTTTAGGAACCGGAATTTTCATAAACAATTCCCGGTTCTTTCGGTACTTTTGGGAATAGACACTTCGCGATTAGAATATTTCTAATTTTATTACCAAAAGCCCGACCGCTTAAAGCGTGCTATACATTTGCTACCTCGTAGTACAAGAGCATGCTGCGCGAGGAATTAGCTCGGAAAATCAGCACCAATGAATGTGTTGCTCCTAACAACGGTTTTGACGATGGCTCGGATGCCGTGCAGGTATTGGAATCAACTATCTTATTTCAAAGTTAATCCCGTTGTCAAGTTATTCAGGACATCACTAACAAAAAACGACGACATACTGCAAAAATATGTCATGACTAATTTTAAAAAAGAATTTGCAGTGACTCGAAAACGAGATGGGAGAGTCTAGCAAATATTCTGAAGCTGTTTTTTAAATTTCGAACGTGCATAGTGAGGACATTAATTATTGATGTGCTGTCTGTTAATTGTATTACTAGCACTTCGCCCGCGACTTTGTTCGCGTGATCCGTATTTTATTCTACAGATGACCTTTTAAGTTTCACCCCCTGAAAGGTTGAATTTCCAAAAATCCCTTCTTAGTGCTCCCCTACATCATAAAAAGTAGCCCCGTACGCGTATTGCCATTGTGTATATCAGTACAGACACCCATAGTCTGTACTAGATCACTTTGTGCTCTTAAAAATAACAAATACTCTAAAGCAAACTACGTATAACTACAGACCAGTCTGTATAAGTATACAGTTTGCTTGCATATTTTTAAAGCAAACTACGTATGACTACAGACCTGTCTGTATAAGTATACGGTTTGTTCGCATATGTCTAAAGCAAAATGTGACCGTGTTATGGTCAACGAATCAGCACAAGAGCGAGCGAAGCGAGCTCGGGAACCTAGGGCACCCCGACACGGACAGGTTAGGTTCGAACGAGATGACGGGAGCTGAAGTGAGCGAGCAAAGCGAGCGAACGCAGCTCCCGTCATCTCGTTCGTGTTAGGTTACTTTTGACCCTGCAGACAGAAATAGGAGCCCCGCGCAGCGGGGCTACGTCGACTTTGTTGCTTTAACTCTAATCGTACTTGCACCTATTCTATGTTAAAACCAATGTCAACATTAAAATTGTGTATATCAGTACAGACACACATACTACGGCAGCCAAATTGTCTGTACTCGTATGTGTTTTGCTCTCACGAATTAGAGCAAAGTGTATTTTATTTCAGTCTGTCTCTGTACTGATATGCAGTATGCTCTCTAGCTACAAGAGCATATTGCGTGCGATTACAGAGCAACCCCTGTCTGTGCTAGTATACATTATGGCAATACGCGCCCCGTACA
Source organism: Orthosia gothica (assembly GCA_949775005.1). NCBI lineage: Eukaryota > Metazoa > Arthropoda > Insecta > Lepidoptera > Noctuidae > Orthosia > Orthosia gothica. The sequence goes on along the minus strand of OX459034.1, from coordinate 60,763,492 downwards.
GTAAAATTCTTCAAAAATTATTATCGTATCTTTGAATTAGTTTTGAAAAACTTATTATGAATACTTTACTAATATTATCGATTGGTTAAAAACAAACAACCTTCCAATTAATTTACAGAAAACTAATTTAAAGATATTCAGAAACAGGACTAAACCACCAACAGACTTAAACATACATTATGATGGAACAAAAATTAATGAAGTTAATGTAACAAAATTCTTAGGTTTGAATGTTGATTGTAATTTAAATTGGAAATCCCATGTAGAATCTGTCTGCTTAAAATTAAATAGATATTCCTATCTGCTATACATGCTCACAAAAATTGTAAACACATCCACGGTAATGACAGCCTACCATGCGTATGTGGTATCCACGCTGAGATATGGTTTAATTTTCTGGGGGAACTCGACAGAATGGGAGTCTGTTTTTAAAGCCCAAAAAATACTTACGTGCAATGTGTAGACTTAAGAACACCGATAGCTGTGAACCTTATTTTAAAAAACTTAAGATTTTAACTTTACCTAGCCTCTTCATTTATGAAATATCAGTATTTGTCAAAAGTAATATGCATATGTATGAAAAATTCCAAAGTGCTAGATATAAAAATAAAATTCAGATTGCACCATGCAGAACTTATTTAATGGGCTCCAGTGTTTATTGTATGACATCCAAGATATTTAATAAATTGCCATGTTGCATTACAGATATTGACAACTTGCACATATTTAAGCGGAAGCTAAAGGAATTTCTAACTGATAAGGCGTATTACAGTGTGAAGGAGTATCTAAACGGGAATCCTTATGGCAGATAATATTAATGAAAATAGTAATGACATTCTCTGCTCTCAATTATTATTTATCTAGGACTTTAATTTATTTTATTGACATTAATTTTATAATCTACTCTGACATTTATTTAAATTTTGACTACTGGATACCCCTTGACATTAAAAATAAAATGGTTTAATGATTTTGTAATATTTATTGTTATTCGGTTTGATATTGAATATTTATTGTATTTTGATACTAGGTTGTAATTTATGTGTAAGATTTTGCATGCCCATATGACGGCAGAGCATGGAGAACATTAAAAAACATGTATAACATCTTTACCCCTACCTATGTTGGCAAATAAATAATTTGTTAATTTTGAATTTTGAATTTTATTATTATTTAAAAACCTTTATTGTACACCACAAAATCATACAGAAGAATAAGAATAGAATAGAATAGAAAACATTTATTCGACATAGAAACAACACAACAACAACAATCACAAAGTAACAGAAAAATAGTAAAAAATAAAAGTACAAACAAGGTTTAACAGTGATTGCGCCGAGCGATACCAAAAGGGTTACGTTAGGTTAGGGCGTCAGACACCCAGCGCTGATTTTCAGTTGGCACCCCGCTAGTGATACACGGACGTAGGTAAATAAATAGATACTTAAAATAATGTCATACAGTGGATACGTGTGCTTATGAGGAAACGGGGGTGGTGGTATTTTGTCCATACAAACGCTCTCGTCTGTTTTCTCTCTGGTTTATGAACTTAAAGCAATGATTTTTTACAGTACAATAAATATCAACTTCTTCTATGTCCCTATGTTTTCCTTTTTGATGATATATTATCCGTATAAGAAATAGAACCCTCTCAAAATGCTCAAAATTGTCTGTATTGAGTCGCTGTCTTCAGAGCCTTAGTGTACAAATTTGACAACTATTAATGAAAAAAGGAAAACATAGGGACATAGTAAATATCCTTCTTATTCAGTTTATGAAGTATCTTCTAAATCGGTCCAATATTGGAGGAGAAAACAGACGAGAGCCAAACCTCGAATTATGACTTTTTACTTAAGAAAATTTGTCGGATCTGCAGTTGTCCTTATCGCACGAATTTGTGGGCGGGGTGAGACGCAAGGGGTCTGCATAATACGTACACAGACGGACAGGTGATGCGTAGTAGTTGAAAATAATATCGATATACTAGTGTTGTAAAGAGTTATCGATAAACACATTTATATTGTTTACATGTGCTGTTCGTGAGAAATACAAATAGAAGTATTAAAAAGTATTGGATACAAAATAAAATAAAGTGCATGTCTATAAATGTTTATTACAAAAAGTTTTCAATACAAAACAGTAAATTATATATCGGGTAGGTATCCGCAATCTCTAGATCGCCTACTAGGTACATCAGCGAAATTAAACTTATTTCAACGTCAGCTGCACGGGTCAATCGATCAGGTTAAGCTTTACTTGCCGTGGTTGGTCCGTGGATGGGTGACCATCTTTACATACCAAGACCCGTCCGTGTCTCGCCAAGCACGTTAAGCCGTTGGTCCCGGCTGTTATTATCGGCTTTGACAGCCCGAAAGTCTGACCTGTTTTACCAAGGGGTTGCATATTACCCAGTAACTGGTTGTGGAGGTCAGATAGTCGATCCATCAAAATACTGGTATTCAGCTGCATCCGACTCTAACGTAGATGGGTAAAGGCTAGGCAGATTATGACGACGTGCTTTCTCTCACTGGTTTATTCTTTGGTATCCGACCGTCAATGATTTCTGGTAAAAGGCTAATGCCTTAGGTTTGCCACTAATGTGGTAGAACTTTTCAAATCAAATCAAATCTTTCGAAATTTTCTAATAATGGTTCCATTTTTATGCCATAATGCATCGTCCCTCTTAATATTTTGAAAAATAAAAGCTTTTGGGACTCCATAAAGTATAAGTATGTAAGGATCGTAGCAGGTGGCGTTCTGTAGTTTCTGCCTACCCCCATGGGAAAAAGGCGTGAGTTTATGTATGTATGTATGTAAAATAAAATAACAGAAATCTCGACGAGTTATGTGTAGTTGGCCTTGTACTTGGTAGAAGTAATTGTGATTCTGTTTTAATTGTAACATTTTGCCTTTAAACATACATAAATCTATTTCATCATCATAACTTTAACCAAGTCATCGTTCCACCTGGTGGGAGGCCTTCCAATGCAACGTCTTCCGGTCCGCGGTCGCCACTCCAGAACCTTTCTGCCCCATTGGCCATCCGTTCTGCGAGCAATGTGCCCTGCCCACTGCCACTTAAGTTTGGCAATTCTCGGGCTTGCGAAATTCTATTGCTCGGGCTATGTCGGTAACACTGGTTCTCTTGCGGATTTCTACATTTCTGATTCGACCACGCAAGGAAACTTCATGCATAGCCCTCTCCATTGCCCTTTGGGTGACTGTAAGCTTTCTGGTGAGGCCCATAGTAAACGACCATGTCTCAGAGCCATATGTCTGGCAACACACACTGGTCATAGACTTTCGTCTTGAGACACTGTGGTAAGTTGGACAAGAAGATACCGCAACTTTCCGAACACTGCTCAGCCAAGTCGGATTCGACGGTTGACCTCTTTCTCGAAGTTGCTCCTTCCCAACTGGATCGTTTGTCCCAGGTAGACATAGTCACCCACAACATCGAATGTAGAGTATCCGACCTTGATTGGAGTGAGTGTAACATTCAACATCACCTTGGTTTTGTGCATGTTCATCCTAAGACCCACTCTTTAGGAAGCTCTACTGAGGTCATCGAGCATTGTACTGAGGTCCTCCATAGTCTCACCCATGACCACTATATCGTCGGCAAACCAAAGGTGAGTGATGAATTCGCCATTGACATTTATGCCTAGCCCTTTCCAGTCCAGAACCCTGAAGACATCCTCCAGTGCAGCGGTGAACAGTTTTGGAGATAGTACGTCTCCCTGTCTCACACCTCGCTGCTTAAGGACGGGTTCCGAGGTCTGATCCTGAAGTCGAACTGACATGGTGGCGTTTTTATACAAACATTTCAACACTTCGATGTACCGGTAGTCAATTTGGTACCGTTGGAGAGACTGCAGTACAGCCCAAGTGTCGATCGAATCGAAGGCCTCCGTCCGTTCCTTTTCCTTTTTTTTCCGTTATATAATAACGTTTGTCATATTTTGCGAACCGATGTTTTCGGTCGCATCTTACATATTCGCCCAAAATTCGATGCCGTAAGTCTCTTTAGTCTTTCAATTTCCCATAAGCTATTATCGCTTTGGCCCCCACTATTTTTCTTTGAACATCCTTAGTTGAGAGCAATCTTTCAAGAAATTTCTTTTAATTTATATAAATCCAAAGGCATATCTTCTTCCAACTCTAAGTGACCGTAGTTTTTAACAGGTTATGTAGTTCTTTTTATTTTGCTCGTTCCGTCTTTGGGATACGTCAGTTTCCTTTTTCGGTAAATCTCTGTGATTTTTTTCGAACGCTGCTTTTGTTCTATATTTTTTTTTGTATATTGGCCCGGACTGCAGCCCTGTATTTTTTTTTGAATGCGTGCATGAATAGCCCTTCGCTATTCCATGAAGTTACTACTCCATAACATCTTGTCTGATGTGATATGAGCCACTTCCTGCAAAGTTAATTCTTTTTCCGCCAATAAATTTAGCAATTACATTATTAAATTGATCTACAGTATTATTAGTCACGTCCAAAAAAAGATTTTCTGCGTTTGCTGTTAAGAATAACAGATATTGTTGGATATCTGTCCACAATCCACAACAACAAAAGTTACGAGTGACTGGGGCGATTACAAGAAATGCGCGAGCCGCGGCCGGGAGCGTTTCGGAGGCACGCACACACTGTCAACTTACACACGCATGGATAGGGCGGCCGGGCGCCACGCGCTCGCAGTTCGCAGAGCGACAGCGATAATTTTTTCAAATATCTATTTTTCAAAAGTCTCTCCGTCCGTATTTCCTCTTAACTTATAAATTGAAAGAATATGTAATAGATATTATAAAGTAATGTAAAAAATATATTATGTAATTGTTTAAAATTGACTCAAAAACCCCAAAAGACAGTGTGGTAAGACGCAACCGGCCTATCACATTTATCCAATCTCTGCCCGACTCATAACTTAGAAATTGGCACACTACTTGATGGATTAAACTTAATTCTATAACCTTCAACTGTCCATTTCCAGACACAATAGAAATTACCATTGTTCTAATCCGATTCGGTCTGATGGACAGATGACCGGCGCAGAAATTATTCATATTAAATAATAAATATTGGATTGAATTAAATTAAAATAAGATAAGATAAAAATTAGATAAACGATTTGTCAATATTAATGCCATTAAATTTAATTTGAGAAGTCAGAATGAATGTCTTAAGTTTAGTCTTAAAATTTATTATATTCGTTATGTCCGTAATCGGCGGTGGAATGTTATTCCAACGTTTGGAGGCTGCGTACCTAAAACTTCCTCGGAAGGCTGCAGTACGGTGGTGCGGGGTAGCCAGTTGATGAGCACAACGCCTGGCCTTGCAAAACAGGAAAAACATTTACAAAAAATCGGCCAAGTGCGAGTCGGACTCGCGCACGAAGGCTTCCGTACCATTATCGCAAAAAACGGCAAAAAAATCACGTTTGTTGTATGGGAGCCCCCCTTAAAATATTAATTTTATTCATTCATTCAATGTGCCAGTTTTTGAGTATTTTTGTAATCCTTATTATCAATTGATATTCTAGATGCCGAATCTAGTCTTAACTCAATATCCCACTACTGGAACCTTTTGCTCGGACGCCCCGACATAATAATATGCATATGCCTTTCGTGTAGTATGAAAAAGTAGCTGTTTAGCTTATGTTACTTGTAGGGGCTCTTAATATAACCATAAAATGGTCAGGCTAATAAAGTTACAAAAAAGGATGTTGTTTATACTGTTTTTGTTTCTTCACAGAGTCAGAACAAGAATTTCACGACATAGAATATTTAGATAGCTATTCAGATCAAGAAGATTTACCACCACAGCTTGAATCGAGCAATATACCACCTCACCATTCTGGGTCACATTCAGAAAGTGAGGTTCCTTTTATGAAGTTGAAAACTACAGTTGAAGATGAACAAGAAGTATCTAAGAAAAAACTAATAGCTGAAAAGACGACAAGTAAGTACTTAACATCATAAACAAATTAATTGCAGTAGGACCGACTATGGAAGTAATAATTGGCAGCTCATCCGTGAGATGGTAGCACTGGTGTTAGATCTCTCACTGTCAATGTTACCACATTAGTGTTGTTTAGAATTTTACTTAATCTATATATATATAAATAAAACAAAGACGGGTTTGTTACAACACTTATAACTCGAGATCTGCTGGACCAATTTGCATGGTTTTTGATTCGTTGGATTTGTCTCCGCCCCGAATAGCAGAATACATCTTAAAAACAATGAAAACTCGAGGAATAAATAATTATGAAAGATGAATCATTTTAAATAAATGATCCTTTGTTTAGTACCTATCAAACATTTGTTGTCTATCCTGTCAAATACAGTATAAGTAATTATTGAAATGTATGCGTGTGTTAAGAAATAATGACAAATGATTAACAATTACGCGTCCGTTGCTAAATTTATTTTGAGTAAATTAAAGTTTATATTTCCGAAAACAATTTCTAAGATTTAGTCTATAGGTTAACGAAAGCGTAAATGTCTTTTTATGTTGTCTATGATTTTTGTAATTGGTGGGGAGGTAGCTTAGAACCAGAAGGACATAGGATAGTTGGGTGGGTAGGGTAAGGTAGGTAGGGTAGGGTAGGTAGAGTAGGGTAGGGTAGGTAGGGTAGATGAATGTTTGGTGTTTTTATGGCAAAACAAAGTTTGCCGGGTCAGCTAGTTATGTATTTAAAGTATCCTTTTATCACAAAGTTAAGTTGAAGGTAAACATGTGAGCGCTCGCGATATTCGTCGAGAACGCCTGGGAAAGTGTGATAAGTTCGTGTGTCGTGTTTCGATGATCATGCAACTTTGCACTTATAAATCCTTTAAGGTCCAGTGTACATTTTCGGATTTGTAATCACAGGAGTGCCAGGCGCGATAAAACCAAAACCAGACATAAGAAGAGCAAATACAGAAGATTCAGTTGCGCCACAGCAAATGAAAACTGAACAACCTGACTCGCAAATTATCCGGAACGCCCAAAAACGTACGTCCAAACCTGTAACTAAATTCAAAAAGCCTTACACAAATAGTAGTTTAAGTAATGATTTCAATAAACGTTTTCGAATGCACACTGAGGAAAAACCTTACAAATGTGATATATGCCAGCGCGGTTTTTCAGAAAAGATGAATTTAACACGGCATATTTGGGTGCACACAGGTGAAAAACATTATAAATGTAATATATGTCAGCGAACTTTTAGTCAAAAGGTTAATTTCACAAAGCATAATTGTAGTGTTCCAGCAAAGAGCAATTTAACAGGGTATAAGCGTTTACACCCAGGGAAAAATCCTTACCAATGTGAAATATGTCAGCGTAGTTTTAAACAAAAGTGTCATTTAACATATCATATGCGTGTACACACTGGGGATAAACCTTACAAATGTGATATATGCCTGCGTAGTTTTACTGCAAAGAATCAATTAACACAGCATATTCGTGTACACACTGGGGAAAAACCTTACAAATGTGATATATGTCAGCGAAGTTTTACTCAAAAGGGTGATCTCACAAGGCATATTCGTGTACATACCGGGGATAAACCTTACAAATGTGATATATGCCAGAGTAGTTTTACTTTAAAGAATAATTTAATACAGCATATTCGTGTACACACTGGGGAAAAACCTTACAAATGTGATATATGCCTGCGTAGTTTTACTGCAAAGAATCTATTAATACGGCATATTCGTCTACACACTGGGGAAAAGCCTTACAAATGTGATATATGTCAGCGAAGTTTTATTCAAAAGGGTGATCTTACAAGGCATATACGTGTACACACTGGGGATAAACCTTAAAAAGGTGATATATACCAGAGTAGTTTTACTTTAAAGAATAATTTAATTCGGCATATTCGTGTACACACGGTGGAAAAACCTTACAAATGTGATATATGTCTGCGTAATTTTACGCAAAAGAGTAATTTAACAAAGCATATTGGTGTACACACGGGGGATAAACCTTATAAATGTGATATATGTCAGCGAAGTTTTACTATAAAGAGTGTTTTCATAAGGCACATTCGTGTACACACCGGAGTAAAACCTTACATATGTGATATATGTGTCCGTGTTTTTATTGATAAGAGATATTTATCAAAACATTTGCACACTGGTGAAAAATCTTATAAATGCAAATAATGTCAAAGATGTTTTGCACCTAAATCATATTGCAAAAATCATGTTCTTAATCACTCTGATATGTATAGAACCATAGAGTCGGCGCACAATAGATTTGCGGAACAGCGGAATTTAAAATTCGGATTCGCACTCTGAATTGAAATGCTTTATGTTAACCGATTTTCCAAAAAGGAGGTGGTTCCATGTTCTACTTTGATTGTTTTTTTTATATGTATGTTCACCGATGACACCGTCAATTACGAACCGATTTTGAAAATTCTATATTTGTTTTAAAGTGTATACTCTCGAGGTTGCTCCATTGTCACCAAGTCAAGATCTGATAAGATCATCCCATGGAAATCGAGGGAACTGCTCAAATCTCTCCTCCTCCTCGTTATGTATGCTTTGCGCTTCTCATTATGTATGCTTTACAAATGTGATATATGCCTGTGTAGTTTTACTGCAAAGAATCTATTAACACAGCATATTCGTGTACACACTGGGGAAAAACCTTACAAATGTGATATATGTCAACGAAGTTTTCGAAAGGGTATTCTCACAAGGCATATTCGTGTACACCCTGGAGATAAACTTTACAAATGTGATATATGCTAGATTAGTTTTACTTATGTGTCAACGAAGTTTTCGAAAGGGTGTTCTCACAAGGCATATTCGTGTACACCCTGGGAATAAACTTTACAAATGTGATATATGCCAGATTAGTTTTACTTTAAAGAATGATTTAATACAGCATATTCGTGTACACACACACAACAAGTAAAATTTCAAAATTTAAAAAACCCCCGACGCATTTTTCTTGTGAAAACACCCCAATTTAAACAGTAAAACGCCCATAACTTTTGAACGGCTGATCCGATTTCATTCAAACATAGCTAAGAACACTCTCGACAAAATCACCTTTCAAACAAAAAAAAACTAAACCAAAATCGGTTCATCCGTTTAGGCGCTATGATGCCACAGACAGACACACAGATACACAGGAACACACGTGAAACTTATAACACCCCTTTTTTTCCGGCGGGGCCGCGGGGGGTTAAAAACCAACAAATGTGACACGACATAGAATACGTATTTAGATAGCTATTCAGATCAAGAAGATTTACCACCCCAGCTTGAATCGAGCAATATACCACCTCACCATTCTGGGTCACATTCAGAAAATGAGGTTCCTTTTATGTAGTTGAAAACTACAGTTGAAGATGAACAAGAAGTATCTAAGAAGAAGCTAAAAGCTAAAAAGACGACAAGTAAATACTTAACATCATAGAAAAACTAATTATAGTAGGACTAACTACGACTTAATGTCCTACCTCCCCTGGATGGGGCAAAGGGCGTCCACAGGTAGTCCTCCATCGCGATCGGTCTTGAGCATCACGCTTCACCTCGCTCCATGTCATACCGATGCTCGTCGCTTCCGACAATAAGGTGCGACGCTAGGTTTGACAGGGACGGCCACGCTTTCTTTTGCCTTGGGATTCCAATCCAGCGCTTGCTTCGGTATATGATCAGAATCCCTTCGCAGTGTGTGGCAAATCCAACTCCACTTGCGATGCTTTCTTTATCTGGCCGTCGATCGGGCTCTCGTGGCATTGCTTCAACAGCTCTTTTTTTTTTTTTTTTTGTCTGGGAAGTCATCCAATGATTTCCTCCCGCTCTTGGTGAAGCAGGAGGGCGTGTCAGACTTTTACTGACTAAAACCCACCCGTGTTCCTTCAGTTGCTTGAGCCAGGGCCGCGGTAACTGTTTTTCAAATTTATCCGCGACCTGCTCCAACAGCTCTACGTTGGTGATGGTCTCAGGCCAGTAAATGCCGAATATGCGACGAAGACAGCTGTTGACGACGACTTGGATCTGGCGTGAGAGGTCTTTTGTGACATCCCACGTTTCGCACCCATAAAGCAGCACGGATTTGACATTTGACCCGAAGATTTTGAGTTTAATCCTTCGGGTCAGTTTCCGCGATTGCCAAACGGGTCTCAGCTGCGCGAAGGTAGCTCGTGCTTTGGCTATCCTTGAAGCGATGTCCTCTTCACCACCTCCAGTTACTGACACGACGCTCCCGAGGTAAGTGAACTTGCGGACGCGTTCCACTGCCTCCGTGCCAATCAGCAACGGTGAAGTATTGTTCACACCAGATCGAAAGTACCGGGATATCCCGATAACTTGCGTCGTTTTAGGAACCGGAATTTTCATAAACAATTCCCGGTTCTTTCGGTACTTTTAGGAACAAACACTTCGCGATTAGAATATTTCTAATTTTATTACCAAAAGCCCGACCGCTTAAAGCGTGCAATACATTTGCTACCTCGTAGTACAAGAGCATGCTGCGCGAGGAATTAGCTCGGAAAATCAGCACCAATGAATGTGTTGCTTCTAACAACGGTTCTGACGATGGCTCGGATGCGTGCGTAAATAAGATAGTTGATTCCAATAGTTGTCAAGTTATTCAGGACATCACTAACAAAAAACGACGACATACTGCAAAAATATGTCATGACTGATTTTAAAATAGTAGATTGTTGCATCGAGCGCAAAGTGAGTTATTAATGCATGAGTGTTATGTTGGTGCCCGAGCGCACGCGAGGGCACTAAATTAACACGAGTGCATTAATTACTCACTTTAGCGAGGTGCGTAATCTACTTTTCTTTCAACTACCAATCTACCTCTCATCTATTTCCATTTTTTTATACTTTTCTTGCTAAATATGAAGTACCTACCTATCAAAGTTTTACAATGGTACAAAATGCGGGGCATTTTTTTCACCTAATTGGTTTTATACGCCGATTTTTTTCTCAGCCAGTACTCGTACCACGCCAGTATCTTTTTCGATCTACTGCATATATTTTATATTAAACTTAATGGGAGACATTAAACCTCTGTGGTTAATTTATATCTAAACTAGCTAACCCCCGCGGCTTCGTTCCCGTCAACTGGCTACCAATCTACCTACCACTACCCTGTTTTCCTTACCTACTCTGCCTACCCTGGCTACCCTGCCTAGCTTATCCTGCCTACCCTGCCTAGTCTAACATGCCTACCCTCCCTACTCTACTTACTCTACCTTCTCTACCAATTCTACATACTCTACCTAATCTACTTACGCTACCTTCTCTACCTACTCTACTTACTCTACCTACTTTACTTACTTTATCTTCTCTACTTACTTTACCTTCTCTACCTGCTCTACCTTCTCTACCTACTCTTCTTACTCTACCTTCTCAACCTACTCTACTTACTCTACGTTCTCTACCTACTCTACCTTCTCTACATACTCTTCCAACTTTACTTACACTACCTTCTCTACTTACTCCACCTTCTCTACCAACTCTACTTACTCTACCTTCTCTACCTACTCTACTTACTCCACCTTCTCTACCAACTCTACTTACTCTACCTTCTCTACCTACTCTACTTACTCTACCTACCCTTACTAATCTACCTTCTCTACCTACTCTATACTCTACCTTCTCTACCTACTCTACCTTCTCTACCTACTCTACCTAATCTACTTACTCTACCTTCTCTACCTACTCTACTTACTCTACCTTCCCTACCTACTCTACTTACTTTATCTTCTCTACTTACTTTACCTTCTCTACCTACTCTACCTTCTCTACCTACTCCACATTCTCTACCTACTCTACCTTCTCTACCTACTCTACCTACCCTACCTACTCTACCTTCTCTACCTTCTCTACCTACTCTATACGCTACTTTCTCTACCTACTCTACCTTCTCTACCTACTGTGCCTACTCTACATACTCTAGCTTCCTTCTCTACCTTATCTACCTACTCTACCTACTTTATCTATTCTACCTACTCTACCTACCCTAACTACAGTACCTACTCTTCGGCTTTATAATATTAGTTTAGATAAAATATACAAAACAGTGCATTAAAGTAAAACAGTGCAACAATGAGATTTCATATAACTTTTCTGCACCGTTTTGGTTCTAAGCAATAAATACGTACTTTGTGATCAGTTTTGTAGTGATTAATGATAACATTACTACGTAGTTGGAAGAAAAAGAATTTGCAGTGACTCAAAAACGAGATGGGAGAGTCTAGCAAATATTCTGAAGCGGTTTTTGAAACTTCGAACGTGCATAGTGAGGGCATTAATTGATGTGATGTCTGATATTTGTATTACTAGCACTTCGCCCGCGACTTTGTTCGCGTGATCCGTATTTTATTCTACAGATGACCTTTTAAGTTTCACCCCCTGAAAGGTTGAATTTCCAAAAATCCCTTCTTAGTGCTCCCCTACATCATACAAAGTAGCCCCGTACAGTAAAAATCTTCAAAAATATTTGTCGTATCTTTGAAGTAGTTTTGAAAAACTTATTATGAATACTTTACTAATATTATCGATTGGTTAAAAACAAACAACCTTCCAATTAATTTACAGAAAACTAATTTAAAGATATTCAGAAACAGGACTAAACCACTAACAGACTTAAACATACATTATGATGGAACAAAAATTAATGAAGTTAATGTAACAAAATTCTTAGGTTTGAATGTTGATTGTAATTTAAATTGGAAATCCCATGTAGAATCTGTCTGCTTAAAATTAAATAGATATTCCTATATGCTATACATGCTCACAAAAATTGTAAACACATCCACGGTAATGACAGCCTACCATGCGTATGTGGTATCCACGCTGAGATATGGTTTAATTTTCTGGGGGAACTCGACAGAATGGGAGTCTGTTTTTAAAGCCCAAAAAATACTTACGTGCAATGTGTAGACTTAAGAACACCGATAGCTGTGAACCTTATTTCAAAAAACTTAAGATTTTAACTTTACCTAGCCTCTTCATTTATGAAATATCAGTATTTGTCAAAAGTAATATGCATATGTATGAAAAATTCCAAAGTGCTAGATATAAAAATAAAATTCAGATTGCACCATGCAGAACTTATTTAATGGGCTCCAGTGTTTATTGTATGACATCCAAGATATTTAATAAATTGCCATGTTGCATTACAGATATTGACAACTTGCACATATTTAAGCGGAAGCTAAAGGAATTTCTAACTGATAAGGCGTATTACAGTGTGAAGGAGTATCTAAACGGGAATCCTTATGGCAGATAATATTAATGAAAATAGTAATGACATTCTCTGCTCTCAATTATTATTTATCTAGGACTTTAATTTATTTTATTGACATTAATTTTATTATCTACTCTGACATTTATTTAAATTTTGACTACTGGATACCCCTTGACATTAAAAATAAAATGGTTTAATGATTTTGTAATATTTATTGTTATTCGGTTTGATATTGAATATGTATTGTATTTTGATACTAGGTTGTAATTTATGTGTAAGATTTTGCATGCCCATATGACGGCAGAGCATGGAGAACATTAAAAAACATGTATAACATCTTTACCCCTACCTATGTTGGCAAATAAATAATTTGTTAATTTTGAATTTTATTATTATTTAAAAACCTTTATTGTACACCACAAAATCATACAGAAGAATAAGAATAGAATAGAATAGAAAACATTTATTCGACATAGAAACAACACAACAACAACAATCACAAAGTAACAGAAAAATAGTAAAAAATAAAAGTACAAACAAGGTTTAACAGTGATTGCGCCGAGCGATACCGAAAGGGTTATGTTAGGTTAGGGCGTCAGACACCCAGCGCTGATTTTCAGTTGGCACCCCGCTAGTGATACTTGGACGTAGGTAAATAAATAGATACTTAAAATAATGTCATACAGTGGATACGTGTGCTTATGAGGAAACGGGGGTGGTATTTTGTCCATACAAACGCTCTCGTCTGTTTTCTCTCTGGTTTATGAACTTAAAGCAATGATTTTTTACAGTACAATAAATATCAACTTCTTCTATGTCCCTATGTTTTCCTTTTTGGTGATATATTATCCGTAAAAGAACTAGAACCCTCTCAAAATGCTCAAAATTGTCTGTATTGAGTCGCTGTCTTCAGAGCCTTAGTGTACAAATTTGACAACTATTAATGAAAAAAGGAAAACATAGGGACATAGTAAATATCCTTCTTATTTAGTTTATGAAGTATCTTCTAAATCGGTCCAATATTGGAGGAGAAAACAGACGAGAGCCAAACCTCGAATTATGACTTTTTACTTAAGAAAATTTGTCGGATCTGCAGTTGTCCTTATCGCACGAATTTGTGAGCGGGGTGAGACGCAAGGGGTCTGCATAATACGTACACAGACGGACAGGTGATGCGTAGTAGTTGAAAATAATATCGATATACTAGTGTTGTAAACAGTTATCGATAAACACATTTATATTGTTTACATGTGCTGTTCGTGAGAAATACAAATAGAAGTATTAAAAAGTATTGGATACAAAATAAAATAAAGTGCATGTCTATAAATGTTTATTACAAAAAGTTTTCAATACAAAACAGTAAATTATATATCGGGTAGGTATCCGCAATCTCTAGATCGCCTACTAGGTACATCAGCGAAATTAAACTTATTTCAACGTCAGCTGCACGGGTCAATCGATCAGGTTAAGCTTTGCTTGCCGTGGTTGGTCCGTGGATGGGTGACCATCTTTACATACCAAGGACCTGTCCGTGTCTCACCAAGCACGTTAAGCCGTTGGTCCCGGCTGTTATTATCGGCTTTGACAGCCCGAAAGTCTGACCCGTTTTACCAAGGGGTTGCATATTACCCAGTAACTGGTTGTGGAGGTCAGATAGTCGATCCATCAAAATACTGGTATTCAGCTGCATCCGACTCTAACGTAGATGGGTAAAGGCTAGGCAGATTATGACGACGTGCTTTCTCTCACTGGTTTATTCTTTTTTATCCGACCGTCAATGATTTCTGGTAAAAGGCTAATGCCTTAGGTTTGCCACTAATGTGGTAGAACTTTTCAAATCAAATCAAATCTTTCGAACTTTTCTAATAATGGTTCCATTTTTATGCCATAATGCATCGTCCCTCTTAATATTTTGAAAAATAAAAGCTTTTGGGACTCCATAAAGTATAAGTATGTAAGGATCGTAGCAGGTGGCGTTCTGTAGTTTCTGCCTACCCCCATGGGAAAAAGGCGTGAGTTTATGTATGTATGTAAAATAAAATAACAGAAATCTCGACGAGTTATGTGTAGTTGGCCTTGTACTTGGTAGAAGTAATTGTGATTCTGTTTTAAGGACGCTATTACATTTTTCTACAAATAATAGTACTTTTGAGGTACCATTTTAATGCATAAGCAATCACCGATGTGAAGATATCATGGTCTTAATTTAAAGATAATATATTCAGCTCCAGATAAACATCAAAAAATTGTATGACATCATACAAAATTTTCGCACAAATACGTTTTGACCATCACAATAATCGCAAAAAATTGAAAAAAGTAGGGTCCGAATAGGTTCCAGTTTAGGTAAATTTACAGCATATTTTATCTTCAAAATTATAAAAAATTGCGGCATATATAGTCCTTTACAGTTGCAGCTAATTATTTTTTACCTAAATAATTATATTTTTTAATTATTAGCTAAAATAAAATCACTTGCCGACGTCTTCATACATTTTGTACCCGCCGCTCATTATTCCGCGCTCAGAAGCGCTCGTGGAAGGACGGGCGTATCGCTTTCTCGCAGGAAATAAATACGATAAAAGTAATAGAAAGATTGTAGTGTGCATGCGTGTGAGTACCGTCCTAGTCGTGATCGAAAGGAGTTGATATTTTATCGGACGTATGCCGTATTTTTGAGTTTCCTATTATTATTAGAATGTGATTTAGAAATTATTTTGGGTAAGATCGGGTTTTGAATAGTTGGGTGTTAAACAGTTGTTGACAAGGATGAGAAATGGATGGGTGGGTTTAAACAGCTCTGACTAAGGTTAGGATTTGGATGGGTAAGGTTAAGCTGCCGACGGGGAAGTTTAGAAGTGGATGGGTGGGAGGAGATTTATGATTTTAACCGGTTTGTATGTATGTATGTATGACAAATACGGGGCCAAAACCAAAATACAAAATGGCGCCGACGAAAATTTTGCCGCTTTTCGACATGGGTGTCATTTTCATGGTTATTGGGGTCACTTTTATCGATTACGGGGTCAAGACCAAAATACAAGATGGCGCCGACTAAAATTTGACATCTTTTCGTCATCGGTGACATTGTCATGGTTTTTGGGTTCGCTTATATCGAATATGGAGTTAAAACCAAAATACAAGATGGCGCCGACGTAAATTTTGCCTGCTTTTCGACATGGGTGTCATTTTCGTGGTTTTTGGGGTCGCTTATATCGAATATGGGATCAAAACCAAAATACAAGATGGCGCCGACTAAAATTTGTAATTTTTTGTCATGGGTGTCATTGTCATAGTTTTTGGGGTCGCTTATATCGAATATGGAGTCAAAACCAAAATACAAGATGGCGCCGACGTAAATTTTGCCTGCTTTTCGACATGGGTGTCATTTTCATGGTTTTTGGGTTCACTTATATCGAATATGGAGTCAAAACCAAAATACTAGATGGCGCCGACGTAAATTTTGCCTGCTTTTCGACATGGTTGTCATTTTCATAGTTTTTGGGTTCACTTATATCGAATATGGAGTCAAAACCAAAATACAAGATGGCGCCGACGTAAATTTTGCCTGCTTTTCGACATGGGTGTAATTTTCATGGTTTTTGGGGTCGCTTATATCGAATATGGGATCAAAACCAAAATACAAGATGGCGCCGACTAAAATTTGGCCGCTTTTCGACATGGGTCTCATTGTCATGGTTTTTGGGGTCGCTTATATCGAATATGGGGTCAAAACCAAAATACAAGATGGCGCCGACTAAAATTTGACATGTTTTCGTCACGGGTGTCATTGTCATGGTTTTTGGGGTCGCTTATATCGAATATGGGGTCAACACCAAAATATAAGATGGTCCCGACAAAAATTAGACAAATTTTCGTCATGGATGTCATTTTTATGGATTTTGGGGACGCTTATATCGAATACGGGGTCATAACCAAAATACAAGTTGGCGCCGACGAAAATTTGACATATTTTCGTCATGGGTGTCATTTTCATGGTTTTTGGGTAGTATGTCATGCTTGACTTACAAGTTGTAGGTCGTGGGTTCGAGCCCAGGCAGGCGCTTTACTTTGTCTAAATTATTTCTTCACCACTGCTCTCAAAACGGTGAAGGAAAACATCGTGAGGAAACCGGCATCTCCTAGAACCAAATATTCGAAGATATGTGCATCCATCAACCCAGTGCGGGTTGATGGATGCACATATCTTCGAATATACGTACGGACGTAAATTTTGCCTGCTTTTCGACATGGTTGTCATTTTCATAGTTTTTGGGTTCACTTATATCGAATATGGAGTCAAAACCAAAATACAAGATGGCGCCGACGTAAATTTTGCCTGCTTTTCGACATGGGTGTAATTTTCATGGTTTTTGGGGTCGCTTATATCGAATATGGGATCAAAACCAAAATACAAGATGGCGCCGACTAAAATTTGGCCGCTTTTCGACATGGGTCTCATTGTCATGGTTTTTGGGGTCGCTTATATCGAATATGGGGTCAAAACCAAAATACAAGATGGCGCCGACTAAAATTTGACATGTTTTCGTCACGGGTGTCATTGTCATGGTTTTTGGGGTCGCTTATATCGAATATGGGGTCAACACCAAAATATAAGATGGTCCCGACAAAAATTAGACAAATTTTCGTCATGGATGTCATTTTTATGGATTTTGGGGACGCTTATATCGAATATGGGGTCATAACCAAAATACAAGTTGGCGCCGACGAAAATTTGACATATTTTCGTCATGGGTGTCATTTTCATGGTTTTTGGGTAGTATGTCATGCTTGACTTACAAGTTGTAGGTCGTGGGTTCGAGCCCAGGCAGGCGCTTTACTTTGTCTAAATTATTTCTTCACCACTGCTCTCAAAACGGTGAAGGAAAACATCGTGAGGAAACCGGCATCTCCTAGAACCAAATATTCGAAGATATGTGCATCCATCAACCCGCACTGGGCCCGCGTTGTTGGTTACAGCCCATTCCCTCTCACATAGAGGAGGCCTGTGTCTCAGCAGTGGGAACATTAATAGTGACTGATGATGTGATAGTAATATTTAATATATTCCATATAATGAAAAATGTTCAAGTCATTTTTAGGGTTCCGTAGCCAAATGGCAAAAAACGGAACCCTTATAGATTCGTCATGTCTGTCTGTCTGTCTGACTGTCTGTCCGTCCGTATGTCACAGCCAATTTTTTAAAACTATGCTGTTGAAACTTGGTAAGTAGATGTATTCTGTGAACCGCATTAAGATTTTCACTCTAAAATAGAAAAAAAACAAGAAATTTTGGGGGTCCCCATAATTGAAACCGAAACTAAAATTTTTTTTTTTTCATCAAACCCATACGTGTGGGGTATCTATGGATAGGTCTTCAAAAATGATATTGAGGTTTTTAATATATTTTTTTTCTAAACTTAATAGTTTGCGCGAGAGACACTTCCAAAGTGGTAAAATGTTGGTCCCCCCCCCCCGTAACTTCTAAAATAAGAGAATGATAAAACTAAAAAAAATATATGATGTACATTACCATGTAAACTACCTCCGAAAATTGGTTTGAACGATATCTAGTAAGTAGTTTTTTTTTAATACGTCATAAATCGTAAACCGCAATTTACCAAGTACGGAACCCTTCGTGCGCGAGTCCGACTCGCACTTGGCCGGTTTTTAATCCTTGTGACCGGCAATTAATTCGTTTTAGGTATCTACTTATTTCACGTAGCGTTGTTTTTAGGGTTTCGTAGCCAAATAGCAAAATACGAAACCCTTATAGATTCATCATGTCTGTCTGTCTGTCTGTCCGTCCGTATGTCACAGCCACTTTTTTCCGAAACCATAAGAACTATGCTGTTGAAACTTGGTAAGTAGATGTATTCTATGAACCGCAATAAGATTTTTACACAAAAATAGAAAAAAAACCAATAAATTATGGTCCCATATCCATCCCATACTTGAAACTGAAACTAATTTTTTTTTTTATTTTTTTTTTTTTTGAGCTTTCTAATATCATTTTTTTCTAAACGGAATAGTTTGCGCGAGAGACACTTCCAAAGTGGTAAAATGTGTGTCCCCCCCCCTGTAACTTCTAAAATAAGAGAATGATAAAACTAAAAAAAAATATTATGTACATTACCATGTAAACTTCTAACGAAAATTGGTTTGAACAAGATCTAGTAAGTAGTTTTTTTTAATACGTCATAAATCGTAAACAGCAATTTACCAAGTACGGAACCCTTCGTGCGCGAGTCCGACTCGCACTTGGCCAGTTTTTAAAATACCTCCTTACTACAACAAAGTGAAAAATAAAATTCTTTTCGGAAGTCGGTGTCGGTACCTATTGTTTTTCGTCACAGGAAAGCTATTATTTTTCTCTTTTAATTTTTTGTAGGTACCCCATATTGGGTATACTAAATACATCTGTTTACCCCCTAAAACCGTACAAGCGTGATGATTTATTATGGTATGGTTAAAACAAAACATAAACATACGATCACAGTAATCGCAGGTCATTTGCTGTTTGTTATTAAAGAGTTCCATTGTCTATATCCGAAGATCTTTAACAGATCCTAATATATTATACAATAAAACCTTCCCTGAAAATACCACCACATACATTTATCGATGAAAACCCGATAAGTATCGGATAAGTAGTTTGGCCGAATAGATAGAGCATCTCCTTTTTTTGAAGTCGGTTGAAAATAATAACCTACTTTTTACGACGTCGGTTTGTAACAGTTATCAAATGCATTTTCAAAGTGCCAACTAACCTTCCTGAATCAACTTAATGAAAACAATAAAATTCAAAAATAATATCAAGGACCAAGATTGTTTCCGTGATGTATAAAATCGAGCGCTCAGTAGTTTCAATGTGTGCGTACGCGTAATGTTGCGGTGTGCGACTAGATACCTAAATTTGAGTTCGTCGAAAATGTAACAGCGTCCTTAATTGTAACATTTTGCCTTTAAACATACATAAATCTATTTCATCATCATCATCGTCATCATATCAGCCACTGCTGGACATAGACCTCCCCCAAGGGTCACCACATTGATCGGTCCCGTGCGTCTCGCATTCAGCGGATTCCCGGAACTTTCACCAAGTCATCGTTCCACCTGGTGGGAGGCCTTCCAATGCAACGTCTTCCGGTTCGCGGTCGCCACTCCAGAACCTTTCTGCCCCATTGGCCATCCGTTCTGCGAGCAATGTGCCATGCCCACTGCCACTTAAGTTTGGCAATTCTCGGGCTTGCGAAATTCTATTGCTCGGGCTATGTCGGTAACACTGGTTCTCTTGCGGATTTCTACATTTCTGATTCGACCACGCAAGGAAACTTCATGCATAGCCCTCTCCATTGCCCTTTGGGTGACTGTAAGCTTTCTGGTGAGGCCCATAGTAAGCGACCATGTCTCAGAGCCATATGTCTGGCAACACACACTGGTCATAGACTTTCGTCTTGAGACACTGTGGTAAGTTGGACAAGAAGATACCGCAACTTTCCGAACACTGCTCAGCCAAGTCAGATTCGACGGTTGACCTCTTTCTCGAAGTTGCTCCTACCCAACTGGATCGTTTGTCCCAGGTAGACATAGTCACCCACAACATCGAGTGTAGAGTATCCGACCTTGATTGGAGTGAGTGTAACATTCAATATCACCTTGGTTTTGTGCATGTTCATCCTAAGACCCACTCTTTAGGAAGCTCTACTGAGGTCATCGAGCATTGTACTGAGGTCCTCCATAGTCTCAACCATGACCACTATATCGTCGGCAAACCGAAGGTGAGTGATGTATTCGCCATTGACATTTATGCCTAGCCCTTTCCAGTCCAGAACCCTGAAGACATCCTCCAGTGCAGCGGTGAACAGTTTTGGAGATATTACGTCTCCCTGTGTCACACCTCGCTGCTTAAGGACGGGTTCCGAGGTCTGATCCTGAAGTCAAACTGACATGGTGGCGTTTTATACAAACATTTCAACACTTCGATGTACCGGTAGTCAATTTGGTACCGTTGGAGAGACTGCAGTACAGCCCAAGTGTCAATCGAATCGAAGGCTTCCTCGTATTCCACAAACGCTAAACAGAGAGGCAGGTTGTACTCTTCGGTCTTCTGTATAACCTGCCGCAGCGTATGTGTGTGGTCTACGGAGACGATTAGTGATGACCCTTGAAAACAGCTCTAAATCCATTTATTTTTGATGAATTCCGTCTTCAGGTGACATACTTGCAATTTCATAAGGACAGTTTACCTCTATTATCGAGTTTTCATCGATAAACATTCCACACTCTAATACCTGTAGCCCCGTGTGCTTGATAAATTGATCGATCGCTTCAGATTCCTTTTAACCGTCCTCCGTCCGTTCCTTTTCCTTTTTTTTCCGTTATATAATAACGTTTTTTATATTTTGCGAACCGATGTTTTCGGTCGCATCTTACATATTCGCCCAAAATTCGATGCCGTAAGTCTCTTTAGTCTTTCAATTTCCCATAAGCTATTATCGCTTTGGCCCCCACTATTTTTCTTTGAACATCCTTAGTTGAGAGCAATCTTTCAAGAAATTTATTTTTCTTTTAATTTATATAAATCCAAAGGCATATCTTCTTCCAACTCTAAGTGACCGTAGTTTTTAACAGGTTATGTAGTTCTTTTTATTTTGCTCGTTCCGTCTTTGGGATACGTCAGTTTCCTTTTTCGGTAAATCTCTGTGATTTTTTTCGAACGCTGCTTTTGTTCTATATTTTTTTTTGTATATTGGCCCGGACTGCAGCCCTGTATTTTTTTTTGAATGCGTGCATGAATAGCCCTTCGCTATTCCATGAAGTTACTACTCCATAACATCTTGTCTGATGTGATATGAGCCACTTCCTGCAAAGTTAATTCTTTTTCCGCCAATAAATTTAGCAATTACATTATTAAATTGATCTACAGTATTATTAGTCACGTCCAAAAAAAGATTTTCTGCGTTTGCTGTTAAGAATAACAGATATTGTTGGATATCTGTCCACAATCCACAACAACAAAAGTTACGAGTGACTGGGGCGATTACAAGAAATGCGCGAGCCGCGGCCGGGAGCGTTTCGGAGGCACGCACACACTGTCAACTCACACACGCATGGATAGGGCGGCCGGGCGCCACGCGCTCGCAGTTCGCAGAGCGACAGCGATAGTTTTTCAAATATCTATTATTCAAAAGTCTCTACGTCCGTATTTCCTCTTAACTTATAAATTGAAAGAATACGTAATAGATAGTATAAAGTAATGTAAAAAATATATTATGTAATTGTTTATAATTGACTCAAAAACCCCAAAAGACAGTGTGGTAAGACGCAACCGGCCTATCACATTTATCCAATCTCTGCCCGACTCATAACTTAGAAATTGGCACACTACTTGATGGATTAAACTTAATTCTATATTAACGCAGAAATTATTCATATTAAATAATAAATATTGGATTGAATTAAATTAAAATAAGATAAGATAAAAATTAGATAAACGATTTGTCAATATTAATGCCATTAAATTTAATTTGAGAAGTCAGAATGAATGTCTTAAGTTTAGTCTTAAAATTTATTATATTCGTTATGTCCCTAATCGGCGGTGGAATGTTATTCCAACGTTTGCAGGCTGCGTACCTAAAACTTCATCGGAAGGCTGCAGTACGGTGGTGCGGGGTAGCCAGTTGATGAGCACAACGCCTGGCCTTGCAAAACAGGAAAAACATTTACAAAAAATCGGCCAAGTGCGAGTCGGACTCGCGCACGAAGGCTTCCGTACCATTATCGCAAAAAACGGCAAAAAAATCACGTTTGTTGTATGGGAGCCCCCCCTTAAATATTAATTTTATTCATTCATTCAATGTGCCAGTTTTTAAGTATTTTTGTAATCCTTATTATCAATTGATATTCTAGATGCCGAATCTAGTCTTAACTCAATATCCCACTACTGGAACCTTTTGCTCGGACGCCCCGACATAATAATATGCATAGGCCTTTCGTGTAGTATGAAAAAGTAGCTGTTTAGCTTATGTTACTTGTAGGGGCTCTTAATATAACCATAAAATGGTCAGGCTAATAAAGTTACAAAAAAGGATGTTGTTTATACTGTTTTTGTTTCTTCACAGAGTCAGAACAAGAATTTCACGACATAGAATATTTAGATAGCTATTCAGATCAAGAAGATTTACCACCACAGCTTGAATCTGGCAATATACCACCTCACCATTCTGGGTCACATTCAGAAGATGAGGTTCCTTTTACGAAGTTGAAAACTACAGTTGAAGATGAACAAGAAGTATCTAAGAAAAAACTAATAGCTGAAAAGACGACAAGTAAGTACTTAACATCATAAACAAATGAATTGCAGTAGGACCGACTATGGAAGTAATAATTGGCAGCTCATCCGTGAGATGGTAGCACTGGTGTTAGATCTCTCACTGTCAATGTTACCACATTAGTGTTGTTTAGAATTTTACTTAATCTATATATATATAAATAAAACAAAGACGGGTTTGTTACAACACTTATAACTCGAGATCTGCTGGACCAATTTGCATGGTTTTTGATTCGTTGGATTTGTCTCCGCCCCGAATAGCAGAATACATCTTAAAA
Organism: Orthosia gothica; assembly: GCA_949775005.1. NCBI lineage: Eukaryota > Metazoa > Arthropoda > Insecta > Lepidoptera > Noctuidae > Orthosia > Orthosia gothica. The sequence goes on along the minus strand of OX459034.1, from coordinate 60,739,666 downwards.
ACAATGAAAACTCGAGGAATAAATAATTATGAAAGATGAATCATTTTAAATAAATGATCCTTTGTTTAGTACCTATCAAACATTTGTTGTCTATCCTGTCAAATACAGTATAAGTAATTATTGAAATGTATGCGTGTGTTAAGAAATAATGACAAATGATTAACAATTACGCGTCCGTTGCTAAATTTATTTTGAGTAAATTAAAGTTTATATTTCCGAAATCAATTTCTAAGATTTATTCTATAGGTTAACGAAAGCGTAAATGTCTTTTTATGTTGTCTATGATTTTTGTAATTGGTGGGGAGGTAGCTTAGAACCAGAAGGACATAGGATAGTTGGGTGGGTAGGGTAAGGTAGGTAGGGTAGGGTAGGTAGAGAAGGGTAGGGTAGGTAGGGTAGATGAATGTTTGGTGTTTTTATGGCAAAACAAAGTTTGCCGGGTCAGCTAGTTATGTATTTAAAGTATCCTTTTATCACAAAGTTAAGTTGAAGGTAAACATGTGAGCGCTCGCGATATTCGTCGAGAACGCCTGGGAAAGTGTGATAAGTTCGTGTGTCGTGTTTCGATGATCATGCAACTTTGCACTTATAAATCCTTTAAGGTCCAGTGTAAATTTTCTGATTTGTAATCACAGGAGTGCCAGGCGCGATAAAACCAAAACCAGACATAAGAAGAGCAAATACAGAAGATTCAGTTGCGCCACAGCAAATGAAAACTGAACAACCTGACTCGCAAATTATCCGGAACGCCCAAAAACGTACGTCCAAACCTGTAACTAAATTCAAAAAGCCTTACACAAATAGTAGTTTAAGTAATGATTTCAATAAACGTTTTCGAATGCACACAGGTGAAAAACCTTACAAATGTGACATATGCCAGCGTCATTTTTCATTAAAGGATTATTTAAGAAAACATATTCGTGTACACACTGAGGAAAAACCTTACAAATGTGATATATGCCAGCGCGGTTTTTCAGAAAAGATGAATTTAACACGGCATATTTGGGTGCACACAGGTGAAAAACATTATAAATGTAATATATGTCAGCGAACTTTTAGTCAAAAGGTTAATTTCACAAAGCATAATTGTAGTGTTCCAGCAAAGAGCAATTTAACAGGGTATAAGCGTTTACACCCAGGGAAAAATCCTTACCAATGTGAAATATGTCAGCGTAGTTTTAAACAAAAGTGTCATTTAACATATCATATGCGTGTACACACTGGGGATAAACCTTACAAATGTGATATATGCCTGCGTAGTTTTACTGCAAAGAATCAATTAACACAGCATATTCGTGTACACACTGGGGAAAAACCTTACAAATGTGATATATGTCAGCGAAGTTTTACTCAAAAGGGTGATCTCACAAGGCATATTCGTGTACATACCGGGGATAAACCTTACAAATGTGATATATGCCAGAGTAGTTTTACTTTAAAGAATAATTTAATACAGCATATTCGTGTACACACTGGGGAAAAACCTTACAAATGTGATATATGCCTGCGTAGTTTTACTGCAAAGAATCTATTAATACGGCATATTCGTCTACACACTGGGGAAAAGCCTTACAAATGTGATATATGTCAGCGAAGTTTTATTCAAAAGGGTGATCTTACAAGGCATATATGTGTACACACTGGGGATAAACCTTAAAAAGGTGATATATACCAGAGTAGTTTTACTTTAAAGAATAATTTAATACGGCATATTCGTGTACACACGGTGGAAAAACCTTACAAATGTGATATATGTCTGCGTAATTTTACCCAAAAGAGTAATTTAACAAAGCATATCGGTGTACACACGGGGGATAAACCTTACAAATGTGATATATGTCAGCGAAGTTTTACTAGAAAGAGTGTTCTCATAAGGCACATTCGTGTACACACCGGAGTAAAACCTTACATATGTGATATATGTGTCCGTGTTTTTATTGATAAGAGATATTTATCAAAACATTTGCACACTGGTGAAAAATCTTATAAATGCAAATAATGTCAAAGATGTTTTGCACCTAAATCATATTGCAAAAATCATGTTCTTAATCACTCTGATATGTATAGAACCATAGGGTCGGCGCACAATAGATTTGCGGAACAGCGGAATTTAAAATTCGAATTCGCACTCTGAATTGAAATGCTTTATGTTAACCGATTTTCCAAAAAGGAGGTGGTTCCATGTTCTACTTTGATTGTTTTTTTATATGTATGTTCCCTTTGTCGCCCGTGTTACTACCAATCTTACTACCAGTAGTAATACTGGTAATTTGATTCCCTTTCTTACTACTACAGTAGTAAGTTGTTACAAGGGTAATTACGATTTCCCCTAGTTACTACCAATGAAAGAAAAAAGAAAGAAAAGTGTTTATTCGCCACAAAAACTACAATTATTAATACTATTTTATATTTGTTTAACAATTTCGGTACACTGGGGTCCCGGATCTTTGAAAGGCGTGCTAGGGGCCGAAGCCAACTCGCAGGGGTCTTGTTAGATATGTCTATAAATGTGACACCATCCGATGAATATATACTGATTAAGTGTGTTTTTTTTACTTGAGGTACTTTTTAGGTACATTTCTTTGGTAATTGGTATAATTTAATTCGCTATGGTACACCCGCCATTTTGACTCTCACCAATTACCGGTTGGTGCAGGACTACTGTTAAATTTGGCGAAAAAGATATTGAGCTATAGGTAAGGTTTAGTAAATCGTTTTTTTTTTGCTGTAATCAATGTGCAGACTTTCCTTTCCAGGGCGTCAAGTTCAGTCTGAGAGAGAACATAAAGACCGGCATGACCCAGCCGTTGAAGGCGCGCACCTTGTTCACGCGTGATAAAATAATATTTAGTACTTTTTTCAAGCGACCAAAGAAGCGACGACTGTTTGACGTCAGTAGCATTGATGCCTAGTGCTTCCGACATACCCAAATACTTGTAAGTTTCGGTTGAGGAAAGGGATACCATAGTCTCCCCTCGCTTTACATGCATGACTGCACATTTGTCCACACCAAATTCCGTCCTGATGGCGTCACTGAAGTTTTCTGTTACCTTTTGAAGCTTCATTAGTTGCAAGTAGTTGGGGGCAAAGAGCTTCAGGTCATCCATGTAAAGGAGGTGTGATATGACCTGACCCTCTTCTCAACCGATAGCCCAGGCCCGAACCATCCAGCAGTGTACTCAAGAGGGTTCAGGGCTAAGCGAAACCACAGAGGACTCAGACTGTCGCCCTGAAATATTCCACGCTCGATTCTTATAGGTTCGCTGTTTTCCTGAATCTGTCGACATCCTGATAGAGAAGGACAGTCCTTCACTGCCCCATACATGACGTCAGGAAGATGCACAGAGTCTCACCAATTTTATACAACACCAGCACCCTCATAATGTATGTGGCATCGAATCATATAGGACTTCTTGCATCATCTCGCCATATTCTTTATTATTATCATTGGTAGTAACAAGGGGAAATTGTAATTACCCTTGTAACAACTTACTACTGCAGTAGTAAGAAAGGGAATCAAATTACCAGTATTACTACTGGTAGTAAGATTGGTAGTAACACGGGCGACAAAGGGTATGTTCACCGATGACACCGTCAATTACGAACCGATTTTGAAAATTCTATATTTGTTTTAAAGGGTATACTCTCGAGGTTGCTCCATTGTCACCAAGTCAAGATCTGATAAGATCATCCCATGGAAATCGAGGGAACTGCTCAAATCTCTCCTCCTCCTCGTTATGTATGCTTTGCGCTTCTCATTATGTATGCTTTACAAATGTGATATATGCCTGTGTAGTTTTACTGCAAAGAATCTATTAACACAGCATATTCGTGTACACACTGGGGAAAAACCTTACAAATGTGATATATGTCAACGAAGTTTTCGAAAGGGTGTTCTCACAAGGCATATTCGTGTACACCCTGGGGATAAACTTTACAAATGTGATATATGCCAGATTAGTTTTACTTTAAAGAATGATTTAATACAGCATATTCGTGTACACACACACAACGAGTAAAATTTCAAAATTTAAAAAACCCCGACGCATTTTTCTTGCGAAAACACCCCAATTTAAACAGTAATACGCCCATAACTTTTGAACGGCTGAACCGATTTTATTCAAACATAGCTAAGAACACTCTCGACAAAATCACCTTTCAAACAAAAAAAAAACTAAATCAAAATCGGTTCATCCGTTTAGGCGCTATGATGCCACAGACAGACACATAGATACACAGCAACACACGTGAAACTTATAACACCCCTCTTTTTCCGGCGGGGGGTTAAAAACCAACAAATGTGACACGACATAGAATACGTATTTAGATAGCTATTCAGATCAAGAAGATTTACCACCCCAGCTTGAATCGAGAAATATACCACCCGACCATTCTAGGTCACATTCAGAAAATGAGGTTCCTTTTATGAAGTTGAAAACTACAGTTGAAGATGAACAAGAAGTATCTAAGAAGAAGCTAAAAGCTAAAAAGACGACAAGTAAATACTTAACATCATAGAAAAATTAATTATAGTAGGACTAACTATGACTTAATGTCCTACCTCCCCTGGATGGGGCAAAGGGCGTCCACAGGTAGTCCTCCATCGCGATCGGTCTTGAGCATCACGCTTCACCTCGCTCCTTGTCATACCGATGCTCGGGTTCGATACGGTGCGACGTCAGGTTTTACGGGGAAAGCCACGCTTTCTTTTGCCCTAGGGATTCCAATCCAGCGCTTGCTTCGGTATATGATCAGAATCCCTTCGCAGTGTGTGGCAAATCCAACTCCACTTGCGATGCTTTCTTTATCTGGCGGTCGATCGGGCTCTCGTGGCATTGCTTCAACAGCACTTTTTTTTTTTTTTTTTGTTTGGGAAGTCATCCAATGATTTCCTCCCGCTCTTGGTAAAGCAGGAGGGCGTGTCAGACTTTTACTGACTAAAACCCACCCGTGTTCCTTCAGTTGCTTGAGCCCAGGGCCGCGGTAACTCTTTTTCAAATTTATCCGCGACCTGCTCCAACAGCTCTACGTTGGTGATGGTCTCAGGCCAGTAAATGCCGAATATGCGACGAAGACAGCTGTTGACGACGACTTGGATCTGGCGTGGGATGTCTTTTGTGACATCCCACGTTTCGCACCCATAAAGCAGCACGGATTTGACATTTGACCCGAAGATTTTGAGTGTAATCCTTAGGGTCAGTTTCCGCGATTGCCAAACGGGTCTCAGCTGCGCGGAGGTAGCTCGTGCATTGGCTATCCTTGAAGCGATGTCCTCTTCACCACCTCCAGTTTCTGACACGACGCTCCCGAGGTAAGTGAACTTGCGGACGCGTTCCACTGCCTCCGTGCCAATCAGCAACGATGAAGTATTGTTCACACCAGATCGAAAGTACCGGGATATCCCGATAACTTGCGTCGTTTTAGGAACCGGAATTTTCATAAACAATTCCCGGTTCTTTCGGTACTTTTGGGAATAGACACTTCGCGATTAGAATATTTCTAATTTTATTACAAAAAGCCCGACCGCTTAAAGCGTGCAATACATTTGCTACCTCGTAGTACAAGAGCATGCTGCGCGAGAAATTAGCTCGGAAAATCAGCACCAATGAATGTGTTGCTTCTAAAAACGGTTCTGACGATGGCTCGGATGCGTGCGTAAATAAGATAGTTGATTCCAATAGTTGTCAAGTTATTCAGGACATCACTAACAAAAAACGACGACATACTGCAAAAATATGTCATGACTAATTTTAAAAAAGAATTTGCAGTGACTCCAAAACGAGATGGGAGAGTCTAGCAAATATTCTGAAGCGGTTTTTGAAACTTCGAACGTGCATAGTGAGGGCATTAATTGATGTGATGTCTGATATTTGTATTACTAGCACTTCGCCCGCGACTTTGTTCGCGTGATCCGTATTTTATTCTACAGATGACCTTTCAAGTTTCACTCCCAGAAAGATTGAATTTCCAAAAATCCCTTCTTAGTGCTCCCCTACATCATAAAAAGTAGCCCCGTACAGTAAAATTCTTCAAAAATATTTGTCGTATCTTTGAAGTAGTTTTGAAAAACTTATTATGAATACTTTACTAATATTATCGATTGGTTAAAAACAAACAACCTTCCAATTAATTTACAGAAAACTAATTTAATGATATTCAGAAACAGGACTAAACCACCAACAGACTTAAACATACATTATGATGGAACAAAAATTAATGAAGTTGATGTAACAAAATTCTTAGGTTTGAATGTTGATTGTAATTTAAATTGGAAATCACATGAAGAATCTGTCTGCTTAAAATTAAATAGACATTCCTATATGCTATACATGCTCACAAAAATTGTAAACACATCCACGGTAATGACAGCCTACCATGCGTATGTGGTATCCACGCTGAGATATGGTTTAATTTTCTGGGGGAACTCGACAGAATGGGAGTCTGTTTTTAAAGCCCAAAAAATACTTACGTGCAATGTGTAGACTTAAGAACACCGATAGCTGTGAACCTTATTTCAAAAAACTTAAGATTTTAACTTTACCTAGCCTCTTCATTTATGAAATATCAGTATTTGTCAAAAGTAATATGCATATGTATGAAAAATTCCAAAGTGCTAGATATAAAAATAAAATTCAGATTGCACCATGCAGAACTTATTTAATGGGCTCCAGTGTTTATTGTATGACATCCAAGATATTTAATAAATTGCCATGTTGCATTACAGATATTGACAACTTGCACATATTTAAGCGGAAGCTAAAGGAATTTCTAACTGATAAGGCGTATTACAGTGTGAAGGAGTATCTAAACGGGAATCCTTATGGCAGATAATATTAATGAAAATAGTAATGACATTCTCTGCTCTCAATTATTATTTATCTAGGACTTTAATTTATTTTATTGACATTAATTTTATTATCTACTCTGATATTTATTTAAATTTTGACTACTGGATACCCCTTGACATTAAAAATAAAATGGTTTAATGATTTTGTAATATTTATTGTTATTCGGTTTGATATTGAATATTTATTGTATTTTGATACTAGGTTGTAATTTATGTGTAAGATTTTGCATGCCCATATGACGGCAGAGCATGGAGAACATTAAAAAACATGTATAACATCTTTACCCCTACCTATGTTGGCAAATAAATAATTTGTTAATTTTGAATTTTATTATTATTTATTATACCTTTATTGTACACCACAAAATCATACAAAAGAATAAGAATAGAATAGAAAACATTTATTCGACATAGAAACAACACAACAACAACAATCACAAAGTAACAGAAAAATAGTAAAAAATAAAAGTACAAACAAGGTTTAACAGTGATTGCGCCGAGCGATACCGAAAGGGTTATGTTAGGTTAGGGCGTCAGACACCCAGCGCTGATTTTCAGTTGGCACCCCGCTAGTGATACACGGACGTAGGTAAATAAATAGATACTTAAAATAATGTCATACAGTGGATACGTGTGCTTATGAGGAAACGGGGGTGGTATTTTGTCCATACAAACGCTCTCGTCTGTTTTCTCTCTGGTTTATGAACATAAAGCAATGATTTTTTACAGTACAATAAATATCAACTTCTTCTATGTCCCTATGTTTTCCTTTTTGGTGATATATTATCCGTAAAAGAACTAGAACCCTCTCAAAATGCTCAAAATTGTCTGTATTGAGTCGCTGTCTTCAGAGCCTTAGTGTACAAATTTGACAACTATTAATGAAAAAGGAAAACATAGGAACATAGTAAATATCCTTCTTATTCAGTTTATGAAGTATCTTCTAAATCGGTCCAATATTGGAGGAGAAAACAGACGAGAGCCAAACCTCGAATTATGACTTTTTACTTAAGAAAATTTGTCGGATCTGCAGTTGTCCTTATCGCACGAATTTGTGGGCGGGGTGAGACGCAAGGGGTCTGCATAATACGTACACAGACGGACAGGTGATGCGTAGTAGTTGAAAATAATATCGATATACTAGTGTTGTAAAGAGTTATCGATAAACACATTTATATTGTTTACATGTGCTGTTCGTGAGAAATACAAATAGAAGTATTAAAAAGTATTGGATACAAAATAAAATAAAGTGCATGTCTATAAATGTTTATTACAAAAAGTTTTCAATACAAAACAGTAAATTATATATCGGGTAGGTATCCGCAATCTCTAGATCGCCTACTAGGTACATCAGCGAAATTAAACTTATTTCAACGTCAGCTGCACGGGTCAATCGATCAGGTTAAGCTTTGCTTGCCGTGGTTGGTCCGTGGATGGGTGACCATCTTTACATACCAAGACCCGTCCGTGTCTCGCCAAGCACGTTAAGCCGTTGGTCCCGGCTGTTATTATCGGCTTTGACAGCCCGAAAGTCTGACCCGTTTTACCAAGGGGTTGCATATTACCCAGTAACTGGTTGTGGAGGTCAGATAGTCGATCCATCAAAATACTGGTATTCAGCTGCATCCGACTCTAACGTAGATGGGTAAAGGCTAGGCAGATTATGACGACGTGCTTTCTCTCACTGGTTTATTCTTTGGTATCCGACCGTCAATGATTTCTGGTAAAAGGCTAATGCCTTAGGTTTGCCACTAATGTGGTAGAACTTTTCAAATCAAATCAAATCTTTCGAAATTTTCTAATAATGGTTCCATTTTTATGCCATAATGCATCGTCCCTCTTAATATTTTGAAAAATAAAAGCTTTTGGGACTCCATAAAGTATAAGTATGTAAGGATCGTAGCAGGTGGCGTTCTGTAGTTTCTGCCTACCCCCATGGGAAAAAGGCGTGAGTTTATGTATGTATGTATGTAAAATAAAATAACAGAAATCTCGACGAGTTATGTGTAGTTGGCCTTGTACTTGGTAGAAGTAATTGTGATTCTGTTTTAATTGTAACATTTTGCCTTTAAACATACATAAATCTATTTCATCATCATCATCGTCATCATATCAGCCACTGCTGGACATAGGCCTCCCCCAAGGGTCACCACATTGATCGGTCCCGTGCGTCTCGCATACAGCGGATTCCCGGAACTTTAACCAAGTCATCGTTCCACCTGGTGGGAGGCCTTCCAATGCAACGTCTTCCGGTCCGCGGTCGCCACTCCAGAACCTTTCTGCCCCATTGGCCATCCGTTCTGCGAGCAATGTGCCCTGCCCACTGCCACTTAAATTTGGCAATTCTCGGGCTTGCGAAATTCTATTGCTCGGGCTATGTCGGTAACACTGGTTCTCTTGCGGATTTCTACATTTCTGATTCGACCACGCAAGGAAACTTCATGCATAGCCCTCTCCATTGCCCTTTGGGTGACTGTAAGCTTTCTGGTGAGGCCCATAGTAAACGACCATGTCTCAGAGCCATATGTCTGGCAACACACACTGGTCATAGACTTTCGTCTTGAGACACTGTGGTAAGTTGGATAAGAAGATACCGCAACTTTCCGAACACTGCTCAGCCAAGTCGGATTCGACGGTTGACCTCTTTCTCGAAGTTGCTCCTTCCCAACTGGATCGTTTGTCCCAGGTAGACATAGTCACCCACAACATCGAATGTAGAGTATCCGACCTTGATTGGAGTGAGTGTAACATTCAACATCACCTTGGTTTTGTGCATGTTCATCCTAAGACCCACTCTTTAGGAAGCTCTACTGAGGTCATCGAGCATTGTACTGAGGTCCTCCATAGTCTCACCCATGACTACTATATCGTCGGCAAACCAAAGGTGAGTGATGTATTCGCCATTGACATTTATGCCTAGCCCTTTCCAGTCCAGAACCCTGAAGACATCCTCCAGTGCAGCGGTGAACAGTTTTGGAGATAGTACGTCTCCCTGTCTCACACCTCGCTGCTTAAGGACGGGTTCCGAGGTCTGATCCTGAAGTCGAACTGACATGGTGGCGTTTTTATACAAACATTTCAACACTTCGATGTACCGGTAGTCAATTTGGTACCGTTGGAGAGACTGCAGTACAGCCCAAGTGTCGATCGAATCGAAGGCTTTCTCGTATTCCACAAACGCTAAACAGAGAGGCAGGTTGTACTCTTCGGTCTTCTGTATAACCTGCCGCAGCGTATGTGTGTGGTCTACGGAGACGATTAGTGATGACCCTTGAAAACAGCTCTAAATCCATTTATTTTTGATGAATTCGATGATTGAAAAATTCGAAGCCGTAAGTCTCTTTAGTCTTTCAATTTCCCATAAGCTATTATCGCTTTGGCCCCCACTATTTTTCTTTGAACATCCTTAGTTGAGAGCAATCTTTCAAGAAATTTCTTTTAATTTATATAAATCCAAAGGCATATCTTCTTCCAACTCTAAGTGACCGTAGTTTTTAACAGGTTATGTAGTTCTTTTTATTTTGCTCGTTCCGTCTTTGGGATACGTCAGTTTCCTTTTTCGGTAAATCTCTGTGATTTTTTTCGAACGCTGCTTTTGTTCTATTTTTTTTTTTTGTATATTGGCCCGGACTGCAGCCCTGTATTTTTTTTTGAATGCGTGCATGAATAGCCCTTCGCTATTCCATGAAGTTACTACTCCATAACATCTTGTCTGATGTGATATGAGCCACTTCCTGCAAAGTTAATTCTTTTTCCGCCAATAAATTTAGCAATTACATTATTAAATTGATCTACAGTATTATTAGTCACGTCCAAAAAAAGATTTTCTGCGTTTGCTGTTAAGAATAACAGATATTGTTGGATATCTGTCCACAATCCACAACAACAAAAGTTACGAGTGACTGGGGCGATTACAAGAAATGCGCGAGCCGCGGCCGGGAGCGTTTCGGAGGCACGCACACACTGTCAATTTACACACGCATGGATAGGGCGGCCGGGCGCCACGCGCTCGCAGTTCGCAGAGCGACAGCGATAGTTTTTTCAAATACCTATTTTTCAAAAGTCTCTCCGTCCGTATTTCCTCTTAACTTATAAATTGAAAGAATATGTAATAGATAGTATAAAGTAATGTAAAAAATATATTATGTAATTGTTTAAAATTGACCCCAAAAGACAGTGTGGTAAGACGCAACCGGCCTATCACATTTATCCAATCTCTGCCCGACTCATAACTTAGAAATTGGCACACTACTTGATGGATTAAACTTAATTCTATAACCTTCAACTGTCCATTTCCAGACACAATAGAAATTACCATTGTTCTAATCCGATTCGGTCTGATGGACAGATGACCGGCGCAGAAATTATTCATATTAAATAATAAATATTGGATTGAATTAAATTAAAATAAGATAAGATAAAAATTAGATAAACGATTTGTCAATATTAATGCCATTAAATTTAATTTGAGAAGTCAGAATGAATGTCTTAAGTTTAGTCTTAAAATTTATTATATTCGTTATGTCCGTAATCGGCGGTGGAATGTTATTCCAACGTTTGGAGGCTGCGTACCTAAAACTTCCTCGGAAGGCTGCAGTACGGTGGTGCGGGGTAGCCAGTTGATGAGCACAACGCCTGGCCTTGCAAAACAGGAAAAACATTTACAAAAAATCGGCCAAGTGCGAGTCGGACTCGCGCACGAAGGCTTCCGTTCCATTATCGCAAAAAACGGCAAAAAAATCACGTTTGTTGTATGGGAGCCCCCCCTTAAATATTAATTTTATTCATTCATTCAATGTGCCAGTTTTTGAGTATTTTTGTAATCCTTATTATCAATTGATATTCTAGATGCCGAATCTAGTCTTAACTCAATATCCCACTACTGGAACCTTTTGCTCGGACGCCCCGACATAATAATATGCATATGCCTTTCGTGTAGTATGAAAAAGTAGCTGATTTCTGTTTAGCTTATGTTACTTGTAGGGGCTCTTAATATAACCATAAAATGGTCAGGCTAATAAAGTTACAAAAAATGATGTTGTTTATACTGTTTTTGTTTCTTCACAGAGTCAGAACAAGAATTTCAAGACATAGAATATTTAGATAGCTATTCAGATCAAGAAGATTTACCACCACATCTTGAATCTGGCAATATACCACCTCACCATTCTGGGTCACATTCAGAAGATGAGGTTCCTTTTATGAAGTTGAAAACTACAGTTGAAGATGAACAAGAAGTATCTAAGGAAAAGCTAAAAGCTGAAAAGACGACAAGTAAGTACTTAACATCATAGACAAATTAATTGCAGTAGGACCGACTATGGAAGTAATAATTGGCAGCTCATCAGTGAGATGGTAGCACTGGTGTTAGACCTCTCACTGTCAATGTTACCACATTAGTGTTGTTTAGAATTTTACTTAATCTATATATATATATAAATAAAACAAAGACGGGTTTGTTACAACACTTATAACTCGAGATCTGCTGGACCAATTTGCATGGTTTTTGATTCGTTGGATTTGTCTCCGCCCCGAATAGCAGAATACATCTTACAAACAATGAAAACTCGAGGAATAAATAATTATGAAAGATGAATCATTTTAAATAAATGATCCTTTGTTTAGTACCTATCAAACATTTGTTGTCTATCCTGTCAAATACAGTATAAGTAATTATTGAAATTTATGCGTGTGTTAAGAAAAAATGACAAATGATTAAAATTTACGCGTCCGTTGCTAAATTTATTTTGTGTAAATTAAAGTTTATATTTCCGAAAACAATTTCTAAGATTTATTCTATAGGTTAACGAAAGCGTAAATGTCTTTTTATGTTGTCTATGATTTTTGTAATTGGTGGGGAGGTAGCTTAGAACCAGAAGGACATAGAATAGTTGGGTGGGTAGGGTAAGGTAGGTAGGGTAGGGTAGGTAGAGTAGATGAATGTTTTGTGTTTTTATGGCAAAACAAAGTTTGCCGGGTCAGCTAGTTATGTATTTAAAGTATCCTTTTATCACAAAGTTAAGTTGAAGGTAAACATGTGAGCGCTCGCGATATTCGCCGAGAACGCCTGGGAAAGTGTGATGAGTTCGTGTGTCGTGTTTCGATGATCATGCAACTTTGCACTTATAAATCCTTTAAGGTCCAGTGTAAATTTTCGGATTTGTAATCACAGGAGTGCCAGGCGCGATAAAACCAAAACCAGACATAAGAAGAGCAAATACAGAAGATTCAGTTGCGCCACAGCAAATGAAAACTGAACAACCTGACTCGCAAATTATCCGGAACGCCCAAAAACGTACGTCCAAACCTGTAACTAAATTCAAAAAGCCTTACACAAATAGTAGTTTTAGTAATGATTTCAATAAACGTTTTCGAATGCACACAGGTGGAAAACCTTACAAATGTGGCACTATATGTCAGCGTAGTTTTGGTGATAGAAGTAATTTAACAATGCATATTCGCGTACACACTGGGGATAAACCTTACAAATGTGACATATGCCAGAGAAGTTTTTCTTTAAAGAAACTTTTAATACAGCATATTCGTGTACACACTTTGGAAAAACCTTACAAATGTGACATATGCCAGCGTCATTTTTCATTAAAGAATTATTTAAGAAAACATATTCGTGTACACACTGAGGCAAAACCTTACAAATGTGATATATGCCAGCGCGGTTTTTCAGAAAAGATGAATTTAACACGGCATATTTGGGTGCACACAGGTGAAAAACATTATAAATGTAATATATGTCAGCGAACTTTTAGTCAAAAGGTTAATTTCACAAAGCATAATTGTAGTGTTCCAGCAAAGAGCAATTTAACAGGGTATAAGCGTTTACACCCAGGGAAAAATCCTTATCAATGTGAAATATGTCAGCGTAGTTTTAAACAAAAGTGTCATTTAACATATCATATGCGTGTACACACTGGGGATAAACCTTACAAATGTGATATATGCCTGCGTAGTTTTACTGCAAAGAATCAATTAACACAGCATATTCGTGTACACACTGGGGAAAAACCTTACAAATGTGATGTATGTCAGCGAAGTTTTACTCAAAAGGGTGCTCTCACAAGGCATATTCGTGTACATACCGGGTATAAACCTTACAAATGTGATATATGCCAGAGTAGTTTTACTTTAAAGAATAATTTAATACAGCATATTCGTGTACACACTGGAGAAAAACCATACAAATGTGATATATGCCTGCGTAGTTTTACTGCAAATAATCTATTAATACGGCATATTCGTCTACACACTGGGGAAAAGCCTTACAAATGTGATATATGTCAGCGAAGTTTTATTCAAAAGGGTGATCTTACAAGGCATATACGTGTACACACTGGGGATAAACCTTAAAAAGGTGATATATACCAGAGTAGTTTTACTTTAAAGAATAATTTAATACGGCATATTCGTGTACACTCGGTGGAAAAACCTTACAAATGTGATATATGTCAGCGAAGTTTTACTATAAAGAGTGTTCTCATAAGGCACATTCGTGTACACACCGGAGTAAAACCTTACATATGTGATATATGTGTCCGTGTTTTTATTGATAAGAGATATTTATCAAAACATTTGCACACTGGTGAAAAATCTTATAAATGCAAATAATGTCAAAGATGTTTTGCACCTAAATCATATTGCAAAAATCATGTTCTTAATCACTCTGATATGTATAGAACCATAGGGTCGGCACACAATAGATTTGCGGAACAGTGGAATTTAAAATTCAAATTCGCACTCTGAATTGAAATGCTTTATGTTAACCGATTTTCCAAAAAGGAGGTGGTTCCATGTTCGACTTTGATTGTTTTTTTTTTATATGTATGTTCACCGATGACACCGTCAATTACGAACTGATTTTGAAAATTCTATATTTGTTTTAAAGGGTATACTCTCGAGGTTGCTCCATTGTCACCAAGTCAAGATCTGATAAGATCATCCCATGAAAATCGAGGGAACTCCTCAAATCTCTCCTCCTCCTCGTTATGTATGCTTTGCGCTTCTCATTATATATGCTTTACAAATGTGATATATGCCTGTGTAGTTTTACTGCAAATAATCTATTAACACAGCATATTCGTGTACACACTGGGGGAAAACCTTACAAATGTGATATATGTCAACGAAGTTTTCGAAAGGGTGTTCTCACAAGGTATATTCGTGTACACCCTGGGGTTAAACTTTACAAATGTGATATATGCCAGATTAGTTTTACTTATATGTCAACGAAGTTTTCGAAAGGGTGTTCTCACAAGGCATATTCGTGTACACCCTAGGGATAAACTTTACAAATGTGATATATGCCAGATTAGTTTTACTTTAAAGAATGATTTAATACAGCATATTCATGTACACACACACGAGTAAAATTTCAAAATTTAAAAAACCCCCGACGCATTTTTCTTGCAAAAACACCCCAATTTAAACAGTAAAACGCCCATAACTTTTGAACGGCTGAACCGATCTTATTCAAACATAGCTAAGAACACTCTCGACAAAATCACCTTTCAAACAAAAAAAAACTAAATCAAAATCGGTTCATCCGTTTAGGCGCTATGATGCCACAGACAGACACATAGATACACAGCAACACACGTGAAACTTATAACACCTCTCTTTTTCCGGCGGGGGGTTAAAAATCAACAAATGTGACACGACATAGAATACGTATTTAGATATAGCTATTCAGATCAAGAAGATTTACCACCCCAGCTTGAATCGAGCAATATACCACCTCACCATTCTGGGTCACATTCAGAAAATGAGGTTCCTTTTATGTAGTTGAAAACTACAGTTGAAGATGAACAAGAAGTATCTAAGAAGAAGCTAAAAGCTAAAAAGACGACAAGTAAATACTTAAGGACGCTATTACATTTTTTTACAAATAACAGTACTTTTGTGGTACCATTTTAATGTATAAGCAATCACCGATGTGAAGATATCATGGTCTTAATTTAAAGATAATATATTCAGCTCCAGATTGGCATCAGAAAAATTGTATGACATCATACAAAATTATCGCACAAATACGTTTAGCCCATCACAATAATCGCAAAAAAACCAAAAAAGTAGGGTCCGAATAGGTTCCAGTTTAGATAAATTTACAGCATATTTTATCTTCAAAATTATAGAAAATTGCGGTATATTCTACGTATATTATACGGTCCTTTACAGGTTCAGCTAATTATTTTTTACCTAAATAATTATATTTTTTAATTATAAGCTAAAATAAAATCACTTGCCGACTTCTTCATACATTCTGTACCCGCAGCTCAGTGCTGCCAACTTAGCGCTTTCAGCGCCAGATCTAGCGCTTTTTTTGGTCAATTGCGCGTTCTAGCGCCTAGCGCTAGATCTAGCGCTTTTTGAAACTCTGTACTTTCTTTAAAAAAAGAGTTACTGCGCAAACTTTCAACTTCCCAACGACGTGTTGAGGACAATTTCATCCACAGATAAATATAAATTCTAGTCCAAAACTGATCAAGACCAACCTTATTTCAGCCTCAGAAGCAATTGTAATAGAATCAGACGTTAATGAATTAATTTAATCCCTTTATTTTATAAAATAAATACATTAAAACGTCACTACTTTTTTTATTATTACTAAACAAGTACTCTAATCTCTTTTATATGACATAATTTGATTAAATATTGAAGAAAAACTGCGTTTATACATTTATAGTCTCAAAAAATTGGGAGTTTTGTTTGAATTTGGCGCCGAATTTGACCGATTTTGGGTGCGATTTTTTCTTAAACGAGTTGGCAGCACTGCCGCAGCTCCTCATTCCGCGCTCAGAAGCGCTCGTAGACGGACGGGCGTATCGCTTTCTCGCAGGAAATAAATACGATAAAAGCCCTCCGGAGCAACTGGACAGATTCGCAACTGGACAGATTCTCAGCTGGACAGTTTCTCAACTGGACAGATTATCAACTTGACAGATCGTGTACAATCCATGACTAGGGAATATAGACATTATGAAAAAGTGGTCCAGATAGGAAAGTGGACGATTTGCTCCGAGAGTAAGGGCTGACTCTTTTCAAAGCGACAAGATTGAAGATATTGAAATACCTGTATGTCTAGTTAAAGACTTCTTTATTAATGATGATGGTCGTGCAGATTAAATAATTGTGTTTGGCAGTCAAGCAGCAAAAGATTTAATAAAAATAACAGACATATGTTATGGGGATGGTACCTACATTCAAAATTGCACCGAATTGTTTATTCTTTTACCAAATAAGTCACAGGAAACGTATACACGAATGTTTAGAAAAAAAATATATCATAAACCTCAATATCATTTTTGAAGACCTATCCATATATACCCCACACGTATGGGTTTTAGGGGAAAAAAATAAATAATGAAGTTTTAATTTAATATTATATTAATTAGTTACCAAAAAAATCTCAATACAACAGATTGTAAGACAGGTCTTCTTCTATTTTCGTGTCTTTGTGTTATATAGATTTTCCTTGAATAAACACTTCTTTATATTTAATACCTATGATTCATTGTGTTACTTATTTTTTTCTCGACTATACTCTGTCCAGTTGATAATCTGTCCAGTTGATAATCTGTCCAGTTGCGAAACTGTCCAGCTGAGAATCTGTCCAGTTGAGAATCTGTCCAGTTGCTCCGGAGGGGATAAAAGTAATAGAAAAGATTGTAGTGTGCATGCGTGTGAGTACCGTCCTCGTCGTGACCTAAAGGAGTTGATATTTTATCGCACCGAAATAAAAGTATTTTTGAGTTTCCTATTATTATTAGAATGTGATTTAGAAATTATTTTGGGTAAGATGGGGGTTTGAATAGTTGGTTTTAAGCAGTTGTTGGCAAGGTTGAGAAATGGATGGGTGGGTTTAAGCAGCTCTGAGTAAGGTTAGGATTTGGATGGGTAAGGTTAAGCTGCCGACGGGGAAGTTTAGAAGTGGATGGGTGGGAGGAGATTTATGATTTTAACCGGTTTGTAATGTATGCCAGATACGGGGCCAAAACCAAAATACAAGATGGCGTCGACGAAAATTTTGCCGCTTTTCGACATGGGTGTCATTTTCATGGTTATTGGGGTCGCTTTTATCGATTACGGGGTCAAAACCAAAAAATACAAGATGGCGCCGACTAAAATTTGACATCTTTTCGTCATGGGTGTCATTGTCATGGTTTTTGGGTTCGCTTATATCGAATATAAGCGAACCCAAAAACCAAGTGTCCATTCAAGTATTCAAGTGTCCTAACACAGACAATCATTTGCCTAAAGGGACACTTCAAACACTAATGTATCTATTTCTCACTGTTAAAGCAAAATAAATTATTATTATTAAAAAAAAAAATATGGAGTCAAAACCAAAATACAAGATGGCGCCGACGTAAATTTTGCGTGCTTTTCGACATGGGTATCATTGTCATAGTTTTTGGGGTCGCTTATATTGAATATGGGGTCAAAACCAAAATACAACATGGCGCCGACGAAAATTTGGCCGCTTTTCGACATGGGTCTCATTTTCATGGATTTTGGGGTCACTTATATCGAATATGGGGTCAAAACAAAATACAAGATGGCGCCGACGAAAATTTGGCCACTTTTCGACATGTGTGTCATTTTCATGGATTTTGGGGTCGCTTCTATCGAATACGGAGATGGCTGCTCTTCGGACCAATTGGATATTAATGCCGGGGTCCCTCAGGGGTCAGTACTCTCAGCAACATTGTTCTTGTTGCACATTAACGATCTGCTAAAACCTTTGGGTATGCTGACGACAGCACTGTTTCTGAGAGATACTTGTCCATCGCACGGGCTACCGGGCCGCAGATCGGCAGCCTAATTGTGTAAGTAAATTTGGCAAAGGAAACAATCTGTTTCTTGCCCAAAAACACACACATACACAAAAAAGATGAATCTTTATTCAACTTTTTTGTGTTGAATAAAGATTCAACTTTTTTGTGAAAAAGATGAATCTTTATCCAACTTTTTTGTGTTGAATAAAGATTCAACTTTTTTGTGTGTGTGTGTTTTTGGGAGAGAAACAGATTGTTTCCTTTGCCGAATTTACTTACACAATTAGGCTGCCGGTCTCTCCGTGAGGCCATGGTGGAGCGTTTGAACCTGTCCTTGCTGGCAGTCTCCAAATGGGGCGATGCCAATCTGGTCAGATTTAATGCTGCTAAAACCCAGGCGTGTCTTTTTTCCGCTAAAAGGAGCCAATTCCACCCGGCTCCTTTCCGTGATATGACCGTGCCGATAACGGACCATCTTGAGCTTCTTGGTGTTTCGTTGAATTTTGGCCCATACATTGAGGCAAAGGCGCAGCTGGCTGCCAAAAAGTTGCGAAGTGAGAGGGTACTTCACGACGGAACAGCTGCTCAACTTGTATCAAGCGCAAGTTCGATCATGCATGGAGTACTGTTCTTTGATGCACTCGAGTCGATCGAAAAGCGGGCCAAGAGACTCATCGGCAATGAGGCACTGGTCAAGCCTTGAACATTGTCGCCGAGTTGCCAGCTTGTCGGTTTTTTATCGGTTGCATTTCGGGGAGTGTCCGATGGAATTGCATGATCTGATTCCGCCCAGCCCGTTCCATCATCGGACTACCAGACGTACGGCGATGCGTCATCGGTACATGGTGGATATCCCACCCATACGCACAAAACGTTTTGAGGACACTTTCATTATGCGTACAGCTAAGGAGTGGAATTCCCTGCCGGAGTCTGTGTTTCCCGATAGCTAAAATCTAGGGGTCTTTAAGTCAAGAGTGAATAGGTTTTTTCTAGGCAAGCGTGCTTCACCGTCGACTACATCATCGCTTACCACCAGGTGAGATAGTGGTCAAGCGCAAGCCTATAGACGATAAAAAAAAAAAAAACGGGTTCAAAACCAAAATACAAGTTGGCGGCGACGAAAATTTGACATCTTTTCGTCATGGGTGTCATTTTCATGGTTTTTGGGTAGTATATCATTAGCTTGACTTACAAGTTGTAGGTCGTGGGTTCAAGCCCAGGCAGGTGTTTTACTTTGTCTAAATTATTTCTTCACCACTGCTCTCAAAACGGTGAAGGAAAACATCGTGAGGAAACCGGCATGTCCTAGAACAAAATATTCGAAGATATGTGCATCCACCAACCCGCAGTAGGCTCGTGTTGTTGGTTACGGCCCATTCCCTCTCACAGAGAGCAGGCCTGTGTCCCAGCAGTTGGAACATTAATAGTGACTGATGATGTGATGTCATTAGCTGCTGCTCATTATGTATTGGTCCAAAAATTTTAGATAGTAATATTTAATATATTCCATATAATGCAAAATGTTCAAGTCATTTTTTAATCCTTGTGACCGGCAATTATTTCGTTTTAGGTATCTACTTATTTCACGTAGCGTTTTTTTTAAATACCTACTTACTACAACAAAGTGAAAAATAAAATTCCTTTCGGAAGTCGGTGTCGGTACCTATTGTTTTTCGACACAGGAAAGCTATTATTTTTCTCTTTTTAATTTTTGTAGGTACCCCATATTGGGTATACTAAATACATCTGTTTACTCCCTAAAACCGTACAAGCGTGATGATATATTATGTTATGGTTAAAACAAAACAAAAACATACGATCACAGTAATCGCAAGTCATTTGTTGTTTGTTATTGAAGAGTTCCATTGTCTATCTCCGAAGATCTTTATCAGATCCTAATATATTATACAATAAAACCTTCCCTGAAAATACCACCACATACATTTATCGATGAAAACCCGATCAGTATCGGATAAGTAGTTTGGCCGAATAGATAGAGCATCTCCTTTTTTTGAAGTCGGTTGAAAATAATAACCTACTTTTTACGACGACGGTTTGTAACAGTTACTAAATGCATTTTCAAAGTGCCAACTAACCTTCCTGAATCAACTTCAATAAAATTAAAAAATAATATCAAGGACCAAGATTATTTCAGTGATGTATAAAATCGAGCGCTCAGATTTTTCAATGTGTGCGTACGCGGAATGTTGCTGTGTGCGACAAATTAATTATAGTAGGACTAACTATGACTTAATGTCCTACCTCCCCTGGATGGGGCAAAGGGCGTCCACAGGTAGTCCTCCATCGCGATCGGTCTTGAGCATCACGCTTCACCTCGCTCCATGTCATACCGATGCTCGTCGCTTCCGACAATACGGTGCGACGCCAGGTTTTACGGGGACGGCCACGCTTTCTTTTGCCTTGGGGATTCCAATCCAGCGCTTGCTTCGGTATATGATCAGAATCCCTTCGCAGTGTGTGGCAAATCCAACTCCACTTGCGATGCTTTCTTTATCTGGCGGTCGATCGGGCTCTCGTGGCATCCAACAGATCTACGTTGTTGATGGTCTCAGGCCAGTAAATGCCGAGTATGCGACGAAGACAGCTGTTGACGACGACTTGGATCTGGCGTGAGATGTCTTTTGTGACCTACCACGTTTCGCACCCATAAAGCAGCGCGGATTTGACATTTGACCCGAAGATTTTGAGTTTTATCCTTCGGGTCAGTTTCCGCGATTGTTTGGCTATCCTTGAAGCGATGTCCTCTTCACCACCTCCAGTTTCTGACACGACGCTCCCGAGGTAAGTGAACTTGCGGACGCGTTCCACTGCCTCCGTGCCAATCAGCAACGGTGAAGTATTGTTCACACCAGATCGAAAGTACCGGGATATCCCGATAACTTGCGTCGTTTTAGGAACCGGAATTTTCATAAACAATTCCCGGTTCTTTCGGTACTTTTGGGAATAGACACTTCGCGATTAGAATATTTCTAATTTTATTACCAAAAGCCCGACCGCTTAAAGCGTGCAATACATTTGCTACCTCGTAGTACAAGAGCATGCTGCGCGAGGAATTAGCTCGGAAAATCAGCACCAATGAATGTGTTGCTTCTAACAACGGTTCTGACGATGGCTCGGATGCGTGCGTAAATAAGATAGTTGATTCCAATAGTTGTCAAGTTATTCAGGACATCACTAACAAAAAACGACGACATACTGCAAAAATATGTCATGACTGATTTTAAAAAAGAATTTGCAGTGACTCAAAAACGAGATGGGAGAGTCTAGCAAATATTCTGAAGCTGTTTTTTAAATTTCGAACGTGCATAGCATAGTGAGGACATTAATTGATGTGATGTCTGATATTGATATGATATGATATGTATTACTAGCACTTCGCCCGCGACTTTGTTCGCGTGATCCGTATTTTATTCTACAGATGACCTTTTAAGTTTCACCCCCTGAAAGGTTGAATTTCCAAAAATCCCTTCTTAGTGCTCCCCTACATCATACGAAGTAGCCCCGTACAGTAAAATTCTTCAAAAATATTTATCGTATCTTTGAAGTAGTTTTGAAAAACTTATTATGAATACTTTACTAATATTATCGATTGGTTAAAAACAAACAACCTTCGAATTAATTTACAGAAAACTAATTTAATGATATTCAGAAACAGGACTAAACCACTAACATACTTAAACATACATTATGATGGAACAAAAATTAATGTAGTTGATGTAACAAAATTCTTAGTTTTGAATGTTGATTGTAATTTAAATTGGAAATCCCATGTAGAATCTGTATGCTTAAAATTAAATGGATATTCCTATTATGCTATACATGCTCACAAAAATTGAAAACATATCCACGGTAATGACAGCCTACCATGCGTATGTGGTATCCACGCTGAGATATTGTTTAATTTTCTGGGGGAACTCGACAGAATGGGAGTCTGTTTTTAAAGCCCAAAAAAATGCTTACGTGCAATGTGTAGACTTAAGAACACCGATAGCTGTGAACCTTATTTCAAAAAACTTAAGATTTTAACTTTACCTAGCCTCTTCATTTATGAAATATCAGTATTTGTCAAAAGCATATGCATATTATGCATATGTATGAAAAATTCCAAAGTGCTAGATATAAAAATAAAATTCAGATTGCACCATGCAGAACTTATTTAATGGGCTCCAGTGTTTATTGTATGACATCAAATTGCCATGTTGCATTACAGATATTGAGAACTTGCACATATTTAAGCGGAAGCTAAAGGAATTTCTAACTGATAAGGCGTATTACAGTGTGAAGGAGTATCTAAACGGGAATCCTTATTGCAGATAATATTAATGAAAATAATAATGACATACTCTGCTCTCAATTATTATTTATCTAGAACTTTAATTTATTTTATTGACATTAATTTCATTATCTGCTCTGACATTTATTTAAATTTTGACTACTGGATACCCCTTGACATTAAAAATAAAATGGTTTAATGATTTTGTAATATTTATTGTTATTCGGCTTGATATTGAATATTTATTGTATTTTGATACTAGGTTGTAATTTATGTGTAAGATTTTGCATGCCCATATGACATGTCCGTGACTACCACAGGACCCCGACGGCAATCGGTTCCATATTTGGTAAATAATTACTACTCAATTGGTACCAATTAGTACTCGAACAATAGAATTGGTACCTTAGTAGTTTTCGAGAAAATCGACTTTGAAGGTGGTCCTGCGGTAGTCACGCTCCATTCAGCAGGACCACCATGAGCGCCGAAAACGGGGGCATGCTACAGCTATTCTAAGTATACAAATAATTACTACCCATAAATGTAATCCATTTCGTAAAAAAAACAGAACTGAATCATTTTTATTTATCGAGAAATCAACGATGATAACTTTCGCTCGCTCGTTCAGCAGGACCACGACTTTCAATGTTGATTCCAAGTTGGAAGAGCCTGCGACTTTCCTCAAACCTACATAGAAAGTTACTACCCTGCAAGATAAAATTGATACCCAGAATTCACAACTAGTACTCCAGTAGTTTACGAGATATACCATGCCATTGGTGGGGTGGCGGTAGTCACGGTGTTAAATTTTCATTTCAAGATTTCCCTATTAAAAACTTAGTGAATTCTGCCCAAATGTATACAAAAATTACTACTCGTACAGAAGATAAAGCGACCAAAAATTCAGATACCTAAGTGTTGTATTTTAAGACAAATTAGCTTTCATTACTTTTCCATACTAAATCTTCGCGTATAACCCGACCATGTTAAGTTGTCAATGGTATTGAGCAGTACACTCGTGCAAAAAAGTTTATGGATGTCGTTTTAGTAAAAACAACAGTTCACAATCTATAATTTTTATACAAAATGTGTACCTAGGCACATAAAAAAAAAAAATAACATTTTGTTACCCATGGCCTATAATACCTTTTGTGGTGTTCACTAATTAGGGGTTGGGGTTTATAATAATACACTCAAATTATCAGTAAGCACAGAGCTCCACATGGATACGTCCTGTCACCGATGTGGGTGACAGCTTAATAATTAATAAGTAGGTAGACGCAGGCACGTATTGCTCTGTCGTTTATTATAGGATACCACACCTTTGTTAATGCCATGGGTATGTAGGTACTCTAATAATTATTTTTCTGTATTGTTTGTGTTCTTCTGTGTTTTATATGAATACCATTAAAGAGCGATAGGTATTTCTTATTTATTTCTTTCCTACTAATTTACCAATGCTGCAAGCTTAAGTACCTACGTATTAAAAACCTAATTTACTGCAGTAACAATATGTTGCTAATATCGTAAGTATAAAAGGATTACATAAGTAATAGGTGCCTTTATATTTGAATATTAAGCGTTGCGAAGAGCACATCATGCATATTTTGGGCAATATGCCCAAATAATATGCCTATAATAATTTTCATATCAATGAGTAGGTACTACCTAATATGTTACACAAGCACATATAATTAAAATATCTAAATCAACCTATAATAACATTAAAATCGAAATATTTTTGTAAGTTTCGATTGCTAATTAACCCTAAAAAGAAACTTTTTTTTAATTTTATGAGTTTATTAGAATCTGTTACATTCGCATTCTAATGCATATTAAAGAATGTTAAAACCCATCTTCGTATCCAACTGAAAGACTTCTATCTATGGTCATAAATAATTGAATTTACTGTATGATTGTTGGGCTCATGGTATGCCAATGTCCGTATAATTAATTAAAAAAAACATGCGCGCTAACCCATAAAAAAGTTTTGGACCATAGACAAGATAGAATGAGATTCAAAATTATGTGAAGAAAATCGTCGATTGAAAAATCGTCGTCACTGTTTGATATTTTAACTGAGTAGAACTTATAATGAGCCCTGTAATATGAATATACATGATTACTTTGTGTGAAGTATAACATAAAGCCAGTTGATCTCCGTTTGAACGCGTCTTGACTCAAGTTTTTTGACTAAACTTATGTAAGTATATCTAGATAACGTGCAGGTAATAACAATAACTATATTTATTAAAACTTAAAATAATTATTATGTACTTACAAGATCGTATTTGAAATAACAACTGATTGTTATTTTTAGATTAAACTTGGATTAGAGTAAAATCATCTAAAGTCTTCTTAATTGAACATAAAAATATTATAAAGCTTTAAAACATTTAGCCCCAAGTTTCTCGGCTCTAAATTATCGCAGAATTTATGTGACAAATTGTCAAGCACGCGTTATCTGCTGTGATTCACTGTTGAATATTCATTAAACCAATTACAGCAGATAACGCGTGCTTGACAATTTTGGGCTAAAATTTCCATTATGGGCCGTTGATTTGGAAGTTCATATTTTTTTTGTAGGTAGTACTCATAAGTAGAAAGCTGAAGTGAAGACCAAACTTACCCCCTTCCCCCCACCCCGCGCCAAAAATCAACGGCCCCTAATTGTAATTTTAACCCAATTCTGCGATAATTTAGAACTGAGAAACTCGGGGTTAGCATTCAACAACCTTTTATTTTTAATAACTTGAATTATGTCTATTAATGTTAGGTAATTATATTTGAGATTATTTTTTATGTTTATATTTCGCGTATACATTTTTCCTTTTATTTTTATTGGTTGTTTTTATAAAGATACCTATTGATGATGCTCATGAAAGTACCTACTTTCTTAATTATAAAAATAAGTATCACCACGTTTTCATTTTTAAGAGATAAATTGTAAATGATTCTGACTGTTTTCATTCACCTTATGTACTTTTAAGTTATCTAGGTATTTAATAAGGTGTACATAACTTGTGAGACTGCCATAATAATAATCTGTAATTTTTAAATAGTTTTGAGAATGATAAAACTAATAATCATTCTATTCTTAAATTGTTGTAACTTTGCATGAATATAGATGCTTTTCTCATTCTGTTTTATCGAACCTATTTGCTAGAAAAATAACATAGTTCCAGTTTTATATGGTACTAGCTGGCCCGGGCAAACTTTGTTTTGCCATAAAAAGACCAAACATTTATCTACCCTACCTACCCGACCCTACACTACCCTACCCTACCCGACCCTACACTACCCTACCCTACCCTACACTACCCTACCCTACCCTACCCTACACTACCCTACCCGACCCTACACTACCCTACCCTACCCTACCCTACCCTACACTACCCTACCCTACTCTACCCTACCCTACACTACCCTACCCTACCCTACCCTAACCTACCCGACCCTACACTACCCTACGCTACCCTACACTACCCTACCCTACACTACCCTACCCTACCCGACCCTACACTACCCTACACTACCCTACACTACCCTACCCTACACTACCCTACCCTACACTACACTACCCTACACTACCCTACACTACCCTACCCTACCCTACCCTACCCTACCCTATGTCCTTCTCCTGGTTCTAAGCTACCTCCCTGCCAATTTTCAGCTAAATCGATTCAGCCGTTCTTGAGTTATAAGTGAAGTAACTAACACGACTTTCTTTTATATATATAGATTAGTCCAATTTAGAATAATAAATTGATTTTTAAATATTTAAAATTTGACTGATTTTACAAATTGTTATCGATCTGTGTTCTGTGTCTTAACACCTTAACTGCCAAGTGACCGACAAACAATACATTTTCAATTGTGTCTCATTGCCTGGCAGTTAAGGTGTTAATAAAACTTATTCGATTTATTAAAAAAATATATTATTAATTCATAACCTAGATCTAATAATGTGAGTATTAAATAGGTACCTTACTAAAAATACACCCAAGGTCCACAGGAAATGTCAGTGGAAATTTGATACTAATTGTACCATACAATCGACTTCTGGTACTGTAAAAATACATACCTATTACATATGTAATCCTTTTATACTTACGTTATTAGCAACATACTGTTACTGCAGTAAATTAGGTTTTTAATACGTAGGTACTTAGGCTTGCAGCAATGGTAAATTAGTAGGAAAGAAATAAATAAGAAATACCTATCGCTCTTTAATGGTATTCATATAACAACACAGAAGGTAGGTACTTACAATACAGAAAAATAATTAATATAGTACCTACCTACCCACGGCATTAACAAAGGTGTTATAGGCCATGGGTAACGAAATATTTTTTTTTTCTTGTTATGTGCCTAGGTACACATTTTGTATAAAAAATATAGATTGTGAACTGTTGTTATTACTAAAACGACATCCATAAACTTTTGTGCACGAGTGTACTGCTCAATACCATTGACAACTTAATATGGTCGGGTTATACGCGAAGATTTAGTATGGAAAAGTAATGAAAGCTAACTTCTCTTAAAATACAACACTTGGTATCTGAATTTTTGGTCGCTTTATCTTCTGTACGAGTAGTAATTTTTGTATACATTTGGGCAGAATTCACTAAGTTTTTAATAGGGAAATCTTGGAATGAAAATTTAACACCCACCAATGGCATGGTATATCTCGTAAACTACTGGAGTACTAGTTGTGAATTCTGGGTATCAATTTTATCTTGCAGGGTAGTAATTTTCTATGTAGGTTTGAGGAAAGTCGCAGGCTCCTCCAACTTGGAATCAACATTCAAAGTCGTGGTCCTGCTGAACGAGCGAGCGAAAGTTATCATTGTTGATTTCTCGATAAATAAAAATGATTCAGTTCTGTTTTTTTACGAAATGGATCAAATTTATGGGTAGTAATTATTTGTATACTTAGAATAGCTGTAGCATGCCCCCGTTTTCGGCGCTCATGGTGGTCCTGCTGAATGGAGCGTGACTACCGCAGGACCACCTTCAAAGTCGATTTTCTCGAAAACTACTAAGGTACCAATTTTGTTGTTCGGGATCTAATTGGTACCAATTGAGTAGTAATTATTTACCAAATATGGAAGCGGTTGCTGTCGGGGTCCTGCGGTAGTCACGGACATCCATATGACGGCAGAGCATGGAGAACATTAAAAAACATGTATAACATCTTTACTCCTACCTATGTTGGCAAATAAATGTTTTTTGAATTTTATTATTATTTATTATATCCTTTATTGTACACCATAAAATCATACAGGAAAAACATTTACAAAAACAAGTGTACATTGGGCGATCTTATCGCACAGGGCAATCTCTTACAGACAACCTTTACTACCTTACTATTTACTTAGGTTAGTATTTGCGCTAAGTTATAAATATATAAGGCCAACAAATGCCACCTTTTCACCTCCTTAGGAGCAGAATTTCCAAAAACCAATAAATACATGACTTTTTTTTATCAACCAAGAGCGTAAATCTTTAATTGCACGTGTCCCAACTCGAGAGGGCGGGATGGTGTAGAACTGACTTGCAGCGCGTCAGGTGTTGATGTTGCTGACAAACGGAAGACCTCCTCAAAGTGATTACGCCAGCGTAAGAGCTGCCCTTCAGACGTCACTATGAGCTGACCGTCCTTAGACTTGAGCGGCTTCTTCTTATATTTGCTGTTATCTGCCAAGGTTTTTGGTAGCTTTATACAATTCCTTCAGGTTACCAGTGTTTGCAGCTTGTTGAGCACGATCAGCAATATCATCAGCCCACTGTACATCACCCATCTTTGTGGGTGCTGCGATAGATTTCTCTGCGTTTCTGACGGTATTGCATGTTAAGGTCGGCTCGCATAGCGTCATTACGGCAGGCTTATTACGTATGAAACAGCAATTAGCAATATTTGCGCAGAGATGATACAATCATCGCGCGATTATCGCTTTACGTCAAAAAATTGGAAGGCTTATTTTTGCGAAATAATTGCTCTTCAATCGCGAATCCGCATTATATATGAGCTATAGCCACACTATACTAATTTTACGACAGCACTGCTAACAATAAACATCTGCTAACTGAAATGTGCATTTATCGTAAGGTGATCGCGATCATTTCGTATTACGTATGGTTTTTGACAGCAGAGCAACAGCCATGGCGAGCAAATGTGGCTGTCAAATTGCGATAACTTTTTCCCTTGTTGTTGGTCGATTGCCAATCGCTCGCTGATGGCTGAATAGGTACAGAAGTTTTTGAGTTTTTGGCGGCTTTTTTCGTGTGTTATTTTGTGGCTACTTTAATTATCCGCAAATTAGAATAATAATATAAAAGTAAATATTGAAATAACAAATTTCTAGTGAATATTCTAATGTCTACGCAACTGGACTATTTGTTGAATCATTGAAACAGATGTGATCTTGGTAAAGTGGAGGATTTTTTTATACTGTAGTGTTGGCTACCTCAGCGAAGCTTATATGTTTACTACTAAATACTTACAAACACATTAGAATGTGATAAGTCCGCAATATGTATCTTCTATTATAATCTTTTTTTATGTGGCAAGCGCCGATGTAGACTATTCTGCCAATGTCTAAAGTAAATTAGAAAAATCTATTTTACGTTTCATAGCTTAAATACGAGATGATGTAGTCTATTTAGTGATGTCCTAATGCGTTATCGATTTTATTTCTATTACAATCGACAATTCGAAGAAATTTTAATGGATTTTACACATTGACATTCTAGTCATCCAATTTTTCAAATCAATTATTATAATATGTAAATAAAATGAAAATATCCAATTTTCACTGCCATATTTACTTTACACAAATACTTTACATCTCCGAATATTAATTTATCGGAATATTGCAGCTAAATCGAAATCAAATTGACTATTGTAAAAATCATCAGCTGAGCTCATGAGCTGGTTAATTCATCAAACGATACATTTTATAAATCATCGGACAGATAAAATTGCTTATGTTAAAAGTGACTGTGAAAAAAAAGACTTGATTTAAAGGCCTCAGTAGCCTGATCGCGCAATAATTGTACAATTATTGCTACTTGCTGTTCCTTACGTAATAAGCCCGCCGGTCTCAAGCAATCTCAGATGAAGGTTTCTTCTGTCTTCGATCAGGCTCCAAGTGTGCTGTGACATCCAGTCTTCGCGAGAATGAGTCGGTTTGTGTCCTAGAACGATGGAGCTGGTTTCTGTTTAGGCCACTTTGATGCGTTTCCACTCCTCGTCCAATGAGTCCGGACCGGTATTAAGTCCCGAAAAACGATTACGTACCTCGAGTTGGAACGTTTTTCGGATGCCTGGGTGCCGATCTTGCCGGGTCCTCCAGCCGCACGGGCCACTGCAACCTTAAGCTGGATTTCAGCAACTACCAGATGGTGATCGCTATCATTATCGACGCCCCTGCGGTTTCGGACATCGAGCAATGAAGAACGCCATTTGGCGCTACTGGCAAGGTGGTCAATCAGGTTCTTGGTGACTCCATCGGGTGAGTTCCACGTGTACTTGTGGTGGTCGCCAAGTATAAATAATATACACACACACATATAAACACACACCCACATGCACTCAAAAATAAACATTGCTATAGTATTAACTTTTTACTTCTAAATTACTGTAGTATTATATTTTTTTTGTAATAGTTTCACTTCAACATTTTGTAAGAGACAGGGACTGTTATTCCTTAATACAGGTTACTCTGTAACCTAGCTAGGAAAGCAGAACTTCACCATTGATGTATTAAAAAGAGGAAGATACGTTACGCGCTAACATGGCGATCAGAAAACCTGGGCTCGGCGCACGACTACATGCACCGAAACTCACATCTGTGTTCAGTGTCATCACCAGTCTCAAACCTACAGTTACCGATAGACAAGGACAGAGATATGAGACAGTCTGGCGCTGTAGTGCAAGCGAAATCGCGTTAGCCGCCGAATGTTGGCCAAATCACCGAATGTTTACTACGAGTATTATGAATGAAATAACATTGCAATATGTGCGTAACATGTCTCTCACGCATGTTTGTAATATCTATCTCGCTCTCACAAATATGGCGAAGCAAACATTGAATATTATTCTAATTTTCAACAAATTAACCTTTTTAACTGTACTTACGAGTGGTAAGTGATCCCTTGTGACTTATTTTTCTTCCTGGTATTATTTAAACATTGTTTAGCTACACAAGAAGTCATTTTGATGCGTATTTATTGCAAAAAAAACATAATAACACTGAAATTAATGAGCTGTGTGATCAACAATGTGCCGTGCGCGACTGAGTACCCGCTACGGGCATTCACTTAGATGAGTAGGACCAAGCGCTGTGAGCAGTCCCGTATCTTCCTCTTTTTAATACATCAATGAACTTCACCCACCTTATTGTAATAGATATGGTACGAATTTCTTTTTAAACTTTGTATATGCCCATGTACCACAATCTCCGTTTTTATTGCAAATAAAAAAATTAAATAATTAAAAAAAAAAACCCTTCAATGGTCAGGTCGTGGTTCTGGCAAAACTCGACAAATCGGTCTCCGTTCTCATTACTAACTCCAAGCCCCTGCGTACCCATGTGCCGCTCGTGATTTTTGTTGACACTCCCAACCTTTGCATTCAGGTCCCCCATGACTAGGATGATATCTTGTTTCTTGATGCTCCTAATGGTAGCGTTGAGGGCGTTGTAGAAATCGTCTTTGGTATCTACGCTTATTTGCTACGGCCCAACTAATGCATTACCAGAGGGTGCTGCATTAGTTGGGCCGTAGCATTGTACGATGGAGATCTTCCGGACTCTCGAGTATAAACGGGCGTACATGATTCGGTCTGAGATCGGCTTCCAGTCCAGGAGGCTATTCTTAGCTGTATTAGAAAGGTACGCCGTATTTGCGCACATCTTCTTCACTTTCTTTACCGTAATACATCAATGTCAAGCCCCTGGACGTTCTCAACTCACTGAAGCCGTTTCTTCTCACTTCGCTTAGACCGAATATTTGCAGGTTGTAATTTAGCATTACTGCTTCTGCTTTGGCTAGTCTGCTGTCATCGCTAGGCGTTCTTACATTCCAAAAAGCAATTCGTGTCCGTGTTTTAAAGCCAAAAGTCGTCGGTAGGGTATCGGTCCGGTTTCTTAATGTTTTGGTTTCTTGAATCTGTTATTGTCGGGCAAGCGAGTGATTAGCCCACTGTGCCTTAATCCGCTAGTGGGGCTGCCGCTTAAGAGCCTTCGGATTTGCTCGGCTTTTTCATCGGGTATCCTCCCTAGTTAGTCGATCCTGTTTTAAGGCGCAGAATATTCGCCCTTCGCCCTGCATCCGTTAGCTCAGCTGCAACTCGGGGTGGTGGACGCGCGGTGGCGCGGTTGCAGCAGGTCCCAGGGAGAACGACGGGGACGTAGATGACTCGGACTGGCTAGGGCTCTGCTTGTTACGGTACTCCACCACGAGTACAGCAGAAGGTAATTTTGGCACTTTATAGGTAATGTTGTTCTCACCAACAGCGATTCCCACCAAAACTTACCCTAGCTTCTCTCCCCAATGTGATACATGCCAGAGTAGTTTTACATTAAAAATAATTTTATACAGCATATTCGTGTACACACTGGGGAAAACCTTACAAATGTCATATATGCCTGCGTAGTTTTACTGCAAAGAATCTATTAACTCAGCACATTCGTGTACACACTGGGGATAACCTTACAAATGTGATATATGTCTACGAATTTTTACTCGAAAGGGTGTTCTCACAAGGCATATTCGTATAGGTACACACTGGGGATAAACTTTACAAATGTGATATATGCCAGATTAGTTTTACTTTAAAGAAAGATATAATACAGCATATTCGTGTACACACTGGGGAAAAACCTAAACCTAACAAATGTGACACGACATAGAATATTTAGATAGCTATTCAAAACAAGAAGATTTTCCACCCCAGCTTGAATCGAGCAATATATCACCTCACCATTCTGGGTCACATTCAGGAAATGAGGTTCCTTTTATGAAGTTGAAAACTACAGCTGAAGATGAACAAGAAGTATCTAAGAAGAAGCTAAAAAGACGACAAGTAAGTACATCATCATAGAAAAATTAATTATAGTAGGACGCACTATGGAGGTAATAATTGGCAGCTTATACGTGAGATGGTAGCACTGGTGTTGGACTTCTCACTGTGAATGTTACCACAATAGTGTCTTCAAGTTATCCTTTTTATTACAAAGTTAAGTTGAAGGTAAACATGTGAGAGCACGCCCGGGAAAGTCTGATGGCTTCGTGTGTCGATGATCATGCAATTTTGCACTTCTAAATCCTTTGCTATTCCTCTATGGTCCAGTGTAAACTTTCGGATTTGTAATCTCAGGAGCGCCAGGCGCGAAGAAACCAAAACCAGACATAAGAAAAGAAGAACGGAAGGAAGAAAAGAAGAAGCAAACGAAAACTGAACAACCTGACACGCAAATTATCCGGAACGCCCAAAATCGTACGTCCAAACCTGTACCTAAAAAAGTAAAAAATAAATGAAAAGGCCTTACACAAATAGAAGTTAGTAATTATTTAAATAAACGTATTCGAATGCACACAGGTGAAAAACCTTTCAAATGTGGCATAATATGTCAGCGTAGTTTTGGTGAAATAACATTCACGCCAGACTTGGAAACAATATAGTAATGTTTTCCTAGGAAAGATCTATTGCCACTACCTTTTAAGAAAGGCCCTTAGGTTTACTCTGCCCGTTTTCAATCACGAATCTTTTCACTTGATCGGTTAGTTCTTTAAAATTACCCTTATCAGTAACATATATGGCGAAGATACAAATTGTTCACACTAAAATATGATTCACTTATATTTTTGCTAGTACCTTGTTGTGGTTGTTCTGTGGATAGAAACTGGTGTCGGGTGCTGCACCTGGTAATTCTGGTATACTTTTAGTAAGGTCCAATTCTTCACTTTTGGGGCACTGTTTACTGGCGTTTTTAATAATAAAGTCATCATTCTTTAAGTACTGACTAATTTTAGGTAACTTTTTATTTTTTTCTTAAGTTCTCTTTCTCTTTCGTTTTTCACCCCCACTTAAATATTTTATAGAACTAGACATTTTATTAACTAACTTTCACAATTAACTTTACTTTGCCACCATTTGCAGCCTAGCGAGCATGGGCGTACCCAAGACATTTGTGACAAGACATGATAAATTATGTCATGTCTTACAATTTGTCTTAAATGCTAACACGGGTCAAACATGTGACATATTTTAAAGGCGCAACATTCTTGTTGCTGCCCGGCGAGCACGGCCTACTGTGACATGGCTTGAGTCACACATTTTAATCGCAGTTTGGGCGATAAAGTCATTTTGTCCTAAATAATAGCACCGGCGGCGTGAGAAAATTTCCAGACGTTTATTTGGGATTCATCAGGTCATAATTGCCAATACAGGTGCACCCATTTTGTCACAAATGTCACATTTTGACAGATGATTTAGAAAAATGTATCACTTTCGTTCGGAGGTGGTGATAAAATTTTATAGTTGGAAAAAAAAAACCTTCTAATTACTGCACCAAATGTCATTAAATACATATATACCATTCCCCCTATAAAAAGCTCATTTTATTCACTGAAAACAGTGAATAAAAAGCACTTGTCTTAAAAAAGTTACTTAGCTGTAAAATAGATGAGAGGTGCGAGTTCTGTTTTATGCCTGCTACATAAATTTTAGTGTTTTTAATCACTGTATTAGACCTCCATCTCCACTCCCTACGGTCGTGATTCATTCGTTAAAATCCTTCACTTGCTCGGGATTTATCTATGGCCCTCGCTTTAAATCCATCCTTTATTCACTAGTTGCATAATATATTATTATACCATTCCCCCTCTAAAAAGCTTATTTTATTCACTGAAAACAGTGAATAAAAAGCACTTTTAATCACTGTTTTGGTGTTTGAATTTAGAACACACCAATGCATATTCAAACTACATCTCAATGTTACAGCACCTCCTTGCGCATAAAATACTCGGTACAAACTCCTAGTGCAAAGAATATTCGACATTCAAACTCCTTCATCGATTTAATTTTGAGTTTGTTTATATTTAAGATTTTAATAATGATTTTGGTTTTGGTCTTGAATGTTTAGTGAATACTTATTTGAATTGTAATTATAATATTAATTGCATTGGTGTTTAATTAATTATAATTATATAAAGTAACGAAGGTGGTCACTGGCCCCTGAAACACAGGTGCTGTTACCTAGGTCAGCTTTAATTTACATAAAATGTGAAACTGCGGTTTCTCATTTATTGTAAATTTTGAAGGTAATAAACCTTACCTTTATTATTATTCCTTGTGCGTTTTGCTTAGATCTTTCTTTTGCTCGTAGTCATGGAATAAAATATAGTATGCAACTCGTGAATAAAACGGATTTATATCGAGGGCCATGAATCACTCGCGTCGCTCAGGATTCTAACACTTGAATCACTCGCTATGCTCGTGATTCAATCATCATGAATAACTTCCTACGGTCGTGATTCAGTTGTTAGAATCATTCACTTGTTCGCGATTCAACTATGGCCCTCGCTTTAAATCCGTCCTTTATTCACTAGTTGCATAATATACTATTATACCATTCCCCCTCTAAAAAGCTTATTTTATTCACTGAAAACAGTGAATAAAAAGCACTTGTAATCGGGTAGTATTTAAACGCAAATCAAAAAATATCCTTTTTCTACGCAATAAGATTCCGAATTCCCATCAAAATTACTGATTGCACAGCAAAATACTCAACTCAAAATATCACCAAACACACTGCAATTTATTTTCGCAGCGTACAGCGATTTTTCGAATAAGTCGACGTAGCCCCGCTGCGCGGGGCTCCTATTTCTGTCTGCAGGGTCAAAAGTAACCTAACACGAACGAGATGACGGGAGCTGAGTTCGCTCGCTTTGCTCGCTCACTTCAGCTCCCGTCATCTCGTTCGAACCTAACCTGTCCGTGTCGGGGTGCCCTAAGTCCCCGAGCTCGCTTCGCTCGCTCTTGGACTGATTCTTTGACCATAATTTATTCGTAGATCAACTAAAATTGACTATGAAATATGGAAAATTTGCTGTGCAGTCAGTATTTATGCTATGTATGTAGTATTTTTGTACAAAAATAAATTTAACAGTATTGCATTATGAGGAAAAAAGTAATGATAAATTGATGTATAATTTCGTTTTATCTGCAGTTTGAGTTTTGTTAAACATTTATTTATTTATTTATTTATTTATTTAATAATTAATGTACACACACAATATAATACATAAAGACAACACATCAAGACAAAAGAGTACAAGGGCACTGCTTATTTCTTAAGAAATTTCTGCCAGCAGACCCGCGAAAAGGAAAAATTAAAAAGAAATGTAGACAATAGTGTGTGAGAACAGGAAAATAAGAAAAGTGAACGTCATAAACTAAGATATAAAAATTAGCGCACCTACACAAATAGTGTGATGGTGGACATATACAAATATAAATACATAACTGCAAAATATATAGATACTTATGTATAATATATATATATATACATACACATATATATAAATAAAGATCAGACTTGAGAGGATAGATAATGCTCTTTTAAACGTTTTTTGAAGAGTGAGATAGTGTTTAAATCTCTGATGCTAGGCGGAAGTGAGTTCCACAATCTTACAGCATGGACAGAGAAGGAATAGGAATAGTAACTGGTTTTATGTGGATGGGATTTAAGGAGAGATTTGAGATGTGATCTACATAGTGCATCTCTGGGGCGAGCGTAAGAGAATCGCTCACGCAGGTAGGAAGGATAAGAGGGGTTATGCAAGATGTTGAACAGGAGACATAAAATCCGAGTGTTCCTACGAAGACGGATTGGGAGCCACTTGAGTTCCTTGCGAAGATGAGAAACATGATCATACTTACGTAGACCAAAAACAAAGCGAATACACAAGTTTTGCAAGCGCTCAAGCTTATTTAATAGCTCCTCTGTGGCATCCAGGTAGCAGGCGTCGGCATAATCTATAATCGGCTGAATAAGTGTTTGCGCTAAGGATATTTTTGTCGTTAAGGGCAAGATACTCTGAAGGCATTTCAGCGAATGGAAAGAGAAATGTACCTTACGACTGACCTCGTTGACCTGAGCACGCCATGAAAGATTAGAGTCAATGATTACCCCCAAATCTTTTGCCGTTTCGGTATAGTCAATGCGAACACCGTCGAGGTATAAAGGCATCAGGGAAGTGACGTCAGCCGCATTGCGAACAAATTTTCTGCCTATGACCATGGCCTGAGATTTGCTAGGGTTTATTTGCAAACCAAATGACTTATTATGCTATTTATGCTATTTAGTTTATTTGTAGTGAAGTAAGTTATTAGATGTAAATAAGAATATAAATGATGAGTATGTATTGATAGGCGATTATTTATTTGATATGCAATTTATAATATCCCCTTGTAATCACTGTTTTGGTGTTTGAATTTGGAACACACCAATATATTTTATAGACGTCCATCTCAATGCTATGTAACCTCCTTGCGCAAAAAATACTCGATACAAACTTCTTGTGCAGAGAATACTCGACTTTAAAACTCCTTCTTCAATTTTAATTTAGAGTTTGTTTATATTTAGGATTTCTATAATGATTTTAATTTTAGTCTAGGATATTTATTGAATACTTATTTGGATTGTAATTGTAATATTAATTGCAATGATGTTTAATTAATTATAATTTTGTACGTAACGGAGGTGGTCACTGGCCCCTGAAACACAGCCGCTGTTACCTAGCTTAAGGGTCAGGGTTTCACATTTTATGTAAATTTTGAAGATCATAAACCATTTATTTATCTATTACTCGTAATATTCCTTGTGCTTTTTTGCTTAAATATTTCTTTTTCTCGATGTCATGCTATAAAATATAGTATGCAACTCTTGAATAAAACGGATTTATATCGAGGGCCATGAATCACTCGCGTCGCTCATGATTCAATCATCATGAATCACTCGCGTCGCTCATGATTCAATCATCATGAATCACTCCCTACGGTCGAGATTCAGTCGTTAGAATCCTTCACTTGCTCGTGATTCATCTATGGCCCTCACTTTAAATCCATCTTTTATTCACTAGTTACATAATATACTATTTGTGTGTATGGTGATCAATGCTTATTAATTAATTGAAATGTTACAGGTTGGTCCAAGCTATTATATTTTTTTTTGTAATTATTAAAATTTTCACAATAATTATATCTTTCTAACAAACACATGATATTATGTTATCAAACCAAACAAAGAAAAATAAAGTGTGCATAAGTCTATGGTCGTGGGTCAAATATTAATTTGTTCCCAACAAAATTAAAAAGTTGTTTAACTGTATGAACGGCATACTTTTTTACGTATTATTATAATTGGTCGTCTATTCAAATTATGTCGCACTATGAAGTCAACAACAAGAAAATCATATCGCGTCTGTAAACTATGTCACATGGTTGTCTCGTGCTAGCATTTAAGACAAATTGTAAGACATGACATATTATTTTATCGAAAACTAAAAAAAAAATAAAAAAAAACATAAACCTATAAATTCATGTTGGGATGCTGCTCACATGGTGGTATCAAAGGGGGGGGGACAATTTTGGTTATTTTTTGCCTAGGATATACCGTTTTCGAGATATCTTTTTGGAAATATAGAGCGTTTTATGCAAAATAAAGGAATACGGAGGCCCATAATTCGGAAACAGTGCGTCGTAGGTAGCGATGGGCGTTGAATGAACGAACTAGTTAATTCGACCGTCGACGTACAATGAACGGTTCGACGGTTCACCGATAATCAACGAACTAGTTGAATTCGTAGACGGCTAAACTGAGACTCGACTATGTTCATGTCGACTTGTAACGCGACGATCGACGGGAGAGCTTAGTTTAGTAGTACAAGTTCAAAGGTCCGAAAACTAACAATAACGGACGAACATCGAGCAAATTAATATGAACTCTAACTCGAGATGCAAAGAGTGTAAATTTCTATGGGCCGAATGCCATTTTGGAGTAAAAATGCATTGTGTTAAGAAGAAAAGGACGCCAATAGATTTACGTGAGCAAAAGAGTAAAGCGATTGACCGATCGAACGATTCGAGGTAAACCGGTTTGTACTTGTTTACATTCAATCGGAAGTTGAAAGTTGTTGTCGAGACGTAGACGCCGCGCGTCGCGTCGTCTCAAAGTTTATAATGAACGTCAAGTTAACATAGTTTACGTTATGAACTAGTCGATAAATTCAACTAGTTGATCGACTCGTCGATCAACGGAAATGGACGGTCTAGTTTCGTTAACGAAAAATACGTCGACGACCCATCTCTAGTCGTAGGGCTATGCTTCTCAGAAGCTAAATGGTTTTTATGGCCAAGGTTAAACCGAAACTGCAATAAAATTGGAAAATTTCCGAAAAATAAACGTCAAGAAGTTATGCCACAAGTCAAAATATCTCACGCCGCCGTGCTAGCATTTAAGACAAAATGAGTTTATCGCACAAACCGTGATTAAAAGTGTGACTTAAGCGATGTCACAGGAGGCCGTGCTCG
The DNA here is from genome assembly GCA_949775005.1 of Orthosia gothica. Classification (NCBI taxonomy): domain Eukaryota; kingdom Metazoa; phylum Arthropoda; class Insecta; order Lepidoptera; family Noctuidae; genus Orthosia; species Orthosia gothica. The sequence goes on along the minus strand of OX459034.1, from coordinate 60,700,133 downwards.
CCGGGCAGGTTTAATAAAACAACAAATCCGAAAAATCAAAGATACAAATGATCAATTGTCAAGACAGTCATACAAAGAATGTTCAGTCAGTAGAGGCCTCCGTAAATAAAAAATTGCAAATCCGGGATTCCCCTAACATTGCCTTGCTAGCTCGCTCTAGCGAAAGCGCCACGAAAAAAAATATTTCTGCGCTTGCGGTCTTTTGGGTCGCGGGCCCGTGGCATTTTGCCAGCCCTGCCACCCTATAGTTACGACACTGCATTCAACATTTCGTCACTCAACCATCAGCAGCAAGCCACCCCTGGAAATAAGAAGTAATAAATTAAGAAACAAGAAGCCTGAAGTTTTACTCAACAAACATGCAGTCCACCCTTTTTTTTTTGCGATGAGAAATGCTCATGCATGCGCTACCACGGGGAGTTTACTGAGTTAAGGTGGAAAAATACTATTAAAACCTGACGCGACGCCACGCCACTCGACGCATTGAAGTACTAATCAATCCCTTTTTAGTATGGTCAGAAACACATAGTCAACACGCCATGTATGTGATCACACGCATTCCCACGCGGTAGCACGCAGTCAGTCTGGATCGGCGTGTTGCCGGGAGACGGGGCACACACGCCACCCGACGCTTCGCACGCAGTGTGTTTCTAGCATAGACATACTAAATTTCCTATCTCAATGGTTTCTAGTTAACACCCGACGCCACGCGTCAGTCAGTTGACAGCATTCCTGGCATTAAGATATTTTTTGTATGTTTTTATTTAAAATGTCGGATGAACAATTTATATAATTTGTAAAACGGTTCTCAGTATTATATGATATGAGTTCAGGCCAATAAAGTGATCTTAGTTTTAGAAATAATACTAGAAACGAAGCTTAACGTAGGGTTGCCAAGTTGCCATCTTAAAATCTGCAAACCAGGACAAGGAGCCTGAAAACCCCGGTTTTTGGAGCTTACAACCCGGACATTTAAACAGATTTTATTAACTAAATCTAGTTTTTAAATATATTTTTTTACAAAAAAGTACAACCGACTTCCAATTCCAAACAATTTCAATGTCGGAAGTTGGTGTTTATGGTTTCGTTTCTTCGTTTTTTGACACCGTCTTCCAAAATCTGTAGAAGTAAAATTAATAATTTTACTAAAGTATTAAATTTGGTTATTTCAGGTATTTCATACTAGTTTTAGGGTTGGTTGAATTTGCCGCGCTTTTTCAGTCTCTACTTTCGTTCGCCAGACTTTATTCACGGTATTATTATTTTTTTTCTAAATTTTTACAAGCAATTGGAATTTTATTTGTACTTTTTGTAAAGGTATGTAGGTGCTAAACGTTATTGTCGCCATTACAGAGTCAAACACAGATAGATTCTGGTAACTTGGAGGTCTGTAAACGCATACTACAACATGCTTAGCTTAACAAGCTCAACACAAGACAATTCAATGGTTGGTTCAAACGACAGTCTAACAATGTATTTTCTTTCTTTAGATTTAATAGAGTATTTAATAAGTATTAATGATCCGCCATGTATCATATGTTGTCTGCTGAAATGGCTAAAAATTTTCAAAAATAATGGACTTTACTTAGTGATCTTTTAGCCAATGTTCAGTTAGACAAATAATATCAAACTTGGTTTTTTCTAAAAATAGAAACGGGCATCAGCCTGCACGAGATTATGATGGCTCTGAAACAGCTTAAAAACAACAAGGCTGATGACGGAATCACGGCTGAACTCCTGAAGGCGGGTGGACAACCGGTCCTCAAGGCCCTTCCGAAGCTGTTTGATTCCGTCATACTCGAGGGCAAGAAGGGCGACAATGCCCGGCTGAAGTCATCAGCCGTCTCGCTTCTTAGCCATGTTTACAAGTTGTTTTCAAGAGTCATCACGAATCGTCTCGCGCGCAGGTTTGACGATTTCCAGCCTCCCGAACAAGCCGGATTCCGAAAAGTCTTTAGCACCGTAGACCACATGTTTAGCTTTTGTGGACTACGAGAAAGCCTTCGATTCGATCGAGACTGGGCTGTCTCTCCAACGGTGCCAGATCGACTACCGGTACATTGAGGTGTTGAAGTGTCTGTACAAAAACGCCACCATGTCAGTCCGTCTACAGGATCAGACCTCGAAACCAATCCTTCGCCAGCGCGGCGTAAGACAGGGAGACGTCATTTCTCCGAAACTGTTCACAGCTGCGCTGGAGGACGTCTTCAAGGTTCTGGACTGGAAGGGGCTTGGCATCAACGTTAATGGAGAGTACATCACTCACCTTCGGTTTGCCGACGACATAGTGGTCATGGCTGAGACCATGGAGAGCCTCAGTAAAATGCTCGATGACCTCAGTAGAACTTCCGAAAGAGTGGGTCTTAAAATGAACATGGACAAAACCAAGGTCATGGTGAATGCCCATGTAACACCCACTCCTATTAAGATCGGAGACTCTGCACTCGAAGTTGTAGACGATTATGTTTACTTGGGACAAACGGTCCAGTTGGGTAGGTCCAACTTCGAGAAAGAGGTCAACCGTCGAATCCGACTCGGCTGGGTGGCATTCGGGAAGTTGCGTGGTATCTTCTCGTCCAATTTACCGCAGTGTCTCAAGACAAAAGTCTATGACCAGTGTGTGCTGCCTGTGATCACTTAAGGGACCGAGACGTCGTCGCTCACAATGGGCCTTATCAGAAAGCTTAAAGTCACCCAAAGGGCAATGGAGAGGGCTATGCTTCGAATTTCCTTGCGTGATCACGTCAGAAATGATGATATCCGCAGGTGAACCAAAGTTACCGTCATAGCCCTAAGAATTGCCAAACTTAAGTGGCAGTGGGCAGAACACATTGCTCGCAGAACGGATGGTCGATGGGGCCGAAAAGTTCTGGAATGGCGACCGCGAACCGGAAGACGATACGTTGGAAGGCCTCCCACTAGGTGGACCGATGACCAGCCTAATTGTGTAAGTGAATTTGGCAAAGGAAACAATCTGGTGGTAGATTGTTTCCGTTGCCGAATTTACTTACGCAATTAGGCTGCTGGTTAAGGTTGCGGGAAGGCGCTGGATGCGAGACGCACGGGATCGGTCAATGTGGCGACGCCTTGGGGAGGCCTATGTCCAGCAGTGGACGTCTTTTGGCTGAAATGATGATGATGATGAATTCGTTTTAATAAGTTCTAAAGTAATTAAAACTAACTACTAAGTAATATTTTATTCACCTTAGTAAAACGAGATACTCATTTAAACAATACCCTTGTTGAATAGGTACCCAATACAGGGCTTTTTCAGGGCTTTTGGATATTGGACTTAGGGCTATTTAGGAGTATTTCATCTTGATCTTAGGGCTATTTATTTTGAGGCGTTGGTAACCCCAGATTTTAGTTCAGTTCAGTCAGTTAACTTCAGTAGTTCATTTCATAGATAAATATTGGTTCAGTTATTTGTATATTTGCCAATGATTGCCAATGAAATACAATAGATACCTACAATGAATGAATAGGTAAAACTACGATGAAATACTGCGTGGTCGGTGTCTTTCTAAGAATTAAGTCAAAAAGTTATTCTTACAACAACCTGAAAAGATTTCGTACTTGTAGAAGTTGTTCTAAAGATTTGAATTTGAATTCTAGAAGTCAGTGCAGCAGTGTTCATGAAGATGGAAAAATTGCCAATGTGTAGGTTATGTTTAGTAGAAAATGTTCGAATGTATGTGGTTGTCAACAAGAACCTGCAGGCATTATATGAGAAGCTGACTGATGTTCCAGTAAGTGGGTTATCTAATAACTAGCTGACCCACGCGGCTTCGCTCCCGGCAACTGGCTTCCTATCTACCCACTTACCCTGCCTACCCACCTACCCTACCCTTGCTACCTACATACCCTACACTTAGGGTTACCATATCTCAGGATTTGTCCTGAGATTTCAGGATTATTCGACTCTTCTCAGGATTCCGGCCGGATTTAGCAAATCTAGTGATAGCTCAGGATTTTTAATAAAAAACAGGTTACATTTTAAAGATCTCTCTTATTAAACTACTAAAAATAATCTTCTTTTGGTAACAATTGCAGTTAAAATCAATACTTATGTATTAATTTAAAACAAACTTAAAATAATCTTCTTTTGGTAACAATTGCAGTTAAAATCAATACTTATTTATCGAAGTAAAACGAACTAAAAACAATCTTCTTTTGGTAACAATTGCAGCTGCAGTTAAAATCAATCCTTATTTATCAAAGTAAAACAAACTAAAAATAATCATCTTCAATGATTGAGTGACATGACACAGTGAGATGACTGAGTGAGCGAGCGAGCGGCAACCGCGCTGCGGGGCGACGGGCGCATCCCTCCTCCCCGCTGTTTTGAGTGCGATGTACATACAAGCTTGTAACGCGTCGCGTAAAACGCGTGCGCAAGATCCGCAGTGTATACAACGATAATAATACGTTTTTGAGAGAAAATTCTCATCTGTAGAAAATCTCAGGACTTTTCCATGGAAATCAGGCCTTTTCTCCGGACTTTTGATTTTTTCATCTGGTAACCCTACCTACACTACCATACCCTACCTACCAACCTATCCTACTCTACATATGTACCTACCTACGCTACCCTACCTACATGATTGTTGCGTAACTTAAACCGTTTACGCAGTGCACGCAACGGAAGCTCTCAAAAAGGAAAAATTTACAGTTTTTGCAACATTTTTCATTTATGCTCCGCTCCTATCGGTCGTAGCGTAATGTTATGTAGCCTATAACCTTCCTCGATAAATGGACTATCCAACACACAAAGAATTTTTCAATTCCAACCAGTAGTTCCTGAGATTAGCGCGTTCAAACAAACATCATACCAATACCAGTTTTTTAACAAATAAGCAGATGCAACTGTTCTGAACAAATGCCTAAAATGTCCCTTGGACCTCTTCTTATACATTAAGAGCCACCAGGTTATCTGCCTGTAATCCATAAGCACGCTGCATCACACCGCTCCAGTACCTTTTGACTTGACAGTACCTATAACAATATTACATGATGTATGGGATTGTGTCACTATATTTATGGGATAGAATAGAAGTAATTGTAATCCTGTGTGAGCTTGTAGCTACATAATAACAGCTTCATGGGTCGATCTACAAGGTTAAGCATCAGTTGCCGAGGTGAATCTTAACATAGCAAGATTTGTCCATGCCTCAGAAAGCACATTAAGCTGTTGGTCCCGGCTGTCATTTGTAAATCTTTGGCAATCGTTATGGGTAGTCAGAAGCGAAAATATCAGGCACCAGTCTTACCTAGGGGTATCCTGTGGCCCAGTTTCTGGGTTGTGGATGTCAGTAAGGCAGTTTTTCAAAGTGAAATACTGGTAGACGGTGGGCCGACCACAACATAGTTTGGAAAAGGCTAGGTAGATTGATGTTCCTATTTATTTCATAAATAAACAAATACTTTTCTCTTGTTTTATTACAGTTTGTGACTGAAGACAGTAGACCAATGCTTGCTTGTTTCATCTGCTGCACTAAACTGAAGCAATGCTGCCAATTGCAGCGAAAATGTCTGGAAGCTGAGAAGCTGTATGCTCAGATGTTGAATGAGGACTGTGAGGTAAGGATTAACTGATGGAAGGCGTTTTCAACTTACAACTGCTCTCATATCATAATTATAATTAGTCCCTGACCAAACATTGATAAGTGGATTAAATCCAAGATTTATTAGCTATCGCCATAACAATTGGTTGATGCAGAAGTCACAGGTATAATAACCCTGATAAACACATTTCAAGATTATTTTCCTGTTTAAGGTTTGTTGTTTTACATGTATCTAGATTATGCATAAGTTACAAGAGTCCAGTCTTGTAACCTTCTAGATAACATTTTCATGACTTTGACACAGTATATCTTGCAAACAGTACGCTTGAGAAAAATATGATGTACAAAACCCTACCTTCGTTTTAAAATCCGGTGAGATCAAATGATGGGGTGGGGCGTTATTTATTATTCTTTACCTCGTGCCCCCTAGAGGGCGCCCCATATTCAATTTAATGTGACGTCTTAAAGTCTATAACCTGTGTACAAACAAGACGCTTCCAACAACATTTGTATGCAACATGTCTCATTTGTCACACACATACCAGTCAAAAACATAACCCTCCCTTTTGTTTCGCTGTAGTCGGGTAAAATGTGAACAAAATAATTTGTTCACTATAATAACCAAAATTCATTTTGGATGTAACCAATGCTGAAATTTCATTCATACACTAATTATAATTCCAATTTAAATATATAAAAATCAAAACCACTTTTCGTTGTAATTTTATAACTCAAGAACGTGCTCACTTAACAAAAAAAAATGTTTAGGCTTTGTTCGGACTATTTAGTAGATGGAATATGTTTTTTTTTTTACCCGACTGCCGAAGGAGGGTAATGTGTTTAACAGTCTATGTATGTAGGTATGTAAGTATGTATGTTTGTTCCTATATGGCGTTCCAGAGACCAAACGCGTTGGCCGATTTTGATGATTTATACGTCAATCGATTCGTCTTAACCCTGCGAGTGTCATAGTCTATATTAAAATTGGACAATAGAAAAATGGCGGCTTTTGGGTGGCAATTTGTGGGGTCCCAAATTTTTTTCTTCTTCCAAATCCATCGTGTGGGGTATCAGAATAAAGGGTTTTAAGAGGTGATTTTAAAAATATTTAACACTTATATGTTTAAATGTATCTAATTCGAAAAAAAAACTAACTAAAAAGTTATAAATAAAAAAACTTAATTCAAATATCAAAAAACCCGACTGCTTCAAAAGCGAACTAAAAAGGCACCAGATTTTGATCAGCCAGCCCGCGAATGTGTATCCTCCGATGCACAGCATGATTTTTTCCTTATTTCCGACTTTTTAGTTCGCTTTTGAAGCAGTCGGGTTTTTTGATTTTTTGAATTAAGTTTTTTAGTTAGTTTGGTAGGTAGGGTAGGTAGGGTAGGGTAGTTATGGTAGGTAGGTAGCCAGTAGACAGGAGCGAAGCCGCGGGGCCAGCTAGTTAATATTATAAATAATAGTAGTAGAAGTAGTTAATTGTCTGTCTGTTTTTTACCTTTTCTTGTCTTAACAACTAAATGGATTTGGATGGAACATGGACTACCCATGTTGTAGTCCATGTCCAGTTTTACAAAGAGTGAGAGGGTTAGGACCATAGAAATATTAAATACAGGAGAAGTGGCAAGGGTGCGTGTCCGGTGTCCGCGCGACGTGGTCACAGTGCCCATGTTTCAAAATATCACAGCGACGACTGTTCAATTTTTACAATAAATACATTGCTCCTTAACCACTAGCTAAGTTCGTCGCTAAGTGACTGGACAAGCAATGTAAAAATCACAAAACGATACTTTACTAAGCAGATGCATCGCGTAGTACGGCCGCTGCTTCTTGCGACGAGTTAGTGATGTGATTGTGTAGATGTTTTTGTGTGGGTAAGTTGTACGGAGCATGGTAAATACACGCTGTGTTTGATGAGATAAGGTTTATATTTGATTCTGTAGTACGTTCTGATTTAATGTTGCGGGTGTGTGCGCGACTGCGTGTCTATTGCTTTTTCTGAACTGCATGTGTAGTAGTTGCCGTGTGGTAGGGGCAAACTGGAGACACAGGTTGCCGATATATTTCGTCTACCAGGCATATCTCCTTGTTTATTATATCTATGGTTAGGACAAAGTTTTCTTATTATCCCGGCGCTATGTTCCCTTGGGATTATAAATTGCAAACTTTCATGCGGGTGAAACCACTGCCAAAACCTGGTGTTAGTTAAATGAGCGTTTCTGTGTATGTTCTTGCTTTTTAACACTGTTAATATTCTTTTACAGATAAAACGTCAACTATACCAAAACCAGATAGAGTTCAGTGTATATACTATAAGTCCAAAAGTACACGTCAGCATATCTGATGCATATCAAACAGAAAGCGATGTTATCAAAGAAGAATTACCAGATGTTTGTGACGGACAAGATAATGATAATCAAACTGGTATGCTCTTAATCTCAGTATTATTTTTGAAACAATGGTGATCGAGAGATTATTGTATTTTTATCAAATAACGAATATACGACAAAATAGCGAATATTTAATAAAACTAAAAATTGTTGGTTTCCGGTTTGGATGCTAAAAGCTCTGTTTTTGTTTTTTTTTAATTTTCACAGTATCTGGATTTGAAAATCTATTTATACCAACACACCATTCTGAATCAGATGACACACCACCACAATATTCTCAATCTGATCCAAAAGATCATGTTCCTTTGATGCAGTTTAAAATTGAAACAGAAGAAGACCAAGAAATAACTAAGACGAAACGGAAAGCTAACGACACGAAAAGTATGTATTATTTAGTTTACTAATCTTAATGCATAATTAACCGACTTTCCAAAAAAGAGGAGGTTATCAATTCGACTGTATTTTTTTTTTTATTGTTTGTTACCCCAGAACTTTTTACTGGGTGAACCGATTTCGATGATTCTTTTTTTATTTGAAAGCTGGTGCTTGTCATGTGGTCCCATTTAAATTTCATCAAGATCTGATGAAGAACTTTGGAGATATACATCAGAACTCTTCAATAAATGACTGCAAATCACTCAGGATAGCTGCAATCGCATGTCTGTTTATTGTTTTTACCATTACATAACATAAAATCACACTAGTACGCTCTAAAGAGGGTACGCAAGTGTGAACAGTTAACCCTGGTATACTCTCATTCCACCGGTTTTGTTTAAGTTTCATGTTATTGGGATAATCAATTCTGGCTTCACTTTGGGCATTATAGGTACCTAACCTATAGAACTGGTCCATTATGTACCACAACTAAAAAGAGGGTAAAAATTACAAAATACGTCGCCATTTTAAGGGGTTGTGAGTGGTTGGGGGGAGAGGGGGGGAAGGGTCCGATCCCCCCCTCACCATTTTCACCCGCCGGAAATACTTGGTTTTCTTAGAAAAAATAAACAACAGAAATTTGTAAAACATTGTTTATTCCACTTTATAAACATGTTTTATCGCTTTTATCAATTCCATGAATGGATCAAACTGGCTTCTATTGTGAGTCGACGGAGCCCCGCTACGCGGGGCTCCTATTTCTGGGTGGTTTTAAAAAAAATAACCACGATGGCTAAGGCGGGAGCTTCGCTGCGCTGCGCTCCCGCCTTAGCCATCTTACCTAACCCAATGAAGTCGGATTGTGCCAACTCGGAGTAATACATTGCTAATAATTACATAAGAATTATATTTTTCACTCACTTATACTCGAAAGCAAAGGAATGACGCGTAAATTTGACATTAGCTGTCAATATCATCCATCCAAGATGGCGGGTTGCGTTTCGTTTCACGTTTTTCACATAAAACCTAAAATTCCATTTGAAAAACTGTACTAAAGCATAAAAATTACGTTCCGTTTTGCATAATTGCAATAGTATTTAAGATTTTTTGGAAATTGTTAAAAAACATTTAGACGCAACTCCGGCAGCCAAAATTACTTTGGGGGGATTAAGACTAACTCCTTTAAGCCCCCTATACCACCAATACCCCCAAATTCAGGCGACTCGTTTTAAAATCCAACCCATAAATTCAATTTCGGAAGTCGGTGTCAAAAAACGAAGAAACGAAAATAGGAACACCGACTTCCGAAATTGAATTTATTTTTCACTTTGTAGTGTGTTTATTTGGAAGTCGGTTGTATTATTTGTAAAAAGATTTTTTTTTACAACTTTGTATCCCTTTCCTTTCTTTACGTCACTCTCAAATTGTCAGATTAGTGGAATATACACTTTGTAACGTGTAATTAAGTCACCCTGCCTTAAGGCGGAACCACATTTACGTGGCGTGGCGTGGCGTGGCACAAACTGGCGTGGCGCTGAGTGTGCACACTAAGCTGGCGTGTCGTGGCGCGCCCTGGCGCTATTTATGAATTAGTATACAACGAACCTTTGCAACGTGTAGACGTACATAATATTAACTTCGGATTCGGATGATGATTTCGATGAAGATCTTCCATTTATTTCTATGCACCAGCCATGTTATATCTCCACCACCCTTCCACCACCTTGGTTGACTGGTAGAGAATACCTTAGGCTTTAAGTCTGCCTATGTACCTTTATGTTGCATGAAATGTTAATAGATAAATAAATTTCTCCTAGCAATTAAACTACTTTAGAGCAAAATTAAAAAAAGAAGGCAAGGCAATTTAAAATTTAAAAGTTTATAGAACAAAAATATAAAAAAAATCGGTTTGTTTACATTTTGATTATAATGATATGCGATTATCTCGGAAACGTGTGGACCGATTTACATGATTCAAACGGATAAAACGGTATTTAGACCAAAACCTTTCATTTGACACTAACTTCATCATACATTCTCCACAAACAAAAATTTAAGTTTTCAAGTTCCTCGCGTAATTATTAGTGTATGATATCTCTTATCAATTCTTTAAAATCTATATATATATATCAACTTTTAATGTACAAATTAGTTGGACATAAAACAAAACAAATACAGTAATTAGTATCTAACAAGAAATAATTATTACTTAGTACTTCGTCATTTGCTTACAATCTGTTTAGTTATCTTACTTACTAGTTGAAATCTTATTAGATGTACTTAACTAACACTTTATATACAGTTTTTATGTACTTTACATAATTATGTACTTATGGTTCTTGCATGAGTAGGTATTGCTTAAACTTCGTTGTTTTACCTAATCAGCTTGTAGACGGGGTTTCGTCGCCGACAGTCGAGTAGATGAATTTTTCAATATATGAAGCAATTAATGCAAGGAAGGAAGCGTACCTTGCGCTATTAATACAACTTACAAAATAAGGATACTTATCAAATGACCCTTATACTTCCTAGACTTTGTGTCATACAAAACTGTACGTTGACGTACAAGTTCAATAAGCTCGTCGGTCATTTTCAACACGCAGAATACAAGCGTCCGCTACGAGTTCACGTCGTTGAATGGCGCGCCACGAGCCAGTCGAGCCACGCGGTGTAGAAACACATTTGCCTGGCGTGTCGTGTCGCGCCAGAGCGGTGGTGGGGGCTAAGGCGCAATCGGTCGCGGGCAGTCCGCGCCACGTCAGGTCGCGCCACGCTGTACCACTACACTCAAATGTGCCTCTAACCATACTAAATGTATGAAACGCCACGCCACGCAAATGTGTTTACGCCTTTAAGACGACGATTAACGCAAACGACCTTGAGGGAACAAAACGCGCCCTCGTTTCTCACCCGCGCGACCCGAAATTTAGTAGTTTTTTGTACTTTTCTTATTATTCTATGTCTTTAAAAAAAAAAGCTTCAGATCAAAATGTAGATAATTAAATTGTCTTTGATATGGTGTCGATTTCATTAAAATACGCTCAGCGGTTTTGTTGTGATTGTCATGTTTTTGTCCGTTTTAGACATAACTTTACAAATTAATTACACTATGTTATACGAATAAAACTCAAAATTTGCTCAGATGAAATTATTAAAAAAATGGTCTAATATAACATATATTTTTTCCAATAAATTAATCGAAATTGAATTGGAATTGAATCGGCGCCTTAATAATCTGACGTGCTCGAGAATGATGATCAATTATTTTTTACTAATCTGATCCTTTATCCTTGACGGGCGGCCTTATATATGGGGCTTATATTTGGTGGAGGTACTTAACCGGGTACAAGGTATCCCCCTTATGTTATTCTGACACGCTCGAGTAAATCCCTAAATCCCTTCTAGGGCTCCTCTACTATTGTTTGCCTCATAATGTACGCCAGACAATATGTAACTCCCTAGTAAAGCCACACATACTGTACCTAATTGAAATCTAGGGCAATGCACCCAAGACAAATCTGAAAGACTTGCAAATTGCACGAAACAAAATTATTAAAATGCTTTATCACCTTGACTATCTAACACCTACAGCTAAAATATACAAAGACACTAAACTCATGAATAACAAACTTCACGCATACTGTACCTGCATAGTCATACATAAAATACTCAACAAAACCATACATACACAAATTTCCTTCACCAAAACACACCAAATACAGAACTGTAGCAGTCGTAGAAAGGATGATATTGTACTTCCTCGAGTGCAAACTAGCGATGGGCGATTGTTGCAAAAAAAAACAATCGACTGAATCGAAAATTGAGCTATTGCTCATTCGATTGTCGATTTAGTAGTTCGTCACAATTATTATTCGAATAACAATCGACAAACTACTAACTAAAAGGCCGCGCGGGGCGATGCATGCGGGACGGTATTGCGTCAATTGCGTTTATAAGTATTAGTACTTCAATTCGTTTACTTTAGTTTGTCTGGTGGTTTTTTTTTTTTTATAAATATTTTTTTTTTTAACTTAATCATAATTTTGTAATAAATATTCCCTCAACTGATGAAGAATTGGAGATTACTAGATAGATTGAATAATCTATTACCTACAATCGCATATTAGCTGCAGTCGTACGTTAGTAGTGGCGCAAAGACTTTTAACTATTGATTTGTAGCGCAGCGCACGTCCGCCGCACCATCTTTTGTAATTACTTATTTAGTAGTACGCACTACGCACGTGTTTAGTAATGGGTGCGCTGCGCTACAAATTAGTAGTTAAAGTTGACGCGGTAAACGAATCAGTCATTGTCGCCCGCCGCACGCCGCTTGTCGATAACAATCGACTTACATCGATTGTTATCGACTTTTATCGACTAAACTGAACAATCGACTAATTCGATTAGTTTTAGTAGTAATCGCCCATCACTAGTGCAAACCACTCAAGGTAAAAGAACAGTTGTTTACGGGGGAGCGCAATTTTATAATAAATTACCAAGGCAGATAAGGAGTTCAAATAGGTACGCTAAATATTTTTAAGATCGAGGTAAAAAACACATTTTCCAAAATATTAATATTTATTTAATACTAGGAGAACCAACAGCTATAACAGATGGATAACAATTGTATATGAGACATAGAGCCAATTACAGGTTCTCACGGATCGAAACAGAAAAAGTTGTAGAAAACTTAGGATCACTAACAAGCACGATTTATATGATTAAATAAAGAACAATAAAAACTAAACACTTCAAAAAAAGTCAGCATTCAGCCGAGTGCGTGCCGAATAGGTTTTAGTAGTAAATGGGTCAAATGAGAACTCATTACAAAGAATGTTAAAGTCATTACTCGCTCGCACCATGTATGAATTTCGCCTGTAGTTGGAATAAGAAAAAGGAATGGAGATAGGCGGACTAAATCTAACCAATCTCCTGGGAACATTGAAGCGCAGTTTATGCAGGAGATCAGGACAATCAATATCGTTAGAAATAATTTTCAAAAGAAAGGTGCAATCCGCTAGTCGACGTCGATTTATAAGTGGTTGCAAATGAAATTTCTTGCAAAGATTTAAGTAATTATCAGAATGGTACGGTATACGCAGCCTAAAACATAGAAAGCATATAAATCTTTTTTGTATATTTTCAATACGATCAATGTATTTGCCATAACAAGGGTTCCAAATTTGTGTAGCATATTCGAGGTGACTTCTCACAAAAGAGCAATAAAGGATCTTAAGGGTCTTGGCCCTCTTGAAACATCCTGCGAGTCTCATAACAAAACCCAGTGACCTCGAAGCTTTGGCTACTATTTCCTCAATGTGCACGTTAAATAGAAGTTTGGAATCATGATATACACCTAGGTCGCGTACACCATCGCATCTCTGCAATAGCTGCCCTTTAAGATTTTAAGTTGTGGGGACAGGGACCCGTTTTCTGCTAAAGGAGATAACTGAGCATTTAAAATAAAATAAAAATAAAATAAGCCTTTATTGCTGTTAGATTTCAACTTATTTGAATAATGTAACTTAAAAAAATATAACAGTAGAGGTAGGAAACTATAAATTAACTTAAACTAAAACATATTCTCGGCATTCGGCTTATCTCCCCTCTTAACAGCTTGTCTTTCGACAAAGGCCTCCTCTAAGGATTTCCACTTGTTTCTGTCCTTTGCTGTACGTAACCATTCTGGCCCAGCTACTTGCTTCAAATCATCTTCCCATCGCTTTGGCTGTCTGCCTCTACTTCTTTTGGTTTCTCTAGGGTACCATTCCGTTATTATTCTGGTCCACTTTTCTTCAACATATGTCCTGTCCAACGCCATTTCAATTTTCTGCATACTGATTGAACTTTTGCAAACTTAGTTTTTCCTTTGATCTTTTTAAAAAAAATGCTACAGCAGTTATCAGACGAAAGTGCAAATGCAGGGCACACAATTAATATAGCAAAAACAAAAGTAATGAGCAATTCCTCACAAAAAAATGCTATTACAATTAATAATCAGCAGTTAGAATATGTAAGCGAATACATTTATTTGGGACAATTAGTATCACCGACAGACAGCATGCAGAAATAAATTGAAAGAAGAATAGCAAACACTTGGAAGAGATTCTGGTCGTTGAGCGAAGTGATGAAAAATAAAGAAATGGCTATGGCGGAGAAACGAAAAGTCTTCAATGCTTGCATACTGCCATGTCTTACATACGGATGCCAAACTTGGGCCTAAAGTGAACAACAACAAAATTAATTAAATATATGTCAAAATGGGATAGAGAGAAGCGTATTGGGAGTAAGAAGAAGGGATAAAAAAAAAACAGCATTTAACAGGATTCAAATCGAGTTTGTTAATCAAGCAATAATCATCCAGTCGCGCTAGGTCAGATTGGAGAACATTCATATCATCAACTGATGATATTGAAGAAAATATCTTCATATCAACAGCAAAACAGAGTAAACTTGAGTTGTGGAAACACGAGTCGATGTCGCTTACATAAATTATAAAAAGTAATGGAGCCATCAAGGAACCTTGGGGAACACCACTGGGAACTGAAACCCAGCTCGACATGTAGTTACTGATAACAACAGCTTGAGATCTGTTTTCAAGGTATGAAATGAACCAACGAAGAAGATCCCCTCTAATACCGTTGTTAAAGTTTTGATTTAAGAATATTATGGTGGATTCTATCAAACGCCTTACTGTAATCGGTGTAGACGACATCGACCTGCGCCCCATTGTCCATACTGTCCGTAAGAAAGTCATTGAGCAAAGCCAGATTAGATACTGTTGAACGGCCCTTAAGAAATCAGTGCTGAGAAGGGCTAAAGGACTGACTCAACGCTGCGTAAACTTGGTTGTAGACCACCCTCCACTCACCAACACTTTAGCTAATATGCACAATTTAGAAATAGGTCTGTAATTAACTATTTCGTTTTTGTGCCCTTTTTACCCGACTGCCGAAGGAGAGTAATGTGTTTATCAGTCTATGTATGTATGTATGTTTGTTCCTATATGGCGTTCCAGAGACCAAACGCGTTGGCTGATTTTGATGATTCATACGTCAATCGATGCATCTTAACCCTGCGAGTGTCATAGGCTACATTAAAATTGGATAATAGAAAAATGGCGGATTTTGGGTGCCATATTGTGGGGGCCCAAATTTTTTTTCTTCCAAACCCATCGTGTGGGGTATCAAAATAAAGGGTTTTAAGAGGTGATTTCAAAAATATATAACACTTATATGTTTAAATGTATCTAATTCGAAAAAAACTAACTAAAAAGTTATCTTAATCTCAATTGAGTGAATATCTGAAGGTATGTTGGGATTGATCACAGTTTGGGGAGGACAATGAATAGTAGGGACATCTTTGTTATGATCAAGAAAAGTGGGCAGAAAATGCGTTACAAATAGACTCGGGAGAAGAAACCGTGACATCACCATACTTAAGGAAACTGGGCATTGCATTGGACTTAGATCGCTGCTTCACAAAGCTCCAAAAGCGTTTAGGATTCTTTTCAATGGAGGCCTCTGTATCAACTAAGTAGTTGGTGTAACAATCTGCTTCAAGTTTAATAACCCGCTCACGTAAATGTTTGAAGGTCGCCTCGTCGGAAAGTCTGCCATACGTCTTAAATTTATGAAGATATTTAGCCTTCTCTTTAATCAGGCGTTCGAGTGCTGGAGAGTACCAAATAGGGTATGAACTGTGAAGGACTGTCTTAGTAGGAACAAACTTATTTTGGATAGCCCATAAAGTAGCATAAAAGTAGTTTACGGCGTCATTAAGCGACATGTCAGAGAATACATTCATCTAATCAATAGCTGCTATTTCCCTGTTTATGGCCTCAAAGTCTGCTTTACCGTAAATGTAACTAATACAAGGAGCTGGAGTTAGATAAGTGTACTCGGCAAAATTCACGTCGATACAAAGGGCCGGGTGATATTTGTCAACAGGTGATAAAGGCACCAAACATTCGCACACTGATACAGTTTCAATACATACAACTAAATCAATCTTACCATGTTCATTTAATATTCCATTCTACGAATCCAAGGTCATGGGCGGATAAGGTCTTGAAAGAGCGTGCAGCCGCAACAAAGTCCTCCTTGATATATCTATTCAGGAAGCTGACCACAATTGACTTATCTTTTGTGTTGAACAATGGAATCCTAGATATGTAGTTGATCTGGGTTCTAGGAAATGTAAAATTTACTTTCTGACTGATCTTATCCAAGATAGCGAACAGGTTTTCATCCTTTTTTAGGGGAATACCCTTAATTTCCACATTGTTCATCCTTGATCTCTGGTCGCTAGCGAACAAATCCGACTTTATCAAATCAATGTCCTATTGAAGAGTGCACACAGATTCCTGCATATGCTCAAGAACAGCCACCCTAGTCTCAATGCCTGCAAGTTTGACAGAGAAATCATCCAACCGTTGACCATCGAACTCACAAGTTGCCTTGAGTTCTTTGAGTTCCTCTTTTATGCATTTGACATCGTCAGAAAGCGTCGGCAGGCCAGCCAGTTGAACTTTGAGCTCACGAATCTCGTTCAGGATCGTTTCTAGAGACGCAGGTTCGGGTGTTGGTTGTGGTGAGGGGGAAGGCTTTGACGATGAGGAAACTCGACACTTAGGACATCTCCACGCCGCCCTTCGGTCAGCTCCTAATTTTCACCACCCGGCCTCCGTGATGCTAGCGCAGCCAAAGTCTAAGTGCCGCCTGCATGAGGCACACTGAATAATAGTAGTGGACAACCGAAATGCGTGCTTGCTTAGTGGGTGATCGCGAGTAACTGGACTTTCTTTTCGCGATTAAGGACACTATTACATTTTTCTACAAATAACAGATAACATACAAATAACATAACAAATAACATACTTTATATATGCTGTGCCCGACAGGGTCCATAATTGTGACTTATATAATTATTTTCCTGCCAACTATGTATATACATTATGGTACGCAATAAAAAATTGAGAACAGTACTTTTCAGGTACCATTTTAATGTATATGCAATCACCGATGTGAAGATATCTTGGCCTTAATTTAAAGATAATATATTCAGCTCCAGATTGGCATCAGAAAAATTGTATAACATCATACAACGTTTTCGCATAGTTACATTTTGCCCATCACAATAATCGCAAAAAAAATCAAAAAGTAGGGTCCGAATAGGTTCAATTTTAGGTAAATTTACAGCATATTTTATCTTCAAAATTATAAGAAATTGCGGTATAAATATACTTTACAGGTTCAGCTAATTATTTTTATCAGAATTATTATATTTTTTAATTATTAGCTAAAATAAAAACACTTGCCGACTTCTTCATACATTTTACACTCTAGGCTCATCATACCGCGCTCAGAAGCGCTCGTGGAAGGACGGGCGTATCTCTTTCTCGCAAAAAATAAATACGCTGAAGGTCATACAGGTCTACGCCCCGACCTCGGCACACTCCGATGACGAGGTAGAGGCCATGTATGAGGATATTTCTAGAGCCATGCATGGTTTCAAAACTCACTCACCGTTGTCATGGGGGACTTCAACGCGAAACTGGGCAAACGAGACGAGGATGAGCTGCAAGTGGGGCAATTTGGAGTTGGACGTCGGAACCACCGGGGTCACCTACTGGCCAGTTTTATGGAGAAGGAGGGCCTGTACATGACGAACTTCTTCTTCAGAAAGCGTGAGCACAGGAAGTGGACCTGGCAAAGCCCCGATGGTGCAACTAAAAACGAGATCGACTTCATTATGTCAAGAAGCAAATTTTCAATGATGTCTCTGTGATCAATTCGGTGAAAACCAGGAGCGATCACCGCATGGTAAGAGGCACATTGAACATTAATGTTAAGATTGAAAGGTCTCGACTGATGAAGTCCACGCTCCATCCATCACAGATCCGGGTCCAAAACACCGAGAGTCTTTCAGTTCGAACTCCAGAATCGTTTCGAGTGCCTAGGGACCTCCGTGGACGAATACAGCGATGGGTTCGTGGAAGCTCAGTCCATACGGTCGGGTCTAAGTTTTTCTAGACCCGCCGTACAGATAGGAACAAAAAGCTCTCTGATCCTACCCTCAAGCACATGAAGGAGAGGCGTGAGATGATCTTGCAGTCTTCAGACGATGCGTTGAAATACCGGCAGCTAAATAGACGGATCTCAAAGTCCTTGAAAAGCGACCTCCGCCGCTTTAATACTGAAAGTATTAAAGACGCGATTGAGCGGAACAAGTGCTCCAAGGTCTTTGCAAGAGATCTGTCTATTGGGCAGAGCCAGCTCACGAAACTGAAGACCGATGATGGCAGGATCGTGTCCGCCAAACCGGAGCTTCTGAGGGAGATCGAGAGATTCTACGGGCAGTTATACACGTCAACCAGTAAACCCGTCGCGAATCTAGCGAATGACCCTAGAGCTAGATTGACCCGACACTAAACCGAAGACATTCCGGACGTCAGCCTGTATGACATTAGGTTGGCTCTGAAACAACTTAAGAACAACAAGGCACCGGGTGATGACGGAATCACAGCCGAACTCCTGAAGGCGGGTGGAAAACCAGTACTTAAGGCCCTTCAGAAGCTGTTTGATTCCGTCATACTTGAGGGGAAAACGCCACAGGCATGGTGCGGGGGTGTGGTGGTACTCTTCTTCAAGAAGGTTGACAATGCCCTACTGAAGAACTATAGGCCCATCACACTCCTAAGCCATGTCTACAAGCTGTTTTCAAGAGTCATCACGAATCGTCACGCGCGCAGGTTTGAAGATTTTTAGCCTCCCGAACAAACTGGATTCCTTAAAGGCTTCAGCACCGTAGACCACATACATACGCTGTGGCAGGTTATACAGAAGACCGAAGAGTACATACAACCTGCCTCTCTGTTTACCGTTTGTGGACTACGAGAAAGCCTTCGATTCGATCGAGACTTGGGCTGTACTACAGTCTCTCCAACGGTGCCAAATTGACTACCGGTTTATCGAAGTGTTTATACAAAAACGCCACCATACCAGTTCGACTTCAGGATCAGACCTCGGAACCCGTCCTTCTGCAGCGGGGTGTGAGACAGGGAGACGTCATATCTCCGAAGCTGTTTACCGCTGCACTAGAGGAGGAGAGGGCTAGGCAACAACTTCAATGGCGAGTACAACACTCACCTTCGGTTTGCCGACGATATAGTGGTTATGGCTGAGACCATGGAGGACCTCAGTACAATGCTCGATTATCTCAGTAGAGCTTCAAGAGTGGGTCTTTGGATAACAAGGACAAAACCAAGGTGATGTTGAATGCCCATGTTACACCCACTCCTATCAAGGTTGGAGACTACACTCGAAGTTGTTGGCGACTTTGTCTACCTGGGACAAACGATCCAATTGGGTAGGGCCAACTTCTAGAAAGAGGTCAACCGTCGAATCCAACTCGGCTAGGCAGCGTTCGGGACGTTGCCCGGTATCTTCTCGTCCAACTTACCACAGTGTTTCAAGATGAAAATGTAGTCCATTGTGTGTTGCCATTGATGACATATGGCTCTGAGACGTGGTCACTTACAATTGGCCTTATCAGAAAGTTTACAGTCACTCAAAGGGCAATGGAGAGGGCTATGCTCGGAGTTTCCTTGTGTGATCGAATCAGAAATGTAGTTACACCCACTCCTATCAAGGTTGGAGACTACACTCGAAGTTGTGGGCGACTTTGTCTACCTGGGACAAACGATCCAATTGGGTAGGGCCAACTTCGAGAAAGAGGTCAACCGTCGAATCCGACTCGGCTGGGCAGCGTTCGGGACGTTGCCCGGTATCTTCTCGTCCAACTTACCACAGTGTTTCAAGATGAAAATCTAGTCCATTGTGTGTTGCCATTGATGACATATGGCTCTGAGACGTGGTCACTTACAATTGGCCTTATCAGAAAGCTTACAGTCACTCAAAGGGCAATGGAGAGGGCTATGCTCGGAGTTTCCTTGTGTGATCGAATCAGAAATGTAAAGATCCGCAAGAGAACCAGGGTTACCGACATAGCCCGAAGAATTGCCAAACTTAAGTGGCAGTGGGCAGGGCACATTGCTTTCAGAACGGTTGGCCGATGGGGCAGAAAGGTTCTGGAATGGCGATCGCGAACCGGAAGACGTCGCATTGGAAGGCCTCCCACCAGGTGGACCGATGACCTGGTGAAGGTTGCGGGGATCCGCTGGTTACGAGATGCACGGGACCGGTCAATGTGGCGACGCTTGGGGGAGGCCTATATCCAGCAGAGGACGTCTTTCGGCTGTGATGATAATGATGATGTGGCAAAAGAAAAAACGTGTCCAACATGTCCAACATTTTTAGGTAATCTAACTGACGGACTAAATAGATTTTTTTAGTTATCTAACAATATTCGACTTCATTGATGAGCTTGATCTGTTATGTGGCTCAGGATTTAAATTAGTCCACTGTGTGTATAAGTATAATATCCCTGACCTACTACATCACTTAAACTGTTCTTTATGTTGCATTTACTGTTTTTAGCCGCAGGGGGGTGCGCGAAGAACACAACAATTGATGAACGAAGAACAAACCTTGAAGATACGATTACAGCCGAGAAAAATAAAACTGAAGACTCGGAAACGGCAGGCTCGGAAGAGACGCAAAATCGGAGGTCCGACAAACCTGTTTCTAAATTCAGAGAACCTATCCAAAAAAATAATTTACGTGAACAGACTGGTGAAAAGCCATTCAACTGCGATATTTGTGGGTGTACTTTTAGTTTCAAAAGGCTTATGATTGAGCATACCCGCTTTCACACTTGTGATAAACCATACAAGTGTGATATTTGTCAGAATAATTTTCGTTTGAAGAGCACCTTATATAGTCATATTCGTGAACACACTGGCAATAAGCCTTACAAATGTAAAATATGTCGAAGAAGTTTTCGACAACTTATACATTTAAAATATCATTATTTCGCTCACACACCTGAAAGATTGCACATACATGATTGTCAACGTCATCTTCATGATCGTGTACACACTGGTGAAAAACCTTACAAATGTAATGTATGTCAGCATGATTTTAAAACAAGAGGGGGTTTAAAATTTCATCTTCTTACTCACACTTCTGATAAACCCACATTGAAAAGTGTCATAGATGTATGTAATATTTGTAAATGTGGGTTTTGCTACACATATTTACTTGACCATTCATATTCAAAAACATACTGAGGACCATCCTCAGTAGGTATGTCTACTGAGAGCATACCAATAATCATGAAAAAAAACACACACATTGGTGAAAATCCTAACAAATGTAACGTATGCCAGCGTAGCTTTATAACAACTGGTGCATTGAATAGTCATATTCGAACACAAATTTCTGAAAATTATAGTGTTCTGTATTTCATCGTAAATATAGAGTAGTCTAGCTTAGGCAATCGTACCCGTATATACATCCACTGGGAAAAACCTTTCAAATGCTATTTTTACCCGACTGCCGAAGGAGGGTAATGTGTTTATCAGTCTATGTATGTATGTTTGTTCCTATATGGCGTTCCAGAGACCAAACGCGTTGGCCGATTTTGATGATTCATACGTCAATCGATGCGTCTTACTCTTATCCCTGTGAGTGTCATAGGCTGCATTAAAATTGGACAATAGAAAAATGGCGGATTTTGGGTGCCATATTGTGCGGGCCCAATTTTTTTTTTCTTCCAAACCCTTCGTGTATTAAAAGAAAGGGTATTAAAAGAAAGGGTTTTAAGAGGTGATTTAAAAAATTTAAAACACTTCTATCTTTAAATGTATCTAATTCGATAAAAAAACTAACTAAAAAGTTATAAATAAAAAAACTTAATTAAAAAAATCAAAAAACCCGACTGCTTCAAAAGCGACCTAAAAAGTCGTAAACAAGGAAAAAATCATGCTGTGCAGGCGGAGGATACACCAGATTTTGGTCAGCCAGCCCGCGAATATGTATCCTCCGACTGTACAGCATGATTTTTTCCTTGTTTACGACTTTTTAGTTCGCTTTTGAAGCAGTCGGGTTTTTTGATTTTTTGAATTAAGTTTTTTTTGTCAGCATAGTTTTAATAATGCATAAATTAAGACATACGGGTGAGAAATCATACAAATGCGAAATATGTCAGCGTAATTTCAATAATTAATATATTATAATTAATTCGGTAATTTGGAAAATCGTATTTTAATACACAGTGATGTACAAGTAAAATTTCACAATTTAAAAACCCCCGACACATTTATCTTGGGAAAACACCCTGATTCTAACAGTAAAATACCCATAACTTTTGAACGGCTGAACCGATTTTATTCAAACATAGCTAAGAACACTCTCGACAAAATTACCTTTCAAACAAAAAAAAACTAAATCGAAATCGGTTCATCCGTTTAGGCGCTATGATGCCACAGACAGACACACAGATACACAGCAACACACGTGAAACTTATAACACCCCTTTTTTTCCGGCGGGGGTTAAAAACGGTACCAGTGTGAAATATGTGCACAATTTTTCAGTCAAACAAGAACGTAAACGCATGACGCGTTATTGCACAAAAAAGAAGTGAAGGGAGATGGTGGTTTTGACAGTTTTGAAATAACATTTTACTGATTCTGATGTAAAAGGTGAATTTTAAGAGTAGGATTTAACTTGATTTAAAAGACTTTCCACCGCTTAACAGGTGGTCATTCACCGCAGGTCTTTGATAAAACTTAACGTTTATTAACGTTACTTGATATTAAAAATTAAAGATAATTGCAGCTAGATTTTGCCAAGCAACCCTGTAGTAATCTGTTCTACTATCAAGCTTCATGCATGAAAATTATGTTTTATTAAAAATATCAGATAGATACAAGCAGTATCTGTTATTTTTTGTGAATAAGCGGTGAAACTTCGTACTAATACGGTATTTTAAGTAGATTAGCTAGTTAAACAATTAAAATCCTTACCCAGTTTTTTTATTTACTTAGTTACTGTAAGTATCTATAGCTGGACTAACAGACAGAAAGTATGGCCTACTTTCTGTCTGTTAGTCCAGCTGTATAGGTTGCCTTTCCATTTGTAAGTAAATAGCGTATTTAATTTTTGACGTTCAAAAGTGCCGCTTAATGGCCTAGCTGATATAAATATATTTTTGACCTATTATTCCTGGGTAAAAAATTTAAAGTATTCTTTAAGAGTCCGTCAGTTTGAAAATTCAGAAGTGGGGCTTGTGACTTCACTTCTGAGTGTATAATATAAAATATAGCTTAACGTCTTGGGTTAAGCTATATTTTAACCCGCCGGAAAAAGAGGGGTGTTATAAGTTTCACGTGTGTTGCTGTGTATCTGTGTGCGCCTAAACGGATGAACCGATTTCGATTTAGTTTTTTTTGTTTGAAAGGTCATTTAATCGAGAGTGTTCTTAGCTATGTTTGAATAAAATCGGTTGAGCCGTTCAAAAGTTATGGGCGTTTTACTGTTTGAATCGGTTTTCGCAAGATAAATGTGTCAGGGGTTTTTTTTAATTTTGTAATTTTACTTGTAACGCACTGTATCGCCATTTTTTGTGTACGTGACCTGAAATGAAAATAATACGGGTCCCATATTTTTTTAATTAACCTGAAGGAGCACGTTGCAGGTGGAAACGTGACATTAAGTTTTTAATAATTTTAATATATTTTTATTGTATAAGATCTTTTCGTAAGACTTTTTGATGAATAAATATTTTCATTTAAATACGAGACGTTTTAAAACTTTTTCCGACTGCCCTGAAATGAAGGAAATGTTTGCTAATAAATAAAGTTTTGAATCTATTTATGTCTCTTTAAAAAAGGCCGAGGCTACATAATATATTAATATATTATGTAGCCTCGGCCTTTTTTAAAAGTAAGGTAGCCTGTAGTTCTCGCCAAACTTCTTGGCCACCCTGAAGTTGGCTGGCTTTGCGCGGTGCTGTTTTTGTATGAGATTTACTACTGTGCAGCCATTGTGTTCGCGACGAAGCGTCACCAACCATAGTAAATGGTTTCTGTAAATAAAGGCTTGTATCAGCAGACACACGTCTGCTTATCCCAGCGCGCCATCTCATACTAAATGAATTTTAGACGGCGATGGCTATTTATACTTTTGCGCAAAAGGAATTTTCGTTTGCATTTTTAAGGCACTAAAATGATGTTTTTGGTGTTTATCAGTATGTAATAGGGTTCTTTAGACCAAACTTAGTAAAATAGAAGCATTATCATACATACTAATTACATTTATTACAGTAAGAAACGTAAATTCATATTCCGCAGTGAACGGAAATAAACATGGAAGCATTCCTTGCTTTAAAAAATGACCCAACGCACATTGTGCCTCGGTGGGCGGGGCTTACCGATCGTGCCACTCACGCTTTTAGTTCGTCCCCAGTAGGCAACAGCGGCGGTCGACTAATATTTACCGTTTTTCGCTTGTTAAATATTTAAAAATGGCTTCTTGTGCAGTGAAGTGTTGCATAAATAAATCACATTTGCATAACAAGAATGTTGGAAACATTTTTCCCGTGTAAATACATCGCTATTCATTATATTTCTATTAAAAATGTAGTACACCACGAAATCTATGGGGATGATGTTATGCCAACCAAACAATTTATTTTTCTACCTGACAATAACGACAAATATAATTTCGGTTACAATCTAAGATATATATAATAGATTATATATCTTAGATTGTAATCGAAAATTCACGCCGTTTTTTTCTATGGGGCGGCACTATGCAAAATATACTAAGTTATTGTAGGTACATAAAGGATCCTTAATAGCACGGAGAAAATAGATATCGTTGCTGTGTCTTTATCTTTTCTAATATATTTTTGGTCGTTCCAAATTTTTTTCACACTATAAAAGATGGTTCTTTAACACGAATTGCGGTAGGAGTTGACTAGTAGAAATCATCACGCGAAAAAGCGTTCATACTTTTATGCGATTTTTTTCTTTCATTTTTGGACAAAATATAAATCCAAGATGGTGGCTGCGAAAACTTTCATTTTACATTATGGGTTTAGTTTTCGAGGTTGCTAAAGTCCATTGTGAGGTTAAAATAATCCAAGACGGCATAAAATAAAAATAAATGTTTTTGTTTAAATCATATGTGAGAAGGAACTTCTTTCATGACTAAGGTCCCCTGACCACAAACGATTTTTTATGCTTCTATATTTTCTATCAGATTATTTCAATACCATCACTATCATAATTAATAATTGCGTTGCACCATATTGCATAAAACATCCCGGGCGACGCGAATGGTGGACGCAGTGATGCATGACGCAGTCGTAGAAATGTCGTTAGCGGCCTATACGTTAGATGGTAATTTAAACCCAAACTAACAGTTTATAAGGTCTATTTTTAATTGTGCATCATGAGTTGTAATAATTATTGTTTGTGTGCCTTGGCTAGTTTGGCGAATCAGTGGCTGAGTTTCGATGTGTGCGTTTGTTTAGGATTTTGTGTCAAGATGCGCGTTTAATTCCTTTGAAGTAATGCTTCCATGTTTATTTCCGTTCACTGATATTCCGTAAGAACGTGCGATCAACACCGCGCGTTAATTAATAGTGAGGGTAGAAGTTTTTTTTTTGTGGCGTCTCGCAATCAGTCAAAATGACCGGCATATGCTTAACCGGGCTTCCCTGTGGAGACTTAAGCTAAGTAGCCTCCAGCCAGGCAAAAGGTTAAGAGATGGCACCGCTTGTTTATATAGTTTTGCGCGTAAGAAAATTCAGTACAAAATTCTTGTAAAGTTAAAATTGTGTATTTATGGCTTGTCCTATGTACTGGTTAAGTTTTCGGTACATAGCAATATTAATATGTGAAGACTAAGTTTCCACAAAGGATATCTGAATACCGACTTGTTATCTTAAAAGTGAAATTCGGTGAAAACCGGGAGCGATCACCGAATGGTAAGGGGCACATTGAACATTAATATCAAGCTTGAAAGGTCTCGACTGATGAAGTCAACGCTCCGTCCAGCACAGATCCGGATCCAAAACCCCGAGAGCTTTCAGCTCGAACTCCAGAATCGTTTCGAGTGCCTAGGGAGCTCCGTGGACGAATACAGCGTCGGGTTCGTGGAAGCTGTCCATACGGTCGGGTCTAAGTTTTTCAAGACCCGCCGTACAGATATAAACAAAAAGATCTCTGTTCCTACTCTCAAGCTTATGAAGGAGAGGCGTGAGATGATCCTGCAGTCTTCAGACGATGCGTTGAAATACCGGCAGCTTAATAGACGGATCTCAAAGTCCTTGAAAAGCGACCTCCGCCGCTATAATACTGAGCGTATTAAAGACGCAATTGAGCGGAATAAGGGCTCCAAGGTCTTTGCAAGAGATCTGTCTATTGGGCAGAGCCAGCTCACGAAACTGAAGACCGACGATGGCAGGATCATATCCGCCAAACCGGAGCTTCTGAGGGAGATCGAGAAATTCTATGGGCAGTTGTACACGTCAACCAGTAAACCCGTCGCGAATCTAGTAAAAGACCCTAGAGCTAGATTGACCCGTCACTATACCGAAGACATACCGGACGTCAGCCTGTACGAGATTAGGATGGCTCTTAAACAGCTTAAGAACAACAAGGCACCGGGTGATGACGGCATTACGGCCGAACTCCTGAAGGCGGGTGGAAAACCAATACTTAAGGCCCTTCAGAAGCTGTTTGGTGCCGTCATACTCGAGGGGAAAACGCCACAGGCATTGTGCAGGGGTGTGGTGGTACTCTTTTTCAAGAAGAGTGACAATGCCCTGTTGAAGAACTATAGGCCCATCTCACTTCTTAGCCATGTCTACAAGCTGTTTTCAAGAGTCATCACGAATCGTCTCGCGCGCAGGTTTGACGATTTCCAGCCTCCCGAACAAGCCGGATTCCGAAAAGGCTTTAGAGCCGTAGACCACATACATACGCTGCGGCTGGTTATACAGAAGACCGAAGAGTATAACCTGCCACTCTGTTTAGCGTTTGTGGACTACGAGAAAGCCTTCGATTCAATCGAGACTTGGGCTGTACTGCCGTCTCTCCAACGGTGCCAAATCGACTACCGGTACATCGAGGTGTTGAAGTGTTTGTACAAAAACGCCACCATGTCAGTCCGACTTCAGGATCAGGCATCGGAACCTATCTTTCTGCAGCGAGGTGTGAGACAGGGAGACGTCATATCTCCGAAACTGTTCACCGCTGCACTGGAGGATGTCTTCAAGGTTCTGGACTGGAGAGGGCTAGGCATCAACGTCAATGGCGAGTACATCACTCACCTTCGGTTTGCCGACGACCCACTCCTATCAAGGTTGGAGACTCTACACTCGAAGTTGTGGAAGATTATGTCTACCTGGGACAAACGATCCAGTTGGGTAGGGCCAACTTCGAGAAAGAGGTCAACCGTCGAATCCGACTCGGCTGGGCAGCGTTCGGGAAATTGCGCGGTGTCTTCTCGTCCAACTTACCACAGTGTCTCAAGACGAAGGTCTATGACCAGTGTGTGTTGCCAGTGATGACCTATGGCTCTGAGACGTGGTCGCTCACAATGGGCCTCATCAGAAAGCTTACAGTCACGCAAAGGGCAATGGAGAGGGCTATGCTCGGAGTATCCTTGCGTGATCGAATCAGAAATGTAGAGATCCGCAAGAGAACCAGGGTTACCGACATAGCCCGAAGAATTGCCAAACTTAAGTGGCAGTGGGCAGGGCACATTGCTCGCAGAACGGATGGCCGATGGGGCAGAAAAGTTCTGGAGTGGCGACCGCGAACCGGAAGACGATGCGTTGGAAGGCCTCCCACCAGGTGGACCGATGACCTGGTGAAGGTTGCGGGGATTCGCTGGATGCGGGACGCACGGGACCGGTCAATGTGGCGACGCTTGGGGGAGGCCTATGTCCAGCAGTGGACGTCTTTCGGCTGATATGATGATCTTAAAAGTGGTTTATACGGTTTTAGGTAATTTTAAGGTATATAGGGGACCTAGACCGAGACGGGAAAAATATATACAGCTCATAGTTAGCATAGTTTTGGATATAAAGCCCATGTACTTGAGATAACAAGTTGGTATATAGTAGAAAACATGCTGTTTGTTAGGAATCCAGCGGAGGCTGATACTTTAGGTACCCTAAGTAGGTACCTAGAAAACATGTAGATGTACTGATAACAGTACTACAATTTGAAAGCTTGTCAGAACGGCTTCCAGGTGGTTTTTAAATGGGAAAGATCGCCTGGAAAACGGGCACGAGTTAGCACTCATGCGATGTCGCCCAGGCGGCAGCGCAACCTACTTGTTGGCCGCTACGTCGTCGGCTTATCGGCAAAAGCACTGACGAGCGGCCCCTCCTCGAGTTCCCCTTGAGCTGGTTGCTTCACCGTGGGTGACCACGGCTACTGAGCCCCACCCCACTGCCTCAACAGTGCGAGAACCTACCGGGGCGGAATTATAAGGTACCTACCTACTGAATAAATTAGGTATAGTCGAGGGTCAAAATAGCAGCCGCGCCTCAATGTTCATAGTCACCTGTAAGGTTCTGTGCATATAAGTGTGTGCGTGATGTTTCAACGTAAACAATAGACATCATACAGTCTAACTACGAGGTGAAGGGGCGTGGTCAACGCCACATAAAGATAACTTACTATTTTGACTTCATTGAGATAATATGTTCTACGTACTAGAGAATCTATGCCTGCGCACTCTTATTACAATCACCGTAGAGGTAACACTCGTACCACTTATATGCAGAGATACACTTATATACAGAGTCTTACTTATAGACTCGTACCTACCACCAACCAGAATCTCATGGCATTTTTTATTTTTTTTAATGTGATTTTCAGGCAATGTCAATTGTCACCTGTCAAATCTAAGTACTTGGTGTGTCAACCGCTGCTGAATTTTTTTGATATTATCTTGAAAATTTGTTATTTTTGTGAAAATGTCGAAAACCCCACTTCGATCTCAAGCGAGACATATTGTTTTCAATGTGTATCATAAAATAAGGGAAGAAGAAGGCGTAAATCAAACTCAATCTTTGATTTTAAAGTACGTCGTAGAGTGGACCGGTAAGTTGGACTGACTTGTTTTGATACTTTTAGTTTATTTTATATTTTTCTTACTTAATTTTTATTTATTTCCATTACTATTATATGGTAAATACACAAGGCACATCGAATAATGGCCGGAAGGAAATGGCAACAGTAATGAACTGTTACTAATTCTTCGACAAGATATTGATTTTAACGGAGATTGAGAATCTTTGACGTAAGAAAAATATTATGTAATAATCTGCGCCCTGCAGTGGGACGTGTATATAGACGGGAGTTTTTGGCGGGATTTTGTCGAATGAAGTTCAGTGGCTGTTAATATTATTTGCAAATTGATTCCTAGTGGATATTGTGATATATTATTGGTGTAGTTTTATGTCTCAACTGTCTACGCAACTGGACAATTTGTAAAATCATTGAGAGAAGCGATCTCGGGATAGTGGAGCGCAGTATTTTATTGTAGTATTGACTGCATCTGCAAAGCTTACTGGGAAGACTGAATCAATACAATTTGCTGCCAAATACTCCAAAAAACATTAGAATCTGTTACATCCGCATTCTAATGCATACTAAAGAATAAATATAAGATCGAAAACTCTTTCCAAAGCCGTGGCTAAAAGGTCCTAGCAACCAGGCCATAAAACTTACATAAAAAAAGTATATATAGACTGATGATGACGAATGACTATAAGTAATATGATAAATTTTATTATTTTTTACAGACTTTATACATAAAGAGATTGGTTTTGAAAAAGAACCATTTTGATGGAGAGAGATAACATAAAACTACAAAGATACAAGTTTTTGAAATGCCAGTGGAGTTCATGGAATCGTATTCTAGTTCTGAATGAGGTTTTAAGTTATTAGTATGATTTAAATGATATATAATAAATTAGTACATAAATTAATATTCAATTGATTTATTTTTCCTATGTTAAGAACCCGATGTATAACAACATTATTAATACAACATACCTATAATACTCACAGTGGATCTTTGTGTCTCTGAATTGGTTGCAAGACCCCGCGCAGTAGCTATTTTTGTGTCAATGTTGAAGGTGAAGATAGCATTGTATAACTGTCTCTTTCACTCGCTTATGTATGTCATATCGTCCTATCTCGCTTACTCTATGCAGTATACTCGATGACAAACTGTTTCTTACGCAATGGTTGGCAGGACCAAGTTCAAAGACACAAAGATCCGCTGTGACTACTATATTATAGGTACCTCATTTTCATTAATATTAAAGACAAATAAAAATTAAACAGTATCAAGATCGTTTAATCCAATTTACCCAGTATTGCACACAACAAATTTTTATTTCCACATTTGCCATGAGATGCCGGTAGACCTATACCAGTGCTATAGCTTCATGTGGTTTTGCCTGTATTTCAAATTCATACTTTTTATATCCTCCTATCAACTTGCCACCCCCTGGGCCATCGGCTGGCGACCCCTTGCCTCGCGTAGGAATCCCATACCCCGTCCACATTAGGGATGTTACGAAGGTTCGATTCACATTCCGAAAACTCTGAATTTCCAATTCCGAAAACTGAGCATTTCAGATTGTTTTTAAACATCCGATTTCGGTTTCAAAACATTTAAATCGAAGATTATCGGAGGCCGATGCGCCACGGTGGCGGCGGCGGCGTCACGCTACCGTAATCAACGCGTACTTGTGTATTATTGATTTTAGAAAAAATATCTATTTTTGTTTGTTTTTATTTATTATATTATTTTATTAATCCTGCTTTGCCTTAACACATCTTTCATCAGCCTCCGATTCCGATAAACCGAATTTAAAACTTCTGATTACGACTTCAGTTTCGATATCATCACTTCCGTAACACCCCTAATTATGTGCGTGTGAACTGAGGGACCACACTGGTTATTCGCAAAATAAAAATCGTAGGATTTAGTAGTAGATTTAAAACAATTGTAGAACAAATCTGGGAATTTGTAAACAAATATATTAAAAACTACAGCACTTAAAGTGTGGTCCCTCAGTCCTCACAGACCATCAGCCAGATCTCGGGAAGTATCTGAAAAATTAAGGTGTTGTGACTACAGACTTTTAGTAAAGAATTTGTAAAGATATTTACTAAAAAACAGACCACATAGCATTATAGACAAAAAATATATAACGGCTAAACTGTGGTCCCTCATACCACACAAGAAAGATAAATATTTTAGTGAATATTATCGAATCAAATAAATAAACTCGTTCTTTTTCTACATAAAGTTTTAGTAAGAGACTTGATACATTTTGTAAAAAAGAAATGGAAAAAACTATCGACGCAATTTGAAGATAGCGATTAATAAAAGTGGTCCCTCAATCCTCACATCTACTGACATATATGCATGTACTAGCTCCTAGACGAGAGTAATATCAGAAAGAATAGTGTACTTAACATTTAGTAGAAAGTTTCTACTAAATAATAGTTATCTAAAACTGTTTATTTCTTACCTCTTAGCTGAGTTAATGTTATTTTTTTATTCCAACGAAAATAGATAGACTAGTGTGACCACACAATGAAACAAAATGTAGATAGTATTATTATACTTCATTAAGTATAGTAATACTTTCTAAATGAAACGAAAACAATGTTGAACTGTTAATTTATGTTTAATGAGTATCTGCTCAGTGGTTTTTTACGTACGCATAGTGTTTATTAGGATAAATAAAACAGGAAACTGAGAACAAGTAATTACTTACGGCTGCAGTCGAGGATGCGAATAAAACCGATAGAATTTACTTAATGAATTTAATTAAAGTAATTATTACATTTAGATTTTATAATAAGGTGTAATAATACACATAATATTAATAGTACAGGTATTATGCCATGCGAATTGTGGACGGTGGAAGTTTATGGAAGGAGGTGCATAGCGTGTGCTCGACTGTTCGCTCTTTTTTGCTGCTGGCACGTTGACCAAGAAGAACGTGCTACCTGACTGCTATGGTGTGCTTGACTTATATTTGTTTGACTTAATTAAGGGTTATTATACACATTTATTGATTCCAAAAATGTCTATTTATTTTCAGCGGCAATTTTTCAACCTCTTTGTTGTTACAAAAAAAAACTGTATTACCCGGGTAAATTGAAAATGTTTTGTTGACTCGCATAATATTATTGTAAGTGTATGAGGCGCCTTGCGTGTCTTTTACTATTTTTGGAAATTATAGTTCCAAGGAATAAAAGTGCCGGCCAAGAAATAAGCAAGCTGATTAGGTAAAATAACGAAATTTTTGCAATACCTACTCAAGCAAGTACGTTTATACCTATTGTAGCGTTATAAAATATATATTTTTTTTAACGCAACGATAACGTTGCGTTAAAAACGTTAAAATTTAAAATTATATTTTAAATTTAAAAAATAAATACACCGAAAATAAAAAAAGTAAAAAGGTAAAACACATATTTTTTAAACCATGAAGAACCGCAATAGCAATAAAGTATTAATTATTTTAAAATATTAAGTTTACATAAAACATAAAAGTGGAATTTAGAAATGGTGTAAAGTTATAAATGATAAATGATAAATGATTTTATTTCTGTAAGTTGGTTTGTACAAACACTTTTACATGTCGATCATATTTTTTAAAACTAGATGAGGTCGGCGTTTCCTATCTGACTACTCTGAGAAGAAAGGCCGAAACAAACTCAGAGGTCACAGTCTCTTTTAAAATCTTGACAAAAACTTGGTTATATCATGTGAAGACCATGTAGACATATGTCTGAAATGGTCTTTTGAGGAAAGAACCAGCCAGATTGAGTGGACCTGTCCAGTCAGTGCACGCATTTGTCAATAACCGAGCAGCTCAACTCAGAATTTACGGAGCTCAACGATTCGACGAACAATACCAAAGAAAGGACATTCGGGTAGGCCGCATAAACTACTCAAACTGCCAGACCATGAGTAAAAACTAACTAAGTTATAATAAAAAACAAAAATCCACATAGTCTTCACATTCACAATAATAAAAAATAAAAAAATATACTTTAAAAAGTAAATATTTTTGTCATTGCAAGAAAACAAAAAAAAATATCAAAATTAAAAACAAAATTCACGGTGCAAAATATAAAAAATCTAAATTAATTGGAGCAGCTCAATCCCAAGCCTTTTTGTCCTCAACGTAATCTTTAATAGTATAAAACGCTTTCTGACACAACTTACGTTTAATGAATGATTTGAATTTATTAAGACTTAGATCTTGTACGTGGCTTGGAAGCTTATTATAAAAGCGTACACATTGACATCTAAACGAGCCACCTATCTTCTTGAGCCTTGTTGTAGGTACTACAAATTTGTGTTTGTTCCTAGTCTTTATGTTATGGATATCACTATATTAAACAATTTTATATTTTTATGAGCATATAAAAGATTTTCATAAATATACTGAGAGGGCACAGTCATTACATTAATCTCCTTAAATTTCTCTCTGAGAGAGTGCCTCGGGCTTAATTTATATATTGATCGAACAGCTCTTTTCTGCAAAACAAAGATATTCTGGATGTCGGCGGCATTTCCCCACAACAGAATACCGTACGACATTACAATATGAAAATAGCTAAAGTATACTAAACGGGCTGTCTCTATGTCAGTTAAATTACGAATTTTTCTAACAGCATATGCTGCGGAGCTTAGCTTCTTTGACAATTTTTCTATATGTGGGCCCCACTGAAGCTTAGCATCCAAAGTTAAGCCTAAAAATACTGTGCTATTCTCAGGATTCAATTCTTCGCCCTTTATCAACACATTACAAGTCAAAACATCACACAGTTAAAAGCTGAATTCAAGTGCCTAATCTTCAACGCAGTTGCAACCGGTTTTATGATCGCTTAATTTTAAGCATACAAGTAAAGTACGATACCATAACATGATATAAGGTTATAAAAGTTGGAAACGTTAAAAAGTAAGCTAAGTTTTAAAAAAAATATACGACAATAGCCATTCGTCGGGAATCCACGCTGGAAGAACAAAACCGTTTTTGGTAGTTCCTCTCCAAAACACGACGTTTTTAAAACATTATGTATGGAATCCGTTGAAAGATGTTCGGAATCCCGAAAACTGCAGGTACTCCAGGGGTCATTCGTTCTGTCCCGGGTGTAAGAAGCCGAAGTCGGCTCAACTGATATCGGTTTTGATTCATGACGCATTAACTCATGTCAGCGACAAGATTTCTTATGATTAGCTTGTCACCAGTCTTGGCAGGACCGCCCAGTCCTCCAGCCTGTCGCACGGCAATTATGAGGCATGCCCTGGTAGCGAAACGATAGTTGGTATCTCTGACAGAGCTCAGTAGCAGAGACATGCGGTCCGCGAGCTCCGGCGCACTCGTGTACTTGTATATCACGTACCCTCGGCCTAACGACGAGGAATGTGCCATCCCCGCACAAGAATTGACATGGCCGTGGTCATAAATTGCTGGCCATTTTAAAACACACTTTTAAACAGTAACTATATAAAATACCAATTATTAATTTAGTAGATAATTTCAGAGCCAAAAATTTTTTATAAATTACTTCTAACAAGATTCCAACTAGTAAGTAAAATATATTATTATTGTCGTTAGTGGAGTGTTTGTAGTTATACTACGTATGTAGTGCTTTTGTTTGTATAACCTTTTGCCTGTAATGTTCTTTTTTTTTGTTTTTTAGGGATCTGTACCCAAAGGGTAAAAACGGCACCCTATTACTGAGACACCGCGCTCCGTCTGTCTGTCTGTCACCAGGCTGTATTTCATGAACCGTGATAGCTAGACAGTTGAAATTTTCACAGATGATATATTTCTGTTGCCACTATAACAACAAAAACTAAAAACAGAATAAAATAAATATTTAAGTGGGGCTCCCATACAACAAACATGTTTTTTTCTGCCGTTTTTTGCGATTATGGTACGAAACCCTTCGTGTACGAGTCCGGCTCGCACTTGTTTACTATAAGTGAAAACTTTATTTGGTCTTGATCTTATTATAATAACGAACAATTGTTAAAATTTGCTGTAAGTTTTCCAAATAAAATAAAATATATTTAAACGGGTACGTATTGCAATATCTAAAAAGATCTAACCTAAAATAACCTATTAAAATATTTGGCATAGATATTTTGGAAGAGGCAATTAACATCGATGAAGGAAACAGGAACTGTACCACTTGTAATGCCAAGTTAGTCACAATTACGAGCTTTCAAAAATATTAAAATATCATTCGATTTTAGTGGCACTGAAAAAAGTTATCAAACTAATGTTCCAGTTACCATAACAGTAAAGAACAAAACCTACAAAATCATGGGCGCATTTGAATTCATTCCATCATTAATTCCAGGTGGTCTTGGTCATAACCGATGCCTTTTTATATGAATGAGCGTTTCTTTTGCTATGATGATCAACATTTCAAAATTATTGAAAGTACTGACCCTTCTTACATTCATTATGCTACATGCAAATTTCACTTACTAGATAAATGTATTATTGTAATTTTTTTTGTATCTACTTTTTTTATTAAAGTCACGACATGTAATATAAGATTAAATTAACAGTTCAACATTGTTTTCATTTCATATAATGCTATACTAAATGAAGTATAATAGTACTGTCTACATTTTGTTTCATTGTGTGGTAACACTAGTCTATCTATTTTCATTGGAATAAAAAAATAACAATAACTCAGCTAAGAGGTAAGAAATAAACAGTTTTAGATAACTATTATTTAGTAGAAACTTTCTACTAAAAGTTAAGTACACTAGTCTTTCTGATATCACTCTCGTCTAGCAGCTAGTACATGCATATATTTCAGTGGATGTGAGGATTGAGGGACCACTTTTATTAATCGCTATCTTCAAATTGCGTCGATAGTTTTTTCCATTTCTTTTTTACAATATGTTTCAAGTCTCTTACTAAAACTTTATGTAGAAAAAGAACGAGTTTATTAATTTGATTCGATAATACTCACTAAAATATTTATCTTTCTTGTGTGGTATGAGGGACCACAGTTTAGCCATTATATATTTTTTATCTATAATACTTTGTGGTCTGTTTTTTAGTAAATATCTTTACAAATTCTTTACTAAAAGTCTGTAGTCACAACACCTTAATTTTTCAGATACTTTCTGAGATCTGGCTGATGGTCTGTGAGGACTGAGGGACCACACTTTAAGGGCTGTAGTTTTTAATATATTTGTTTACAAATTCCCAGATTTGTTCTACAATTGTTTTAAATCTACTACTAAATCCTACGATTTTTATTTTGTGAATTACCAGTGTGGTCCCTCAGTTCACACGCACATCCCTAATCCACGTATGACAACGATGAGAGGAATTTAATTTTTTTCCGTTATTTTTTTATATACGCTAGCTTTTGCTCGCAGCTTCTTACGCGCAGACTACATGCTTCTCCTTACCATATTTTAACTGTATGTAGAGAAAAGGTAAAAAATAATGTTGATAAAAATAATGTAATGTGAAAGTGTTTCTTAGGACAGACATAAACTTACCAAACTTTATCATCAATACGCTCTATCCTTGTCCCGTCCCTATCCCTTCACTATTTCTGTGTTTATCCATGACTAATAATAAGTAATCTTAAGTAAGTAATTAAATTAAAGTATTTCCATAAAACAACATGTTTAACCATTTTGAATGTCGGCGCCAATATACCAGACTATTTGTGTTTCATCGAGTAGAGGTTTGGGTATCTTTTACTGCAAGTTTTCTCTTTCATGCAAGGTGAATTATAATTAAAATTACCGCAATGACCATGTATCATGTGTGATTTTACGTTTTCAAACAGTTGGGGTTCAAGTTCTGGGTCACGTATTTCGTATAATTTTGTCGATGTTATCCGGTGTGATACGAGTTACTAACCAAACTAAAATATGAACATGCGGAAGGCCACGATTTTGCCACTCCGCTGAATACATACGGCATCGCACTTCACCGAACAACTTTCCTATATTTAATAGATTCATAATTTTTATTACTTTTAGGTGAAAACTGTCGCAATAATATCGTGCAAAATAAACACACACATACACAAAAAAGATGAATAAAGATTCAAATTTTTTGTGTATGTGTGTGCTTTTGGGAAAGAAACAGATTGTTTCCGTTGCCGAATTTACTTACACAATTAGGCTGCTGGACGACCAGTGTCGAACATAGGTCACGGTGTCTTGTCGCTCATGAATGTACCTGGACCCTCCGGTAAACGAAGATGGTAACACTACCATCTGACCCATTTGATCTGCATCTTGTCTACCAATAGCATCCTTTAAATGAATGTAACTCTCTGCGCGTAGATTTGATTGGTTATTTTTTATGAAACTTAATCTTTCTGTTTCAATCTTGGCGTATTCGTCTACCAAAAATTGACTAAAAAGAGCACAAAAACGCATCAGGTGGTTATCTTCCCCTTCTCTGATCATTATACGGTATGAATAAAACTTGCCGCTGAAACAGTCTTTTTCAAAGATATTTTGGTCTTTGGATCACGTTGTGGTATGGCAATGGAGTAACCATCTTCGCCGTAACAAAACAATAATGGATATGTTAAACCATCATAAGAGCTATGGGTTTCATTTATTCGCTGTTAAGAATAAGGGCGACCTTCTATTACAATGTGATATATAGGCAAGCGTGATTCACCGTCGACCACCTCATCGCTTACCATCAGGTGAGTTAGTGGTCAAGCGCGAGCCTAAAGATAATTAAAGAAAAAAAGGTTCAAATCCGTCATCTCCCGAGATCACTTTATTGGCAGTGGGGGCGTTAAAACAACAAAGACAAGACAAAGACAAAAGATATTTATTCCAACTGGGCCACCAAGCGGCACTTTTGAATGTCACAATTTAAATTTAAATGGAATACAAGTTGATTCTACCGTGCATTCGGAAAGTAGCTAGTTAAGGAGAAGAATGCACAAGAAACTCCATACTCTTTAAATTTACATGGAATAAAAGTTGATTCTACCGTGCATTCGGAAAGTAGCTTGTTATGGAGAAGAATGCACAAGAAACTCCATACTTACTCTTTTAAAAAAAAAAAAAAAATTTTACAATATTTATGTACATGAGTACATACATTAATAAATTCACATAAGTGAGGACAATGCACCCAGAATAGCACCACACCAACCTCTATGCCCTTCAGATGACTTTTTATCAGCATGAATAACGACTTTGAATGTGTCATATGATGGAGGTACCTTGTCTATAGCAGTCTTCAAGTCCTTTATATAAGGACTAGCTGTCCCACGCGGCTTCGCTCCCGTCAACTAGCTACCTACCTACCCATCTACCCTACCTACCCTACGCACATAATTTTTGCGTAACTTAAAACCTTTTACGCACCGCAGGCAACGGAAGCTCTCAAAAAGGAATAATTTTGCCCGTTTTTGCAACATTTTTCAGTTATGCTCCGCTCCTATTGGTCGTAGTTTGATGTTATACCTTCCTCGATAAATGGACTATCCAACAAAAATAAATTTTCAATTCCAACCAGTAGTTCCTGAGATTAGCGCGTTCAAACAAACAAACAAACTCTTCAGCTTTATAATCTTCTATAGTCTAGTATATTTTTTTTTGTAGTGTTGGGTAGGGTAGGGTAGTGTAGGGTAGGGTATTGTAGGGTAGGGTAGTGTAGGGTAGGGTAGTGTAGTGTAGGGTAGTGTAGGATAGGGTAGGGTAGGGAAGGTAGTGTAGGGTAGGTAGGGTAGATAAATGTTTTGGTGTTTTTAAACTAGTAGATATTGTGCTTGGTGCCCTGGTTGTGGTAATAAGATGCCCACACGATGGTAAACTTGCCCTTGGACTTTAAAAGTTGGCATAAAACCATGTTTTTTTTTTTTTTTTTGCTCCGAATGACGTCATTCGGAAACAAATATTATATTTTCGTATGTTGCTTATAAAATGTTTATGGTCGGAGTGCAGGTACATAACCCCTGGTCAGTACAAAATTTTTGTCGGATTCGGTCACGCAATCTAAATTAGATTGTTTTGGAATACCTATTTTTATTGTGCTACACTGCTGACCCCTAATGCAACAGCTTAAATGAAATTAAAACGAAATTTAGCTGAATATTATTTTAATACAATTGTCACACGTAAATAAAGTTAGCTTAGATAATAGGTCTATCCCGTCCCTATTTAATGCCTATATTTATGCGTTGGGTCATTTTATAGTTACCAGCAAACTTTAAAGACTTGAAAGTATTTTTAATAATTTTTCCTTTGTAAAAGAAGGAATTTTGTACATAATATTTCATCCCCCATATTCGCCCCCAAGGACGGAATTCCCAAAAAAAACTTGCGTTAGATTTTAATCTTCAGCCAAACCCAAAATTCGAAGATCCTATCTTCAAAACTGACCGACTTTCATACAAAGTTTCATCCCCTTCACCCCCCTAGGGGTGGAATTCACAAAAATCGTTTCTTAGTGGATGCCTGCACAGTATAAAGTATCTATGTGCAAAATTTCAAGTCTCTAGACGATTTCATTATTCCCATGACTTCATCCCCCTTTTCGCTCGGTACTAATTTGTTAGTAACTACACGTTTAGTCGTGACAGTCTAAAAAGTCGGATTTGACAACTATAAAAATAATTTATAATAATTAAACTTGATGCTTACGTACAAAGACCTTATACGTATTTCTTACTACTAGACTGCACCAAAAATTTTTGTTTAGCTAAAATGAAATCTATTATCATACGCCTAGGTTAGCTATTTCCTTATAAGCGGTAGCTAACCAAAAGCGGTCCTGGCCACAGACTACTTAGAGATACTACGTAGTCCTGCCCGGCGAGCATGGCCTACTGTGACATCGCTTAAGTCACACTTTTAATCACAGTTTGGGCGATAAACTCATTTTGTCTTAAATGCTAGCACGGCGGCGTGAGATATTTCTTGACTTGTGGCATAACTTCTTGACGATGATTTTTTTGTTTTTCGGAAATTTTCCAATTTTATTGTAGTTTCGGTTTAACCTTGGCCATAAAAACCATTTATGTTCTGAGAAGCATAGCCCTACGACGCACTGTTGCCGAATTATGGGCCTCCGTATCTTATTTTATTTTGCATATTTCCAAAATGATATCTCGAAAACGGTATGTCCTAGGCCAAAAATAACCAAAATTTAGCCCCCCCCTTTGCTACCCCCATGTTAGCAGCATCCCAACATGAATTACAAGTTTTTTTTTTTTTACATTGCTTGGTTTTCGACTCGGTCATGACAAGTTATGATAAAATATGTCATGTCTTACAATTTGTCTTAAATGCTAGCACGGGACAACCATGTGACATAATTTACAGGCGCGACTTGCTTCTCTTGTTGTTGACTGCATAGTGCGACATAATTTGAATAGACGACCAAATAAAATAATACGTAAAAAAGTATGCCGTTCATACAGCTAAACAACTTTTTAATTTTGTTGGGAATAAATTAATATTTGACCCACGACCATAGACTTATGCACACTTTATTTTTCTTTGTTTGTTTGATAACATATTAAGTGTTTGTTAGAAAGATATATTTATTGTGAAAATTTTAATAATCACTAAAAAATATAATAGCTTGGACCAATACCGGTGGGCCCCTATTTTTATATTTTAAATGTTTTTTGGGGATTTTATTTAAGAAACATTTAAAAATGTAGAAAGCAAGAAGAATATGGTATAAAAGAAAATAATTATAAAAAAAATAATCATAATTAAAATAAGAACAACAATAAAAAAATAAAAAATAATGAAAAAGTAATAATATAAAATTAATTAATAATCCTGTAACATTTCAATTAATTAATAAGCATTGATCACCAATTCACCATACACACAAAATGAATTTATTGCCATTTGGTGCCGTAATTAGAAGGCAAATATATTTTTTTCAACTATAAAATTTTATCACCACCTCCGAACGAAAGTGATACATTTTTCTAAATCATCTGTCAAAATGTGACATTTGTGACAAAATGGGTGCGCCCGTATTAGCAATTAAGACCCGATGAGTCCCAAACAAACGTCAGGCAATTTTCTCACGCCGCCGGTGCTATTATTTAGGACAAAATGGCGTTATCGCCCAAACTGCGATGAAATGTGTGACTCAAGCCATGTCATAGTAGGCCGTGCTCGCCGGGCAGCAACAAGAAAGGCATGTTGCGCCTTTAAAATATGTCACATGTTTGACCCGTGCTAGCATTTAAGACAAATTGTAAGATATGACATAATTTATCATGTCATGTCACAAATGTCTTGGGTACGCCCATGCTCGCTAGGCTGGCGAGAGGGTTCCCGCTGGTAGTGTGTCCTTGTCAAAGACCTTATACTTCTTACTACTAGACTGTGCACTATGGCGCAAAAAACGGTCCGAGCGAGAGGGCTCCCGTTGGTAGTGTGTCACTTTCTAATGAGGTGACCATGACCAAACATAACAAGGGACAAATTGATTGTAAAAACAATAGTGTAAGTATCCCGATATATATATCCTACCTAACTACGCTACCTAAACCTACCAAATTCAAGGAAAAAAAGAAACGTGTGTATATTTTTTGGAATCTACATCACTTACCGTATGGTGTCGGGCATAAAGAATTTCAACAGCCCATGTTTTTCCATTGGTGTCATAAGAGGCGACTAAGGGACAAACCAGAGAATGGGCAGCAGCGTTCTCTGTGCATTTGTAACAACCATACTGGGATCGCCAACCCGCCTGCAAAGCACTCCCCATGAATAGCACAAATAAAACATAGCCCTTAGTGCCCTGTCGGGCACTAAGGGCTATGTTTGCTATGCGCTACCGTAGTCGAGGGTATGCAGGCGGCAGCCTCGACTACGGTAGCGATCTAGGTTAAGGTATGGCAAGGGGTGCAAAGAATCCCGGACGAGATCCAGCTACCCCAACAAATACCGACGACAGGACCTGGCAACGTACAACACGCGCACACTCCGGACTCCGGACTGACGATAAGATCACCGAACTCGAAGAGGAATTGAGCAGTTTACGATGGAGTATTATAGGGTTATCTGAAGTTCGAAGAGATAAGGGAGGACTCGATAACGCTCAAATCCCAAGTCTGGATAAGTCTTGTTCTTCAAGACCCATCGTATAGATAGGAACAAAAAACTCTCTGATCTTACTCTCAAGCTCATGAAGGAGTGGCGTGAGATGATCCTGCAGTCTTCAGACGATGCTTTGAAATACCTCACAGGATCTCAATTATTTCACTTAATGTCCAGTTGCGTAGACAGTTGAGAAACTTAACTTCACCAATTTTATTCCACTAGGAATCAATTTGCGAATAATATTAACAGCCGCTGAATTTTACTCGAACAAAACCCGCCAAAAACTCCACAAACCTGGTGGTCCTACATTTAGTATTACCAGGCCCAAACATTTAAAAGTACTACTCTTACTCAGTATTAATAAATTATTTTTTAAATACAATGAATTGATGAATTAAAGGAACTGTAACAATATTTAAATAC
Source organism: Orthosia gothica (assembly GCA_949775005.1). Lineage (NCBI taxonomy): Eukaryota > Metazoa > Arthropoda > Insecta > Lepidoptera > Noctuidae > Orthosia > Orthosia gothica. The sequence continues at coordinate 60,657,307 of OX459034.1, read as the reverse complement.
GCTTCAAAGTTTCATAGACTTTGAAACGTATTTAAATATATTTTTATTCGTTCGTTTTGGTATTACATAAAAAAGAAAATATAAAATTTTCTACCATTTCTACCAAACCCAATGATTAGTTGAGCTGGCAAGATGTCAGACAAGGACACACTACCAGCGGGCACCCTCTCGCTCAGGACCGCTTTTGGTTAGCTACCGCTTATAAGGGAATAGCTAACCTAGATGTATGGTAATAGATTTCATTTTAGCTATACAAAAATTTTTGGTACACAGTCTAGTAGTAAGAAATACGTATAAGGTCTTTGGTCCTTGTCTGACATCTTGCTAGCTCAACTAATCATTTGATTTAGTAGAAATGGTAGAAAATTTTATATTTTTCATTTTTATGTTATACCAAAACGAACGAATAAAAATAATAATTTAAATACGTTTCGAAGTCTATAAAACTTTGAAACGTATTTAAATATTTTTACAGTTCCTATAATTAATCAATTCATTGTATTTAAAAAAAAAAACATTAATACTGAGTAAGAGTAGTACTTTTAAATGTTTGGGCCTGGTAATACTAAATGTAAGACCACCAGGTTGTTGTTTTTGGCGGGATTTTTTCGAGTGAAGTTCAGTGGCTGTTAATATTATTTGCAAATTGATTCCTAGTGGATATTGTGATATAAAATTGGTGTAGTTTTGTGTCTCAACTGTCTACGCAACTGGAAAATATGTGAAATCATTGACAGAAGCAATCTCAGGATGGTGGAGGGGAGAGATTTTATTGTAGTATTGACTACCTCCGCAAAGCTTACTGGGAAGGCTGACTCGATACAATTTGCTGCCAAATACTCCAAAAACTATTAAAATCTGTTACACCCGTATTCTAATGCATACTAAAGAATGTTAAAATTGCACCGAAGACGAGGCGGTATGGTCCAAGACCTTAGCCTGCCCGAAAAGGGCGAACAAAAAAATGACCACCAGGTTTGCGGCGTTTTTGGCGGGTTTTGTTCGTGTAAAATTCAGTGGCCGTTAATATTATACGGTCAACTGTCCAGGTTGGCCGGCCGCCGGGGCGCTGTCGGATGACGTTCCCGGGGGCCATTTTTTGCGATCGCCCGGTCTCAGTAAAACGCCGATTTCTCGGTACTTTTGTATGGGGACCATGTATAAATGTTATGTTGTTAGAATTGTGATAAAATAAGTTATCTGATTTCATAGGGATTTACCCAGTTTTACCTTGTAATAAATTTGATAGGTATTACAATATATATTTGATACGTCAAAACTTGTACTGACAGGTATTTTTCCGATTCGGTCAGGTGGACAGATAACGCACAGGATGCTTTTTTCCAATTCGGTCGAATTGATTCCTAGTGGAATAAAATTGGTGTGTATTGGTTCTCAACTGTCTACTCAACTGGACAATATGTGAAATCATTTAGATCCTTTGGGGTATTTCAGAGCATCGTCTGAACAGGATCATCTAACGCCTCTCCTTCATGAGCTTGAGAATAAGATCAGAGAGTTTTTTTCCTATCTATGCGATGGGTCTTGAAGAATAAGACTTATGCAGACTTGGGATTTGAGGATTATCGAGTCCCTCCCGAATACACCATCGTAAACTGCTCAATTCCTCTTCGAGTTCGGTCATCTTATCGTCGGTCCGTAGTCCGGAGTGTGCGCGTGTTGTACGTTGCCAGGTCCTGTCGTCGGTATTTGTTGGTGTAGCCGGATCTCGTCCGGGATTCTTTGCACCCCTTGCCATACCGTAACCTAGACCTCTACCGTAGTTGAGGTTAGGCAGGCTGCCGGGAAATAGGGGCTATGTTTTATTTGTGCTATTCATAGGGATTGCTTTGCAGGCGGGTTGGCGATCCCAGTATGGTTGTTACAAATGCACAGAGAACGCTGCTGATCATTCTCTGGTTTATCCCTTAGTCGCCTCTTACGACACCAATGGAAAAACATGGGATGTCGAAATTCTGTACGCTCGACAACGACTCGGTAAGTGTCGTAGATTCCAAAAAATATACACACATTTTTTTTCAATGAATTTGGTAGGTAGCGTAGTTAGGTAGCATAAATACATATATTGGGATACGTACACTATTGTTTTAACAATCAATTTGTCCCGTGTTATGTTTGGTCATGGTCACCTCATTAGAAAGAGACACACTACCAACGGGAGCCCTCTCGCTCGGACCGGTTTTTGCGCCATAGTGCACAGTCTAGTAGTAAGAAGTATAAGGTCTTTGGCTTACGAATGATACTCGTTGTTATAGTGTATAGGGAACATTACTGCCAATTGCTCCCGCCAGATGGCGCTTGAAGGATAGAAGTAAAACAGTGCTGCCAACTTAGCGCTTTCAGCGCCAGATCTAGCGCTTTTTTGTTAGCGCGTTTTAGCGCCTAGCGCTAAATCTAGCGCTTTTTGAAACTCTATACTTTCTTTAAAAAATAGTAACTGCGCAAACTATCAACTTCCCAACGACGCGTTGAGGAAAATTTCATCCACAGTTAAATATAAATTCAAGTCCAAAACTGATTAATACCAACCTTATTTCGGCGGCAGAAGCAATTGTAGCAGACGATGATGAATTTAATTACTTTATTTTATAAAATAACTACATTACCACTTTACTTAACAAGTACTATAGTTTAAATAACTCTTGTATATTACATATTTTAATTAAATATAAAAAAAAAACTAAATGCTTTCATACATTTTTAGTCTCAAATTATTGGGCGTTTTGTTATTTATTTCTTGTTATAATTAAGTAACACACAGTAGGTACATTTTAATAGCACAGCACTGAAATTTAGGTAAATGTAGGTACTTATTTTATACACAACTATCTAGCCCTTGACCCTTCTTGAAAATAGGTGTGATAGGTACTATGTTATGACAATGGAAAAACAAGTTTTGTGTCTGTTCTAGATATATTTCAGTTTTCATCCAGATGACACATAAAAAATAATAATATCTATTTTGTTGTTGTCAAAATAGGTACTGATATTTTCATGGAGGCCTTAGACTGGGTGGTGTAATAAAACATAATAACAAGCATTAACTGCAAATGCCATTCTAACGTGCAGCAGATACGCAGATACATTTTCAATTATTTTTCTATGTTTGGATCAAACCTGAAAGAATGAAGACAGTAGGATGTAAATGAAATGTAATAATATCAAGTGCCAATAAACTTATTTATGATTCAATAACAAGATTTCTAATTTTTGAGTAAGAACTATCAAAACAAAGATATTTAATATATGCTTTTACAAATCACCTTCCTAAAAGAATATATATTTATTCGAAATGATTATGGGTGGTAAGGAAGTCAGGGTTTAGGTCTTTGGCAAGGCTTTTGGCATAAATAGTGCTTTGGACTGCTGTCCACCATCAAAATATGACCGTGTGCAAGACGGTTCCACTGCAGTAATTAAGTAAGTCATATAAAATCAACCTGGAAGTATTGTTTTGAATATTAATTGGAAGTTCTACAAGTAAGAATATCTACAAGTGACACAAGATTTTCAATGTTCGCATTCATATTCGTACCTTTCAACTAAATCCGTTTTCTTTTTCCTTTTACTGATGCACCGCGCTCTTGAAGCCGGGTTTTTAGGTGGGTAAGGCCGCCAAAATTGTCAAATATATCACAAAAGTAACACAACAGATTTTGTGTTACCGTTACACAAATGTAACCCAAAAGTAACACATCTTTTGGGTAAAGATGATTTCATAATGGTGAAATAAATAACCTAAAATAATACAAGATAACATTTTTGATTGGGCGGACTGCAGTGCTATTGGAGTAATAAAATACGATATTTTTAAACGATGTACTTGCGTACCTATAATAAAAAAAAAACAAATAGTGAGTAAAAAATTAAAACATAATAATATAGAGTTAGTTCTGTTGTTCACTCCGGCTGGCGGGTTCGAATCGCAACCGGAATGTTGAGTTGGGGGTTTGTGAACATCGGTGGCAAATGAATATAAAAACTTGTTGTCTTCACTTGATTTATTGTATCCACATACACGATTGACCGTAAATTAAGGTTTGAACAATGAACTGATGAATTATTCAGTATTTAACATGAAGTTTTATAATAAATTGTTTTTTTTTTTTTTTAATATTTTTATTTTTATCTGTTTTTATTTGGTTTAGTTTTTGTTTTTATATAGATTAATATTTCTTTTATTTTTGTTTAATTAGCACTGTGCCTAGCATGTAAACCAACTGCATTATGTAATTTGGAAGGGACCTGTCTCCTGAGATACAGGTTAACTACCTAGTTCAGGAGACAGAGCTTTTATGTAACTGTGACACTTGTTTGCAAATAAATGAATTTATTATTATTATTATTATTAATTGAAACCGAGAGCTGATTTTATGAGCGTTCTGCCGACATGATTCTCCATTAGGCTCTGTGTTGCAAGCAACAAAATTAAAGTTTCTGTATAAAATTACAGGTAAAATATGATTAGTTTATGGAATTCAAAACTTACATCAAATAATTAATAAAATATAGAAAACATGTTAATTTGCGTTAACATCTGTGTCTAAAAAACTAACTTAATAAAATAAACTTTATAATAAGAATTTTTATAATTCTTACAAATTACATACAATCCAAAAAGGGACAAGTTTTCAATACAAAATAGTCTCTAAATATTTTTAGAAATGTTATCAAAAGACTAGCAAAATAAACATCTAAAAAAGTAGTTCTAATTTGTTTCTGGTTTTCACTATTAAAAAGTAGGTATGTAAGCAATGATATTCTAGTAAACAGATATATTATGAGCGCGCGCATTGTGAAGACTCGAATACGTCCTAATTGGGACGTATAGTCTTTAGTCTATGTCACGCATGGCGAAGAGCGATACGCTTTGTTGAAACAAAAACAAAATTTAAAAAATGCCATGGTATGTATTTAGAAAGTGTACCAATTATGATACCAAAGTACATAAAACAGAAGGGATCTCATACCATATGTTAGTACGCAATAAACCTCAATTTACATTTACTTTTTTTTCTTAATATCTACATTATTTTCTGTGCTAATATTCTGATATTTGAAGGTTAGAAAAAGGAAAAGATGGTAAATACATTGGTGGGCATAATAATGTTTGTTTAAATTTACACGCAAGTGACAAACACTAGCTGTCTCTTTTTTTCTTGTTGATTTTATCAAGCCATCCTTTTCGACTTGTAGTGAAATGTCAGATGAATGAAAAGTGTGTATGTGTGCTGCCGCTGCTGCGCGGAACACTTTTTTCGGTTGTTTTGAGTGTGAATAACGTATCTGTTTACTAGAATATCATTGTATGTAAGTATTGCGTCTGTCATACCTACAAAATCACAATCAGATACATTACTTTCAAAAATCAGTTCAAATACCAATATGTATGCGGCTTTATAGATCGACTGAGTTACGTAACACATACTTTTGTGTTACAATAACACAAATGCAACACAAAAGTGACGAAAATGTAACATAAGCGTAATACAAATGCTACACAAAATTTTTTCAACAATTTTAGGTTATATTTCGGTTATTTATTACAATTAGGCACTAATGGGCGATTCAAAGTATACTTTTGACCTCATCTCCAACAAATATATTAAAAAAACATTAAAATAACTGATTCTTATCTCAGAAATCACATTTAATCATTTTTTTGTTCCACACAAACAATAACGTGACGCGCACTTTAGGCTCTTTCACTGGCGAATAAATATGGCTGCCTTTTTTTTTATTTTTTTTTCGGTAACTGTGTTGCCATATTAATACTGCGTTTTGCACTTTGGCTCTTTAAATAGTAGCTTTGGGGTAAAAATCCATCACACAAATAAATCGTAACACAAAAGCAAAAACACAAAAGCAAAAGCCATTGTTTTATTTTAAACTATCGATAAAACTAATCAGTTACAGAATTTTCGCTACAATATTATTATTATAGCAGGGGCATATCATCTAATTCTTCGACGGTAAACATATAATTTAAATATACTCTACAATTTATTGAATATATTAACCATAAGATACTGCAAAAAAAAACGACAAAAATGTCACACAAAAAATTGACAATTTTGGCAGCCTCACCCAGGTACAGTATGGTCTGATTTCCTCAATTATTAGTTAGCTCCATTTTTCTTTCACTATTAGTTTTATATTTTGTATGCTTAAACTGCGAAATATTGTCGTTCGACTTCGACAGTTTAGTTTGTTAACCTCCCGGCTTAGGGTATATATATTCTGTGGTTATCTTTGTTTTAAGTGGCGCCATCTGAGCTCAGCTTTGCGGATAGTTCCCTATTAGGACTATGAATTTGATTTTTCAATTTCTTACGTACAAAGATATCGCGGCATATAAAATGAGAAAGGTCATCGGACTTCTTAGATTGTCACCATTATAGTTATTGTTTAAACTCAATACAAGCATTTAATGTTGTTTTAAATTATTTGATGGACTCAACCTGCACTGCATTGCCTACACGTTTAACAGATTTTTCGCCAGTGTGGGTCCGAATATGTTGCTTCAAATTGTCTGCTCGAGTAAAATTACGCTGACATACAACGCAACTGTGAGGTTTTTCACCCGTGTGTGTTAGAATATGTACTTTTAAATAACTCTGCTTGACAAAACCACGCTGACATATTTCACATGTATAAGGTTTATTACCAGTGTGCCTTAGAATATGTTCCTTTAAATGATGTGAACGAGTAAAACCACGCTGACATATTTCACATTTGTAAGGCTTTTCACCGGAATGTGTTCGACTATGATTTACTAAATTACCCTTAGAATTAAAACTGCGCGGACATATTTCACACTGGTAAGGTTGTACACCAGTGTGTATTCCAGTATGATGTTTTAAACTAGTCTTATCACAGTAAGTTCTCTGACATATATCACATTTGAAAGGGTTTTCACCAGAATGTGTTCGAACATGTTTATGCAAATTACCCTTAGAGCTAAAAGTTCGCGGACATTCATCACATTTGAAAGACTTTTCAGTAGAATGTGTCAGCAAATGTCTTTCTAAATGAAACTTAGTAGAAAAACTGCGCGAACATTCATCACATTTGAAAGACTTTTCACCAGAATGTGTTCGCAAATGCCTGTCTAAATGAAACTTTGTAATAAAACTTTGCGGACATATATCACATTTGTATGCTTTCTCACCGGCGTGTCGCCGAATATGTATTTTTAAATGAGTTGATCGACCAAAACCACGCTGACATATTTCACATTTGTAAGGTTTCTCACCAGTGTGTGTTCGACTATGTGCTTTTAAACTACCCTTGTCACGATAGTTTTGCTGACATATATCACATTTGAAAGGTTTTTCACCAGAATGTGTTCGAAAATGATTATCAAAACTTGTCTTAGAAATAAAACTGCGCGGACATATATCACATTTGTACGGTTTTTCACCAGAGTGTGTTCGAATATGTATTTTTAAATGAGTTGATCGACCAAAACAACGCTGACATATTTCACATTTGTACGGTTTCTCACCAGTGTGTGTTCGAGTATGTTGTTTCAAAGCACTCTTATCCCTATAAATTTGTCCACATACATCACATTGAAAATGTTTTTCATCAGAATGTATTCTCATATGTTTTCGTAAACTACGCTTAGCACTAAAACTACGCAGACATTCAACACATTTGTAAGGTTTTTCACCAGTGTGCGATCGAATATGTTCTTTCAAAAGTCTTGGCCTCCTAAAAGTACGCTGACATGTTTTACATTTGTAAAGTCCATCAGGAGTACGCTCAGGCATAATATTGATAGGCTCTTCGGATGTAGTAACAGATTCGGACGTACGGGTTTCAGTCGTCTGGAAAATTGTCGGGTCTGATAGTTCATTCACCGTTTGCTTGGCTGGAATAGAGTCTTCTAGCTTTATTAAATCTAGTTTTGGTTTCTTCGCGATGGTCGCCCCTGTTATAACAGTAATTTTGCAATTAAACTCGAAGTAGAGTTGGGCGATGGACATGAATCAAAATAAATGTAATTGAATGGTTCGCTAGAGACGAAAAGAATAAAACACATTGGGCCTTATTATATGCACTTTTTATCATATTATTAGTTTCAGAGTCGATAAGCAGATTCTTAAACCTGCTGCTGTTTGATTTTGGGCGATCACTATGTACACTACATAGATAAATAGGAAAATTAAGGGGCATTACATAAAATACGAACAAATTAATTTGAAGAAGGGTACAGGCGTACAAAAATGATAATTTGAAAAGGTTTTTTAATAAAATAACCCTATTTTTAGGGCAGCCATGACAGTTGATTTTAGATGACGTTTGACGAGTTTGACAGTTTTAAGAAGTGACATCTTTGAGACTTTCTTTGTTTGACTTTGAATTGGATAAGTTTAGGAGTTTTTGTGATTGTTTTAGTTTTTCAACCCACTTTACTACTACGGACATTGATTGATTGCTTCTCTGTTGCAATTGCACAACGGAGATATTACAATGAAGCGTCAATCAAATGTCATTGTCAAAATGACATGTTTCGCATACTGCTGATAGGATCCACCATGTTTGATTTTAAGTTGTGTTGCTGTACTTGACAAAGGTAATTTGGGTGTACATTGAAACGAAGTGAAATTAAAGGAAATTAACAATAAATAAAAACCGGCTAGGTGCAAGTTAGACTCGCGCACCGAGGGTTCCGTACAAACCTCAGCTTAAAGGTATTATAGACCTGAGTATTTGATATGAATTTCAATTTAATACCTCTACGCGTTCATGAGGAAAGGGGTAATAAGTTTAAAATTATTAAACATATTTTTATTACTTGATGTAACTAAAAATTTACGGTTGTCGCAATCATTCCTTTATCTGGGCTATAAGACGTTGCTTCGTAACAAATTTTAAGATTCTTAGTTCACGGGAAGTACCCTGTAGGTTTTGATTCCGTTGCGAGTGTCGCAAATTTGCGGCATAAGCGGCTGTATCTTTTGATTGCGTTGGCTTAGAAGTTTGTTTTTTTCACAGCTTTAAGGGACAGTAGACCTAAGTTATTGAAAGGGTCTTGACAGACAGACGGACGGACAACAAAGTGATCCTATAAGGGTTCCGTTTTTTCCTTCGAGGTACGGAACCCTAAAAACGGTGACTATATTATAAAGCGATTTTTACATATAGTGTACATAGTGCTTGTCCAGGCTCCATACATTTCTGGAATATATAATAAATAATTATAAATAGCTATGTATAGAACATATGCGTACGTTTTTGGACAGATGGAACTAGTGGTCAAAGATCCCAGAGCCTCCAGACGTTTCTAGTTCTTTCTACTTAAAATGTGCACCTTCGCACTTGGCAAAAATAAAAACTTTTTTGCAAAAAAATACTACCGACTTCCAAATGAAAAACTACAAAGTGAAAAATAACTTAACTTTTGGAAGTCGGTGTCTTTCGTAGGAACCATTTTTTGCGATATGGACACCGACTTCCAAAAGTTAAGTTATTTTTCACTTTGTAGTTTTTCATTTGGAAGTCGGTAGTATTTTTTTGCAAAAACAGTTTTTATTTTTCCCTTTTTAGTTTTACCTACCTAATAGCAAGTTGTTTATTAAGGTCCCTGTAACTCCAGAATAGATTAACCGAATAACATGAAACTTGAACATAACCGGTGAAATGAGAGATCTGCGTACCCCTTTAGAGCGTACTGGCGTGATGTTATGTTATGAAATGGTATAAACAACAAACAGACATGCGATTGCAGCAATCCCGAGAGTTTTGCCGTTATTTATTGAAGAGTTCTATTGTGTATCTCCGAAGTTCTTCATCAGACCTTCACCAAATTAAAATGGGACCAATTTCGAAACATAATCCTTCAAACAAAATAAGAATTTTCAAAATCGGTCCACAATTGACGGAGATATCGGTGAACACACATAAAAAAAAAAAAAAAAAAAAAAACATACAAGAAGTCGCAAATAATTGATACTCGTACTAGGTACATACCTAGTATCAATTATTAACAATCTAACGTAGGTCGCGCGTGTAAGTGCAATTGTGCGAACCTAACTTAAAGCACACTTCATTAATTACTAAACAATTTTAAAAACCACGTACGTGCACCTGACACTTATTTTCGCTCTTTTGCTAGAAAACCTGCGAAATTGAAATAAATTTTAAAGAATCTGTCTGGGGGCTCTGGGATCTTGGACCACTAGTTCCATCTATAAAAAAAACAATAACACGTTGGATGGACTATAATACTTACTTTTCGTGTCGTTAGCTTTTCGCTTCTTCTTAGATACTTCTTGTTCCTGTTCCACTTCAGTTTTGAACTCGATCAAAGGAACATCATCGTCTGCGTCTGATCCAGAATGTAGTGCTGGTAAATCAACTTCTACATATTCAATGTCTTTGAATTCGTTTTTTTGATCTGTAAAGAAACTAATATTGAATAGATAGTTCAACTCATGTTTGCGCGCGGCGCCATGTGTGCGTGCACTTGTAATTATAAAGCTTTAATTTGTGTGGTAGTGACGCGGCAGTCGTGATCCGAGCAACACATGTGTATTACAAACACACGCACACATGGCACCGCGCGTAAAGATGAGTTTAACTATCTATAAAATCAACTATTTTTCTTGTAATTTCTAATCAGAGTGCTACTTTGTTTTATTTAACAACTACCGACCCGCCGCAGTTCTACACAGGACAAATTATACACACAAACCTTCATCATTTATCACTCTTGTTATTAGTGAAATCTGTATCAAAATCCGTTGCATGGTTTAGAAGGAGTAAGCGGGAAAAAAGGCGGAGGCTTTTTGAATACTACTTAGTGAATAGAGATGAAACAGGTGCTTCCACCATGTGCGAGGTAGCCTGGCGGGAGGAAATGCCACCAATGGGATCACATCAAGCACTAAATCCCTTGCAGGCATTCCAGTGCTTTTGTTAGGATTAATAGCGGCAGCGAGGAGTCTTGGGGCGTGGTGGTATTCTTCTCTTTTTTATATTTTGCCCCCACTAGGAATTTCTTCTTGTATCGTGAGTGCGTTTACAAACATTTAAACTCACATACACAAGAGACCCAGATCCGGAACAACTATCTGTAGGCCCTACAAATATTTCCGTGCGGGAATCGAACTCGTGACACGCAGCGCAGCAGCCGATCGCTTAACTACTACGCCAACTGTGACGGCGTCTTGTAGTAGGAAGCTGCCGAAAGGAATCGTCTACTCACCCGGCCCGCAGCAGAGGCACCGGGATTTAGCAGACAACGCCTTCTTCCAGCTCCCCTAAATAGGTCCAGGGGCGACGGACTCGGGGACTTCCGTCGCCCCAACACATTAGGACCCGAGGTGGCGGTGCGTAATGTTCCACGCGCGCCCCCTCTAGACGTCGCGGGGGGAGTCAAACGCCTCACTCCCCTTGCCGACCTGAGGTCGAGGCCCACGCAGGCGGGCCACCAGCCAGGGGCTGCGAAAGGATCGTACGTTTCCGCAATACCTGGCGTTGGTGTGGGATGGAATACCGGGATGGATTTTAGTCAGTAGAAGTCTGGCAGACCCATCCAGATTAATGGGGCATACACGAACTGGTTTTGCATCTCAAGGTGGGTTGTGTAGCGTCACCGAGGCTGCTCAACTTTCACATGGATTGCGGATTGAGGATAAATGAGTTGCCTGTCAAAAGCGTACCCCTGCTACTTGCGTCGTCAGCATAACAGTTGCAAGGCACGTTGACTGTGATTAATGAAGCATTGAAGATGAAAGGAATTTGAATGAGAAGACGGTATCGGTGTATAATCTTACCAATATTATAAATGCGAAATTTTGATGGATTGATGTATGTTTGTTACTCAATCACTCCAGAACGGCTGTACGGATCTGGATGAAATTTGGCACGGGGATAGATTATAGTCTGGATTAGCACAAAGGCTTATTTTTATCCCGGTATAATGTTCCATTGGGATTATAAAACACTTTTCACAAGGGCGAAGCCGCTGGTAGAAGATAGTGTGAATAAATGATAAGAGTGTTGAGCAAGTGAATGAGTTTGTATATTTGGGCAGTACGCTCACAAGAAAGTGAAAAATTTAAGTAGATGGTTGGTGGTAGTGGGTGGTTGTTGGTGTTGTACTTCTTTCTTCACAGCTATACATGCGATTGTGGTCAGCCAGTCGATGTCCAAAACGCCTCGTCTCGCTGTTCACAAGTGTGCTGGCGCCAACACATAGTTATGAAAGTGAATGTTGGATGAGGCAAAAAGAAATGACATCTATGAGTAACTATAGAAAAAAGGCGTGCGTGTATACATGTATAGGTTCACGTGTATGTGTGCGAGGAATCAGAGCGAGGGACTCAAGCGAAGAATGTGTGCGGTCTATTGGTTTCTTGCTTGCTATGTGCAATTGTGCATGATCTCGTCTCGCTTCGCTAAGACCAGTGTCCGCTACGCATCTTCGCACCAGATCGCAGCAAACGGTTTTACAGCTCACTCGCACATGTCTGGTGGAAAAGTACCCTAAGAAGTGGTTTGAGATAGCGCGGGAGAAGATTGACTGGGAGGACTCAGGGCAGGTTATTGCCTAGAGATAGCAATATTATTTTCAGCGCGTTTTGTGCCAGTGAGAATCAATCCTAACCAAAGGCATCAAGCTTGTACCACTATCTCCACCTTAGCCAATGTCGTTAAGCCGTTTACTAACTTATAAAACAAAAATCTGCAAACAAAATTGTGAAACATACCAGTTTGATGTTCCTTCTTTAACCCAATAATAATATCTTGTGTCTCACAATCATCTGGTAATTCTTCTTTGATAACATCTCTTTCTGTTTGACATTCATCAGTTATGCTGATGTGCACTGTTGGACTTATAATATACCCACTGAACTCTAACTGGTCTTGGTTTAGTTGAGGTTTTATCTGTAAAAGTTTGTAAAAAAATAATATTTCGTTAACGTTATTAGAAATGATCTCAGGTTAAAACACTTTCACATAATGTAGGGCGTCTCAGAAAGGTTTTCGATTTTGATACTTAAAAAAATACTAGAATTAGTTTAAACTCATTTTATATACTGTTAAATAAAAGAGCAGTTTTAGTATTTTAATTATAAAAACAGCAGTCACTCATTTAAATTGTAACTAAAATCTTCAATTACTCGCTGGAGCATCCTCAAAACAGTAAGTGCCAATAATTCCTTCACTTGATATGGCAGTCCAAATTGACCAGATTTAACGCCTGCTGATGTTTTAATATGGGGATACTATAAAAGTAAATTTACAACCCATTGCCACCTAACCATCGCACTGGCAGGCTGGTGGCACTTCACATCGCTATTCGATGTTCGCGTTTTTTTTCGTCTTTGTTCGCTATATTCGTGTTGAATTCCGAATAACACGAATACACCGACTACACATCGTTCATGAACAGCAAATATGCCGAACATTAACGAATATTTTTGCTATAGTTTACGATGGACGTGTTAACTGCAGCAACTTTACTTCTGTTTTTATGAGAGCATGTTGCGGGTCCCATTGTAGCGTTGTGAGATCTCAACTGAAAATAGTCGAATGATACTAATATCAGAATTAGTCTGTTAATAGTCACATCTCTAAAGACACGGCACAACTCTAACTTGTCGGACTACTGTCACTCGGTCATTTCCATAGACTAATATATAATAGATTGAGATAGACTGGCAACTGAAGTTTTCATTTTACTTAGCGATCAGCGCCCTCTGAGCGCCAACCATTGAACTAAATGTATAGGTACTCGTAGGTACTATGAATACTGTTTTATTATAACTATTTCGTTTATTAATTAATAGATACTCAAACTGTGTTTTGTCTTAAGCATATTTTTATGAATGCTTTTAGACAAACAAGTTTAAGTATCTTGGGTAATGGGGGTAAAGAGAACGAGAAAAATAATACAAAAATATATTAATTCATTAATTAATTTATTACATTATTACAAATTTATGTCAACACCAGTTTGCTTTTCTCGTATCCCAAGAGCCTGCGACGATTTGCCCTTCGTTAGTTTGTAAAACCTGAAAATTATCTGTGTATGTACCCAATACAGGTAAGAACGATCCACGAAAACTTATGAAGTTTGGATCAGAGTGGCTTTGGGAGCAAAACAGCTACCAAAGTTGTATAAAAATGCACCTCACTTTCGTTAAAGTCAGATTTGATATATTTTATTTTGGAATTACATTAGAAATCACGTCGTCCATTATCAGTCACTAAGTACGGTAGCAACCCCCTATTAGACACCCTTAAAGTATGATAAGTTGTGATGAAACTTCCACCATAGTATAAAAACTGAATTTTAAAACACTCCGCCTCCCAAAAATCGCACCTTTTCGAAAATAGCATTCAAGCATGTCCAGCCATCAGCACATGCATTAAAACCCTGGTAATATTGGTAACTACTGAAACTATGTTTAGTGACCTTTCAATTAACAATAAATAATACATTTCTTCAAAGGACGTGCCGCTAAACAACAGTTAAAATACGCATTACAGGAGCCGTTAATTGCACCATCATAGGAGGGGTATAAAACGGCCGATCAAGGTCAAATTAAAAGTCATACGGAATCCAGTCCTTGAAGTGAATGCTGGTGAACAACTCCAGCAAGAAAATCACTGCAGATGGAGCCCCTCGAGTGATTGCATTACTGCAACCAGATATGCGACAGTGTGATGTTGCTTGGCTACTGACTTTAAGCCATTTTTCCGTTCGACGAGTGTTCCAATGGTTCCAAGAGACTAGTGGCTATATTCGAATACGTGAATCTGGCAGACAACGCTGCACATCTGAAAGTGACGATCGTTTCATTGTGTCAATTTCATTTAGGAATCGACTCTCCAATGCTGTTGAAGTGCCTTGTAGACGCTTTATGGGCAGTAACTTCCTTTCCTGCAACCTTCTGTTAACCGTGGAGATGCTTATTGAAGTTCTGCGTACTAACCGGTGCCCTTGTTCGCTGCAACAGCATTAGAGAGTCGATTTGGTTATAAAGTCGACACAATGAAACGATCGTCTCTTTCGGGTGCGCATCGTTGTCTGCCAGATCCACCACCAGCGGGTGAATATAGTCACCAACCAGTCTTCGAATCATTGGAACACTCGTCGAACGGAAAAATGGCCTTAATTCAGTAGTCAAGCAACATCACAATGTCGCATCCCAGATTGGAGCAGTGCAATCACTTGAGCGGCTTTATCTGTAGATGTATCCACTTTCAGGGTTGTTTTTCTTGCTGGAGTTGTTCATTTCAAGGTCTGTATGGCGTATGACTTTCATTTGACCTTAATCGGCCGTTTTATATTCTTCTAGGGTGGTACAATTAACGGCTCCTGTAATACGAGTTATAACAGCAGTTATTTAACGACTCATCATTTATAGAATTGTATTACTTATGAAGTCTAACGGTTGTTAACTTAAAGGTCATTAAACATATTTTTCCAGATACCAGTATTACATGGGTTTAATGCATGTGTTGATACCTGGACAGGCTTGAATACTATTTTCGAAAAGGTGCGATTTTTGTGACGCTGAGTGTATGGGGCAACTATAAAAAGATGTTTCCCTAGTAGTCAGACTGTTTTGATGGTTCTTACGTCTTGTCAGACTGATTGAAAGTCTGCCGTAGTACATACATACATAAACTCACGCCTTTTTCCCATGGGGGTAGGCAGAAACTACAGAACGCCACCTGCTACGATCCTAACATACTTCTTTTGCTTCATACACATTCATACATCTTGTTATACACACACGCCGGTTATGGGTACCGCGCACTCGGCCTTTCTGCCGTAGTAGTCCATTAAATAAAGATATTTCTGTTATGATCCTAGTCAAGTATTTTCACCAGAATTATGTTAATTGTGGTAGTAGTAATGTTGCCTAAAGTTCATAAAAAATCCATAGCAGCAAAAAAAAAATGGTTGGACAAAGTATTTACTGCAATTTGTGCTGGGCCAAGTTTATTCTTTGTTAGATTGTGCGTTAAAAAGTTTTAGATAAGATTCTCTAAGGTTCATTAGTTTTCGAGAAATGAGCTAAAATAAAGTACTATGTTAAGAATGAACCTTCCTTAAGTTTGCCTTCAGTCTTTACTTCACAGAATTTGATCCTTATTAGCGACACTATCGAATGGTGTAATAGTACAGCACGTGTTTTAAAGTTCATCTCACAATCCTATAAATAATATTCCTACTCAGGAACCGAACCCGTTGATTTTGAAAAATAAAACATGTGCTGTATTATTATACCATTCGATAGTGTCGCTAATAAGGGTCAAATTCTGTGAAGTAATGATTGACGGCAAACATAAGGAAGGGGCTCATTTTTTTATTAACATATTACTTTAAATTTAACTCATATCTCAAAAACTAATGATCAATAGAGAATCTTAAACTAAACTTTTTTTGCACACAATTAAACAAGAAATAATCTTAGCCTAGCACAAATTGCATTAAAATCAAAACTTTACGAGAATTAAGCTAAAAACTGATTGTTGGGCCCACTGACACCCCATTTATTATACAACGGTTGGGATTTTAACTTTTCAGGCAACATTGCTACTACCATCATCACCTTCCTTTCCTTGTACCATGCTACTTGGGCTCGGCGCAACACGTATTCTTCTGCAATACCATCTTGTCACTTGTCACGCTATCACTGACTCCCTTTTCCTTAATATCACTCCTCGCACAGTCCATTTATATTTTCTTTGGCCTTCCTCTCCCGCTCCATCCATCCACATAATTTATATTCATAACTCTTTTAGTAACATGCGTTTCATCCCTCCTCATCATATGACCATACCAGGAAAAACGGTTTCCTTTCAACTTTTCTGTCACTGGTGCCACTTTCAAACATCCTCTAAAATAACCATTTCTCACTTTATCCATTCCCTTCACTCCACACATCCATCTCAACATTCTCATCTCTGCTACAGTTAATCTTTTTTCATCCATCTTTTCACAGCCCAACATTCTGATCCATACAGTATGCCAGGTCTAATCACGGACTTGTAGATTTTGCTAGCATAATTAACATAATTCCGGTACAAGTACTAAATTAGGATGATTTTCCCAGAAAATTTATTTATTTTTAGAGTGACTATGGCAGGCTTTCAAAGCGTCTGACAAGACGTAAGAACAATCCAAACGGTCTGACTACTGGGGAAACATCTTTTGATAGTTCCCCAAGTTAAATATATAAAATTCAGCTTTTATACAATGACGAAAGTTCCATCACATTTTATCATACTTTAAGGGTGTCTAACAGGGGATTGCCACCGTACTGTCTGATAATGGAAGACGTGATTTCTAATGTTATTCCAAATAAAATATATAAAATCTGACCTTTATACTTAACCAAAGTGAGGTGCAATTTTAGACAACTTTGGTACCTGCTATCTCCCAAAGGTGTACGTTACCCCAACAAGAAAGTGGCTCCTAGAGTGATATGAGTGGAACAGATAATTAGTGCGTAATCTGCTGTGAATGTGCGCCACATATAAACCAGTTAGAGCGTGTCGTTATTTTTGAAAATAAACGGGCAAACGATTCCTGCTGGAGTAACGTCAATCCAGCAGGAAAATTCTTTAAGAATGATCGGAGTGAGAAATATTGGGCATGGGCAGAGAGCTTATAGTTGTGCAAAAATGTGCGCCGAAAATATAATTGGTGCGTTATCAGGTTTTCGAAATATTGCATTTCCTGCTGGAGTAACGTTTTGCAGAATCGTGTATCTCTAAAACCATTGTATTTGCGCTTTTAGAATAAACATACACGAGTAGCTCTTAATATGTGCGTATTGAATCGCACTTTTTTGAAAACCCAAAATAAATTCGCAGTGCCTAAATAAGAAAACGTATAAGCTCGCTGAAAACTGTATTCAGTCCATCTAGACGATTGTATTAACCATAAAAAGTTTCAAAAGTATACATGCTTGCGTTTTTGAATAATATTGCTAAAAGTCAAAACGACGGTGTAATAACTTTGACGGCAAAATACAAAAAACCGGCTCAACCCAAGATAGGTAGGTGTAAACCACAAATAAGTGTGTTTAGTCAAAAATATAAAGTGAAAATATTCAGTTTGGAATGTTTCGCATTAAGTAGATTTAAACAAAAACTAAACATGTAAACAACGGCTGGTAAAAGTAGTAAAACAAGTTCTTGTATCTTTTAGCCGTCAAAGTTATGACACCCTTGTTTTGACTTTTAGCAATATTATTCGATGACGCAAGCATGTATGCTTTTGAAACTTTTTATGGTTATTACAAGCGTCAAGATAGACTGAATACAGTTTTCAGCGAGCTTGTACCTTTTCTCATTTTATTATTATTTTGAGCCTATTCTGTCCCACTGCAGAGCAAAGGCCTTTAGTTATTTTCTCATGTAGGCGCTGCAAATTTATTTCGGGTTTTCAAAAAAGCGCGATTTCTTGAAAATTATAAATATTTTCTTAAATCTAATTCCGGCACAAATACGCATATATCAAGAGTACTCGTGTATGTTTATTCTACAGGCACACATACAATGGTTTTAGGGATACACGATTCTGCAAAACGTTACTCAAGCAGGCAATGCAATATCTCAAAAACCTGATGACGCACCAATTATATTTTCGGCGCACATTTTGCACAACTATAAACTCTCTGCCCATGCACAATATTTCTCACTCTGATCATTCGTTTAGAATTTTCCTGCTGGTACATCGTTACTTCAGTAGGAATCGTTTTTCCCGTTTTATTCCAAAACGACAACACGCACTATTTTTTTATGTGGCGCACATACACAGCAGATTACGCACTAATTATACGTTCCACTCATATCCCTCTAGGAGACACTTTCATGTTAGGGTAACGCACACCTCCCAAAGTCACCCTGATCTAAAGTTCATATTCGGGGATCGTTCTAATCTGTATTGGGTAAATACACAGAGAAACTTCCAGCTTTTATAAAATAACGAATGTCAGATCGTCGAAAAATTAAATCAAGGGTGGGAAACGATAGACTAAGAATCTCTTAATCTATCGTTTCGCACCCTTAGTTTTTTTATAATATTCTCGAGCCTGTAGGAAGATGCGTTCAGTTTCAACACTTTCAACAAAATTAAGATGGCTCTTGCCAGTGAGGACATTGCTGACTTCTCTGCACCAATTCATAATGAAAAACAGTACACTTTTTTGCAGCAAATAATTGCATAATTTTTCTTTATGTTTATTACATTTAATAAAATTTAAGTCAATATGGACCGTTATAATTAGGATTATATATTTCGAAATTGTTTCTATGTGTCCATATTTATTTAAAATTTTCATTGTGATGTCTTCTACTTGGGCAAAAAAGTCAAACAATGCCCGGGTAGCGTATTACCATTGTGTATATCAGTACAGACACCCATAGTCTGTACTAGATCACTTTGTGCTCTTAAAAATAACAAATACTCTAAAGCAAACTACGTATGACTACAGACCTGTCTGTATAAGTATACGGTTTGTTCGCATATGTCTAAAGCAAAATGTGACCGTGTTATGGTCAACGAATCAGCACAAGAGCGAGCGAAGCGAGCTCGGGAACCTAGGGCACCCCGACACGGACAGGTTAGGTTCGAACGAGATGACGGGAGCTGAAGTGAGCGAGCAAAGCGAGCGAACGCAGCTCCCGTCATCTCGTTCGTGTTAGGTTACTTTTGACCCTGCAGACAGAAATAGGAGCCCCGCGCAGCGGGGCTACGTCGACTTTGTTGCTTTAACTCTAATCGTACTTGCACCTATTCTATGTTAAAACCAATGTCAACATTAAAATTGTGTATATCAGTACAGACACACATACTACGGCAGCCAAATTGTCTGTACTCGTATGTGTTTTGCTCTCACGAATTAGAGCAAAGTGTATTTTATTTCAGTCTGTCTCTGTACTGATATGCAGTATGCTCTCTAGCTACAAGAGCATATTGCGTGCGATTACAGAGCAACCCCTGTCTGTGCTAGTATACATTATGGCAATACGCGCCCGGGTAGGATAGCATAACCATCTTTTGCCACAATATTCTATTTTTACAATAAAGTTGTGAAAATCTTCAGTATTTGGAATAATTAAATTATTTTTGCATGTTTTGCAATTTTTAAAAACAAACTTTTTAGCTTTGGTTGCTATCCACCCACTACAATATGCTATGGCCGCGCATTTCTCTACTAAAACTCGAGAACGGCCTTCTAGAAGGATTTGTGTATTTATTATATCAATATTCAAATGTTCATCAATAATTTCCATTATTTCATTATCATCCTCCACATTACAGTTTTGATTTATTAAAGATTTCAAAGAATTTAAACATATACTGTCATCTTTTTCACAATTTCCATGTACAGAGTGTGGCGATGTCATATTATTTATTAATAATGTTTTAAATGCAGTTTCAAAAGCTGCTGAGTTGGGCATTATATTACTATAGCCATGAGCTCTTATCGCCCCAAAAAAGTTTTCTAAAGGGTCTTGATTTATATGACGAAGTAATATAGAATTAATTCCTTCTGTCCTTAACCTATTTGTGATTAATTTAAACCCTTCTATTGTTTTCACCCAACTAGTAAGAGATGGTACTGTTACCTCTTTGCCATTATTGTTGACATATTTCATTGACTTTATAATTGGTAATGTCTTGTTCCAAAATTTTTAATGGGGCGAGGTTGGTGTGACTGCCGATCTGTATATTTTGCCTTCTTCTTTGTGATAACTAGCATTCACAGAGTCGAACAGTTCGTCGAACAGCATTATCACGTATGCAGTGTCCACACTTTCCTCTGGCAAGGACCCACTTTCTGTAAATGAAATGAAATGAAAAAAAGTTAAATCAAAAAATCAAAAAACCCGACTGCTTCAAAAGCGAACTAAAATTCGTAAACAAGGGAAAAATCATGCTGTGCAGTCGGAGGATACATACGCGCGAGCTGGCTGACTAAAACCAGATGTATCCTCCTCCTGTATATAAGTTCTTTTCGAATTAGATACATTTAAACATATAAGTGTTTTATATTTTTGAAATCGCCTCTTAACACCCTTGATTTTGATACCCCACACGTAGGGTTTGGAAGAAAAAAATATTTGGGCCCCCACAATATGGCGCCCAAAATCCGCCATTTTTCTATTGTCCAATTTTAATGTAGCCCATGACACTCGCAGGGTTAAGACAAATCGATTGACGTATGAATTATCAAAATCGGCCAAAGCGTTTGGTCTCTGGAACGCCATATAGGAACAAACATACATACATACATACATACATAGACTGATAAACACATTACCCTCCTTCGGCAGTCTGGTAAAAATTACACCCTGTACTTTTATTGCATCGATCGTTAGGGTCAATTATAAGGATGAAATCTCTCTAACAACCTTGATAAATTAAATGAAAGAAAAGCCATGAAATCTGGACTTATAAATTCAATGGGTCAAGTTAAAGCACTTTTACTCAAAGATCCATCTGTATCCTTATTGGAGTAATTAATAATTATCATTGACGTCATATATCTATTAAAATGACCAATTACTATTTAGATAAGACTAGAATTCGTTGGAAGAATATATTTGTGTATCCAAGAAAAAGGAGCCCACTTCGAGCAACTAATTAATTGGATCACCATTTTTTGTAAATAATTAAAATAATTTAAGATTTCATGGTTTTCCTTTCATATAATTTATCAAGTTTGTTAGAGAGGATTCATCCTTATAAGTACAGGGTGTAATTTTAAATGTTTTAGTTGGTTCGATTCCCGGGTGTAGCAAACGAATTTTCGAAAATCTTTGAATGCAGTTTTCTTTCTTTTTAAAATAAAGGAATGTTTTATTTGACTAAAATTTTCTATCTACAGTATTAAGAGAACTTTCTCTTTAGGTGGCATTACAAAATTTCACCCTGTATATACAAGAATTGCTCGTTTAAAGGTATTAGATATATAAACTAAATGATTCATAGGCACTTGCTTTAATTAAACTATATTCAGATTTGTTTAATTTATGTAGACTTATTAGTTCAATAGGTGATGTATAACTGTGATGATGGAGATGACATATAACCCAATATCTAGAATAGTATTATCTGTTTTTAGACTACTAAATTGGTTGTACTCTTGAAGTTAAACGTGACATACCTGCCAGACATCCAAGTGTCACACCAACAGACTTGCTGAACACTTGTGTGCAAAACTTAACCCTCATTTTTGGTATCATTGAGGGCACCACATGTTGAGCTGTCAGTTTATGGGCCAACTTTACACCCTGGAATGAAGGACATCTCTGGAAAAGATTTTCTATATAGCACCATTTAGCCACGCGTACTTTGTCATCCATGACATATTTTAAATTTTTATTTAATAAATTATTGCGTACACCCTTCATTAGATGAGGTGGATCGAAAATAGGTACAATTTTGAAACTGCCCACTTCAAAAAAAACACCTCTATAATCCTCATTTTTTCTAAGATACTTTGCTTTAGTTTCTTCCATCAACTGATTTATTGAAGCAAGGTTTGTGGCTCCTTGGTCACATACTGTAGCTACAACTTTAAGACCTGTGCTTTCAACTTTTTGAATTATATTTTTCAATTGGTATTTTAGATCTGCTGTCTTTGTTGTACCTGAACAAAAACTATAAGCTATTGGCTGCTTATATTTTTTTACTATGCCTCTCACCATAAATACAAGTACATGATCAGCAAATATTTGTTCTCTTTTGCTGCCATTGTCGATAAAACCATTTAAATTGTCATGTGCCTTATTGTAACTTAAATCTGCAGCAATTGCCATTTCGTCAAACAGTATGCAACAAAATTTATGTTTTTCTGACATTTTAGACACTCTCTTCTGCAAGTGTTCAAATATTTTATCGTTAATGCCAGGCTTTAAATCTACTTTCTGCAAAATATTTTGAAGTGTTCTTCGGCTTGGCAGAACACACAGCTGGCTTAGCAAGCGATATGCTTTAGGTGATGGTTTATATAGCGATATTGCTAAGATTTTTTCATCAAGTGTGAAACGCCTTCCTCTCGGTTTTTTACCACTTCCTGTTACTTGCATATAAAATAAAGTTTTAGCCGCTGATGACATCTTTTTGGTCACAATTTTGAAAGCATTTGTTTTCCTTATTTTCTTTGCTAGCAGATATCTTTTGCGAAAGGTCTGTTTGTCTTTAAGAGCCTGACGAAGTGCTTGCTCCAATTTTTGCACCTTATTTTCTTCATGCTTTTGCTTCAAAAAGGGTACTGAAAATATAAAATATAGAATGAATTGTAAAGAATGTTTAAGGAAAATGCATTGAAAAGTGAATATCTGCTTTATCATGGTAAACATGAACTGAATATAGAATTAGCATTTGTTGGTAGACTTATATCATAAAGAAATAGATAACATACCAGAACTAGTAGGCTTGAAGTATTGAACAGTTCTAGTTTTCATGGGTTTTATTATTTCACGATGCATTACAGCTTCTTGGGATGTAGATGGTAGGCTGTCTGGAACCATATGACGCGGTGCTGAAAAGTACAGAATATAAGAAGTAAATATTTCACTTTAAAGAAATATTGTATAGAATATTGGAAGTCAAGGTATTGGAATATTATTAGATGCTCATTATTTATGTCTGTGCTTTAAGAGATTAAATTTTCTAAATATCTTGATGCAATGCAATTTAGAACCTTCATTCTCAAAGTCACTTTCATATTTATAATATTAGTAAGTATGTGAAACCAATGCGGTTGCTAGTATTTAATAAAATTAATCAATAACACATTTACCTGATACATCTATAGAGGGTAATAGCAAAGATGGAACAGCCAATTTACAAAGTCTGTTTTTTGGGTAAAGTAACTCTTTCTGAAAGTGCCGACGACAGATTCTTCGATTTTTGTGGATAAAACTGCTGTTCAGACTCGCAATATCACCTCCAATCATCTTAACCCATTCTTGAAACCTTTCTACATCTTTCTCAGGACACGGAAAATAGTGTAGAGGTACATCTGAAATAAAATAAAGAGACTTTAATGGGACTGACTGCAATGTGATATTTAGGCCGGGTTTACAATACTCATACAAAGAGATTGATCGATCAGAGAGGAATACAAGGGGAATTACACCGTTACACCCAGAAAGACATTAGTAAGACTAATCAAATGCTTATTTGTTCTTATAACAGCAATTTTAGCAATATAATAGTAGGTTCAAGAAACACTTAGTGAAACCATGATACAACAACCGTAAGCGTAAATGCTCATACAAAGTGCGCTCAATTCCACACTGACAAACGTTTGAAAATGTATTAGAATAGTAAACACATTACCCTCCTTCGGCAGTCGGGTAAAAAGAAGATAGTCTTAGGACGACCAATTTTGCTAGCTTGGAGGCTATGCTCGAGTTCATAATATAAAAACACACTTTACTCACCATCTCCTGCTACTACTGGGCACCCAGGAACACAGCAGATGTTTCGAGACATTTTGTAAAATGTAAAACAACACTACACTGAGATATATGGTCCAAACTCCCTATGGAGGGCCTATCTGTAAAACAACACTACACTGAGATATATGGTCCAAACTCCCTAAGGAGGGCCTATCTAAATGTATGTCACAACCACTTTCACAAAGTACAGTTTATGCTGGAATTTAGGTATTACTGGAATTTACGGAGGAACGAATCTCAACTCAACGTAATTAACACAAAAACACCAAAATTACAAGAAAAATCCGCGCGCGTACGAAAACAAACCGTTGGAAAATTTCTTGTGACTTTTCATGGACAGTGTTGCTAACGTTTGGTATCAGTAATCTACTCTTAAAATTCTATCATCGTAAAAGTATCTCAAATAATACAAAATTTTAATAAACATTTTGAGAATAATTTATACTATTTTATGAAATCGTAAATTTTTGTGTAGCTGGACTAATTAAAGAAAAATAGCAAAATTAACAATTAATGTAAACTACCAAATATTTAGAGGGAAAAAAGTGGTAACACACGCAACCAAAAGTTCCATGAATGCCGAATAGATGGCACTTTTCACAATTTAAAAAAAATGTTCTAAGTTTCCAGGGCATTGGTCATTTCGATTCCGGTGGCTTAGCGGACAACTTACTTTCAATCCTCACGACTCTGTGTGCCCCGATTTAGGGTGAGTTTCTCATTAGTTTAACTATTGTACCTTATTCTTTGTGCCAGGCGACCAATACCGATTCCATCACCTAATTAATATCAGTTTTGCACTGTCATGTTGGACGCGTGGCTAAGGGTCGCCTGGGACAAAGGAATTCGCTATGAGCATGTGTTTCTACCGCATTGGATTGTGTCTCCGTGTTTTATTGTAAGTGATCACGTTTACTTATGTTAATAAATGCTAGCGTGTTCATACTTAACCTAACTTTGCATCTGTCAATGTGCTTGCTATGTTTGCAAGTTTCCTATCTGTAAGCCGCTGCGATGTGCTGAGCTTTCACCTATAATGTTCCCATACCGTTCCTTGGCCTAAAATGGGGACGAAGCTGGTACATCGCATGCGGCTTGCTGCTTTTTGCACCGCATCTAACATGCGCACCCTATGGTGCTTTCAGGGCTCATTGTACGGGGTCGACGTACGGGCGTACCGTCCGGCTATGCGCTACCCAAGGACGTAGCGGCGTGCGCAGCCTACCCTGCGCACCCCTAACCGCTACAGTCCCTGCGGCCTACCGCTAAGTCGGCCGCGGTCTACTGCCCCACGTCTGCCACGTGCTGCTGCTTCATTGTACGGGCTGAGGCCTGACGTGCTCCTACTACTTGCACGCTGCCAACTACCTGCACGCTGCCTACGCCCACCGCCAGGTCCTTTTATCTGACACCTGCGGCTTACCGCCGTGCCAGCCTACGCACGTGGCCCGGTCTTGCCTGCCTACCTGCAGCCTGCCGTCGCGCGAGCCGGTGCCAGCGCAGCCTACCCTGCGCACCCTAGCGGCTACAGTTCCGGCGACCCTATCGCTGTGCCGGTGCTGACCGGTCCCCGCGTCTACCACGTGCTGCCAAGGGACGGTACCCTCTTACTATTTTATCCGCGTGAGGGAATTTGCTCAGAACTGAGTGGCGCTAGAACCCACGACCTAGCTGTTTTAAATAACCATAAATATATGTATTAAATTAACAAGCTGTTTTTCTAACTACCTCCTAACTATCAGTTAGCGGCCTGCACAGCTTACCTAGCGCAGACCTAGCCGTTACACCATAATCGGGGATGCATTTGATAATATTCCAAAAATATAACAAGATCATTTGTCCAATCCATTTTGGCGTGAACAAGCTGTAAACAAACTATATAAATACTTATATACGTCCACCGCTGACGCGCACCGCACACTACTGAGCGAGCGATGTGTGGCCCGTAAACCAACATATTCGCCATATTCGCAATCCTTTGATATGTTGCAAAAAACCGATAGCCGGGCGGATACGGGTGTTCGGGTATTTGGCATATTCGTCTTGTTCGTGAGAATAAGCAAATATAGACGAATAGAGCGACTTCACATCATCCTATTTGGACGAATAAGACAAATACGCGAACAAGAATAGCGATGTGAAGTGCCACCTTTAAAGCAAGCAAAGCAAAGCTATTTCAGAGTGATGATTCACAAAGAGTAATGCAAAATTTTGCTTCCAGACTAAATAAGTGTCAGGAAGTGAATGCTGGTGCACATTTATTAACTATTGTTAAAAAATTAAAACTGCTCTTTAATTTAACAGTAAATAAAACAAGTTTGAACTAATCCTAATGTATTTTTTTTAAGTATCAAAAACGTAAAACGTTCTGTGAAACCCTATACTAACATTATTAAGTGTTTGACCGAAGCTTCAGCTTCAGTCACCTTCGAACAGCCGGAAATACCAACTTCAGCCAAAATAGCCCTAAGTGCTGGCTGAAGTAAAGGGTTTCCTAAAAGGTATGAAAGCTTCAGCTTCAGCATATTTCCTGAAGGTGTCCAGTCAATTCTTACCTCATAGTCCTCATTCAACATCTGAGCAAACAGCTTCTCAGCCTCCAGACACTTTCTCTGCAGTCGCCAGCATTGCTTCAGATTAGTGTAGCAAAAGAAACAAGCCAGCATGGGCCTGCTATCTTCCGTTAGAAACTGCAATAACACAAGATAAAACTATTTGTTGTGATGATGTCTGGGGATGTCTATGTCCAGCAGTGGACGTCTTATGGTCTAAAATGATGATGATGACTTCTTATCACATAAATATTTGTACTACTGTCCACAGCGTCAAGTCAAAAGGTACTGGTGCAGTGACCATACAGCGTGCGTAAGACTTACAAGTCGGATAACTTGGCGTGGAAAGAGGAAAGGTCCAAGGGTCATTTTAGGCAAGTGTTCAGAACAGTTGCATCTGCTTATTTATTAAGAACTATGGTCTTCAAATTATTAGATAATCCACTTACTGGAACATCAGTCAGTTTCTCGTATATTTCCTGAAGTATCTTGTTGGAAACCACATACATTTTAACATTCTGCACTAAACATATCCTACACATTGACAGTTTTTCCATCTTCATATTAAAAAAACCAGTGCTAATTTTTCCTATCTGGCTTTAAGAACAACTTCTTCTACATTGGCAATCTCCAAATAGATGCGTATTATATCGTGTGCGCTTCCTTCATGGGTCTCAGTTAGACAGGCCCTGCGCAGGGCAGTTCTAGAGAGCTACACTTACGATATCTTTGCAGGTTATCAAACGTTTTGGTTTTATTTTAAAGGAACCGTCCACGCAGTATTTACAATAACAACATAGATAGAGACAAATTTTATTACAACAACAACAAAACAAAACGTTAGTTTATTATCAGTAACGTCACTGTCACGGTGACGGACAGTCACCTCACCCTTGACATTTTGACAATTCTTTTTGGGCATTTATTTACCTGGCTAGCGAGGCTTTTAAGTTACTATACATACGGCCAACCCAAAACGGGGAAACGACTTATGGCAAGTTATATCTAAGCTTTTCAACGAAATTCCTATAAGAATCATTGAGGTAATAATGTACTATGATAAGATTAAAGGGAATATTGTGGACTATTGCGAAATTTAAAAGGGATCAAGCTTACCTCTCACACCATTCAGATCTGAGAAAGTAAATAACCTCGTAAAAGGGGTTTCTTTAAAATATGAAATAATTGCGAAATCCATTAAAAGTAATTGAAGTATTATACTGCGCTACCCTGATAATTTAAGTAAAGCCTTCTAGAAATAGAGTCTGGCAAACGAAAGTAGAGACTGAAAACGCGCGACAAATTTAAAAAATCTCGGCATAGCAACCCCAAAACTAGTATGAAATACTTGGAATAACCTAATTTGATACTTTAGAATTATTTATTATTAATTTCTAATTCTAAATTAGGTTATTCCAAGTATTTCATACTAGTTTTGGGGTTGCTATGCCGAGATTTTTTTAAATTTGCCGCGCTTTTTCAGTCTCTACTTTCGTTTGCCAGACTCTAGCTAGGTCATTATAATGCCAAAAAATCAGTCAACGAGAACGTTGATAACTTCTCGTTGACTGATTTGACAGTAGTACTGTACTGACAGTGACATTATTGACGTAATGACTTTTCGTTGTTGACATTTGGTTTGTTTGTTGTGATTACTTGGTGATTTTATTTGTGGACTGTTGCGAAATTTAAAAGGGTTGAAGATATTTCAGATTTTCCCATAGAATACGGCGTGGAGAGTTTCTTTCAAAAAATAAATATTATAAACAAAAAGTATAATTTTAGTAAATATTTCTGAATCCTTCAACAACCCGCAGTGGTTTTCTTACTTACTAGCCCCGGCTTAGGGCCTGTCGTACTGAGATCCACGAAGCAAGCGCACACGATATACCAAGATTTTTTAAGAAGATTGCATAAGTAGAAGAAGTTGTTCTAGAAGCCAGATAGTAAAAGTTAGCAGTGTTAATGATGATGGAAAAACTGCCAATGTGTAGGTTATGTTTAGTAGAAAATGTTCAAATGTATGTCGTTGTCAACAAGAACCTGCAGGAAATATATGAGAAGCTGACAGATGTTCCAGTAAGTAGACTATCTAATAATTTGAAGACCATAGTTTTATCAAATAAGCAGATGCAACTGTTTTAACAAATACCATAAACGCCCCTTTGGTCCTCTTCTCTTACATCAAGAGTCAACAGGTTTTCCACCTTGTAAAGCTTTCGCTCGCTAAAGCATTGCCACCGCTCCAGTATCTTTTATTTAACTTGATGCTGTGGACCGTATAAATATTATGGGATTGTTTCATGTGAAATGGGTTCACAGGTAATTATTCAGAATCCTGTGTGAGCTTGTAGCCACATAATAGCAGATGCTTGGGTCGATCTACAAGGTTGAACATCGGTTGCCGAGGTCAGACAGTAGATGGGTGCCTGGTCATCTTAACATAGCAAGATTTGTCCATGCCCCAGAAAGCACATTAAGCTGATGGTCCCGGCTGTCATTTGCAGAACTTGGCAAATCATGGGTATTCAAAAACCAAGAAATCTGGCACCAGTCTTGCCTAGTACCTGCCAAGGACCCCTTTCCCGCACTTAGACCCGTATTTGGTCCGTTGTGCGTGCAAGCCTCTGCTCTGTGAGAGGGAATGGGCCATAATCCACCACGCATGCCCAGTGCATGTTGGTGGATGTCACATGTCTTCGAATTATTGGTTCTAAGACATGCCGGTTTCCTCACGATGTTTTCTTTCACCGTTTTGAGAGCAGCGGTGAAATAATTTACACAAAGTAATGCGCCTGCCTGGGTTCCAACCCATGCCCTACTACCAGTAAGTCGACGCTGTTACCAACGGGCCATCACTGCTCTCTTGCCTAGGGGTATCCTTTGACTCAGTTTCTGGATTGTGGATGTCAGTAAGGCAGTTTTTCCATGTGAAACTCAGGTAGACAGTGGGCCGACCCCAACAAAGTTGAGAAAAAGGATAGGTAGATTGAAGTGCCTATTTTTGTCATAAATAACAAATACTTTTCTCTTCTTTATTACAGTTTGTAACTGAAGACAGTAGACCGATGCTTGCTTGTAACATCTGTTGCACTAAACTGAAACAATGCTGCCGAATTCAGCGAAAATGTCTGGAAGCTGAGAAGCTGTTTGCTCAGATGTTGAATGAGGATTATAAGGTAAGAATTGACTGATTTGTTTTTTATTATAGATATAGAGATAGGCTCGTGCTTTACCACTATCTCAGCTGATGGTAAGTGATGATGTGGTTGACGGTGTAACACGCTTGCCTAGAAGTAGCCTATTCACTCTTGCCTTTAATGGCCCAAGGTTGTAGCATTCGGGTAACAGACTGCGGCAGGAATTGCCATAACGTTTAGTGCATATAGGTTGGATGTCCACTAATTGAAGGAGTTTTTAACTTAGAATTGTTCTCATATCATGATAATAATTAGTCTTTGACCAAACATCAATAAATTGATTAGGGCAGAATCATGCAAAAGTATATCTTTTTTGAATTATGTTAGGATACTGATTGATGAAAAGATACTGCAAAGAATGAAGATTTCATTCGTCATTTTGAGGTTCATATAAATAATATGTTTTCTGTTATTGTTGTTGTATTTATATTTGGCTGTGTATTATTAAAGAAAAAGAGGTAGACCACAGAAAAAGTGGGACGACGACATTAGCCAAGTCGCTGGAACAACATGGAGTAGAGTGGCCATAGAAAGGCCAGAATGGAGAAGATTGGAGGAGGCCTTTGACAACTGGCAAACGGACAAACAAAAATGAAACAAAAGATGTATCTATTGTTGATATTTAGGTGGAAATAAATAAAAGATTACTATGAAAAATGCAACGAACGTATATTGAGAAGCACAGAGGTTACAAGCTGAAGCTAGACAAAGATTTTTATCACAGACTAAATAAATGTTGCCAACTTATAGGTTGCGTTCTTACTTGCCAACACTCCCCACAGAACGCAGACCCATTTTACTTATACAGAACAAATGTTTTTCATAAGTAGTTCCTTTAGTCAAGTTATCAGCTACCATGTTGCAACCATTTACAAATTTAAATTTAACTTTAGAATTAACAATGTTTTCTCTAAGAAAATGTAAGCGAATATCTATATGTTTAGTTTTTGGTTTATAACAGTCTGTTGATGCCAGTCTTATTGCACTTTGGTTGTCACAGTGGATGAGTAGCGCACTGTCCTCGCCTTGACCGAGCTCAGCCTGCAGTTGCCGCAGCCACAGGGCCTCCTGGGTCGCCGCCGCCATCGCCATGTATTCGGCCTCCGCCGTTGAGAGTGCCACGGTTTGCTGTTTGCACGAATTCCAAGATAAACAAGCATTCTGAAACAGAAAAGTATAACCCGTGCATGATCGTCTATCCACTGGGTCGCTCGCCCAGTCAGCATCACAGTATCCAGTTATTTCCTTTGAGTCATCTTTGACATAGCATAGCTTTAGATTCCTGGTTCCTTGAAGATACCTCATAATCCTTTTTACTCCAAGCCAGTGTTGATTTCCTGGACTATTACAGTACTGACTCAACTTGTTAACTGCATAGGTAATATCAGGTCTCGTGACATGAGCCAGATATATCAGACAGCCCACTGCTTCCCTGTATGGGATATTTTTGTTTTCATCTTCAGGAATTTTCTCAAATTTTGCATTCACCTCTATTGGGGTACAAACTGGTTTACATTCAGACATATTGAAGCGGTCTAATAATAGGTTAATGTATTTTTCTTGATCTAACATAATCATACCTGTCTCTCGGTTCCTATTTATGTTTATGCCAATACAATTCTTCACTTCACCTAGGTCTTTCATACTGCATTCTCCTTTTAACTTGTTTTTAATCTCTGTTGTTTTATCCTTATTATTTGTGAATATCAAAAGATCATCCACCCACACTGCAATGAATATAGTGGTAGACTCATTCACTAAATAATAAACACAGGGATCTACATGTGATCTTTGCAAGCCAATTTTTAATAAAATATTGTTCAATTTAAGATTCCACTGCCGGCTAGCTTGTTTGAGTCCATAAATTGACTTATGTAAAATACATACTTGATCATTTTCTTTGTAGTATTCTGGTTGTGACATGTATATCTCAGTATCTATGTCACCCTGAAGAAAAGCACTTATGGCATCCATCTGAAATATTTCTAAATCATACTTTGCAGCCAGTGAAAGCAAGAATCGAACAGATGTATATCTTACAACAGGAGCATATGTCTCATCATAGTCCCTTCCTTTTCTCTGAGCATACCCTTTGATAACCAATCTTGCTTTAAAACGGATAATGTCACCTTTTTCATTTGTTTTAGTTTTATAGACCCATTTACATGGTAGGACTCTTTTCCCAGATGGTACATCAACCAGTGACCAAGTTTTGTTTTTGATCAGAGAGTCATACTCTTCTTGCATGGCCTTTTTCCATTGATCAGCATGAGATGATGATAATGCTTCGTCTGCTGTTTGTGGATCATTTAAATTAAGTATTGGACAGAAGTAACTTACATCATGGTCATCTGTTTCTGCATGCTGAACAGCTCTCCGTGGACGTAAATTTATGTTTCTTATTGGTGACTCGAGATCAATCGATTGCTCTGGTATGTAAGATGGATCGTCATTCTCGCCAGACTGGTAGTCCTCGCTTGACTCACCAGTAAAATGGTCTGTGCTTTCCTCTAATTCTTCTTTACAGGTTTCTTCGAGTAGCTGTATCTCTGGACTACTGCTGTTAGATGTACAAGGTAAGTATATGTTATTATCATATTTTTCCACATTTTCTAAAAATACTACGTCTCTACTTTTTATGATTTTATTGGTATCTGGATCAAGTATTCGGTATCCTTTGGTAGATTCACAATAACCAACAAACAATAACTTTCTGGATTTGGAGTCCCATTTTTGGCGTTTTTCTTTTGGAACTTGTGTCATTACTTCACAGCCAAATACTTTTAAATTAGACAAGTTGGGTTTATTACCAGTCCACATCTCCATAGGCGTTTTACCATTAATTGATTTTGTAGGTGATCTGTTAATTATATATGCTGCCGTTGCAAGGGCCTCTGCCCACAACCTTTTTGAAAGCTGAGCATCAAACAACATACATTTTGCTCTTTCCACCAGAGTCCTGTTCATCCGTTCGGCAAGACCATTCTGCTGTGGTGAGTACGGAGTACTTGTTTGATGTTCAATCCCATGTTTGTTCAAGAAGCTTTCAAATTCTCTATTACAGTATTCTTTTCCATTATCAGAACGAATTACTTTTATTTTTCTCTCATGTTCATTCTCTACTTTGTTTTTGAAATCTTTGAAAACTTCTACAATATTCATTTTATTTTTCAAAAAATAGACATGAACTCGTCTTGTGTAATCATCTATGAAAGTAATAAAATATTTCATACCTCCCAAAGATTCTTGCTCCATTGGTCCACATAAATCAGTGTGGACCAGCTGCAGTGGTTGTGAAGATCTTGAACCAATGTTGTTAAAGGGCAATCTAGTCTGTTTCCCCAAGAGACAGGTAGTACATGTAATAGAACCTTTATTTTTGTCTGAGAATGGCTGAACTCCCTCAGCACACTCAGGCAACTTATTAACATCTGAAAAATTCAGGTGTCCCATGCGTCTATGCCACAGGACAAAAACATTTAAGTTATCTGAACAAGACAGGTTAGAAAATACCTCTCTGTGTGTGTTTAATAAATATAAATTATTTACTAGTATGGCTGAACACAGGAGCTTGCCATTTTTATCATAGATATCACAACCTTCATCTCTAAAATTTACATTACAGCCATTTTTCACCATAGCACTGACTGACAGGAGGTTTGCAGCAAGTTTAGGTATGTATAAAACTTGTTTTACCTGAATTTTACTTTCTTTATTACCATTTAACAATAAATTGACCTTTCCCATACTTTCCACAGGTAGCGGTGTCTTACTGGCAACAGTTATGGTGGGTATCGGTGAACTTGTAACATCATACATCCATTCACGTCTATTTGTCATATGCATGGAGGCACCGGAGTCCACATACCACAGGTCCGGATTCATCATCTGAGGAGATGCTGAAAAAGCTGCAACAAAACCTTTATTTCCTTCTGTATTTTCTACATTCTTCTTATTCGGAGCACGACAATTTTTAGCAAAGTGTCCATGCTTGTTACAATTATAACATCGGGGTCCTTTGTAGGCCTTTGTTGAATCATGTTGATTTCTTTGAATGACCTTCTTCCTTGTGAAGAATGCTGAGTTATCGGAGCATTGAACTTCCTGCAGGAGTTTAGATTTAATAGAATCAGCACTTATCTTGATGCCAGAGCTCTCCAGTCCCATGATCATGGGCTTATAAGCTTCAGGGAGGCCGGCTAACATCAGTGTACCGAGCCATTCATCATCAATGTCAAACTTAATATTCCTGAGCTTGTGGGCGGTCGACATTATTTTATTCACATAATCATCTACGCTTCCGGAAGATTCCAATGTAGTTGTTATCAGGTTTCTCAACAAGGCTACTCTCCTGTACAACCCGCTGTCATCAAAAGCCTGTTCCAAACTCTCCCAGACTTCTTTACAAGTTGTTGCATTCTGAACATGTACGTAAATGATCGGGTCCAGTAATAAAATCAACTTTGATTTCGCCTTAGTTTCCTTATTTTTATCTGTATTGGTACCGGTGACACAACTCCATAAATCGTCGAGTTCGAAATATGCTTGGACTGCAAACTTCCAACTGGCATAGTTATCTCTGCCAACTAGTCTGTCGATATGAAATGGATTGTAAGCTGAATTCGACATCTTCTATGCGTATTTAGGGTTCTTCCTGACCGAGCACGCCGCCCCGGTTAACCTCAAAATGTATGACGGACAACACACGCCGGCCGGTTTTCTTAGTTTTAAACTTTTTACTGCGTTTACTTTTTCTGATATTTCCACAAGTAACAATCAACCACGCTATGCTACCATGTTGATATTTAGGTGGAAATAAATAAAAGATTACTATGAAAAATGCAACGAACGTATATTGAGAAGCACAGAGGTTACAAGCTGAAGCTAGACAAAGATTTTTATCACAGACTAAATAAATGTTGCCAACTTATAGGTTGCGTTCTTACTTGCCAACATCTATGAACAACAAGGAAAATAATGTTGTGTCTGGATGAAGGCTTATATATAATAAAAAATAAAAAACAAATAATATAGAGTTAAGGTGCCATGGACTACTAGGATATCAGATCAATGAAGGAGGTATTAGGGGGGCCAGCTCTTTAACATTGTTATTGGAAACATATGTTATACTTATATTTATTTATTTATTTACACTTTATTGTACACCAAGAGAAAAAATATTCAAAAAGACATCTTATATCTAAAACCAACATACAACAGGCGGCCTTATCGCGATTCGCGATCTCTTCCAGGCAACCAAGAATGGAAAGTGACAGCCTGGACACAATATGGGGTTGCACTTGGTGCAAAATATATACACCAGTCGGTAAAGTTTATTTTGCTTTGCCGGAAAAATGTATGCCCATGTCTTTGAAAAAAATACAGTAAAATGTGGGTAGTACTGTCTCTCTAGCACAATATGGCAATAAACCATACTTTTTCAATAGAGTCATTAGGAGGATAGTTCTATATTTGTCAATAGAATCTTGCAATTGAAGAAAGATGTAGCTCTGTCTAACCTGAAAAAATGAAGAAGATGTAGCTCTGTCTAACCTGAAAAAATGAAGAAGATGTAGCTCTGTGTAACCTGAAAAAATGAAGAAGATGTAGCTCTGTCTAACCTGAAAAAATGAAGAAGATGTAGCTCTGTCTAACCTGAAAAAATGAAGAAGATGTAGCTCTGTGTAACCTGAAAAAATGAAGAAGATGTAGCTCTGTCTAACCTGAAAAAATGAAGAAGATGTAGCTCTGTGTAATCTGAAAAAATAAAGAAGATGTAGCTCTGTCTAACCTGAAAAAATGAAGAAGATGTAGCTCTGTCTAACCTGAAAAAATGAAGAAGATGTAGCTCTGTCTAACCTGAAAAAATGAAGAAGATGTAGCTCTGTCTAACCTGAAAAATGAAGAAGATGTAGCTCTGTCTAACCTGAAAAAATGAAGAAGATGTAGCTCTGTCTAACCTGAAAAAATGAAAAAGATGTAGCTCTGTCTAACCTGAAAAATGAAGAAGATGTAGCTCTGTCTAACCTGAAAAAATGAAGAAGATGTAGCTCTGTGTAACCTGAAAATAAATCCGCATTGGGTGCGGGACAATATTCATTATAGGTGTACCAGAATCTCATGGCATTTTTTATTTTTTTTAAATTGTGATTTTCATATGGCAATGTCAATTGTCACCTGTCGAATCAAAGTACTTGATGTGTCAACCGCTGCTGAAATTTTTTGATATTATCTTGAAAGTTTGTTATTTTTGTGAAAATGTCGAAAAACCCACTTCGATCTCATGCGAGACATATTGTTTTCAATGTGTATTATAAAATAAGAGAAGAAGAAGGCGTAAATCAAACTCAATCTTTGATTTTAAATTGCGTCGTTGAGTGGATCGGTAAGTTGGACTGACTTGTTTTGATACTTTTAGTTTAATTTATATTTTTCTTACTTAATTTTAATTTCTTTCCATTACTATTATATGGTAAATCGTAGGTCAGGGCACATTGAATGATGGCCGGAAGGAAATGGCAACAGTAATGTAACTGTTACTAATTCTTCGACAAGATATTGATTTTAACGGAGATTGAGAATCTTTGACGTAAGAAAAATATTAAGTAATAATCTGCGCCCTGCAGTGGGACGTGTATATAGACGGGTGTTTTTGTCGGGATTTTGTCGAGTGAAGTTCAGTGGCTGTTAATATTATTTGCAAATTGATTCCTAGTGGATATTGTGATATATTATCGGTGTAGTTTTGTGTCTCAACTGTCTCCGCAACTGGACAATTTGTAAAATCATTGACAAAAGCGATCTCGGGATAGTGGAGCGGTGTATTTTATTGTAGTATTGAATGCCTCTGCAAAGCTTACTGGGAAGACTGACTCGATACAATTTGCTGCCAAATACTCCAAAAAACATTAGAATCTGTTACATCCGCATTCTAATGCATACTAAAGAATAAATATAAGATCCAAAACTCTTTCCAAAGACGTGGCTAAAAGATCCTAGCAACCAGGCCACAAAACTTACATAAAAAAAAATATATAGACTGATGATGATGAATGACTTTAAGTAACATGATACATTTTATTATTTTTTACAGACTTTATACATAAAGAGATTGTTTTTGAATATGTTAAATGCCAATGAAAAAGAACCATTTTGATGGAGAGAGATGACATAAAACTACAAAGATACAAGTTTTTGAAATGCCAGTGGAGTTCATGGAATCGTATTCTAGTTTTCTAGTTCTGAATGAGGTTTTAAGTTATTAGTATGATTTAAATGCTAAATAATAAATTAGTACATAAATTAATATTCAATTGATTTATTTTTCCTATGTTAAGAACACGATGCATAACAACATTATTCATACACATACCTATAATACTCACAGTGGATCTTTGTGTCTCTGAATTGGTTTCAAGACCCCGCGCAGTAGCTATTTTTGTGTCAATGCTGAAGGTGAAGATAGCATTGTATAACTGTCTCTTTCACTTGCTTATGTATGTCACATAAGCTTACGGAGTTTTTTGTGCATTCTTCTCCATAACAAGCTACTTTCCGAATGCACGGTAGAATCAACTTTTATTCCATGTAAATTTAAATTGTGACATTCAAAAGTGCCGCTTGGTGGCCCAGTTGAAATAAATATCTTTTGTCTTTTGTCTTTTTTGTCATCGTCCTATCTCGCTTACTCTATGCAGTATACTCGATGACAAACTGTTTCTTACGCAATGGTTGGCAGGACCAAGTTCAAAGACACAAAGATCCGTTGTGACTACTATAATATAGGTACCTCATGTTCATTAATACTAAAGACATAAATAAAAATTAAACAGTATCAAGATCGTTTGATCCAATTTCCCCAGTATTGCATACAACAAATTTTTATTTCTCCTTTTGCCATGAGATTCTGGTAGACCTATACACCGATCGTGTTTTAACTAACTAACTATAATATTATTAGCGGAACTTATTGTTGGTAGTGGTGGTACCTACCGATTAATATAAAAGCGTGCGCTCGAGCGAGTATCGGTCATTTGTTCCTGAGTCGTCGCACGGTAAGGTTGTCGGTATAGGTCTACCAGAATCTCATGGCAAATGTGGAAATAAAAATTTGTTGAGTGCAATACTGGGGAAATTGGATTAAACAATCTTGATACTGTTTAATTTTTATTTATGTCTTTAGTATTAATGAACATGAGGTACCTATATTATAGTAGTCACAGCGGATCTTTGTGTCTTTGAACTTGGTCCTGCCAACCATTGCGTAAGAAACAGTTTGTCATCGAGTATACTGCATAGAGTAAGCGAGATAGGACGATGTGACATACATAAGCGAGTGAAAGAGACAGTTAAAATAATAAATAAAAAAAAACAAAAGCCTTTATTTGTTCTTAGTAAATTACATACTATTAAACTATTTCGTTAGATAACTTAAATCTAAGTCAAGAACCCCTGGTGGGTAAAGGCCTCCTCCAAGGATGCCCAAATTTCCCTATTTTGAGCAGTTTGGCTCCAATTTGGGCCAGCAATTTTCTTGATTTCGTCTTCCCATCGTGTAATCGGTTTCCCTCTTCCTCTTTTTCCCTGTAGACCTCCCCACAAGGTAATTTTGAGGGTCCATCTCTGGTCCGTGAGCCTCGCTACGTGTCCTGCCCATTTCCACTTGAGCTTCTGGGCATAGTTCAAGGCATTTGTGGCTTTTGTTATTGCTCGTATCCTGGTGTGTCTTATCTTGTCTATTTTCTTTATCTTAAGCATGCTTCTCTCCATTCCTCTCTGGCAGGTAGTGATTTTGTGCTTGGCTTTTGTAGTGAATTTCCAAGTCTGGCATCCGTATGTCAAGCACGGTAAGAGGGTCGAGTTCATTACTTTGGTTTTTAAACTTGTTGACATGTTACTTTTAAATATTTCCTTTAAACTCCAGTATCTGTTCCAAGTTTGCTGTATCCTTCTTTCGATTTCTATGTCGTTACTTGCTTTATCAAGACTGATGGTTTTGCCCAAGTATATGTACTTCTCTGTGTATTCTAGTGGGTGCCCATTTATTTTTATTTGTTTTTTAAAGCTGTTTGTCATAATTTTGGTCTTACTGATATTTATTTCCAGTCCTACTCTGGAACTAGCTGTGTGCTTCAATGTGCTTCAATCATGAGTTGCAATTGTGAGCTTGACTCGGATAGTATTACTATGTCGTCGGCGAATCTCAAATGACTCAGGTAGGCTCCATGTATATATATTCCTAGCTTACCCCAGTTTAGCTTGTGGATGATGGCTTCTAGAATTGCAATAAATATTTTTGGGGATAGTGGGTCACCCTGTCTCACACCTCTCTTTATCGGGAAGCTTGGGACCAGTGTTTCTAGTTTTATTTTGCCTTTGTTATTACTGTATATGCTCCTGATGACATTTATGTACTCTTCGTTTACTCCCTGTTCTTTCAAGCTCTGCCAAACGCTATCGTGAGTTACCGTGTCAAACGCCTTTTGGTAATCAATGAAAGCTAGGTACAGTGGTCTTCGTTGTTCTCGGTACTTTTCAATGATTAACTCTATTGCGTGTATGTGGTCCACTGTAGAGACGCCCTTTCTGAAGCCTGCCTGCTCTACAGGTTGATTAGCTTCAATCACAGGGCTAATTCTCGAGTTTATTATGGTGAAAAACAGCTTATATAAACTCGGTAGTAGACTTATAGGTCTATAGTTACCTATATCTTTTGGGTCACCTTTCTTGTATAATAAAATTATATTGGATTCAGACCATTGTGTCGGTGTTTCAGATGTTCGTAGTATTAAATTGAATAAATCAGCGAGTGGTGCAGCTAGTATATGGTGTGCTGCCTTTATAGCTTCATTGGTAATGTTGTCTGATCCGGGGGACTTTTCAGTTTTTAGCCGATTTATTGCTTCTATAATTTCAGTTTTACTTATTATTTCGACAGTCTCTTCGCCATTTTGACCTGTGGAATTTGCTGGTGCATTCTCGGCTGTACTCATATTGATGCTTAGATTGGAAGGTGTCTGGGTTTTTTCACTGTATAAGTTTCTATAAAAGTCTGTTGCTGCAGTAATTATATCCTTTCTTGTGTTCAGGTCTTTATCGGACTTCCTTAATCCTTCTATCCAAGTTTTACTGGCTCTGAGTTCTTTGTAGGCCTTCTTCGTGCTGCCGATGAGATTTAAATGTTTTTCAATAATATCCTGTCTGTGTTTTGCATAGTCATTTCTTATATATTTATTAACCAACTTGTACAGTGCAGCCAGTTCCTTTTTCATCGGTCGAGTTTTATTCTTGGTTTTTTGTAATACTTTCCTTCTTTGTAAAAGAGTTGTTGTTCGTGCTGACAATATCTTGTGATGGTTGTGTTCTTTTTCGCATATTCGGGCGGAGTTTAAGCTCTTGGTGATAGCATCTGTGATGTTGTTATAATACGTTTGTACTGAGATGACCTCCTGTAACCAAGGGAGATCGGTTATCTTTGTTGACAAGGTTTCTCTGTATTTTGAAATTTCTTCTTGAGACTTTAGTTGGCATGACAGTTGATTAGTGAATTTTACTCTACTTTTCTTTTGGTTATTAAGTTCTGCTGTTGCTCTGATTATTCTATGATCTGAAGGGTAATTTAAATTCATAGTTCCAATATCTTGGAATATTTTTTGTCGGTTTGATAGTATATAATCTATTTCGTTTTTGTTTTTTTCATTAGGTGATCTCCATGTCCATTTTTTATTTGACTTCTTTTTGAAACATGTGTTTATTATAGTAAGGTTATGTTCGAGCGCAAAGTCCACCAGTCTCTGACCTCTTGGGTTTCTTTTTCCGTAGCTGAATTGTTTAGTTACCAAGTATTCCTCTCTCTTTGATACTCCGATCTTCGCGTTGAAATCACCAATTAGTATTGTTATCTCGTGTGCGGTGTCTAATGCTTTCTCCACAGTTTTGTAGAACTCTTCGACTTCGTCCTCACTTGCCGCCTCTGTTGGGGAGTATACTTGAATGAAGGACACCAAGTAGCCTTGAATATTCATGTTTAAGATTGCAACTCGTTCGGATATGCCAGTAAAGCTTTCTATATTATTTTTAAGTGATTTGTTTATAATAAAGCCTACCCCATATTGGCCGGGTGTGCGCCCCACATAACAGAATATAAAGCTTTCGTGCTCCTCTATTTTGGTGCCGAGTCTTCTTATTTCCGACAGTCCTATGACGTCGTATTTGATATCTTTTATTGCCTCTTTTAATTTCAATAAGCGTTCGTATGATGATAAAGTTCTTACATTGTATGTTGCAATACAGATTTTCTGTTTATTTTCACTGTTAATTTTTGTATTTGTAGTTTTTGTGGTTGTGGTGGTTTTTTCCTTTGGAGGGTTGTGGTCGTGATCTTCCACGGTGACCGGCCGGCTTGGAAGATGTTGTTTATTTCTTGTTTTAATTTGTTTTTTTGTTTGTTTTGTATTCTAGGAGGAGGCGCTTGGTTGTTATGCTTGTTTGTTCTGGGTTTTATTTGTTGATGTTGTATTTTTGATTAC
Organism: Orthosia gothica; assembly: GCA_949775005.1. Taxonomy (NCBI): domain Eukaryota; kingdom Metazoa; phylum Arthropoda; class Insecta; order Lepidoptera; family Noctuidae; genus Orthosia; species Orthosia gothica. The sequence goes on along the minus strand of OX459034.1, from coordinate 60,615,547 downwards.
ATAATTCAGCATTCCTTGTTTTATGACACCCTCTGAGAAGCTGCTTGACCTCTTGAACGAAGCATCCATTTGTTGTACCCTGTTCTTTTTATTTATTCGGGTTTTTATCTCTATATCAGACGTAGTGGCATTTTCAGGCGAGGAAGTTAGCTTCCGTTTGGCATTGGTTTTATATATTATAAGTTTATCATATTTGATTGATGCCATATTTCCCTTTTCTCTTTCTAGTTCAAGTTGTTTTTGTAGTTCTTTTCTCTTCTCTAGTACCTGTTTTGGGTAATCTTCCTTAATGTAGTATTGAAAGAGACAGTTATACAATGCTATCTTCACCTTCAACATTGACACAAAAATAGCTACTGCGCGGGGTCTTGCAACCAATTCAGAGACACAAAGATCCACTGTGAGTATTATAAGTATATATAACTTACATGTATAAATAATGTTGTTATACATCGGGTTCTTAACATAGGAAAAATAAATCAAATGAATATTAATTTATGTACTAATTTATTATATATCATTTAAATCATAATAATAACTTAAAACCTCATTCAAAACTAGAATACGATTCCATGAACTCCACTGGCATTTCAAAAACTTGTATCTTTGTAGTTTTATGTCATCTCTCTCCATCAAAATGGTTCTTTTTCATTGGCATTTAACATATTCAAAACCAATCTCTTTATGTATAAAGTCTGTAAAAAATAATAAAATGTATCATGTTACTTATAGTCATTTATCATCATCAGTCTATATATACTTTTTTATGTAAGTTTTATGGCCTGGTTGCTAGGACCTAGGCTGGTTGTTAGCCACGTCTTTGGAAAGAGTTTTGGATCTTATATTTATTCTTTAGTATGCATTAAAATGCGGATGTAACAGATTCTAATGTTTTTTGGAGTATTTGGCAGCAAATTGTATCGAGTCAGTCTTCCCAGTAATCTTTGCAGAGGCAGTCAATAGTACAATAAAATACTCCGCTCCACTATCCCGAGATCGCTTCTGTCAATGATTTTACAAATTGTCCAGTTGCGTTGACAGTTGAGACACAAAACTACACCAATAATATATCACAATATCCACTAGGAATCAATTTGCAAATAATATTAACAGCCACTGAACTTCACTCGACAAAATCCCGACAAAAACTCGCGTCTATATACACGTCCCACTGCAGGGCGCAGATTATTACTTAATATTTTTCTTACGTCAAAGATTCTCAATCTCCGTTAAAATCAATATCTTGTCGAAGAATCAGTAACAGTTACCTTACTGTTGCCATTTCCTTCCGGCCATCATTCGATGTGCCCTGACCTACGATTTACCATATAATAGTAATGGAAAGAAATAAAAATTAAGTAAGAAAAATATAAAATAAACTTAAAGTATCAAAACAAGTCAGTCCAACTTACCGGTCCACTCTACGACGCACTTTAAAATCAAAGATTGAGTTTGATTTACGCCTTCTTCTTGCCTTATTTTATGATACACATTGAAAACAATATGTCTCGCTTGAGATCGAAGTGGGTTTTTCGACATTTTCACAAAAATAACAAATTTTCAAGATAAAATCAAAAAATTTCAGCAGCGGTTGACACATCAAGTACTTTGATTTGACAGGTGACAGTTGACATTGCCATATGAAAATCACAATTAATAAAAAAAAATAAAAAATGCCATGAGATTCTGGTAGACCTATACCTACGCTACTTGCAGTAAGTTCGTTCCATACTTTGCTATTTTGGCTATTGTTTTATTGTTTCGTGTTTTGAATATTAACGGTTGTTTGTGATTGCTCGAATTTTAATGATAAGTTGAACAATTGTTAAAATTAGGTCTATTCTGAAATAAATTCATTTTAGGTTGTCTTTATTTATTTATTCATTTCAATTACTCTTTGTACATCATTTCAAATACTTAATTAAAAATAACTACCTATATATACACTTAAATAAAAATAAAATAAAAATACGAATAAAAGGGCGGCGGTCATAGGGCGTCATAAAATTCGTCCACATCGCTGTCAACGTGAAAAGTGCCCAGAACGCTGGCAGCATTGCCACGTTGGATGGCAATGCTGATTCTCTGGCCAAGAAAAAGCCCAGCCCTCTGGTCACGTGAAGAGTCGACTAACCGTTTGCTTACGTCTCGAAATACACGAAGAGCACTCGGACCCCATGGACCTAATGTTTCAACCCCAAACGGCTCAAATATATAACTTCCAATAAGGTTGTTGTATTTGCGCCGTTTGAGGTTTTCTGCACCAGCAGCAGCTGCCCCAGCACAGCCCGCCGTGCTAAGAAGATGGGATGGCGCAAGGGTGTCGACACATGTTGCATCCCACACCAAAGGCCTACCCACCTTCCAAGGCATAATGGTCATCCCGTCTGGTCTCTTCCCATCGTCGCGCGCCAAGCCATTGGGTTCTAAAACAGCTGGCACCCCGGCGGTGACAAGAGCCCGACGTATGATGTCATTAATGCTGGCGTGCCGTGCTAACCGACCAGCGCTTCTACTGCAGGATAGGCCATGGTGTCCGAGGCGGTCGACTGCTTCACCACATTGACAACGATGTGGAGCTCCGCTGGGAGCACCCAAACGCAGACATGTAGCGATCCGGAAGGTGTTGTCACTCAACATAGTACCTATGTTGGGTGACGGTAGTGCCTGTAGCCAGAGGCCCGACTCCCATTCTCCCACAGCCAGCAGGCGGGCACGCTCAGCAGTATTGGTGGACGTACGTGGGACACTCAGAAAGTTTTGCGAAACTAAAAAAAATTGTTCTATACGTACATATATTTTTATTAAATCTTTTCAAAGTACTTTCCACCAGCCTCTATACAAAGATTCATGCGCCTAAACCAGTTTTCAAAACACTTTTTCCAGTCCGCCGCAGACACCTCGTTTACAGCCTGCTCGAACGCAGCCAGCGCATCTTCCGGCGACGAAAATTGTATCCCTTTGAGCTGATTTTTTATTTTTGGGAATAAAAAGAAGTCACACGGTGCTAGATCAGGGCTGTAAGGAGGGTGACCCAGGAGTTTGACTGGCGTGCTGTCCAGGAAGTCCCTCGTTTTGAGTGCGGTGTGCGCAGGTGCATTGTCGTGGTGGAGCAGTAGCCCGCGGAGCCCTGTGTTTGGTCGCTTGTTGCTTATAACAGAGAAAACTTCTGGCAAACATTTGGTAGTATACCATTCGGCATTAATGCTTCTTTGATCCCGTAAGGGAATTGATACCAAGTGGCCAGTCAAATTAAAAAAGCTAGCGATCAAAATCTTACCCCCGCTTCTAGATCGCTTCACTTTGGTAGGCGTTGGCTCATTTTGAAACACCCAAACAGTCGACTGGCGCTTGGTTTCTGGGTCGTATTGATAAATCCAGGACTCATCACCTGTAACGATGTCGTAAACACGCCGAGACGAGCCTGCTTCAAATTTGTTAAGCATATCACGGCACCATTCCACCCGGGCCTGCTTCTGAGCATCGGTGAGGTTGTGCGGCACCCAGCGTGATACTATCCTCCTCACGCGAAGATGGCTGTGTAGAATCTCGTGAACGCTTCCCGATCCAATCTTCAATATGTGTTGAATCTCCTGATATGTAATTCGCCTATTGTCTTGGATTAAATTTTTCACTGCTAGCACGTTTTCTTCGGTAACAGCCGTCAAAGGGCGACCGCTTCTTTCGTCATCCCCCAAAGTTGGTCGACCGCGCTTGAATTCGTTATACCAACGATACACGGTTGCCTTGGAAGGGCCTTCATCCATGAATGCCATTTGAAGTCTATCGTACGATTCATCCGGTTTCAGGCGACACTTGAAATCGTATAAAATCATAGCTCTAAAATGTTCCCGGCGCAGATCCATATTTCAGTGAGACACAATACTTTGAATTAACTCGCAAAAAATGTGGAGGGAAATTTTGAAATTGGAACTTACTTATTTTTACTTATAAATAATCATATTTTCGAAAAACATTATAACTGGCCAGTCTCCCATATATAAAAACTTTTTTTCGCAATACTTTCTGAGGGGCCTGGTATCTATAAGTTTATTCCGTACCAACCTGCAAAGCGGCTCATCCCACTGTCTCTGGGAAAAAGGGCTGTCGGGCAACGCTGTATTCGGGCAAGCCACTTTCCAGGCATTCACTGCATCAGTCAAGAACGGCACTTCACAGTTAACCAGTGATGGCAACAAGATTTTTCTGGTTAACTTTTCAGTGCTGTGGACCGAAGACAGGAATGCCGGTAGGCTTAAACTAGAAATTTTGCGGATGCCGAGCCCACCGAAGCGAATGGGTAGAGTGGCTTGCAGCCACGCTCGGTCATCCAGGGCCACATTTAGTATAGATGATAGCGTGCAACGAATAATCTGGTCAATTTTGTCCAAGAGAATTTGTGAATGCTTCCATAATGGCGAAGCGCGAAGAAAGTACATGAAATTTGGACCAAAACAACAATAACGAATGAGGGTTATAGCCGAATGTACATTAATTTTAGAGAGTCTGTCCAAAATATCGATGAAATGTGTTATCTTGGCGTCAATGAATGGAGAAAAACTATCTTCCAAAATTGGGGAACCTAGGAGGTGCAGTGAACTTCTATCTGTAATTTTTATCTCAGGTGCTATAGTGTTGAATTTTTGAAGGGTCGATTGTCTGTCCGTATTGTCACAGATGAAAATTTCGCATTTGGAGTGGTTAAGTTCTAGTCCAATGGACTGGAATTGCTGCTTCAGGAATTGAAAATCTTTCAAAACTGTATCTACGTCACCTCCTAGTGTGCCATCATCTAAATACCAGACGTTGAATTTTGAATTTAATTGTTTGATGATAGGATGAATAGCCAAACTGAAAATGACTGGCCCGAGAGGGTCACCTTGTTGGCATCCTACGGCAGATTCCAAAAGATTTTCTTTATATAATAATTTAGAAGGGTGCCTGTAGCACTGCCAAATAAAACCGAAAATTTCAGGAAGTTCCTTTTTTACCTCCGCCAACAAAGTGTCCCTGTTAACAGAATTAAAGGCGTTCTTAACGTCAACCTTGAGGATGACCTCACCCTTGTCAGAATTTAAAAAAGTAGAAAGGGCATGTACAGCAGCCTCACAGCCTCCCCTAGAGCCAAAGCCAAGCTGTAGGGGCTGGAACTTATTGGTTAGTCTTTGGCCGTACAGTTTACAACAAATTTTGGCTGCCATACGCCTGTAGGTACATCCGACGGCAATAGGACGAATGCCGCCGTCCCTCTTGCGCAGGGCACATAAATTGGCCCCGTACAAGACATCGACGACGGCATTGTTTATACCGCCGGAGAGCATTAGGTTGATAAGAGCCGCAAGCTCCTTTAAAAGAGTCTCACCAGCGTCCCCGGCGCCTGAACTTAAAAGATCCTTTAAGTGTTGAGGAGTCAGGCCGTCGAGGCCGCCGGCGGAGCCACTTCGAAAGGAGCTCACGGCTGCAATCAACTGAGGAGCTGAAATTTGGTTACAGGATGAATTCAGATCGGGGGTGTCGGGTGGGTCGGGAAAGGTAAGATCATCCGCAGGCGCTGGATGTTTACTCTCCAAGCCTGAAATTGTTTCTGGAGAGTAAGGCGCCACCACATCACTGCTGAACAACAGCCTAGCCGCTCCCCTAATGTCACCTTCACTTAGTTTGGATTCCACATGCGAACACACGCCTTTCTGGGAAGGGTGGTTAAATGCTGGTAAATTTGAATCTAAAATAAAGGTCGAATCGTTGCAATTGTCTTTAATTTGAGTTGTTAATGTTTTTTTTGTAGCCAAATTTTTCTGTACATGTAGAATCCTATAAGGGAAGGTGAGCAATTCCTCCCAGGCACTTTGTGAGTTCTCCTGGGTTGCAAGACGGACGCAACGCGCCAAACTTAGTGCGACAGACCGTCTTGCACCCCGGGGAATCCTCTTTAAAACAGGTGTAGAATTTTTTAATTTTGACAGCGTTTTCCAAAGGGTTTGTTCCAAAGGTTGTGAGGTGGCTGGGGGGCCCACAGGTACACTATGAGGTTTATGGACCTTCCCATAGTGTATCCTAAGACCCCGTTCGCCTTTAAAAAAGCGTGCCTGCGAGCAATGGGGACATCTCACCAGCTGAACATCAACGGATGTGGCAGGTTGACTGCTACAGGTTCCGGCCTCGCTACAGTCTGCATTGTTCATTAAAAATTAATAAAGTGAAAATTACCCTAATATAAAACTATACACACGATATTATATACACTAGAACTCACTAAAAATAATAATATAAAAACACAAATAAAAATATCAAATTGACACACAAAAATGTCTTATTGACGCACAGTAATGACGGCTGTGGGACGCAGGAGGCCTGCGCCCTTCGCACCCGTCGCCTAGGCAACGGGCGGGGCGTCGCGACGTATTTTTTTATTTCTCAGCTGCGGTTTGCACTTCTATCCTTTATTTATATTGTCAGCTGATCCATGATGCGTTTTTCATGTATTTTATTCCTGGCTAGGAATATTGATTTTTCAAAAATCCAATGTTGCTGTTTTAGTTCTCATAAAAATCGGCCACATCCATTTTTTGCATTATATTAATAGGGGAGGAGGACTTTAGCAGTACAAACGACTATTTCCAGCTCAATTTTTCCAATTAACTCATTTCTTTTAAATTCAGTCGAGTCTTATAACTGACTTCGGACATTTTAGGTTGTTTGAATTGTTATTTTTTATTTGTTTTTCCATTCTGGTCGCTAAAAATATAATATTCAAATTGATGTCATTAGTCAGCCTAATAGATAACAAGGTATTTCATGATTCTGATCTCTTAGTAGTTGTGCCGCCTTACAACTTAGAGTGGATCTTAAAATCAAGTCTAAATTCACATTCCTCCCTTCTTCCTAGTATGTGTTACGGTGTTTTATAGCATTCAAAGCGAATATATTTGTTCAAGGTTCTCTGTTAGTTTGTGAGACATGACCGCCCATGTTTCTCATCTCCTACTATACCTTACAACAAGGTGGCAACGTTTCTAAAATCTTTATTTTGCGTTGCCGGATAATCAAAAAAAAAAAATTATTTCACACATTTTATAGAATCGTAAGAAGATGTCATGAGTAGATTGAAGAAAAGCATCTCAAGGTGCACGCAATCTTCCAAGAAGCATCGCTATCTAATCCTTCTATAAGTACACATCGGTTTCCCGACCAGAATTTCTTGGTAGACAAACTGGTAAGATTGTTTCTGACCTTGGACAAAGAATAACCTTCTCCAGGCAGTAAACCTTTCCCGATGATGCACCTTCCATGAAGACTTCCTCTGAGTCACACTTCAATACTCCTTGATGAACGTCAATCTCACACTGATGTTTCTGCATGAAGTCTAGACCTAGAATGGTCGGCCACGATAACATTGTGGCGGTAAACTTTGTTCCCTAACTTCATGTCCACCTCCTTCTCACCTCGGAGGGTTATGTGCTGTCCGGTAGCTGTTCTCAGATGTACACACTCATGGTTCCCGAAGAAGTCCCCAAGAAACCGTCTTGCTAGTTGAAAACTGACAACTGTCCGAGAAGCTCCAGTAACTCAATGTCAGCTTGCATGGTGTTCTGTAAATTTCGCCCTCGATGATCAGGCTGTTCCCGTCACAGGATTGTGAGATCGAGATCCTTGGGGCTCTTCATCACCAGCCAGTAAACCGGTTGAAACCGGTTAAATCGGTCTTTTCGTTTTTTTTTTATTTTTATTTAAAACTAGCTGACCCCCGCGGCTTCGCTCCCGTCAAAATTATAGCCTATGTTACTCGGGAATAATGTAGCTTGCCATAGGTGAAAGAATTTTTAAAATCGGTCCAGTAGTTTCGGAGCCTATTCGGTACAAACAAACAAACAAAAAAATCTTTCCTCTTTATAATATTGGTAAAGAAAATGAGCAATATGTGTGTAAAGAAATGAAAATGCTGAAGTCTAATCAAAATATGTATTTTTTACGTTTATCTCACTTATGTTTATAATAATGAGCATAATTTGTTTGGACTGAAATAAGCTACAACTACTAAATAACAATACAAACAGGTTTTTTTCTTTAAACATAATATAGAATAAAGCTTATAAAACTAAAACCATACTGATGATTTATCACCAGCAGATTTTTTGTTCCACATATTTTGTCTTCGCTGTATCGGCATCATCTACATCGCCAGCCCTGTTCATGATTTTTCTTTCTTTAAATATTAAGTGCCTGTGAAAGTTAGGAAGATGGCTAAATGATACTACTGCATATAAAGTCAACAATTAATATATTATTCGGACCAAAGGTTTAGTAATACAAAGGAGCGAGGGAGCACACGCGATGACCGCTAATCGAGTACTAAATGCTCTACTAATATCAATTAGTGAAATGAGGTAAAATGCACGAATAAGCATTAGTGCATTATTATTACTGTATGGTTTCACATTTTTACAAAAATTAAACTTGCCGGCTGCCATAACCACCATCAATATTGCTATGAAATAAAGCTAATTAATTAAAGCTATTACTTAAATATGCAAAACATCACTGTATTTTTTTCTTAACCAAATATTTCATTTCAGTATTTGGTTAAGAAGAACACTTCATGTAATATTCTCTATCTATTAGCTTTGATATAAAAAAATGTCATCATATCAGCCGAAAGACGTCCACTGCTGGACATAGGCCTCCCCCAAGCGACGCCACATTGACCGGTCCCGTGCGTCTTGCAACCAGCGGATCGCAACCTTCACCAGGTCATCCGTCCACCTGGTGGGAGGCCTGCCAACGCAACGTCTACCAGTTCGCGATCGCCAGTCCAGAAGCTGTCTGCCGATCGGCCATCCGTTCTGCGCGCAATGTGCCCTGCCCACTGCCACTTAAGTTTGGCAATTCTTCGGCCTATGTCGGTAACCTTGGTTCTCTTACGGATCTCTACATTTCTGATTCGATCACGCAAGGAAACGCCGAGCATAGCCCTCTCCATTGCCCTTTGAGTGACTGTAAGCTTTCTGATGAGGGCCATTGTAAGCGACCACGTCTCAAAGCCATATGTCATCACTGGCAACACACACTGGTCATAGATTTTTGTCTTGAGACACTGTGGTAAGTTGGATGAGAAGATACCGCGCAACTTCCCAAACGCTGCCCAGCCGAGTCGGATACGACGGTTGATCTCTTTCTCGAAGTTGGCCCTACCCAACTGTTCCATCGTTTGTCCCAGGTAGACATAGTCGTCCGTAACTTCGAGTGTAGAGTGCAATGTAATCACCGACAAACACAACATGTGCACTCGTCTCACTATAGTCACTATACACAGACAGACCGAAAAATAAAATAGCGGCAGCGTGGCATATTAGTGCGTCAAGTATCTAAATTAATGTGGCCGAAATAGTAACTAACACCGCCTCGCCGTCCTGTCCACGTTTGTTTGTGATAAAGGACATGGCTAAATAAAGTATGGACGACTGCCCTAGCAATGTATAAACATTTTAACTAGTAATATGTAATGCTGAATAGCTGAATATTAGTATTTCATGTGAAAAAAGTTACAGGATCTTTTTATTTCGTCACGATTCTGAAAATAAAATCGTAGAAACGCCTACATTAATAGGTATAAAAACTTGTAAAAGAATAAGATTTTGCTATGATATTTTAGTTAGGCGTTTAGAGGAGCTCGTGCCTAAGTAATAACAGCCGCACAGGTCTATCTTTAAGGTTAAGCAGCGCTTGCCGAGGCCATTCCATGGATCCACCGTGTACCATCTTTACATAGCAAGTTTCCTTCGTGCCTTGGAAAGCTAGATAAGCCGTTAGTCGTGGCTGCCATTTGAAGATCTGTAATTTCTGGCTACACCACAGTTTATTCATCTCATGATGAATCAATACGTAATTGAAACTTAAGACCATACTAGTTGGCTATGTATTAATACATAATACTCGGTGAAAGGAACTTCGTTCAAAGCGGGTTCCCACGACACCCCCAACATGTGTTTTTAATTTGGTTCTAATCGAATCAAGTCTAATCGGGAAGAATCGATTATTACTTTTTAGTTTCAGCACTATTTAGATTATAATTTCTAGAAATCAGATAAATGCAATTAAAGAAATTAACGTTTTGAGATTTATTGCGATTGGTACAAAATAAATAATAATGAATACTGTTCGTGTCGGCTTACAATAATGTCTTTAAAAGTAGTTTTATTGACCACAATTTTTCGAAGAACAGAATCTTATGTTCTTTTTGTCAAACAAAAAATCATCAATAATTTCTAGAAATCAGATAAATGCAATTAAAGAAATCAACGTTTTGAGATTTATTGCGATAGGTACAAAAATCAATAATAATGAATACTGTTCGTTTTTACTTACGCAAATGTCTTTAAAAGTAGGTTTATTGACTAATATTTTTCGTAGAACGGAATCTTATGTTATTTATTTATTTAATACTTTATGCACACAAACGTACAGAGGCGGACTTAATGCCTTAGGCATTTTCTACCAGTCGAACAAAACCATGAAAAAATCTTTTAATTATTTGATTAATTCACGAAAGTTCTAGAAGAATAATAAAACTGTAGTAATTCATTAATGAATATTTGAATGTTACGAGCTAATTAGAAATTTCTATTCATGCTAAGGGCAGTTGTTTAGCCAAGTCCTTTAATAGTATTATTAAAGGACAGTAAACTAGTAAAGTATTATTAAATCAATAATATAGGAGAAAGATAACCGGAAGACCCGTAAAACCCGGTTTTGCTACACTAAACAACCCGGGTTTCAAATCAGTTGGTTAACCTGTGACATCTCCATCTCGACGATGCGGGTCTCATGTTGCTGGACCTAGTCCTTTACCTCCTTCATCTCCTTACCGATGGCTCCACGGAGGTCTTTTATCACCAAGCGCTGCTTCTCCTGACGGCGAGCCTGCTCCTCCTGATGGCGAGCCTGCTCCTCCTTGTCGCGCTGCAGCTGCTCCTTCAAGCGGCACGCCTGCTCCTCCTAACGGCGAGCCTGCTCATGCATGAATGCCATAAGGGCGGCGAGGTCAGGGGTCACCGGTGATTTAGCTGGTTCCACTGTAGCCGTGGATTCTCGTTGTCCACCCGATGACGGTGAGGGAGCGTCTCTGAAGCGCCTCTGGTCTACTTCTTGCTGGTGCTGACTCCTGGTGTGCATTGCATCCCCTCCGTTTATTCCTTCGGTTGAACCGGCATAATTTATCCCATTTCTGACACCAATTTGTTACGAGCTGGGGTTCAGGGATAAATTATTTAAACAGGAGACTTCAATTAATCACACTTTATTACAAAAAAAAACTTCTTAAATAATTTCATTCTTCGCACTATTTTCCTTTTCCGATCGCTCTGTGTCGCTTTCTTAATCGAAACTGTCCCACGTCGTGTGGAAGTCACCGGAGCTCGCAAGTACGAGCTCGTCCCTCGGTGATCCTCTGGACCCAGCGTGTTGCGTGCGCGAATTTCTACAACTCGCGCACGCTATGTTTGGCTTGTTGTATGTGACTGTAGGCGCGCCGCAGCGCCTGTTATGAACGGTACGCCGCTTCTTCGCGGCACCCTGGCTGTCCACTCCCACCAGGTGAAACTTATGGTAAACCAGCCCAGCGAGAGTAACCAGGGGCAGGAGTGGCGGCTTTGACGAATCTACAGTATAAAAATGTAAGCGACTACTAGCGCCGTAAATGTATGTGGGAGCGGCAATGTATTCGAGTTACACCGCTCATGAACCAATAGCGCGCGAGGCGATCGCAGCGCTATTCGGTGCATGTGTACTCGCGAATGTATAGTAATGAATGTCTCTTTACGACGACTCGACTTGTCTATATTAACTTAGAACAAACTTCACGCCGCGGGTGTAGTGTGGGGTGAGCAGTGTTATTGTTTGAGTAAGCAGCGTGTAGCCTGATGCTGCTTACTCATGCGTCAAGTCCGGTGGGTGGATGGGGTAGCAATGTCAGATTGCAGGTCTCTGGGGAGGCGCTTTCTGTAGGGCGGGCGCGCGTGCCATGGCGCCAGGTGTTTCACATGAGGCCAGGCAGAAGCGTCGGCCCGCGCGAACATAGCTTTCGCTAAGCGCCCCACGAACTCGTCCACGCTCTTAATCCCGGTATCCTGTTGTATGACGTCATTCCTCACACAGCAAGGAGCGTTTATGACGCTGTGCAGTGTGAGGTGTTGTTGAGCACGGAGTTTTCCCTTGTTGGCCTCGCTGGTGAGGGCGAACCAAGTTGGGGCGGCGTAGATGATAATAAGATCGCACGTAGGTTTTATAGATTCCTAGCTTGGCCCGGGCGGGGAGGCGGGATGAGAGTACTGGATTAAGCAGGTTGCGTGCTACCCTGCTCTTGTTGACTACCTCCTTGACATGCGGCCCCATCGTGAGCCGACGGTCAATGGTGACGTCCAGGTACTTGGCCTAGGGGGCCCAAAAACTGTCTCACGACGAACCCGACCGCTCTTTATATAGCACGGAAGATGTTTCTAGAACGTTCCATACGACAATAATTCGAGGATCATCCAGAACAATCGACTTTCGATCTCATTGTTCCCGAAGCGACTAGAAACTTCCAGAATGTTCGGCTCGAACATTCTGGAAAATTCCATTCGACACCAGAAGATTAGTTCCGCTATTCGATACTAGATGGCGCTACTAGCTACTACTAGTTCTTCCTCTCGTCACTAGATGGCGTTTGCCTTATCTTGCAACACTATAATATGCGATTCTGTCTGTGCAGAATACACATATTTATTTCTAACACTGTTAACATTTTTTTACAGACAAAACTTCAAGTAAACCAAGATCAGTTACAGTTCCGTGGCTTTGTTATAAGTCCAACAGAGCACTTCAGCATATCTGGTGAATGTCAGACAGAGATTAATGCTATCAAAAAAGAATTACCAGATGTTTGTGAGGGACGACAACATGATGACAATCAAACTGGTATGTTGTTAATTTTATTTTTAAAGTTATAATTATGGTTATTGAAAGATTATTTATTGATTGATCCAATAAAATAAAATGTTGTATAACATTGTGAAATCGGTAATAATAACCACTAATGCCAAGAGTAAAACTAAGAGTCTGTTTTTGTATCTTCACAGAGTTAAAACATGAATTGCCAGACATAGAAAATCTATTTATACCAACAAGCCATTCTGAATCAGATTATATACCACCACAGCATTCTAAAAATGAAGTTATACCATCACATCATTCTGCATCAGAAGCACTACCAACACATCATTCTGAGTCTGAAGATATATCAGCACAACATTCTGAATCAGATCCAGAAAATGATGTTCTTTTGATGAAGTTGAAAATTGAAGAAGAACATAAAGTATCTAAGACAAAACGAAAAGCTAAGCATACGAAAAGTAAGTACATATTAGTTACTTTATTAATACATAAGCAAACTTAGCAACAGTCCACCTGAAATGAAGTAACATTCTCCAGAAACGAGGACTGATGTCTTCGGTAAAAAGACTTAGTGACGTTATTATATATAAAAGGCTTCCACAGTAGTCCGCCATCGCGAACGGTCTTGTGCTTCACTTCACGCTTCAATTCGTTCAGCATTATTTGCTCGTCGCTTCTGCCAACACGGTGCGACGCCAGGTTTGACGGAGACGGTCACGGTTTCCTTACTCTTGACGATAAAGTGTATTATTGCATATAATTAATCTGAAGTTCAATTGCTCAACGCTTCTCTTCTGCTCTTCTGTGATAATTTCCAACATACGTACATAACCACACGCTTTTTCGTCGTCGGGGAAGGCCTATGTACGAAACTTCATACCTCTTTTATTGTTATTACCCGACTGCCGAAGGAGGGTAATGTGTTTATCAGTCTATGTATGTATGTATGTATATATGTATGTAAGTATGTATGCATGTATGTATGTAAGTATGTATGTATGTTTGTTCCTATATGGCGTTCCAGAGACCAAACGCGTTGGCCGATTTTGATGATTCATACGTCAATCGATGCGTCTTAACCCTGCGAGTGTCATAGGCTACATTAAAATTGGACAATAGAAAAATGGCGGATTTTGGGTGCCTTATTGTGGGGGCCCAAATTATTTTTTTTTTCTAAACCCATTGTGTGGGGTATCAAAATAAAGGGTTTAAGAGGTGACTTCAAAAATATATAACACTTATATGTTTAAATGTATCTAATTCGAAAAAAAAACAACTAAAAAGTTATAAATAAAAAAACTTAATTCAAAAAATCAAAAAACCCGACTGCTTCAAAAGCGAACAAAAAAGTCGTAAACAAGGAAAAAATCATGCTGTGCAGGTGGGGGATACACCAGATTTTGGTCAGCCAGCCCGCGAATATGTATCCTCCGACTGCACAGCATGATTTTTTCCTTGTTTACGACTTTTTTGTTCGCTTTTGAAGCAGTCGGGTTTTTTGATTTTTTGAATTAAGTTTTTCTTCTTGTATCTACCAAACAACCTAGACTTAAGTACTAACAGATTCATAATCACAGGGGCAACTGTTGCGAAGAAACCAAAAATAGACATTCTAAGAACAACACTAGAAGATACAAGTGCAGCCCAACAAAAGAAAACTGAAAAAATAATCTTTAAAAATGCTATACCTGGCATTAATAACAGTATTAATGATACTGGTGTGAAAATTAATCATCGTCATAATAGTAAGAAAGGTATGGACAATGGTGATATAAATAGAGATCGAAGATTATGTATTAAAGAAAAACCTTACCATTGTCAAATATGTCAGCGTAGTTATACTCATAAGAGTGTATTAACAAGACATATTCGTATACACACTGGAGATAAACCTTACAAATGTGATATATGTCTGAGTAGTTTCACCCAAAAAGGTGATTTAACAAGGCATATTCGAGTACATACTGGGGAAAAACCTTACAAATGTGAAATATGTCAGTGTAGTTTTACTCAAAAGGCTTCTCTAACAACGCATACTCGCGGTGTACACATGCGGGAAAAACCTTACAAATGTGAAATATGTCAGTTTAGTTTTATAAAAATGAGTAAATTATCACAGCATATTCTTGTACACACAGGGAATAAACCTTATAAATGTGAAATATGTCAGCGTAATTTTTCTCAGAAAAATCAATTAACTCGGCATATTCGTTTACACACTCTGGCAAAACTCTACAAATGTGATACATGTCAGCGTAGTTTTAATGAAAAAAGTTCTTTAATAGCACATATACGTTTACACACTAGGGATAAACCTTACAAATGTGATATATGTCAGCGTAGTTTTAGTGTTAAGAAATATTTATCAAAACATATGCATTTGCACATATGAAAATAATGCCAAAGACGTTTTGCACAAAAATCATATTGCAAAAAAAAAACTTGTTTTTATTTACACTGATATGTATAGAACCTAAGAGAAAGCTACCACAAAGACGCGATCACACGGCAATGCACATCTAAGGCATGCATGTTGTATACGATATTACAAATCAGAATCTTGGGAACCTATATTTAGCTTCTTGTGTAGCGCCGAGCGCGATAGTGCGCTTCATCTTACTCTAAATATTCAAAGTTTCATAGAACCCGTTGTAGGAATGATATTACACCAGAAACTTTCCTTTTGTAACTAAAAGTTTTGCGCTGAGTACCTAAATTGACAGATTACTTTACCTCAAGAAGTTGTTGGATATATAAAGCTTTTTGCTTATTTATTTATCTAATACTTCATGCACACAAACTTACAGAGGCGGGGTTAATACCTTTTACATCTCTCATGTTCGGTAAGTAGGTTCTTATTACCTCCAAATGGGGCTTGTAGGTGACTAATTAGCGCTCTAGGGTAATAATGTAGCTAGAAAAGCCCTAGGGCGGTAAGTAATAAAAAAAAAACACTTCTTGCTTTCAAAAAGTTCGCGTACATCTAACCATCATACTGGCAATAGACATCATGCATTCAGCCCAATGACCAAAGAGGTCGCTTTGCTATTCAGCCTTGTCTTCGTGTGAGTATAATAGTCATCAAGGAGTTTTTGGCGGGATTTTTTCGAGTGAAGTTCAGCGGTTGTTAATATTATTTGCAAATTGATTCCTAGTGGATATTGTGATATAAAATTGGTGCGGTTTTGTGTCTCAACTGTCTACGCAACTGGACAATATGTGAAATCATTGACAGAAGCGATTTCAGGATAGTGGAGCGGCGAATTTTATTGTAGTATTGACTACCTCCGCAAAGCTTACTGGGAAGGCTGACTCGATACAATTTGCTGCCAAATACTCCAAAAACTATTACAATCTGTTACACCCGTATTCTAATGCATACTAAAGAATGTTAAAATTGCACTGAAGATTAGGCGGTATGGTCCAAGACCTTAGCCTGCCCGATAAGGGCGAACAAAAAAAAAAAAAAAATAGTCATCAATTTTAAATATCGAACGGCGAAGCTCAATTTCGTTCTTGAAAAATAAATATTAAAAAAAAAAAATGATTCTTGTAATGCCGGTTTTTTTCTACTTACCTCACAATCGAGATGTAAAGCAGAATAGTTAGCTCGGGTGTAATCATCAATTGCACCCTCGAACTATAGGCGCCCTCGCTGCGCTCGTGCGCCTAAATATCTCGGGCTGCAATTGATGCCTTACAGCCCTTGGCTACTAATCTACTATTACATCTCTCATGTTCGGTAAGTAGGTTCTTATTACCTCCAAATGGGGCTTGTAAGTAACTAATTAGCGCTCTAGGGTAATAATGTAGCTAGAAAAGCCCTAGGGCGGTAAGTAATTAAAAAAAACCCTACTTTCTTTAAAAAGTTCGCGTACATCTAACCATCATACTGGCAATAGACATCATGCATTCAGCCCAATGACCAAATAGGTCGCTTTGCTATTCAGCTTTGTTTTCGTGTGAGTATAATAGTCATCAAATTTAAATATCAAACGGCGAAGCTCAATTTCGTTCTTGATAATAAAATATTTTTTAAATGTTTTATTCTTGTAATGCCGGTTTTTTTCTACTTACCTCACAATCGAGATGTAAAGCCACGGAACAGAAAAAACAGTGGAAATGCAAAGGAGGCGTGGCACGCGTGTCACTAATAGGCGCTTCCACGCAAACTTGATTCCAGTCGTGTTCTAACATCGCGTCGAGTTGCTAGTCTCGCGACAAATTTATATTTCCGTAACTATGCCTTTTCGTTCCATTTTGGAGTGCAAAAATGATAGTAGGAGAAAGAAACTTAAAAATAGAGGTGTTTCGTATCATCGGTTAGAATGATTTTATTTGTTTTCTAATAAAATATTTGTAAATTTAAATTTACTAATAATTTAATAGAATGTTAGTTAAAATCAACCTTACACGATTAACATATAGTTTATTTTGGATTGAACGTTTTCACTATTTCGTTCTCGAAAGTTCTTCGCTACTCAATTAGGGATGTAGTCGTGGGTATTGATTTTGTAGATAGATATCGATAAAAGAAAATAGGAACCTATATTTTCTTTTATAATAAGTGGATTAAATATTTCCAAAATAATTGGAAGTATGTTGTATTGCATACATAATTATTATTGCAATGTTTATACCGGCTGCTTACCTACCATATCTACTCTACTACCTACCTACCCACTAGGGTAGGCGAACAGTAATTCATTTTTATACATATATTATTTTATTTTTAAATAATACTACTTCATTCATACTACAGTTTTACTGATCTACAAAATAGTTTATTTTTTTAGAATTAAGATATCGGGTATCTATCGATATCGATAATGTAATAAAAATGCAATGTTACTTCCTTGATTGAGTTGCAGTTGATATCGATCTATCACACGAAAATCAACCTTACTGTAAACGAAATAAAGTTTATAATTGCAACCACTGAGAATACCGCCATCTATGGGTGGGTAGCGGAATTTACTTGGCAATCGAATCTAGTTTGACTTTAGATTACAAAACGTCGTAAATACTTTCTACACTCACGCAAAATAAATCCTATTTATATAGTGTGAAGATTGTTTTCCAGATGTAGGATCTCTGACTTATGCTAGTTTTAACTAAAATTATAACGACAAATCAAACGATCGGCTTATTTGTAGTGCATTATATGATTATTAGTTTATATGTGTGAGTTTGGCGACAACGGTTCCCATATTAATTTTGCTGCATTGCACTTCCACTGATTGCCCAGAAAATATTATTAGATTTAGAACCTGCCTGGAAAAACTAACTTTCTCTGAAATCTATAATAATGATGATCCAAATAATGCATTCAACTTGTTTTTTGAACAATTTAAATTATTTTATGACCTGTGCTTCCCCCGTAGACGTATTAAAATACCAACAACCCAAAAACCAAAATGGATATCGCGAGGACTTAAACTATGTAGCCTAAAAAAAAGGCAATTATTGTGGACGTCTAGACATAAACCTACTCAAATAAATAAAGCAAAATATTCGAAGTATACAAAGATATTTAAAAAAATTATTAACCTGACTAAACGATCTCAAAATAATCACAATATTAAAACTTCTGACAATAAAAGCAAAATGACATGGAAAATTATAAAGAACTCTAAATTAAACCTACCTAATGACTCAATAAATGCTATAAAAATTGACAATAAAACGATTGACAAACCACAATTAATTGCTGAAAAGTTCAACGATTATTTCATAGAAAAAATTGTGCCAATTCCTGGAGCAGGTAAAAGATCGAACGCGTACATCACAAATAAACAAAAATCAATGTTCATGCCTCCATGTCAGCCGATACAAATTTTCAACATTATAAGATGTATTAAAAGCACCAATAGTGTAGGGTATGACGAAATTTCTACAAAAATTATAAAACAGGTTGCCGACTTAATCGCACAACATTTGTGTCATATTCTTAACCTTTGTATAAGCCACGGTGTTTTTCCAGACCGCCTTAAGAGGCAGGTTTGCGAGCGTGAGAACTTATTTTAGAACCCACACATCGACATTTTCACTAACACATTTGCATCACACATTGTAGTGTACACGCACCCAAGAACAAGTGAAAAATTATGCGGCGCGACGGGCATGATATAGCTTCAATGCGCGTTCGCTTCTGAAGGATTTGTAAGCTTGTCTCAAAAACGCGCAATGTATTAGCTATTGATTCACCGCTCCGCACGGCACGCGTGCCCATAGTAATATAGTCGTGAATAAAGGGTGGGGTCACAGTGTAATCGGTTGTGTAGTTTGATTGTTAGAAAAAATAATTACTATAAGTAATACAACATTTAAATTATTATTATGATAAGTACAAAAAATAATGCTTGATTGAATGATGTTCTCTAATTTATTTATTTTATTGCTTAGATCTAGAACCTTTTTTAGGGTTCCGTGGCCAAATGGCAAACAAAAAACGGAACCTTTATATATTCGTCATGTCTGTCTGTCTGTCTGTCCGTCCGTATGTCACAGCCACTTTTTCCCGAAACTATAAGAACTATGCTGTTGAAGCTTGATAAGTAGATGTATTCTGCGAACCGCATTAAGATTTTCACACAAAAATAGAAAAAAAAAACAATAAATTTTGGGGGTGCCCATACTTGAAACTGAAACAAAATTTGTTTTTTTTTTCATCAAACCCATACGGGTGGGGTATCTATGGATAGGTCTTCAAAAATGATGTTGAGGTTTCTATTATATTTTTTTCTAAACTGAATAGTTTGCGCGAGAGACACTTCCAAAGTGGTAAAATGTGTCCCCCCCCTGTAACTTCTAAAATAACAGAATGATAAAACTAAAAAAATCATATGATGTACATTAATTACCAAGTAAACTTCCACTGAAAATTGGTTTGAACGAGATCTAGTAAGTAGTTTTTTTTTAATACGTCATAAATCGTAAACCGCAATTTACCAAGTACTTTTTTAAGTTTTTTCAACTCATGATGGCTTATAAATATGTTAGGTATTTTGTGTATGATTTTATTGTACAAGTAGGTTTGTGGCTGCTTAATGTTCAATGCCACAACGCACGTTGCACAACGAGCTGCGTAAGATTGTCTAGTTGAGAAATTAATTAGTTTTCCTCCTACGAACTTTGCAACAACACTTTTAAAAACCTCTGCTATATTACTATTGACTTTATAAATTAAGCTTTTAGCATTGTTGACTAATCTTGAGACAAGTTTTATTACGGCAGTAAAAAAGGTGTAAGCTTTCATTACCGGCAATTTTTTTTATCAGTGCCAATTTCACCATTTATATTTGTTGAATTCAGTTGCTTGCAATAGTATGGCTTACAAGACACATGATTACCAAAAACATGATTTGGTCCATTTTATCTTATTGCTTGAATAGTGCTACAGTCATGTCACGACACTCGCGACCCACCCTTATGTCGTTTGTGTATGTGTGCGTAGACGTTTTGCGAACTCGGCTCGGAAAAAAAACGGACGTGCTCTCACCTTGGAGTCTAAGACGGCACTGAAAATTTTTCGCGCGCGTGGTCGATTATAAAACAAATTACTGGAGCGTAACGCTCCATACTAAAATGTATGGGGAATAGAAAACAATTTGTGTTGAAAAAATAACAATGTTGAAACGTGGATTACTATCATTTGGTGTGACTTATTAGATAAATAAAACGGTGAACGTCATATTCATACTTTCGTGTCACGATATATCTAAAGAGATTTATATAAAATCTTCTAGAATTATGACAATAGTGCAAATAGAAAAGGTCGATTTAGATGTTTTTGAGAGATTTCAACATTTTTTTTTTTTTAAATTTAGGATGGTTTTACAAATATCTCGCGGTGAAACTGTTGGCACATCTGTTAAGGTTTTTCATTTTTTTTTTTGTGTAATTCAGCGCGGTGAATCTTTAGAAATAACGAAAACTGTAAGTGCCTTTTTAGGTGTTTCTTAAGGACTCGCCTCTTAAGGTATCCATTGTGAAACCTATATATAAAAAAGGCAATAAGCAACTAATGCAGAATTATAGACCTATTGCGCTTCTGCCAATTTTTTCCAAAATATTCGAGAAATATATTTATAATGAGCTTTATAGTTACTTAGAAAAACAAAAGATTCTCTGTAACGAACAAAAAGGTTTCCGAAAGAACATGACTATAAACATGGCAATTTATGACTTTTTAAATAAAATTATGACTAATATTGATAATAAAACACCGGTCTGTTCTGTGTACTGTGATATGACGCAAGCTTTTGATTATGTTGACCATTCAATTCTATTAAACAAACTTGACTCCTATGGTATAAGAGGTAACGTTCTCAGCTTATTAAGCACGTACCTATCAAAAAGAAAACAGTATACTGCTATAACAAACTTAAACTTCAAGACTAAAGAAGAAGTGACATACCTGTCTAAAGAACGCACTGTATACTTTGGTGTGCCACAGGGTAGTGTTTTGGGACCGCCATTATTTCTAATTTATATTAACGACCTGCCCAAAGCTATAGACTTCCCAATGACACTCTTTGCTGACGATAGCACGATTACAATAGCATGTGATAAACCTAATTCGTATGAAGCTGATGTTAACAATGCGGTAACTTCAATCATCTCTTGGCTGGATAATAATAACCTAAAAATAAACCTTGAAAAAACACAAATAATGCACTTTGCTCAAAAAAAACCTAGTTCAAAGATGGAGGTTCAATACCAGAATATCAAAATTCAAGATGTCAATAGTGCAAAATTTCTAGGTTTGGTAATTGACAGGCACCTCAATTGGAAGGATCATATTGAAGCGCTTTGTAAGAAAATTAGTAGCTCATCTTATGCATTATATAAACTTGCCCCCACAGTTAACATTGATACACTACTTACAGCGTACCATGGTATTGTAGCGTCTGTGCTAAGATATGGTCTTATATTTTGGGGTAACTCCACAAATAGGGAAACCGCTTTTAAAGCGCAAAAGCGATCCATAAGAGCCATGTTCAGGCTACAAGTAACGGACAGTTGTGAACCGTTTTTTAAGAAATACAAAATTTTGACACTGCCGTCTATGTATATTTATGAAACTGCCTTATTTGTCAAGCTGAATTCACACCTTTTTCCCAACCTATCAGATACAGTAAAACGTAACAGGCGAAATGATATGTTGCGCGGACGTAGAGCAAAAACAGCGTTAATGTGGAAAAGCATGTTTTGTTTAGCTCCGCAAGTTTTTAACAAAATCCCAAAGCAAATTAAACAGTTAAATTTAAATGGGTTTAAAAAGGAGCTTAAAGAGTTACTATGTAAAAAGTGTTATTACAATTTAAACGACTTTTTAAATGATACTTTGACATAATCTAATTGTAATCTCTTTTTTATAACAGATAGCTTGACATTCCATTTTGAAATTGACATTTTTTTAATTATTATTTATTTTTGACATAATAATATTTAGTGACTTTGACATGCCTTTAATTGTAACATTAATATTGTCATGTAATTGTATCAACTCTAGCCTGATATTTCTATTTTTGCATTGTGATAATTTATTTTGTGTACCTGAAATTTGCACGCCCCATGTGGCAGAATGTGATGAGACCTTTATGTTATTTGAGACCTTGTATTGTACCATGTTCGGACAAATAAATGAATTTGAATTTGAACTGTTTTTTCTGTTCCGTGTGTAAAGCAGAATAGTTAGCTCGGGTGTAAGCACCAATTGCACCCTCGAAATATAGGCGCCCTCGCTGCGCTCGTGCGCCTAAATATCTCTGTCTGCAATTGATGCCTTACAGCCCTTGGCTACTAATTTACTATTAATCTTACTCTTTGTCAAAGGTTAGATTAATAATATTAGGGAACAAAGAGTATGCTTAGGTACTCATTAATAGTAGTCAGAGACTAGACATCGGCGCGAGGGATATTCATGTTCACAAGTGTGTGCATAAATACAGCTCCACTTTCTGTACCCTCACTCTCAAAGTATCGGACGGCCAATCGACACGACCGGGGAGAGATCAGGCGAACGACCCACGGAGACACGGGGGATTCACACCGGTAACTTCCATACTGAAGGCTAGTGATGGTAAATTCCCGAGAATATTCTTCTTGCGAGAACTTTGCTGTTAAGTTCTCGAGAATATACTTATGGAAGGGAATTTACGAGAATTTAAAATTAGAATGATTTTATTGTATCGATTTATTTTTAGAGTAATAGTTTTGAGTGCATTTGAACGTTTTAAGAAGTTGACGTCAAAATAATCTACTCCATAACTTAAATTCTCAGTAAATTCTCCTGAACGAGAACATTCTCGAGAAGGATTTCTCTTAATCTAATACCTTTAAACGAGCAATTCTTGTATATATGTATGTATATATATAATCTGAATCTCGGTAACGGCTCCTACGATTTTCATGAATTTTAGTATGCTTCGGGGGCGATAAATCGATCTAGCTAGGTTCCATTTTTAGAAAACGTCGTTTTCTCTTTTTTCACCCGAGCAGAGCTCGGTTCCCAGGTACTTTTTAATTATTTATTTTACACCAAGATAATTCATTATTAACTAAGTATTTCTGTATTAAAACAAACTTTATGAATCACAAATAATCAGCTTTTCAAACAGCAATGCCTCTTCGAGTTCGATGATCTTCTCGTTAGTCCGGAGTGTACGCGTGCTGTATGTTGCCAGGTCCTACCGTAGTCGAGGCTAGACAGGCTGCCGGGCACTAGGTGGCATTTTTTCGTTGTGCTTTTCATGAGGGTTTGCCATAAACAATCCGAGATCACTGTATGGTTGATACATGCAGGTCATGCTTTACGTTCGACACCATACGGTACAATGCAATTCGAGTCAATTTATCTGGACTAAAACGGTCCATTTTGGTAGGTCTAACTTCGAGAGGAGAGGTCAACCGTCGAATCCGACTCGGCTGGGCAGCGTTCGGGAAATTGCGTAGTATCTAGACAAGAGTCTAAAGTACCACAGTGTCGCATGACCAAAGTGTGTTGCCAGACCATCGGAACTGAGACGTGGTCGCTCACAATGGGCCTCATCAGAAGGCTGACAGAAGAAGACAGCCATGACGAATATTTCAAAAATTTCGTTCGGCGCCATCTTGGATTTTAATATTAACCACATATTAGTATTTAGCTACCACAAAAACCATGAGAATGACACCCATGACGAAATATTCAAAAATGTCGGTCGGCGCCATCTTGTATGTTCATTTTGACCCCAGTCGCATTTAGCTACCCCGAAAACCATGAAATGACACCCATGATGAAAGTTTCGAAGTAATCAAAAATAAAGAATCAATAGAAACATACTGAGCTCAGCCCGGCGAGCACGACCCACTGTGACATGGCTTAAGTCACACTTTTTATCACAGTTTGGGCGATAAAGCCATTTTGTCTTAAATGCTAGCACGGCGGCGTGAGATATTTTCTTGATTTGTGGCATAACTTCTTGACGTTTATTTTTTTTATTTTTCGCAAATTATCCAATTTTATTGCAGTTTCGGTTTAAATTTGGCCATAAAAACCGTTTAGGTTTAGAGAAGCATAGCCCTACGACGCACTGTTTCCGAATAATGGGCCTCCGAATCTTATTTTATTTTGCTTAAAATGCTCTATATTTCCAAAATGGTAACTCGAAACCGGTATGTCCTAGGCAAAAAATAAACAAAATTTAAAACAAAATTTAGGCCCCCCCTTTGCTACACCCATGCTAGCAGCATCCCAACATGAATTTATGGAAGTCTTTTTTTTGTACATTGCTTGATTTTCGACTTGAACTACAAATTCTTAACAAAAAATATTTTCGGTCATGACAAGTTATGATAAAATACGTCATGTCTTAAAATTTGTCTTAAAATTTGTCTTAAATGCTAGCACGGAATAACCATGTGACATAGTTTAAAGGCGAGACATGTATTTCTTGTTGCCGACTTCATAGTGCGACATAATCTGAATAGACGACCAAATAAAATAATACGTATAAAAGTGTGCCGTTCATACAGATAAACAACTTTTTAATTTTGTTGGAAACAAATTAATATTTGACCCACGACCATAGAATTATGCACACTTTATTTTTCTTTGTTTGTTTGATAACATAGTGTTTGTTAGAAAGATATAATTATTGTGAAAATTTTAATAATTACTTAAAAAATATAATAGCTTGGACCCTGTTCCCGATACCGGTGGGCCCCTATTTTTTATATTTTTAACCTTTTTTTGGGGCTTTTATTTAAGAAATATTTTGAAATGTAGAAAGTAAGAAGAATATGGAATTTAAGAAAATAATTATAAAACAATAATAATCAAAATAAAAATAAGAATAAAAACAAAAACAAAATACAATTATAAAAAACTAATAATATAAAATTCATTAGTAATCCTGTAAAATTTGAATTAATAAGCATTGATCACTACACACACTAAATAAATTTATTGCCATTTGGTGCAGTAATTAGAAGGAAAATATATTTTTTTTCAACAATAAAATTTCATCACCACCTCCGAATGAAAGTGATACATTTTTCTTAATCATCTGTCAAAATGTGGCATTTGTGACAAAATGGGTGCGCCCGTATTAGCAATTAAGACCGGATGAGTCCCAAATAAACGGCAGGAAATGTCTCACGCCGCCGGTGCTAGTATTTAAGACAAAATGGCTTTATCGCTGCAACTGCGATGAAATGTGTGACTCAAGCCATGTCACAGTAGGCCATGCTTGCCGGTCAGCAACAAGAAAGGCATGTCGCGCCTTAAGAATATGTCGCATGTTTGACCCGGGCTATGTCGCATATTTGTAAAAAGCTACCCCAAAAACCATGAAAATGACACCCATGACAAATATTTCGGCAATTTCGATCTTGGATTTTGATTTTATTTTTTAAAGCAACATAGAACAATCGAATGTTTGTAAACCCCTGAAGAAAATTTTTTTTTGATTAATGTGTCTGTTAAGTCCATCCGTTTATGTTTTCAAAAAAACTTTTTAACAATAAAATCATACCGACTTCTAAAACTAAACACTCTTTTCGCTTTGCAGTGTTTTGTTTTGGACTTTGGAAGTCGGCTTGATTTTTTTGTTACCTGCAAAGACCATGAAAATCATTTATGGCCAAAGTAAATCCCATGACGATTCCAATAAGCCCAAACACGACAAGGATCCATTGTTTTATTACGGAGTTCCAGCCTACCTTCCAGCTTCATCATCAGATCAGTTCGATGTTACCCTTTTTACCCGACTGCCGAAGGAGGGTAATGTGTTTATCAGTCTATGTATGTAAGTATGTATGTATGTATGTTTGTTTCTATATGGCGTTCTAGAGACCAAACGCGTAGGCCGATTTTGATGATTCTTACGTCAATCGATGCACTTGCTCTTAACCGTGCGAGTATCACTGGCTACATTAAAATTGGCAAATAGAAAAATAGCGGCTTTTAGGCGCCATATTGGGGAAACCATTTTTTTTTTCTTTGAGTCCCATCAAAATTATGCTGTGCAGTCGAAGGATACATCTTAGTCTAAGATCCCGTTATAAAACGACCTTCACCGAGATGCTTATTTAATGAAACGTATTTTATATTTAATTTGATATGTCAATAAATATAATCCATATGGGTTGCCTAGCAAATTTCAGTCCAGAGTATGTTTAATTAATAATTAAAATATATATATTTTTAAAACATTTCACCGGTATGATTATTAGATAAATTCTATACAAATCGAAAGTATGAAGCCCATAGAATATGCAAACGTTAGGTTGCCTATTCTTTTCCGGTCACAACTATCGGGTTGCCAGGTATAAACAGGTAAATCTGTACTAGCATTTTGCAACGGTCTGTTTATTGAATGAAATTTAAATGAAATTAAAGATTATTTTATTCTGAACACGGTGGTATAGGGTTGCCTGCGAAAAATCAGTCCAGAATTGCGGTTGTCGAATTTAAAAAAGTAAAATATTGCTCCGAGTGAATGTGTGCGACTACGACGACGAAGAGGACACAGCGCTGTTGAGCTGCAGAGGAGCAGCTGTTTAAAGTCCGCCCACTTAAAGAAAGAGAGTGCGCATGCTATTAGGGCTTGGAAAAGAAAAGGATAGCGATAGACTCGTATATACTATGCATCATTTTGGAGTAGTTTATTATTTAAATAGAGAAATAGTTTTTATTTTTTTTATAAAAATAAATAAATAAATAAATATAAATCTATAAATGTAAACAGAGAAATTGAAATCAATTGAAACTATTGGAAAAATTCAAAACCCATAAAAGTGAATTTTTTTAATCAGGGTAGTCTTGCAAATTTTATTTTTATTGTAAGAAGACAAAATAAAAAAACAACAATTAAAAAATTACTTCTATTTATTGTAAAAAAAGAGAAATACAAAAAAAAATAATATTCAGAATCCGAGTCATCGGACATACAACTACGATCTTCAACTTCTGAATCTTCTTCGTCATCACTCTCTGTTTCACTTTTTTCATCTATCATGTCATCATGTCTTGAACTATCTTTAAAGGTGTATGATCCCCAATGAATCCTACTGGTTTTAAATATTCATCTAAGAACCATCCGCAGTTCTCAGGCTCAAGTTTCACGCATATTGGATCCGTTGCATTAAGCCACATGGAATTTACGATAATAGTTCGTAACATTTTCTGAGTTAATGATATCCAGCATGGTGGTATGGAGTTGGAGTCGAAGCCTCTTGATAAGAATAGTTGATTGAAAACATCCTCATTAATTGTTACAAAAAAAGGAAATCAGATCATTTTCTTGTTTAATTTATAAATTACCGTTTTTAAGTAAATTACAAAAAAAATATGTGTGTCGAAAATTAACAAAACCATAGGTGAATTTTACTAACAATTATTTAAACATGAAAAAAATATAGAAGATGTTTTAGCTAAGTTAATTTTAAAGATTCAATTATTATGTACTTACTGTATATTCAGCACTAAAATTAAGAAATTCTTCGTTATATTTGTTATTCAAAACGGTCACTTTTTTGTAGCACGTGGTATGATAACCTACACATTGAAGAGACGCACTGGGTAGCTCAACAAAATTGTATTTAAAGTGTTTTTTTTACGAAAAGCTAACTTTAATACACAGTTTTTAAAAGTTTCATCATTAAAATCAATTATTTCATCATCCGATCCACACAAAAAACACTTTTTTGCCATTTTTTACAACAATAAATAGTAGCACGTTTTTTCAATTGTATTTATAGCGACACTCTACTCCAAAATGATGCATAGTATATACGAGTCTATCGCTATCCTTTTCTTTTCCAAGCCCAAATAGCATGCGCACTCTCTTTCTTTAAGTGGGCGGACTTTAAACAGCTGCTCCTCTGCAGCTCAACAGCGCTGTGTCCTCTTCGTCGTCGTAGTCGCACACATTCACTCGGAGCAATATTTTACTTTTTAAATTCGACAACCGCAATTCTGGACTGATTTTTCGCAGGCAACCCTATACCACCGTGTTCAGAATAAAATAATCTTTAATTTCATTTAAATTTCATTCAATAAACAGACCGTTGCAAAATGCTAGTACAGATTTACCTGTTTATACCTGGCAACCCGATAGTTGTGACCGGAAAAGAATAGGCAACCTAACGTTTGTGTTATATATGTGTATGTCGACATTGCATATGTGTGCGTGGGTTGCGTCCCTGCACTGCTCTAACCTGACAATAAACCAGTGTGCTATCAGCTGTCAGTTGTTTCACTTCTCCCTACGCACCTACTTAACAGTGGCGACGAGTTTTACCCACAATCGGAAAAAAAAAAACGAAAGTTTTGTTGAAAAATGGCACAGTCATTTTGTGGAATTTTAACTACTTTCGATCATAATGTTAATGATTGGAAGACATACAAAGGTCGTATCACGCAGTGGTTCATAGCTAACAACATCGATGCGAAAAATGATGCGGCGGGAACCAGGAGGCGAGCCATACTTCTCAGCGCACTCAACGATGGTACCTACAAGTTGGCAGCAGACTTAGCTCTGCCCAAAGACGTACAAGAGGTGCCATATGAGGATCTAGTGCAGTTACTGGATAACCAATTCACTCCGAAACGTTGCGGGTTCAGTGAGCGATACAACTTTTATGCAGCTTCGCAGCAGCCCGGCGAGACATATACTCAATGGGCAGCGAGGTTACGAGGCCTGACGGCACATTGCGGATTCAGCAATGTTGAGGAGGCGCTGCGTGACCGATTTGTGATGGGGATGGTAGCGGGTCCAGAACGGGAGAAACTGTTTGCGCAGAACTTGGAGACCTTAAGCTTGGCGAAGGCGGTGGAGTTAGCAGAGAGCACAAGATGCGCGCGCGCGGGTGCGGGCGCTGCTGCTACTGCTTCTACATCAGCAGATCAGGTGCAGGTGTTCAAGATTACGAAAGGACAAAATAGTGCCAACCCGAGAAATAGTGCCGCGAAAGAAAAGTGTTCGGTGTGCGGTCGGGCTAATCACAAATCGTCTGAATGTCGGTTCGCGAATTATAGGTGTAAAAAGTGCAACAAAGTAGGACATTTGCGTAGGATGTTCAATCAAATGAACTACGTGTCATCGGGGGATGTGAGCGAGGACGACGATGGTAAGTCGCTTTATAACATTGGTTCAGCTCGGGGGGAACCTATGACAGAAACGGTCACAATAAACGGTCAAAA
This sequence comes from Orthosia gothica, assembly GCA_949775005.1. NCBI lineage: Eukaryota > Metazoa > Arthropoda > Insecta > Lepidoptera > Noctuidae > Orthosia > Orthosia gothica. The sequence goes on along the minus strand of OX459034.1, from coordinate 60,585,927 downwards.
TTTAAAATTTCAAATTGATAGTGGATCAGCTCATAGTGTCATATCTGAGGGTACTTACAAAAAGTTATTTGCGAGTGTACCATTGCATACGTCACACAAGAGATTTTATAGTTACACGGGTAACCAAATGCAGTGCGCAGGCTATGTGCGTTTAGCAATAACATATATGCAGCGCACACACACGCTTGATGTATTCATTATACGTCACGGCGGCCCACCGCTACTAGGGCGCGATTTCATATCAATATTCAAATTAAAATTAGCTCAAGTTAATTTTCTTAATGAAAGTCAAAGCATAACTGAGCGGTTGCAAATACAGTTCCCTGAAGTATTTTCAGACAAGCTGGGCGCTTTCAAAAACTATAACGTAAAATTAAAACTAAAAAATGATGCAAAACCGGTATTTTTTAAAGCGCGTCCCATTGCGTTTGCTCTGCGCGACAAAGTCGAAAAGGAGATAGAACGGTTACTAGACCTAGGGGTGTTAAAACCCGTTAAACATTCGGACTATGCATCACCTATAGTGCCCGTACTCAAACGAGATGGTTCAGTCAGATTATGTGCGGATTATTCGGTGACCATTAACAAGCAATTAATAATAGAACAATATCCCTTGCCAACCATTCATGAATTATTTTCAAAATTACACGGTGGCCAGCAGTTCTCGAAAATTGATTTGTCCATGGCCTACAATCAATTTCTGCTCGATGATGAGTCACAAAACATAACCTGTATTAACACTCACCGGGGATTGTTCAAATACACGCGTCTTGTATTCGGCTTGTCGAGCGCACCGTCTATTTTCCAGCGCGCAATGGAAACGGTTTTGACCGGATTGGACGGTGTGTTATGCCTTTTAGACGACGTATTAATAACAGCAAAAACCAAAGATTTGCATACGGAAAAACTACACATAGTTCTTAAAAGACTTCAAGACGCGGGACTAACATTGCGAAAGGAAAAATGTGAATTTTTTAAAGACGAAATACGTTATTTAGGGTATGTAATCAACAAGAACGGACTAAAGAAAGATCCGTCAAAAGTAAAGGCAATTGTTGACGCTCCCCTACCTACTAATGTTAACACTTTACAATCATTTTTAGGACTTGTTAACTACTATCGGAATTTTGTTCCACAAGCATCAAGCATACTCAGTCCTTTGTATGATCTATTAAAGAAAGGAGTTAAGTGGCATTGGACAACAATTCATCAGAATGCATTCAATGAAATAAAAAAATGCTTAACATCAGCACAAGTGTTAACACATTTTGACCCAAATTCTAAAATAATTTTGACGGTAGATGCATCTCCACACGGGTTAGGCGCTATTTTATCACAAGTAGGTAATGATATGTTAGAACGACCCATATCGTTCGCGTCCCGCACGCTCGCGTCAGCCGAAAAACGATACTCGCAAATACAGAAAGAAGCCACAGCGATTATATTTGGTGTAAGGCGTTATCATCAATATTTATATGGCAGATCCGAACCATTTGTATTACGTACAGACCACAAACCTTTGGTTTCTATTTTTGGTCCCTATAAGGGCATACCAGAGGTAACGGCTAACAGGCTACAAAGATATGCAATGTTTTTAAGCGCATATAATTACACGATCGAGTACGTTCGGAGTGCCGATAACAACGCAGATTATTTGTCACGAGCGAGTTTACGTCACGAGCCGGAACAGACAGAAGAGCGGAAAGACAGCGGCGCGGGCGCGCATGCCGCTGCCGCCGCTGCGCCTATCGACCGGGCCACTTACGTTAACTTTGTAGTTGAAGGCAGTATGCCAGTGACACTGGACGAATTGCGAAATGAAACTGCCAAAGATATCATATTAACGAAAGTAACTAAATATATACATCAAGGTTGGCCTCGACATTTATTGTCGGATTTAAGTATTAAGCCCTATTATTTGTGTAGGACACAACTATCATACGAAAATGGTTGTCTTATGAGAGGACATAAGGTAGTTCTTCCAGAAACGTTGCGTTCAAAACTTTTACACGAGTTACATAATTCTCATTTGGGCATTGTGAAAACCAAAGCTGAGGCTAGGTCACGATTTTGGTTCCCTGGGGTTGACGCGGCTTTGGAGACAATGATTAACTCGTGTGATATCTGTCAACAGTTGCGCCCCTCCCCGCCGCGAACGCCGATTGCTCCGTGGCGGTACCCACCATTGCCATTCTATAGGATACACATTGATTTCCTAGGGCCGTTGAATAATCAAATGTTTCTCGTGGTAGTAGACGCGCACACCAAATGGGTGGAGTTGTACGACGTTACTATGTCAACAACTTCCACAACCGTCGTAGGGAAGCTATACGACTTTATGTCCAAGTACGGCCTACCACATACAATAGTAAGCGACAATGGGACCGCGTTTACTTCATTTGAGTTTAAAAATTTTTGTACAAGAAATGGCATCGACCATTTGACGTCACCAGCCTACAATCCAGAAAGTAACGGGCAAGCGGAAAGTTTCGTCAAAATCGTGAAAAAGGGCATTAAATCATGTGCTATCTCTTCGCGCAGTAAAAATGATTGCAAGTTAAAAATATTAAAATACTTATTTGACTATAGGAATTCAGTCCATTCTGTCACGGGGTTCTCACCAGCTGAGCTAGTGTTTGGCCGCAAGTTGAGGTCACGGTTAGACTTAATCAATCCGAAAACGCCGGCGGCCTCACTCACAACCCCTACTAATAATGTTCATCGTCAACAGTGTTCGCAAATTAAATCATGTAGACGATATAATAAACAAGTGTTTAAACCTGGGGATAATGTAATGTACAAAAAGTTCATAAACAATGTTAAATACAATTGGTGCAGAGGTATTATTAAAAGGAGACTGGGTAAAGTACTTTACCTTATTAAAGATTTGAGTTCGTCGTGTGATGCTAAGAAGCATAAGAACCAAATAATATTGTATAAAGGTAACAAGGGGAATGTTTCACAACAGCCACAACACCAGCATGACCTTGACGACTTCAACAGCTGTCATAACGAGCCATCGACTGTCAACCTTCAGGGACAGAGTCCCGCGGGGAGGGAAATTGATGAGGTAAATCAGCAAACACCACCGTCTGCGGACGCAACTGTTGTGTCTGTTCCAGTTTCGAGGAATCCAGACAGACTTTTGAGAAACATTCCCAGGGTAGATTACAGACCTTTCCTGTAACTATAGTCTGTACTTATTTACTTATAAATCTACACGCACGATGCACGATGGTACATTTTTGGTCAAATAAGGGGAGGAAATGTTATATATGTGTATGTCGACATTGCATATGTGTGCGTGGGTTGCGTCCCTGCACTGCTCTAACCTGACAATAAACCAGTGTGCTATCAGCTGTCAGTTGTTTCACTTCTCCCTACGCACCTACTTAACAGTTTGCATATTCTATGGGCTTCATACTTTCGATTGGTATAGAATTTATCTAATAATCATACCGGTGAAATGTTTAAAAAAATATTTTCTTTTAATTATTAACTAAACATACTCTGGACTGAAATTTGCTAGGCAACCCATATGGATTATATTTATTGACACATTAAATTAAATATAAAATACGTTTCATTAAATAAGCATCTCGGTGAAGGTCGTTTTATAACGGGATCTTATACTATCTGGTTTTGGTCAGTCAGCTCGCGAATATGTATCCTCCGACAGCTCATCATGATATTCTTCTTGTTTTACGTCTTTTTAGTTCGCTTTTTAAGCAGTCGGGTTTTTTGTTTTTTTTTTATGAGTACCATTTATTTGTAAGTAACTATTTGCTTCATAATAGTTGGTTAGCTATTCCAGTGGCCATCTGTGGTCCTCTTAATCAGTTTCATTTCTCCAAATGCCACTTTCTGAATGTAAAGGCACTAAGTCTGCCTCTTTACGTATTTGTGCATGAAGTATTAAATAAATAAATGATTGCATTGTTGATAAAATACCAAAATCGCCATAAGTATGCCTATAGTATTTGAAGAGTTCCCTCGATTTCTCTGGGATGTCATCATCAGACCCTGGTCTCCTGATCATGGTACCACCCTTGGGAAATCTCCTTATCAAAAAAAAATATCATCAAAATCGGTTCATAAACAACGAAGTTATCCGCGAACACACATATAAAAATATATATATATATACGGTGAATTGAGAAACTTTCTTCTTTTTTGAAGTCGGTTAAAAATATAGATAAATAAAATATATTTGGGGGCAGAGTCACCCACGTCCGTAGGAGAGTACCCTTAGATTCCCTACACGTGGTCCCCGGGTGGTGCAAATCAGGTGACACAACTGGTGGTAGGCTTCGGCCGAAGGCTTGTGACCACCCACTGAGCAAAGACGTACCGCTAAGCGGCCTGGCCGTGTTCCGGTTACGATGCTCAGTGTAGCCATCTAGAGGAGTTGGGTCGAGATAGCTGTTCCACTGCAAGCAGACCAGCCTGGCGCGCGCTGTTATGGGCGTATCGGGAGACTAGTCGCGGAGGGTAGCGGGATCCGAGGCACGGTGCACCGCTGGCCGACCGCAGGTAGTTGGGGGCCCAAGTAGTGTGCCAGCCACACATTAAAGGCTGCTCCGCCAACTGTCGAAAAATCCCGGAATGCACTATCGTGCTGGTTGGCGACCAGATGGGAGGGCCCGACAGACATTCCGGGGGGGCTCGGGCGTCCCCGCAGTCTCCGGGCTAGTGCCCCAATGATGGCGTCCTTTCAGTGCGTGTTTGTAGGTTAGCAGCGTGGAACCTCGTCTCACTTCCTACTCCTCTCCTCCATTCACTCTTCTCTAAATGAAAAAGCCAAGGAAAAAGAATACAGGATATAAACAGCGGCTGCCCCCCCTCCCCCACAAAGTGCACCTCACCAACATTAGAGGTCTGCACTCAAATCTCTCTGCAGTCCACTACCACCTGGAGACTGAAAAACCAGCGCTGTTTTTCCTTACGGAGACGCAGATAGCGAGTCCGTCAGACGCGTCGTACCTATCTGATCCAGGGTTTACCCTGGAGCACAATTATAACTTATACACACTTGACACTTGCTATCGGCGTCTCCGTAACCTTGAGGACCCAATTTTCGACGCTGTGGGCTCTAGTGGAAACAGGTCTGGATAAAATTATCTACGACTGTGTCTGCCGCTCGCACAGCGGAGATCAGGAGACAACTTAACAAGTGAAGTTGTCAAAATGAGGCTATTACAGGAAGAACTACGTAAAACCTGTAACGATTATTTTTGTATCAAAGCGACATCTTGTGTCAAAGATGAGAACCAGCTTGGCATGGGTGTGTCACCAGTTGATCGTTGCGTGACACTGGATGGCGTTGCTATCTTGAGTTTTATTTATTGATGTTATAATAAAATAACAATTTGTGTGTATCAATTTAATTCAACAAACACACAATTCAACACTAAAATAATAAATGATTAACTTCTTTAAAATATCTACATAAAGAAAAACCAGACATAGACCTAGAAATGTCAAGTCTATTGGTTAAACTTCAATGTCTATGACTGACAAGAATGACATTTCTTTTTCATTGGAGTTACTGAGCGAATATACCTGTAAACTTTTCATCCCGATAAGAGCTCACAAAAGTTAATAAAATGACTCGCAGGCGGCAGGGAACAATCATCATTCATCATTTCAGCCGAAAGACGTCCACTGCTGGACATAGGCCTCCCCCAGGCGTCGCCACATTGACCGATCCCGTGCGTCTCGCATCCAGCGCCTTCCCGCAACCTTAACCAGGTCATCGGTCCACCTAGTGGGAGGCCTTCCAACGTATCGTCTTCCAGTTCGCGGTCGCCATTCCAGAACTTTTCGGCCCCATCGGCCATCCGTTCTGCGAGCAATGTGCCCTGCCCACTGCCACTTAAGTTTGGCAATTCTTCGGGCTATGTCGGTAACTTTGGTTCTCCTGCGGATATCATCATTTCTGACGTGATCACGCAAGGAAATTCCGAGCATAGCCCTCTCCATTGCCCTTTGGGTGACTTTAAGCTTTCTGATAAGGCCCATTGTGAGCGACCACGTCTCGGTCCCATAGGTGATCACTGGCAACACACACTGGTCATAGACTTTTGTCTTGAGACACTGCGGTAAGTTGGACGAGAAGATACCACGCAACCTCCCGAACGCCGCCCAGCCGAGTCGGATTCGACGGTTGACCTCTTTCTCGAAGTTGGACCTACCCAACTGGACCGTTTGTCCCAAGTAAACATAATCGTCTACAACTTCGAGTGTAGAGTCTCCGATCTTGATAGGAGTGGGTGTTACATGGGCGTTAACCATGACCTTGGTTTTGTCCATGTTCATTTTAAGACCCACTCTTTCGGAAGCTCTACTAAGGTCATCGAGCATTTTACTGAGGCTCTCCATGGTCTCAGCCATGATCACTATGTCGTCGGCAAACCGAAGGTGAGTTATGTACTCGCCATTAATGTTGATGCCAAGCCCCTTCCAGTCCAGAACCTTGAAGACGTCCTCCAGCGCAGCAGTGAACAGTTTCGGAGAAATGACGTCTCCCTGTCTTACGCCGCGCTGGAGTAGGATTGGTTTCGAGGTCTGATCCTGAAGACGGACTGACATGGTGGCGTTTTTGTACAGACACTTCAACACCTCAATGTACCGGTAGTCGATCTGGCACCGTTGGAGAGACTGCAGTACAGCCCAAGTCTCGATCGAATCGAAGGCTTTCTCGTAGTCCACAAACGCTAAACAGAGAGGCAGGTTATACTCTTCGGTCTTCTGTATAACCTGCCGCAGCGTATGTATGTGGTCTACGGTGCTAAAGCCTTTTCGGAATCCGGCTTGTTCGGGAGGCTGGAAATCGTCAAACCTGCGCGCGAGACGATTCGTGATGACTCTTGAAAACAACTTGTAAACATGGCTAAGAAGCGAGATGGGCCTATAGTTCTTCAGCCGGGCAAGATGGGCCTATAGTTCTTCAGCCGGGAACAAGCCCCAAATATAAATAAAGAATGTGTCAGCATTCGCTGTAAGTATAATGTTGAATTTAACTAAATTTCCATACTTGTGAAAACATGTGCGTGTGTGATGCTCATTATGCATTTCTTCTCCTTGGCAGGGCACTCTAGGATTAATTTTTACTAGTACATAAATAAATAAGAAAATGGTCAACTATATATAACTACGACTACACATATGACTACAATTCCTGAAGAAAACAGCAGCTGAGCTCCAGCATTTGGTACCGAACACAAATGACATTTTAGCTTGCACGAGGCTTGATTATAGCTTCCCAGGCGAATGATACTGCTTGAGATATCATACCTCCGGTATTGGAAATAATGGGTAAATTGTATCCCAAATAAAAGTAAGTTTCATTGTACTTGTTTAACCTCAAGAAATTGTGATGACGGATTGTATGTTCAAGAATTAAATTAGTTGACCAAACTGTGTGACTTTTACTTCAGTCAACTTCATGCGAAACCATACCCTACATAGTCTCATGCTGATCACCTACCCTTGAGCTAGTTGGTGAGTAAGGCAAGTAAAATACTTTCTTACAAACCTCTGTTGTACAGCACAATACAACTGAAAATATTGGAATAGGAACCTTTATGTATGTATGGGGCGCTTTATTCATTAATGCTGTAGTCTATGTTTTGTCGTCTGTGGACAACTTCCTTCCTGCGCTTGCTCTCAGACCGAGGTATTGTCAAAATGGCTGGCTAAGTGGCTAATTAATAAACGCTAATATTGTGTGCTTCTGTGGTTTGATTAGAAAATTCTTTGTTTGTCCCCAAAAGAAAACCGAGCAAACCGATTATTTTCCATTATTGCAAGAAACCGCGGGCTTATTACGTAAGGAAAAGCAAGTAGGTAGCAATAATTGTACAATTATTGCGCGATCATTTTAGTGACCTGGCTACGGAGGCCTTTAAGTCAAGTCTTTTTTACAGTAATTTTTAACAGAAGCTATTCAATCTGTCCGATGATTTATAAAATGTACCGTTTGATGAATTAACCAGCTGTTTTTTTTACAATAGTCAATTTGATTACTATTTCGCTCCAATATTCCGATAAATTAATATTAGATGTAAAGTGTTTGTGTAAAGTAAATATGGCAGTGAAAATTGGATATTTTCGTTGCCATATCAAATCATCATCAAAGGTGAATGGCATTTACGAATCTAAGAATTTAAAAAGGGATTATCTATCATATTAACTACCATATAAAACCAAAAATATCCCAAAACACGAAATTTCTATTAGCGGTACGAAACTCCCATACAAGCCTGCCGTTCGCCTTTTCAAATCAATATAATAATTGATTTAAAAAATTGGATGACTAAAATGTCAATGTGTAAAATCCATTAATATTTCTTCAAATTGTCGATTTTATAAGAAATCGAATCGATTACGCATTAGGACATCACTAAATAAACTACTTCATCTCGTATTTAAGCTATGAAACGTAAAATAGATTTTTTCCAATTTACTTTAGACATTGGCAGAATAGTCAACATCGGTGCTTGCCATATAAAAAAAGAATATAATAGAAGATACTTATTGCAGACTTATCACATTCTAATGTGTTTGTAAGTATTTAGTAGTAAACTTAAATAAGCTTCGCTGAGGTAGCCAACACTCCAGTATAAAAAAATCCTTCATTTTACCGAGATCACGTCTGTTGCAAATATTCAACAAATAGTCCAGTTGCGTAGACATTAGAAACACTAAACAACACCAATTTGTCATTACGATATTCACTAGGAATTTGTTATTTCAATATTTACTTTTATATTATTATTCTAATTTGCGGATAATTAAAGTAGCCACAAAATAACACACGAAAAAAGCCGCCAAAAACTCAAAAACTTCTGTACCTACTCAGCCATCAGCGAGCGATTGGCAATCGACCAACAACAAGGGAAAAAGTTATCGCAATTTGACAGCCACATTTGCTCACCGATGGCTGTCGCTCTGCTGTCAAAAACCATACGTAATACGAAATGATCGCGATCACCTTGCGATAAATGCACATTTCAGTTAGCAGATTTTTATTGTTAGCTGTGCTGTCGTGAAATTATTATGGTGTGGCTATAGCTCATATAAAATGCGGATTCGCGATTGCAGAGAAATTATTTCGCAAAAATAAGCCTTCAAATTTTTTGACGTTAAGCGATAATCGAGCGATGATTGTACAATCTCTGCGCAAATATTGCTAATTGCTGTTTCATACGTAATAAGCCTGCGGCGGGACACATCAAGAACAAATGTCATAAATTCAAAAATCTTATGAAGGACAAGGATGCAGATAAACAAGCGCTCGTGGCACTTCGTTGTGTTGACTTCATGGATGAATGGATTGTCGACTCAGGTGCATCGGTTCACATGTGCAAAGACTCTAAGTGGTTATTTAATTTTAGACCCTGTAATGATAAAGTTGCTGTAGCGAATAATGAATTTTTAGATTGCCTCGGTCGTGGTGATATTGGAATTTTAGTAAACAATGACATTATTACTTTAACAGATAATCCCTAAAACTAAAGAAAACTATAATGAGGAAATAAATAGTACCGTAAGCAAAGTAATAACTTGGATGGAAAAGAATAACCTTAAACCTAACATTGATAAAACCAAATTTGTACAATTTCATAACAAAAACTGGAATAAAATCGATTTAAACATTACTTATAAAGATAAACAAATACAGCAATCAGATACTATGACTTTTCTTGGGATAGATCTAGACGAGAGGAGTTCCTGGATTAATCATATTGATAAGATTTGTAGTAAACTCAGTAAGTCTGCTTATGTTCTATGGCGTATATCTAACCTAATAAGTAGACAAGCCACATTACAGGCTTATCATGCATATGTTGGGTCAATACTGCGTTACGGTATATTGGTATGGGGAAACTCGGTGCATATCGAAAGAGCTTTCATCGCGCAAAAGAGGTGTATACGTGCGATTTGTAATGTAGACCCACTTACATCCTGTAAACCACTGTTTAAGAAACTGAGAATACTTACATTGACTGGTATTTATATTGAAGAAATATGTAAATTTACAAAATCTCACCCGGAGATGTTTGAAAAACTGGGAGATAAATGTAAATTCAGGACTAGATATCCTAATAGATTAATTACTCCTTGAATGAAAACGGAGCTATATAGGCGAAGTTGCTATCCTATGTGTATTGAGATCTACAACAAGATTCCTAACGAAATTAAAGAACTTCCAATGGTCAGCTTCAGAAGGGCTTTGCGCAGGTGGTTAATAGAGAATTCCTTCTATACTTAAAAATAATTCCTTCAATTTAAATGACCTAATTGTATACTTACAAAAAATTTGCATGTCATTATGCTAAGATTAAATATGTTAAGCTACTATTATACTACCATTGTAAGATCTTTTGTAACCATATTTAGCTGCAAATAAATCTTTGACTTTGACTTAGATATTATGTTTGTACCTGCACTCTCAACCAATTTAATATCAGTTAGTAAATTATGTGAGAAGGCTTTATCTGTCAGTTCCCAAAGGGAAAAATGTCTTATTACTAATGATAATTCTGTTGTTATTTCGGCCACTAAAGTTAAAGGTGTATATAAACTGGACAATGTAGTAAGTCTCGGTAGTAGTGTTAATTGTTCTTATCGACAGATACAGAAGCAAAGCACTTCTTTGGTAAAGTCAAACTTGAAGAACTCTGATATGGAAGGCTCATGCATTGCAGACACTGCTTTCGTTTCATTTATTTATTTATTTATTGGCCTATCTACAATTGTTATACTGTTTATTCTAGTAATACAACCAATATGATACAAGCATAGTATACAATATGATGCGATAGACACAGCATGCAAAAACAAAAAATTACAACATCTTTAAAATTACAATAATAGTGCAGAAATAACACTTACAACAACAAGTGGGTAGTTTTAGAAACACAATAGGTACAGTGATGACAAGAAAAATAAATAAAAATATGGTAACTACTTTTGATGGACTAGGCGCTTGAATTTTTGAAGTGTTGTGGAATAAATATCTATTGATTCATCGCAATTATTAAAAAGCCTGCAAAGTCTGGGGATAGGGGAGTTGGATCCCGATACAGTTTTGCGGAATGGAGGACGCAACAGTTTGACTGGGTGACGCGGATAATTGTAGGGTAGGTTAAAATTAAATTTACTTAACAACTGGGGACAGTCTATTTTACTCTGAAGTATTTTAAAAAGAAAAATTAAATCTATATTATCTCTTCGTTTTTCGAGTGAAGCTATGCTAAATTTTTCAAGACGTTTTGCATAGCTCGGAACTTTTTTGGCTAATCTCGCACAATAGGCAAGATGGTATAAAAATCTTTTCTGGATCCTCTCTAACCTAAGACTATGTGTTGCATAGTGGGGACGCCACACAACCGCGCAGTATTCTAATACAGTACGTACGAGACAGTTAAAAAGATAAATCTTAGTTTTAGGCTTGCGAAAACATTTAGCATTACGCAACACGAAACCAAGTGTCTTTGAAGCTTTTTTAATGATGTTATCCATGTGTGGAATAAATGTTAATTTACGATCAAGAAGGACTCCCAAATCTCTGATCACATCAACCTTACTGAGGTACGTACCATTCATACTGTAATTAAAATCAATGAAGTTAGACTTGCGAGTAAACGTAATTTGGGAACATTTTTCTACGTTAAGTTGCATGTTATTATCCTTACACCAGTTTAAAAGTCTGTTCAAGTCATCCTGAAGTAAAGTTGAGTCAGCCAGAGAATCTATAACGCGGATTATTTTCAAATCATCGGCGAATAAGAATGGCGTGGAGTTAAAGAAGCAATAAGGAAGATCATTAACAAAGATAATAAATATTACGGGGCCCAGGTGGGAACCCTGTGGAACACCGGAGGTTATGATCAAGGTTTCAGATTTATAACCATTGGCCACAACATAAAAGGATCTATCCGTTAGGTAAGAGTGCAGCCACTTAAGAAGAGAACCAGCAAAGCCGTACGCAGCAAGTTTTTGAATCAGCACTTCATGGGAAACTTTGTCAAAAGCCTTGCTGAAATCAGTGTATATGGCGTCAACTTGCCAGTTCGAGTCAAGTGAAGCAGCAATGTCCTCAACGAAAGCTACTAGATTACTACAGGTGGATCTTGCAGTAGTAAAGCCATGCTGGTGGTCAGACAGATATTTCTTAAAATAGTTTTGTATGTCGGGGCATACTATTGCTTCAAAAACCTTGGCAAATGTCGGAAGGATAGATATAGGTCGATAGTTTCCTACCAAATCATCAGCGCCTGATTAATAAATCGGTACCACCTTTGCCAGCTTCCATTTTTTAGGGAAAATACCAGCACTGAGAGATTTGTTAAAAATCAAGCATAGGGGGGTTGCCAGTTGGTCAGCGCAAGTTGCGATAAAGTTAGGGGGAATTTCGTCGCTGCCAGAACCTTTGGAGATGTCTAAGCTTTTGAGATGCTTGGCTATTTTATCCTTTGGAATCTGGATCAAGGAAAAGCTATCGGAGTTGGAAAGAAGGCTTTCAAAGAAAGGCGAAGTTTGGACTACGTTAGAGGCATGGGTAGCTGGATTGTATACTGAAGAAAAGTAGGTCCCGAACATGTTGCACATCTCATTGCCATTACAAGTTTTGCTGATGCCATTTGACATTGAAGCTGGATAGGCATTAGTAACACCCCGTTTGGACTTAATGAAGGACCAGAAAAACTCGGGATTCGTTGTTATTTTCTGTTCTATGCTACTTATATAGGAGTTGTAACATTCCCTTGCCAATCTGTCACAGCGTTTACTACACCAACGAAGGGCTATTTTATCCATAGGGTTTTTGTATGTACCATACCTTCTTCTTAAGTTGTTTTTTTCACGCAGTAATCTCTCCAGCTTTTTTGTGTACCATGGTGGTCGCGAATTACTTTTAACCAAGGTCGATGGGACATATCGCTCTATGATCTGAAAAAGTACCGTGTAGAACTGTTCCAACATTATATTGGGGTCGTCTGTATCCGAGAGTAATGTATGCCAGTCGGTATTTTCTAGATCTAATTTAATAGCAGAGTAGTTGGCTTTTTTGAAGTTTAATCTAACATTAGGTTCTGGTTTTAAATTATTGTTTACTTTAAGGCTTAGGGAAATTTCAAGAGGAGGGTGATACGGATCTATCTTTGTCAGACTATTAAGGGCTTCAGTCACCTTACATTCGAGAAGGTCTACAAGAACCAAGTCCAGAATTCTATTTTTAACATTACATACACTGTTATATTGCTTGAGGTTATTTACGTGGATAAAATCTAGAAGGGCCTGATTTAGTTTAGAATTAGTCCTTGAGAAAGTAGGGCAGGTGTAAGTAACATCGCTGTTAGTGATTTGATTCCAATCCATACTGCTCATATTGAAGTCACCGAAGAATAGTACAATAATCATTTCTTTCTGCTACAACATTATAGCTATCCATGAAGTGCTCTAAAATTGAATAATGCACAGGTGGAGGCAAGTAAAGAGCACAAATAGCTATATTGAAGCCTGGTGCAACACTCACAGTGACCCACAGGTCCTCGCACCCACTCTCCCAAGAACATTGTCTGTTAGCAGCGTACTTTTTCGATATAGCGACCAAGACACCTCCTCCTTCTTTTTTAGCATGAAAACCAGAAGTTTCTCTGTCACGTCTGAAAATAATGTAGCGTTTGTCAAAAAGTTCGCTGCTGTGAATACAATTATTGAGCCAGGTTTCTGTTAATACTAATGTGTCATAATTAGAACACACTAAGTTACAATAAAATTCCTGAGTTTTTGATCGCAATCCACGAGTGTTTTGGTAATATATGTTAAAGGTAGCGAATTTAACTTAGAATTACCTCAATAACAGCTTTTGGTTGAAAATTTAACATTATACAATTGAGTGTAGCGAATCCATATCTTTTATAATCTTGGCATCGGAATCATCTGACTTTCTAACATAAATACGTCCTCCCCTGATCCAAACATAACGATACCCTTTTTCTTTAGCTTTGAGTCGTGTAGCCGTGTGTAGTGCCTTATTAGCCGGGCTCAAATGTTCCGTCACGAAGATCGCAGACTTTGCACCATCAAACTCGAGATGGCAGGTGTTTAGCTTTTCACTGGCTGGCTTTGCTTTGTTAAAATTTATAGAAGCTGCTAGGAAAGAGTCCCGTAATCTGGGAGTTGCAAATTGTACAACAATTGATTTAGGACGATTTGTGCTGCTGTTGAGCTTCATCACACGAGTACAATTACTGATGCTTTCTTCTTTTATGTTGCAACCTATGGTTTTCCCCAGCTGAGTTACAATATTGAGCAGGTTTTCAGTTTTCTTCTGGGGTACACATTGAATTTCAATATTACTTGCACGAGAGTGTTGTTCCAAGATATTCATACGACTTTACGATAATTTCTCATTTTTATATAACAGATCTTTTATTTTTTCTTCCCCCTCCTTTCTTTCCTTCAGCATGTCGTCATATTGATTGCTAAGAAATTCTACGGAAACTCTAAGGCTACCAACTTCTTCACGTATCTCAGTTAATTCCTTGTTCAGCAAGTTGCTCATAGTTAACGTCAATTTTTTCAAAAGAGAATTCATCTTCGATTCCATCACACTTTCAACAATGGCACGAACACCCTCTTCCGTGACGGGGGCAGTTGCTGGATTTGGTGGGGATTGCAACGCTTGCCTCTTGTTTGTGCGAATAGTTATATTTGGATTAAACCGTACAGGCGTAATATCGACGTTTCTCGTTTCAGAAGCTTTTATGGTGCACAGAGAACAGGACCACGATGTCAGGTCACATGTTGATTCTAAGCCAATGCACGCATGATGAAACGCCTTTTCGCATACTCCACATATTATAATAAAGCTTTTATCAATGTTTTCAAGAGCACAACAGCCCCATTTTGATGGCAATGTAGTCATCTTTAAGTCTGAATAACAAATATAATGACTTCCAAAAAAGTGGATACGAATAAATGCCCACGACCAAAAAACAAATTCGCTAGTTGGAAGCGCACAGTAACAAATGCCCACACCGAGTGAGCGACTTGGAGCTCGCGTCCAAAAGGTCGTAAGTGCGCAGGATACGGCGTCGCTTACGCGTTCGCGTCAAGGGCCCTATATTCGGTGTGCGGTTGGGTACATTTACAAAAGTTCACTTATTATTTCACAAATTAGTCTTATTTGTAATGTTTATGTGTAGTTTCTTCAACTCACAAGCAGCACGTATGTCCAAAAACAACTCAACTTTGTCACCAACACTGAACCAAATCCTTGTTTAAACTATATAAAAAGTAATTATTATTGTGGAGCGTTATAACAGCACAGTACACTTTAGACCGGTGGGTAGTGGCGCTTTTTAAGCAGTCGGGTTTATTTTAATTTTTTTATTAACTTTTTCCAATTCTTAAGTACTTTCTAAGTTTATCTTTGACATATAGGGTGTTCAATACATTTGGGTAAGTCATTAATATAAAGTATAGAAAATAGTGGGCCTACGACAGTGCCTTGTGGTACGCCAAATTTGTCTACACGCTCTTTTGATTTATGAATAACTTCATGTTTATTGCCTCCATTTACTGCCGAAAGAGGGTATTGTTCATGAAACTTCAGTTCCTTATAGTCCCCAACAAAATGGTGTGGCTGAACGGCTCAATAGGACACTAATGGAAAAGGCAAGATGCATGTTGCAGGCCAAATGTGTTATTTGGCATCAATGGCAATTAGGTGTTTAATACGTAGGTACTTAGGCTTGCAGCAATGGTAAATCAGTAGGATAGCAATAAATAAGAAATACCTATAGCTCTTTAATAATATTCGTATAACAACACAGAAGTTAGGTACTTACAATATAGAAACATAATTATTCAACTACCTACCTACCCACGTCATTATCAAAGGTATTTTATACCTTGGGCAACGATAGGTATTTTTTAGGGTTCCGTACCCAAAGGGTATATAAACGGGACCCTATTACTAAGACTCCGCGGTCCGTCTGTCTGTCACCAGGCTGTATCTCATGAACCGTGATAGCTAGACAGTTAAAATTTTCACAGATGATGTATTTCTGTTGCCGCTATAACAACAAATACTAAAAACAGAATAAAATTAATATTTAAAGGGGGGCTCCCATACAAAAAACGTGCTTTTTTTGACGTTTTTTGCGATAATGGTACGGAAACATCGTGCGCGAGTCCGACTCGCACTTGGCCGGTTTTTTTTTCTTATTCTGTACATAGGTACACAGTTTGTTTAAAAATTATAGATAGAGAACTGTTTTTATTACTATTCCGACATACATAAACTTAAGTGCACGAGTATACATCTTAACAGCTAAATACCATTGACAACTTAATTTTCACCTCAGGGGGGTAACCACAAGCTCTTAGAGTAAGGTTATTTTGAGATCGAGTAAGTGACAGATGTATACAAGTCAGATACATCTGTCCCTTACTCGATCTCAAAATAACCTTACTCTAAGAGCTTGTGGTTACCCCCCTGCACCTCAAACAAGCAGGTTTTGCTGCTTAAAGACAGTGAGCAAAATTCGATTTTGCTGCGAGCGTGAGACAAAGTAACTTTTTAATTATTTTTTTTAAATGCCGAGTCAGTGCTGGGTCTACTCACAACATTCGAAAGATTTGAACTTCACTTTGTTCTGTCACTTTCACTTCGATACGAAAAGAGCGAGAGATAGAAACAAGTCGATTCGAAGTTCGATTTTCAAATTCCATATATAATAGGCTCAAAAAAGAAACCAACAATAAAACGTTCGGAAACACGTCATCTATAAAATTTCAAATCAAGGTTTAAATGTAATTATTATACTTTTCTCTTAATAATCGAATTATATTTTTTTATAATCAAATAAAGAGATGTTGAAGTAAAAAATACGAAGTTTATCATGTATCTACATAATTATTTAAAGTTTTAACAATCTTTATTGTGACAGAATAATTTAGTAATAGTGCAATTTCCGAACGCATCTTTAAAAAATAGCGGGCTTTAAATTTTTATTGTTTTCTTCTTCTGTTCGCTAGCTACAAAGTGCGATACACGTTGGATATTATTAAAATAATAATAAATAAATATGAGTGAATCCAGTGATGATGTCTGCAATTTAACACCGGAAGAATTGAAGCAGTATGTAAAAAGCGAATCAGTGAATACTCAAACTGAAGTCGCTAAAACAACAATAACTAAACTGGCTGCTTCGCCTGGTAACCTACTTGTTATTGTTACCACATGAAATAAATATTTATTTTGGGCTACGGTTCCTTGGAACGTAGACAATAAGTATTCACATTTTTGTACATATAAAGGTAACGTTCTAGTGTCGCCACTGAATATTGGTATTATGTTAACCAATTCCTGTGGGACACGGGTTACGTTTTCCATTGTGAAAAAGTTATGAAAATAGCAAAGGAACAGAGAAAGAAACAATGATATTCAAATAAACAGATACGTTATACACTCACAAAACAATTGAAAAAAGTGTTCCGCAAAGCAGCGGCAGCACACATACACAATTTTCATTAATGTGACATTTCACTACAAGTCGAAAGGGATGGCTTGATAAAACCAACAAGAAAAAACCGGCTAAGTGCGAGTCAGACTCGCGCACGAAGGGTTCCGTACCATTTTCGTAAAAAACGGCAAAAAAATCACGTTTGTTGTATGGGAGCCCTCCTTAAATATTTATTTTATTTTGTTTTTAGTATTTGTTGTTGTAGCGGCAACAGATATACACCACCTGTGAAAATTTCAACTGTCTAGCTATCACGGTTCATGAGATACAGCCTGGTGACAGACAGACAGACAGACGGACCGCGGAGTCTCAGTAATAGGGTCCCGTTTTTACCCTTTGGGTACGGAACCCTAAAAAAGAGAGCTAGTGTTTGTCACTTGCGTGTGAATGTAAACAAACATTATTCTGACCACCAATGTTTTTTTCTTTTTGTAACCTCCAAATATCAGAATATTAGGAAAAAAATTGAAATTAATTAGTAAATTGAGGTGTATTGCGTACTTACGTATGGTATGAGATCCCTTCTGTTTTATATAATTTGGTATTATAATTGGTACTCTTTCTAAATACCTACACACGATGGCATTTTTTTAATTTTGGTTTTGTTTCAACAAAGCGTACCTCTTCGCCATGCGTGACATAAACTAAAGACTAAAGGCTACAATTGTCTCCTATTCGAGTCTTCACAATGCGCGCGCTTATAACATATCTGTTTATTTGAATATCATTGGAAAAAAAAACACACTAATGTGCTACTAAAATATCACTACTCTAAAATATTAATACAATTAAAATCTATGCAAATACGTGGGACACTCAGAAAGTTTTGCGAAACTAAAAAAAATTGTTCTATACGTACATATATTTTTATTAAATCTTTTCAAAGTACTTTCCACCAGCCTCTATACAAAGATTCATGCGCCTAAACCAGTTTTCAAAACACTTTTTCCAGTCCGCCGCAGACACCTCGTTTACAGCCTGCTCGAACGCAGCCAGCGCATCTTCCGGCGACGAAAATTGTATCCCTTTGAGCTGATTTTTTATTTTTGGGAATAAAAAGAAGTCACACGGTGCTAGATCAGGGCTGTAAGGAGGGTGACCCAGGAGTTTGACTGGCGTGCTGTCCAGGAAGTCCCTCGTTTTGAGTGCGGTGTGCGCAGGTGCATTGTCGTGGTGGAGCAGTAGCCCGCGGAGCCCTGTGTTTGGTCGCTTGTTGCTTATAACAGAGAAAACTTCTGGCAAACATTTGGTAGTATACCATTCGGCATTAATGCTTCTTTGATCCCGTAAGGGAATTGATACCAAGTGGCCAGTCAAATTAAAAAAGCTAGCGATCAAAATCTTACCCCCGCTTCTAGATCGCTTCACTTTGGTAGGCGTTGGCTCATTTTGAAACACCCAAACAGTCGACTGGCGCTTGGTTTCTGGGTCGTATTGGTAAATCCAGGACTCATCACCTGTAACGATGTCGTAAACACGCCGAGACGAGCCTGCTTCAAATTTGTTAAGCATATCACGGCACCATTCCACCCGGGCCTGCTTCTGAGCATCGGTGAGGTTGTGCGGCACCCAGCGTGATACTATCTTCCTCACGCGAAGATGGCTGTGTAGAATCTCGTGAACGCTTCCCGATCCAATCTTCAATATGTGTTGAATCTCCTGATATGTAATTCGCCTATTGTCTTGGATTAAATTTTTCACTGCTAGCACGTTTTCTTCGGTAACAGCCGTCAAAGGGCGACCGCTTCTTTCGTCATCCCCCAAAGTTGGTCGACCGCGCTTGAATTCGTTATACCAACGATACACGGTTGCCTTGGAAGGGCCTTCATCCATGAATGCCATTTGAAGTCTATCGTACGATTCATCCGGTTTCAGGCGACACTTGAAATCGTATAAAATCATAGCTCTAAAATGTTCCCGGCGCAGATCCATATTTCAGTGAGACACAATACTTTGAATTAACTCGCAAAAAATGTGGAGGGAAATTTTGAAATTGGAACTTACTTATTTTTACTTATAAATAATCATATTTTCGAAAAACATTATAACTGGCCAGTCTCCCATATATAAAAACTTTTTTTCGCAATACTTTCTGAGGGGCCTGGTATTAGTATGACGTTGTCCAATCCCTAATAATACACACACATAGACTTATTACAAGGTTGGGATATCAATGGAAGAGCTGAGAGGAAAGTGAAACGTCTCCCTGTCTCACGCCGCGCTGGAGATGGATTGGTTTCGAGGTCTGGTCCTAATGACGGACTGACATGGTGGCGTTTTTGTACAAACACTTCAACACCTCAATGTACCGGTAGTCGTTCTGGCACCGTTGGAGAGACTGCAGTATGGCCCAAGTCTTAATCGAATCGAAGGCTTTCTCGTAGTCCACAAACGCTAAACAGAGAGGCAGTTTATACTCTTCTGTCATCTGTATAGCCTGCCGCAGCGTATGTATGTGGTCTACGGTGCTAAAGCGTTTTCGGAATCCGGCTTGTTCGAGAGGCTGGAAATCGACAAACCTCCGCGCGAGACGATTCGTGATGACGCTTTAAAACAACTTGTAGACATGACTAAGAAGTGAGATGGGCCTTTAGTTCTTCAGCCGGAAATTGTCGCCCTTTTTGAAGAAGAGTACCACCACCCCACTGCTCCATGCCTGTGGCGTTTTGCCCTCGAGTATGACGGAATCAAACAGTTTCTGAAGGGCCTTACGAACCGGTTTTCCACCCGCCTTCAGGAGCTCAGCCCTGATTCCGTCATCACCCGGCGCCTTGTTGATTTTAAGCTGTTTCAGAGCCATCCTAATCTCGTACAGGCTGACGTCCGGGATAACTTCGGTATAGTGTCGGGTTGATCTAGCTCTTGGGTTATCTACAGGGTTTTTCACGCTTCTTGTCCTGGTTGGTAGATTTTAGAGATGGCACCCCTATCAGATCCTTACAGTTGGAGAGGTACTAGGTACTACTGTACCAGGATATAGTGAGGTGAAAATCTTCCAATGTACTATTTTATACATAGTTTTAACTGAAATAACCTACATTTTTAAATCATGTGTACGAATTTCGTTTAAAGCATAACTTAAACAATTACTAATTACCGATCTCAAGACTTTTATAAGTCAATAAACCAAATATACCTAATTGTATTTATGATCATATCGTTTATAATTTAAGACTTATTGGATCGGATCACAAGGATAAAAGACTAGCACAATAATAAATTGCAATATTCTAACAGAACACAGATATTTTATTGTGTATTTGTTCAATGCCATAACATTTTTAGTTGTAGCCTAGCAATGATATGCATAGAACCTCAGGTTCCGCTCACACTGTGGCACGACGCTGCACTCACTTTTTAAGATAGCGATAAAATATAGAGCTTTGTTAACTACACAATAAAATCCGGCCAAGTGCGAGTAAGACTCGCTCACGAAGAGTTCCGTAACATTATCGCAAAAATGGCAAATCAAGTTTGTTATATGGGAGCCCCACTTAAATATTTATTCAATTTGTACTGAGAAGAAAACTTTTTATCACGTAGAAAATTGACCAAATCACGAAAAAAATGGTAGTCCGTTGGAGCAAGGTCTGGCGAATACGGAGGATGACGAATGGTTTTTAATTGCCGTTCCTGTAGAGTTATAACGTCTCGTGCTGTATGAGGTCTCGCGTTATCATGGAGCAATAATGGTAGGTAAAGATCGATTTATGAGTCGGGGCTGTTTCACTGCTAGTTTTGCAATCATTGTTCGGAGTTCGGCATAGTAGACATCTGCCCTTATTTCTTTACCAGATCGGAGAAATCTATAGTGAATTACCTTTTTATTGGTAAGCTTTAAGTGTGCTTAAAGTGGAAGGCAAAGTACGTCCGATCGTGATAACTTTCACTACGTTGGGTGTGAAAATTATGGCCTTAAAAAACAAGAAAAAGTTAGAAGATTGCGCTTATTATATAAAACAAGATTACCCTAAAAATATACTGGCAAAGAGGGCCGAACTGAAGGAACAGGCAAAACTAGAAAAAGAAAAAGGAAATAGAGTTACCATCAAATATGATAAATTAATTATCTTAGAAAATAAAAAAAACAATAACAAAGCTATGGGGAAACCTAGTTATACTGAGCAAAATAATGCACGTGGGGAAAAGAGGTCCCATACGAATTCACCCACCGGAGACGATAAAAATCGTCAGAACTCTAAGAAAAATAAAAAACAATCAATTCTACCATATGTGAAACATTCGCCAACACCGATACCAGTGCCATCAAGCTCTATTTACGAAAAGTAGCAAGTAAAAACAGCGACCGCGCTCACCTCCCTCCCACCCTCCCAATACGGCTGGTCACCGCGGGAGTGGCAGACCAAAACCCTCCAAAGTCAAAAACTACGCGTGTAAAATTATTATTAAGTATTTGAAAAACTACTGAAATTGAAAACAGCTTTATGTACTTAACATAAACCAGAATAAAGAATATGTAATATATATATAAACTTTACTGTAATAAAATTGGAAAAATACTTTGGAGGAGGCTTTTACCCGAAAGGGGTCCACACAAAACCAATCTCAGATGATTGTTGTTGTATGTATTTGTAGTAATTGATTGATTTTATCTTAAGTTATTTAATTCTTAATCGTTTTTTAAACTAGTAATTTATTTTTTATCTTTTTAAATAATTTATTTAATGCTAAGTAATCAAATTTTTAATCAATCAGATAAATTAACTTGTTTTTATGAATTATTTTTATAATATGTATACTTAATGTTTTTTTTTATTTAATCAATCAATTTCTATAATCAAAGTTATTTTAATTTATAATTTCGATGTATTGTCTTATTTTTTTAATCTAATTCATCTATTTATTACCAACGAGAAAAAAAAAAAAAAAAAAACAAACAATAATATAATATTTTTGATGAACTTATTTTTAATAATGTTGAATTCCAATGTATTGTTTATCTTGTAATCTGATTCATCTATTTCTTATTAACGAAATATCTAAAATAATAATTTTTTGATGAACTTATTTAAATTACTTAAAATAATCTAATTTTATTTGTTAAATTGGTATTGTTTTGAATGTGTGGAATAAATAAAGCTTTATTATTATATTATTATTATTATTGGTAAGCTTTGCTTTAGGACACTGTTGCGGCGTTTGACCTGGAGTCAGCCATTGCATTTTTCGCTTACGGTTATCGTAAAGAGAATATTGGAAGAAAAAAAAAAAAAATTGGAGGAATATTGGATCGAATTGTGACATGTGATGAAAAGTGGATCTTTTCATCACATGTCACAATTCAATCCAATATTCCTTCATTTCTGTATCACATAGACTTATTACAAGGTTGGGATATCAATGGAAGAGCTGAGAGGAAAGTGAAACGTCTCCCTGTCTCACGCCGCGCTGGAGATGGATTGGTTTCGAGGTCTGGTCCTAATGACGGACTGACATGGTGGCGTTTTTGTACAAACACTTCAACACCTCAATGTACCGGTAGTCGTTCTGGCACCGTTGGAGAGACTGCAGTATGGCCCAAGTCTTAATCGAATCGAAGGCTTTCTCGTAGTCCACAAACGCTAAACAGAGAGGCAGTTTATACTCTTCTGTCATCTGTATAGCCTGCCGCAGCGTATGTATGTGGTCTACGGTGCTAAAGCGTTTTCGGAATCCGGCTTGTTCGAGAGGCTGGAAATCGACAAACCTCCGCGCGAGACGATTCGTGATGACGCTTTAAAACAACTTGTAGACATGACTAAGAAGTGAGATGGGCCTTTAGTTCTTCAGCCGGAAATTGTCGCCCTTTTTGAAGAAGAGTACCACCACCCCACTGCTCCATGCCTGTGGCGTTTTGCCCTCGAGTATGACGGAATCAAACAGTTTCTGAAGGGCCTTACGAACCGGTTTTCCACCCGCCTTCAGGAGCTCAGCCCTGATTCCGTCATCACCCGGCGCCTTGTTGATTTTAAGCTGTTTCAGAGCCATCCTAATCTCGTACAGGCTGACGTCCGGGATAACTTCGGTATAGTGTCGGGTTGATCTAGCTCTTGGGTTATCTACAGGGTTTTTCACGCTTCTTGTCCTGGTTGGTAGATTTTAGAGATGGCACCCCTATCAGATCCTTACAGTTGGAGAGGTACTAGGTACTACTGTACCAGGATATAGTGAGGTGAAAATCTTCCAATGTACTATTTTATACATAGTTTTAACTGAAATAACCTACATTTTTAAATCATGTGTACGAATTTCGTTTAAAGCATAACTTAAACAATTACTAATTACCGATCTCAAGACTTTTATAAGTCAATAAACCAAATATACCTAATTGTATTTATGATCATATCGTTTATAATTTAAGACTTATTGGATCGGATCACAAGGATAAAAGACTAGCACAATAATAAATTGCAATATTCTAACAGAACACAGATATTTTATTGTGTATTTGTTCAATGCCATAACATTTTTAGTTGTAGCCTAGCAATGATATGCATAGAACCTCAGGTTCCGCTCACACTGTGGCACGACGCTGCACTCACTTTTTAAGATAGCGATAAAATATAGAGCTTTGTTAACTACACAATAAAATCCGGCCAAGTGCGAGTAAGACTCGCTCACGAAGAGTTCCGTAACATTATCGCAAAAATGGCAAATCAAGTTTGTTATATGGGAGCCCCACTTAAATATTTATTCAATTTGTACTGAGAAGAAAACTTTTTATCACGTAGAAAATTGACCAAATCACGAAAAAAATGGTAGTCCGTTGGAGCAAGGTCTGGCGAATACGGAGGATGACGAATGGTTTTTAATTGCCGTTCCTGTAGAGTTATAACGTCTCGTGCTGTATGAGGTCTCGCGTTATCATGGAGCAATAATGGTAGGTAAAGATCGATTTATGAGTCGGGGCTGTTTCACTGCTAGTTTTGCAATCATTGTTCGGAGTTCGGCATAGTAGACATCTGCCCTTATTTCTTTACCAGATCGGAGAAATCTATAGTGAATTACCTTTTTATTGGTAAGCTTTAAGTGTGCTTAAAGTGGAAGGCAAAGTACGTCCGATCGTGATAACTTTCACTACGTTGGGTGTGAAAATTATGGCCTTAAAAAACAAGAAAAAGTTAGAAGATTGCGCTTATTATATAAAACAAGATTACCCTAAAAATATACTGGCAAAGAGGGCCGAACTGAAGGAACAGGCAAAACTAGAAAAAGAAAAAGGAAATAGAGTTACCATCAAATATGATAAATTAATTATCTTAGAAAATAAAAAAAACAATAACAAAGCTATGGGGAAACCTAGTTATACTGAGCAAAATAATGCACGTGGGGAAAAGAGGTCCCATACGAATTCACCCACCGGAGACGATAAAAATCGTCAGAACTCTAAGAAAAATAAAAAACAATCAATTCTACCATATGTGAAACATTCGCCAACACCGATACCAGTGCCATCAAGCTCTATTTACGAAAAGTAGCAAGTAAAAACAGCGACCGCGCTCACCTCCCTCCCACCCTCCCAATACGGCTGGTCACCGCGGGAGTGGCAGACCAAAACCCTCCAAAGTCAAAAACTACGCGTGTAAAATTATTATTAAGTATTTGAAAAACTACTGAAATTGAAAACAGCTTTATGTACTTAACATAAACCAGAATAAAGAATATGTAATATATATATAAACTTTACTGTAATAAAATTGGAAAAATACTTTGGAGGAGGCTTTTACCCGAAAGGGGTCCACACAAAACCAATCTCAGATGATTGTTGTTGTATGTATTTGTAGTAATTGATTGATTTTATCTTAAGTTATTTAATTCTTAATCGTTTTTTAAACTAGTAATTTATTTTTTATCTTTTTAAATAATTTATTTAATGCTAAGTAATCAAATTTTTAATCAATCAGATAAATTAACTTGTTTTTATGAATTATTTTTATAATATGTATACTTAATGTTTTTTTTTATTTAATCAATCAATTTCTATAATCAAAGTTATTTTAATTTATAATTTCGATGTATTGTCTTATTTTTTTAATCTAATTCATCTATTTATTACCAACGAGAAAAAAAAAAAAAAAAAAAACAAACAATAATATAATATTTTTGATGAACTTATTTTTAATAATGTTGAATTCCAATGTATTGTTTATCTTGTAATCTGATTCATCTATTTCTTATTAACGAAATATCTAAAATAATAATTTTTTGATGAACTTATTTAAATTACTTAAAATAATCTAATTTTATTTGTTAAATTGGTATTGTTTTGAATGTGTGGAATAAATAAAGCTTTATTATTATATTATTATTATTATTGGTAAGCTTTGCTTTAGGACACTGTTGCGGCGTTTGACCTGGAGTCAGCCATTGCATTTTTCGCTTACGGTTATCGTAAAGAGAATATTGGAAGAAAAAAAAAAAAAATTGGAGGAATATTGGATCGAATTGTGACATGTGATGAAAAGTGGATCTTTTCATCACATGTCACAATTCAATCCAATATTCCTTCATTTCTGTATCGACTCAACAAGGCAACACAAGTTTCAACACGCGATTCTTTCTGCAGATCAGTCAAATCATGGGGCACTCATTTTTCATATTTTTTTTATTTAATTGATTTGCAAATAAGTCAATATTGTTGGTAAGGTAACGTTAAACCATGCCGCTAATACCTCGGTAGTTTGGCTCGGATCGGCTTCGATCATTTATTGTTCACCTGTGTGGGTCCATGTGGTTCGTTCTTCAAATCTAAGTTTCAATCACAGAAGCGTTTAAACCAAATTCGCACGGTGCGTTCATTAGCAGTCCCCTCTCCAAACGCAACATTGATATTGCGAGCTGTTTCTGCCGTGTTAGTTCCGCGTCGGAACTCGTATTCAATAATCACTCGAGTTTTCGAAGTATCCATCGAAGTATCGCCAACTACTGCATTTTAGCATGGGGTGGCACCACTAAAACGAAAGTTCTTAGAAGTGGAACGGGCACAAAGAGCTGTCCTTAAAGTAATGTTAAATAAACCTTTCCGGTATCCCACACACCAGCTATACGTCGAGCATTTAATAAAATTCTAACGGTGCGACAGCTCTTTGTGCTCACAGCCACACTCTGGAAACATCAGCAAATACCACCACCAGACCCTGGCAAACGGGCAACAGGACAAATTGCCCGAGTGTGTCGCATAAAACCACCTTTGCTAGAAGACATTTGTATGTGTTGAGCTCAATAATCTATAGAAACATAAATAGTTCCTCATCTATAACCAGACTCAACAAACACGACGATAAAAATAAATAACAGAATCTGCTGTATCTTCTTGACTGCTTGATGCGCAGACAGAGACACTGCTGTTGCCCATGTCATAAATAAATTCTTTTAGTGACAGGTCACTGCATAACCACAAATCCTTCGTTCACATGTAATATAACATTCTCAACAACTATTATTCACACACGCACACACACACACGCAGATGCACACAAACACATGCACACACACACCCGAACTCACACACACTCACAGCTTACTCCCATAATCAACTCTTTCTTGTTTTCTATGTAGGTATATTTAATTTTTCGTGTATAATCTGCTGATTTAGCGTTAGTACTGTTTACCTGACAAGGGTAAAATTAATGTCCAAGCGGCAGTAGAACACTGACTCCTAAGACACAGGGTATCCTAGTTTTGGAGGCAGGGTTTAATAAATTAGTTCGCCTTTCACAATTTGTAACACCAGCTAGATAATAAGCAATAGTTATTTATGCTACAAGTGCGGAAGGTAGGTGATTTCCGATGAGTGGCATTTTTATTCACGAGCGAGCGAAGCGAGTGAGTGGATAAATCGACACGAGTCGGAAATCATCTTACGTACGTGTATCATACAACATTTTACTATGCATTGTGCGAGGAAATAAATAAAATAATAAAATGAAATTAATAAAATGGCGGGCTTATTCAAGCGCGTTCAGCATATCCACAGATTAACTAATAGTTCCTCGGGCATATCTACTGCGTATGTGCGAATAGCTGTCACATCGTAACGCAATAAGGAACGAGCAAAATATACGTTCTGCCAAACATAAATAATAAATATTTAAAATTAATTTATTGATCAAAATCTAAATCTAGAATAATTAGAAACGCCTAAAATAAAGTATTAGTTTTATTTTACCTTTTATATGAATGATAATCTGTACATAACTAATTTTTTAAACTTTTCTCAAATAATAAAAACTCTATGCGTCGGGCTGACGTTGGAGTGAAAAATTAAAAAAGTACAGGAAAGTAAAAAGCACTAGTGAAAAAAAGTGACACTTTCCGCACAGTTTGGCTGCTTGGAAAACCGCTCTTTTCGAGGACATGCATTGTAAAAAAATTTATGGTATTTGTTCAATAAAGATAAGATACTAAGATCCATCTTTCTTGTCTAAGCTGAATAAAAAAAACAACTGAAAGTCGATAATCAAATGTTGCACATTTCTTAAAAGAAGAACTTCATAGGTACCATGTGAAAAAAGTTTCACTCAAAAATCTAAAACCATAAAGGTAAGCCGAAGGTAAAACGGCAATTACATACTTTAACCCCTATTATACGTATATATAGTCCATCATAATCTTTGGTCGTAGGTTAGTATCACCCATTCATCAGAATTTCTAGCTCCTCATATATTCGGCTTTTGAGCCACTTGACGGTGACAACTTTGCACTCCCGTAAGGTAAGTGGATAGATATTTAAAATTTTATTTACTTTGTTGTATGAAACAGGGCCAAAGAAGTGATACTGACGTTTCGCCATCAACATTGCCCCTTTCAGTCTGACAGACTATGCCAGCCCTACGTTTATTTGAGCGGTGACTGGGGTCAAATATAAGTTCTGAGTGTTTTCGTAGAATAGAACTCAGGAAAAATGCGTGCCTTACCGTAGACACTTTACAAAGATCATAGAGGTCGATTGTAGGGAAGCGAATAGGTTTGTGTACCATATCTTTAAGAAATGCCCTCTGTGCCCTTTCCAGTCTTAACAGTAAACATTTTCCTGAGCCACCCCAAGCCGCTATACAGTAGTTTATGATAGAGTGCGCCAACGCAGAATAAATTATCTTCAATGTATGGAAATCGGCAAAAGATCTCAAATTCTTAAATACAAATATCGGGGCGTTCTCAGTAGTTTAATTTCCTGACCCGTGATAGTAGTGACACAATTTGTTCATTCCAAGAAATAGTACTGTCAATAATGACACCAAAAAGCCACAAGTAGTGCTCGTTATCGAACAGCACTTGTGTGCAGTTAGATTGAAAGGCCATGCCGGTTGAGACTTCTGTAATGGCGCAAACGTTATAAATTTAGTTTTATCTAGGTTTAATGTAAGCAGATTGCTAGTTAGCCATCCCATGACAACTCGCAGGGCAGACTCTGCATAGGAACGAGTTTCAAGCCAATTTTTGCCATGAACAAGTATTACTGTGTCATCAGCGTACATTATCATTTTGGAATTTCCTAAAAATAATTTACAGAGGTCATTTATATAAATTAAAAACACTACAAAATGAAAAATAAATTCAATTTCGGAAGACGGTTCTTGTTTTCGTTTCTTCGTTTGTTGACACCGACTTCCGAAATTAAATTTATTTTTCATTTTGTAGTGTTTTTATTTGGAAGTCGGTTGTATTTTTTGTAAAAAGTTTATTTTTATTTTTCACTTTTTAGTTGTGGTACATATGGACCAGTTCTATAGGCTAGGTACCTATAATGCCCAAAGTGAAGCCAGAATTGATTATCCCAATAACATGAAACTTAAACAAAACCGGTGATATGAGAGTATACCAGGGTTAACTGTTCACACTTGCGTACCCTCTTTAGAGCGTACTAGTGTGATGTTATGTTATGTAATGGTGTAAACAATAAACAGACATGCGATGGCAGCTATCCCGAGTGATTTGCAGTCATTTATTTATTTATTTATTTAATACTTCATGCACACAAACGTACAGAGGCGGACTTAATGCCTTAGGCATTTTCTACCAGTCGACCTTTGGGTGATGCAGAGAACAAATAGTGGTAGGTGCAATATTTAAAGTAAACATGATACATAAGGTAGGGTCATTCAAATACAACGCTATACATACATACTATAAATACATACAATAAATACTCCAACATATAAACTAAATACACGAATATACTTAAAAAAGTAGTGGTAGCAGATGATTGGAGAAAAATTATCGCTGTGACGATACTACTGCCAACTTCTTACGAACATGCTCGCGAGCTTTCACCTTGAATGCCAATCGGTTGGTTGCCATCCTGATTTCTTGAGGGAGCGCATTCCACAGAGAAATAGACTGAACGAAGAAAGAACAGTGAATGAAGTCAGTGCGGTGAGTGGGACATTGAAGAAGACG
Organism: Orthosia gothica; assembly: GCA_949775005.1. NCBI lineage: Eukaryota > Metazoa > Arthropoda > Insecta > Lepidoptera > Noctuidae > Orthosia > Orthosia gothica. The sequence continues at coordinate 60,555,985 of OX459034.1, read as the reverse complement.
GTTATGTGAAGAGCGAAGATTTTTGTTGTGGTTTGCGCAAATGTACTGAAATTTATTGAAGAGTTCTGATGTATATCTCCAAAGTTCTTAATCAGATCTTGATGAAATTTAAATGGGACCACATGACAAGCACTAGCTTTTAAATAAAAAAAGAATCATCGAAATCGGTTCACCCAGTAAAAAGTTCTGAGGTAACAAACATAAAAAAAAAACTAGTGTCGAATTGATAACCTCCTCTTTTTTGGAAAGTCGGTAAAAAATAGGGTATTGTAGTAGTAGTGGGGCCATTGAGTTGGGACTAGAGCATGCACCCGGTTCTACCCGGTTCTGAATGAACCGGGTATACCCGATTCTGTGACTGTTTTCGCAGAACCGGTTCCGGAAGGAGTAGACCCGGTTCCCCCGGTTCTTTAAAAAAAACGAAACATGTTCATATTAGGTATTTCTTCGACTCAAAATACGCGAGCCCAGGCAATAAAGATATTTGCTGCGTCCATAAAATCCAAAAAATGAGCTGTCAGAGTGCCTTAAAATCAGTTTATTGCTTAATTCTCGTAAAGTTTTGATTTTACTGCAATTTGTGCTCAGAGCAAGTTTATTCCTTGTTCAATTGTGCACAAAAAAGTCCGACATAAGATTCACAAGTTGTCATTAGTTTTCGAGATATGACAACATTTATTTTTTGTGTGATTACATGTTTAGACAGCAATATTATCTATTTTGGGTATTTAAAATACGGAATCAAAGGAAGTTAACGGTAAGAAAATTATATAGAAAAGTACATACTATGTGTTAATTAATATAAAATGATTATAAATAAAAGTACATCATCATCATAGCAGTCAAAAGACGTCCACTGCTGGAAATAGGACTCTCCCAAGCGTCGCCACATTGACCGGTCCCGTGCGTCTCGCATCCAGCGGATCCCCGCAACCATCACCAGGTCATCGGTCCACCTGGTGGGAGGCCTTCCAACGCAACGTCTTCCGGTTCGCGGTTGCCATTCCACTTTTCTGCCGCTTCGGCCATCCGTTCTGCGAGCAATGTGCCCTGCCCGCTGCCACTTAAGTTTGGCATTTCTTCGGTCTATGTCGGTAACCCTGGTTCTCTTGCGGATCTCTACATTTCTGATTCGATCACACAAGGATACTCCGAGCATAGCCCTCTCCATTGCCCTCTGGGTGACTGTAAGCTTTCTGGTAAGGCCCATTGTGAGTGACCACGTCTCAGAGCCATAGGTCATCACTGGCAACACACACTGGTCATAGACTTTTGTCTTGAGACATTGTGGTTAGTTGGACGAGACGATACCGCGAAACTGCCCTGCCTAGTTGGATTCGACGATTGTCCTCTTTCTCAAAGTTGGCCCTACCCAACTGGATTGTTTGTCCAGGTAGACATAGTCGTCTTCGAGTAATTAGTAATTAATATAAGATAATTATAAAGAAAATTACCTAGTAGTGTTACTAAAGACTGATTAGTTACATAACTTGCAAATTATATTATGTTGATAAGACAGATTTAAACTATTTTATTTCATATTCCGAGTGATAATTGCTTATCCTGCCAAATTCTCTATGATTTAATCGAATCTTAAAAAGACTTAAAAATTTTATCATCCGGAACCGGGAGAACCGGGTACCCGGTTCTAACTGCTTACTAGACCCGGTTCTCAAAAACCTAGAACCGGATACGGTTCTGCATGCCCTAGTTGGGACAGACACTTTCATTGGGTCAGAATCATGTTGAGGATCGCCTACCCTAGGTGTAGTTTTAGATGCCAGAGTCTTCCCCACATTCGTATACGCGTTTTAATTTTTTTAACAAGTTGGTACAGAAATGACTATAGCACGTATAAGTTACTTTAAGCATATAGTTGTCCAGATCTCTTTTTGATTTACGGCACATTGAATCCCGATTACGGATGCACCTCAAGAGCCCAGGCGTTATCCAAGGTTTAAGTATTCGGTTTTTACTAGAGATAACACGGGAACAAGTATTATTATTAATCTTAGTAGAAATTAATGTAACCAACCTGTTTGCAGCATCATTAGCATCGTTGTTGTCCAAAACAGAAGAAAATCGGTTCGCTCTAGCTCAACGACGGAAGCATCTACATCAACGCGACGTGAGGTTATAGCCGTTTTAGGAAAGCTTATTTTCTGATTGCAGAACTAGAGTTATGAGTGAAACTGGGCAGTTTATCTAAGCAGCCCCTGCGTCTCCACAACAAACGAAAACTTCTTGTATACATATCAGCGTGAATTAAAACAAATTTTGCCCAATATGATTTATATTATTGACATTTGTAAGGTTTTTCACTAATACATAAATATGTTTTGGTAAATCATTCTTAACACTAACACAACGAGAACATGTTTTATATTATTAAGGGTGTTTACAAGAATAGTATGCCTTGTTAGAACAAACTTTAGAGTAAAACTACGCTGATATATTTCACGTTTGTAAGGATTATCCCCAGTGTGTACACGAATATGCTTTGTTAAACCACACTTTGCTGTAAAACTACACTTACATATTTCACATTAGTTAGGTTTATCCCCAGTGTGTACACGCATATGCCCTGTTAAAGTACTTTTTTGGGTAAAACTATGCAGGCATATATCACATTTGTAAGGTTTATCCCCAGTGTGTACACGCATATGCCCTGTTAAATCATTCTTTATTTTAAAACTCAGCTGACACATATCACATTTGTAAGGTTTTTCCCCCTTGTGTACTCGAATATGCTTTGTTAAATTACTCTTTTGGGTAAAACTATGCAGGCATATATTACATTTGTAAGGTTTTTTTCCTGTGTGTATACGAATATGCTTTGTTAAATCATTCTTTATTTTAAAACTCAGCTGACACATATCACATTTGTAAGGTTTTTCCCCCTTGTGTACTCGAATATGCTTTGTTAAATTACTCTTTTGGGTAAAACTATGCAGGCATATATCACATTTGTAAGGTTTTTCCCCAGTGTGTACTCGAATATGCTCTTTTAAATTACGCTTTTGGGTAAAACTATGCAGGCATATATCACATTTGTAAGGTTTATCCCCAGTGTGTACACGCATATGCCCTGTTAAAGTACTTTTTTGGGTAAAACTATGCAGGCATATATCACATTTGTAAGGTTTATCCCCAGTGTGTACACGGATATGCTGTGTTAAAGTACTGTTCTTAGAAAAACTACGCTCACATATTTCACATTTGTAAGGTTTTTTTCCTGTGTGTATACGAATATGATTTGTTAAATATTCCTTTCTTTTAAAACTCCGATGACATATTTCACATTTGTAAGGTTTTTTTTCTGTGTGTATACGAATATGCTTTGTTAAATAATTCTTTTTTTTAAAACTCAGCTGACACATATCACATTTGTAAGGTTTTTCTCCTGTGTGTATACGAATATGCTTTGTTAAATGTCCCTTACGAGTAAAACTTCTCTGACATGTTTCACAATTATACAGTTCCTCTATAATATACAATCTTCGATGTCTATTTATATCACCGTTGTCCATAACTTTTTTCTTATTATGTTCAGTTTTCATTTCCTGTGCAATACTTGTATCTTCTAGATTTGTTCTTCGAATCCTCATTTTTGGTTTCTTCGCAACAGTTGCCTCTGTGATCATAAATCTGGTAAGTTCTAAGGGCATGTTATGAAATGGGCTGAAAATAACTTTGTTTTTGAACCACTAGCATTTGCGGTTTTTCTGATAGGGACAATTATATAGGCATCACATCACACTTATAACACTAATATTATAAAGGCGAAAGTTTGTGTGTGTGTTTGTGTGTTTGTTACTTCTTCACGCTCAAACGACTGGACAGATGTGGATGAAATATGGCACAAAGATAGATATAGTCTGGAATAGCACATATGATACTTTTTATCCCGGTAATATGTTCCCTTGGGCTAATTTGCGACGTTCACGCGAGTGAAGCCACTGGCAGAAGCTAGAATATTAATAAGAAATCATACAGAGGAGCTCGGCGCTAAAAAATAACAGCCACACGGTACAATCTTCGAGGAGCAACGCTTGCTGAGGTCAGTACGAGGAAGGGTGACCATCTTAAGTTGCCTTTAGGTATTACATTCAAATTCATTTTAGGTGTACAGTTGCTCAGTTTGCTTATCTTTTAATAAACTAACTTATACTTACTTTTCGTATCGTTAGCTTTCCGTTTCGTCTTAGTTACTTCTTGATCTTCTTCTACTTCAGTTTTAAACTTCATCAAAGAAACATCATCTTCTGAATCTGATTCAGAATGTTGTGGCGGTATGTCTTCTGATTCATAATGGCGTACAGGTATATGTACATTTTCTATGTCTTGAAATTCATGTTTTGACTCTGTGAAAATAAAAATTAACTGATTTTTCAGCTTTAATGGATTTTAGTATTATTATTTTTTTGCTGTTATTTTTCATTTTATTTAATAAAAAAAAATAAAAATCTATAATCTCTCGATCACCAATTTCTTCAAAAATAAAACTAAGATGTAGAGCATACCAGTTTGATTATCACCATGTTGTTTCTCACAAACATCTGGTAATTCTTCTTTGATAACATCAATTTCTGTTTGACATTCATCAGTTATGCTGACGTGCACTGTTGGACTTATAGTATACCCACTAAAGGCTAACTGGTCTTGGTTTACTTGAGATTTTGTCTGTAAAAGATTGTTAACATTGTTAGAAGAAAGTATAATAACAACTTAACTTGAATAGGAGCGCAAAGCGATGATAAATCAGTCTTGTTATAATAGTTTTACTTTCAGATTAACTTTGAAATGGCTTATCTATTAGACTACTGACTGCGTTGATGTTTTAGTATAATGTACAGAACTTCAAGTCTTAATTAAATGACTTTTGAATAACTTTATTATTGGATGTCGGTGTTCATAACGCAATAAATGTGTACCTATCAAAGACACCGACTGCAAAAATTAAATTTATTTTTCACTTTGTAGTTTCTTATTTGGAAGTCGGTAGTATTTTTTAGTAAAAAAGTTTTTTTAATATTGGATTCTAAATTACTAATTGCGTTTCGGTCTGTGCAGAACATTATAGGTACCTTACTTAACTACTTGCCTAATAGGTAGGTACAACTTAAAATTTAAAAATAAAATAACTTTTTTTTGCAAAATAATACTACCGACTTCCAAATAACATAATGACTTTCTAATAGGCAGGAGCACGCGCAATACATATAATATATGACAGTATCTGGCGTACGGGCGAATGGCCCGGAGACTGGGCACAATCAATTATCTTGCCGCTGCACGGAAAAGGACCTCATATCACACGCCAGTAAGATCCTCTTACACATAATGAATAACAGAATTCGCAATTTCTTGGACTGGCAAATACCACAGGCCGGTTTCGTTAAGGGCAAGGGGACTCGCGAACAAATGTTAAATATTCGCCAACTGATCGAAAAGTACTACGAATTCAACACTCCTGTCATCTTGTGATTTATTGATTATAGCTTATATAGAGATATAGCTTTCGACTGTGTCATCTGGTAGGATCTGCGGAAAGTATTAGAAGAACTCGGAGTACCTAAGCACCTGGTTTTGCTGATCCAATCGCTCTACCAAAACAACCAGGGCGTTGTGAAGGTTAAAAGGACGTCATGGGAGCCCTTTTGGTTTGAAAAGGTGTACGCCAGGGTTGCATCCTATCCCCCATTCTTTTTAACGTGTATGGAGAGTATATCATCCGGCGAACTTTTGAGAACTGGGAGGGAGGTATCACTGTTGGTGGCACTAAAATCACAAACCTCCGTAACGCAGACGACACAACGCTATTAGCGGCTAACGAAACGGAAATAGTAAGGCTGCTGGAGAGGATTGAAAGGATCAGCATGGAAATGGGTCTTAAAATCAACCATCCCAAAAACCAAATTTATGGTGGTAGACCGCACCAAATCACACCATATCACAGGTGCCCTGTCCCTCGAAAAGGTAGATGAGTTTATTTACCTGGACGCTACCATCAGCAACACAGGGTCTTGCGAGAAGGAAATCAGGAGACGAATCGGTATGGCCAAAAGCGCAATGTCCCAACTGCAGCGAATCTGGAGAGACCGTAACATATCTCGCAAGACAAAAGATATTTATTTCAACTGGGCCACCAAGCGGCACTTTTGAATGTCACAATTTAAATTTAAATGGAATACAAGTTGATTCTACCGTGCATTCGGAAAGTAGCTAGTTATGGAGAAGAATGCACAAGAAACTCCATCTTGTGTGTGATCACTCCTCTTTAAAAAAAAAAAAAAAGATTTTTACAATATTTAGGTACATGAGTACATACATTAATAAATTCACATATGTGAGGACAATGCACCCAGAATAGCACTACACACTATACTATGTAAAGGTATAAAGTATTAAAAGTACTCACACATGTACTGTGCAGTTATATAATAGGTACTAGAAAAACATCAACATCCGAAGCAGTTAAGTTATTACCAATCCCAACTGACGGCGCCCGTTCACGAACATGACGCATGAATCGGCACCACCCAGCTCAACCATCATGAAGGGAACCGAATGATCCAACAAACGCGCCACCATCAGAGAGACATTTGAGAGAGCATGACACACTCAACTGCCAGGGCACACACAAGTCAACGAACGACACATAGGTATAGCAAATGGTAGATTTACAGTTGGGTACATAGTACCCACACACGTGCTGTGCAGCTATACAATACTAAAAGAAATCGAGTCTATACAACACAAACATAAATGAGGACCCCATTGTAACCTTGAGTCTAGCGTGATCCCCAGGAAAACCGTTTTATCGACGAATTCGAGCTTCTCCTTGTTTAATATAATGTCACAATCAGTACTTTTGACATTTGGCAAGGAAAATTTTACGCATTTGGTTTTTTTACCATTTAATACTAAATTATTGGCAGTGAACCAATCCTGAACCTGCCGTAGCGCGTTATTTACGTCGTCAACATGACAAGTAAGTCTATTCATTTTAAAAACTAAAGATGTGTCATCAGCAAATAACACCATATTTAGTTTGCCTTCGAATAAATGGGGTAAATCGTTTATGTTTATTAAAAATAAGAAAGGACCTAAAATTGAGCCCTGGGGTACCCCCATTTTCACATTTAACCCCGACGAAATTCACACCGTTTATTTGAACTAATTGTTGTCTATCACTCAAATAAGATTTAATCAAACTTAACGCTGATTGACCTAGCCCGTAATGCTCAAGTTTCAGAAGTAATGTTTCATGATTAACGCAATCAAACGCCTTCGACAGGTCGCAGAAGATACTTATGGCATCCTGCGACTCTTCCCACGCATTAAATATGTGTTTTAATAGGGTGACACCAGCGTCAGTTGTACAACGTCCTTTGGTGAAACCATACTGTTTATCATGTAAGATGTTATTCGTATTAAAATGAATGAGCATTTGATTTAGCATTATCTTCTCAAATACCTTGCTGAAAACCGGCAACACGGATACTGGTCTATAATTATTTGTGTCTTTACTGTCCCCGGATTTAAAAAGTGGTAAAACCTTACTATATTTCATTAGATCCGGAAAGACTCCTTGATCCACACACAAATTGAAAATCAAAGCTAAGTACGGTGCTATAGTCTGAATAATGGAGGTACAAGCTTTGATGGACATTCCCCATAGATCTTCGGTCGGTTTTATCTTGATTTGCTTAAAAGCTTTTATTACTGTTACGGGGTTTATATGTGAAAAGTTAAATTCATTGAGGCAGGCTGAAACGTTCGCGTTTAATAATCCAAAAGCGAGCGAGGGCGAAGAATTTAAGGTTTCAGTAGTTTTAATTGGGATGTTGGTAAAGAAATTTACAAACTCTGGAGCAACTGTTTTGTTATCTCTAATAAGTCCGTGTGTGGTCTCAAGTGTGTAATCATTATTATTTCGTTTATTCCTTTTATTATAAATTCCGTAACTAAAGATGGAGAACACAAGAGTATGTGTCCTCCATCTTTAGTTACGGCTCGGAAACGTGGATGCTAAGGAAGGCTGATCGTGATCGCATTGACGCTTTTGAGACGTGGTGTTGGCGAAGGATGCTTCAAATTCCATGGACTGCGTTCCACACAAACGAGTCTATCCTTCGACAACTGAACGTCAAGGCCACGCTCTCCACAACCTGCCTGTGAAGAATCCTGGAGTTCTTTGATCACATTGCCCGTAAGGATGGTCATAACCTCGAACAGCTGATGATCACAGGCATGGTCGAAGGCATGAGGCCGAGGGGCCGTAGCCCGATCAGATGGTCTGACCAAATACGTACAACGCTGAACACAAAGCTGCACGATGCACTCTACGTCGCCAAGGACAGACAGATGGAGAATCATCGTCAGACAAAAGATGATCTCCTGTCGGGGGAATCACGACCCTCAGTAATGAGGAACACGACGCGAGGAGGAGGACCTAATAGGCAAGTAGTTAAGTAAGGTAACTATAATGCCAGAATAGATTACCCGAATATCATGCAACTGAACATAACCGGTGAAACGAGAGTGTATCAAGGTGTACTGGAATATTGGTGTATTTATTGAAGAGTTCTATTGTATATCTGTATATATGTTCTTTATCAGATCTTCACCAAATTAAAATCAACAAAAAAATAATTTTCAAAATCGGTCCACAATTGACGGAGATATCGGTGAACATAGAAAAAAATAAGAATAAAAATATAAAGTCGAACATAGAACCTCCTCCTGTTTGGTAAGTCGATTAAAAAGTAGGGAGAAGAGCAGAAGAGAGAAAAGTAGGGCGAATGTTGTAAAATCTTCCTTACCAGCCGCACTGCGTGCTTGACACCTACGAGAGTGCTAGGCCTAACCGGCCTGGTTGGCCCCCTTGGCATCGCTATTTTGACATTTCTTAAAGTTGCGGCTCACAATTATAGTGCTGCATGTATGGTATGTGAAAATGACACGATGCCGACATATTTAGAGACAAAGATCTTGAATAGGAACGTTACATCCCAATCGTAATAATAGCAGCCTGTCACTGTTCCACTACAGGCCCAAGTCCTCTTCTTATACAGAGAACGCACGAACTATTAAAAACTGGCCAAGTGCGTGTCGGACTCGCACATTTAGGGTTCCGTACCAAACCGCAAAATCAAGTTGGTTGTAATTGTAATAGAAAAAAAAATGGCCAAATTCAAGTCGGAATCGGGCACGCAGCCCCTAGACGCCTAATAACAAGCAAACGATGTCTGTCAACGCATATGACTAAAAGATCATATACTGGTAATACAGGTCGCAACTCGACAATTTAGAATTAGTAGCAACCACTTCTGTGAGCCGTAAACACGTCCGCGGTCAGTCAATAAAAAAATGATGAATTAAATATTATAATGGCCTCTTGTACAATACGTTGGTACGGTAACAACAGCCAGACTCCGAGTTACCGAAAAAATGGCATAACATTTAATTTATAAGTTCATAGTTACATAAACATAATAAGATTTATTTTGAGATATTATTTGTCGGAGTTCATATTATACTGGTCAAGTTTGTAGGTGAAAACGCCCACCGCATGTTTGCGTCTCTTTCTTTTTAAAGTTTTTCGCTATCTCTTCTCCTGTATAATTTTTACCATATCCTATGACCAAATCTGTTATTGATAGAACTAGAAACTTTACAAATAAATACATTATATATTATTGAATAGTTTATTAATTGTGAAACGATTTTTTGATTACCAATATATAATATTACTATATTTAAAAACCAACAACCGAAAAAAGTACCTACAACCTTTAGAATTTTGCTATTTTATTAGTTTTAACATTTTATGTTATTACTAAAATGTTAAAACATCGTATAATTAATAATAAAAAAGGTAATATTAATAAAAAAAAAATAAGTACAAATACTATTTATAAAAATATTGATACCTTCCTGGTTTTATTTAAACCTGTCCTACCCTTAATGAGGCGTATGACCTTGGTAAGGGACCAATCAGATTGCAGTCGTCCCGTACCTCATACCTCAGCTAGTTGACAGAATTGTTTTGATGTATTAGATCAAGCATTAGGCGTCTAGTGGCTATGTGGTCGATGGTTCCGTACCACTATCGCAAAAACGGCAAAAATATCACGTTTGCCGGTTCTTCAATCATTGCCGGTTTTTTGTTGAGGCACCGTTACCTAAAAATGTATACTGCACTAATTTTTTACTCTTAAACGTAACACAGTTCAAACTTAGAAAAGTTAGTAAATATTAGTAAGTAAATATATATATGATTTTTATTATATAAATCGATCTATTTTAATTTAAGTTTACATACCAATAAAAAGTTTGTGACTACCAAGTTTTCGATTCTGTGAATCGAAAACATGGTAGTCACAAACTACTCATTTTAGACTGATAACAACTTAACTTGATTATGAGCCCAAAGCGATGATAAATCAGTCTTGTTATAATAGTTTTGCTTTCAGGATAACTTTGAAATAGCTTATATATTAGACTACTGACTGCGCTGATGTTTTAGTATAATGTAATGAACTTCAAGTCTTAATAAAATGATTTTTTGTCCTATTATTTTTGGTCAATATGCCCAATATTATATTGACCAAAAATAATTACGCCGGTTTCTGAACACCAAGTCATATCTTATATCCGTGGACAATTTTTCATAAATTAGCCAGCCCTCCATTGTCAGTGGGTTTCTCACAACTGCATCATCGAAAAATTATATAATCGCTTGTTACATTGAATAATCAGCATCAATTTATTTCGGTTGGCTACTCTAACTGGTATTCATTCATTTGATTCATTCACTACTAATGCAGCTTGTTACTGATAACAAAACTTTACGATAGAATCATTTGCGTTAGAACATTCTCCAACATAATAATCAGCACCTATAAATAGTTTTTTATCTTTGGTGTGATTCTGGCTTATGTTGGTGCACAGATCACAATAAAGGTTTCATGAGTTGAGTACCTATTCATTGCCAATGAATTATAACAAACCGTAACATAATTGTTACAATTACTTTGTTTTTTTATTTAACATATTTTTATACCCCCTATTATATTTTTATCGTAATAAGCCTTTAAAAGCATAATATTAATTTTAATTTGCGAATAATCAACCAATATCCAGCAATTATAAATTAGGCTCATTGACAAGAGCTTAAAATTGAAAAAGGTTCTCAGAAGAATATGTGGTTAATTCGTGATTTTCGTTAAGTGTGCCAAATTGTTAAACGCTTGTCACGTTTGGGTTTTGAGAAACTGAAAGTATTCGTTATTCGTCGACTACTGTCGGCTAACAGCCCGGTAAACGAACTCTTAATAATTGATCACTGTGCGTCGAGAACAATCACACAAGTCCTAATTGATTATCTTTCTCAGCTGAACATTCTGGAAAGTTCTTGATGTGTCTAGAACAGTCTGGTATTATCCAGAAACGTTTCCTGAGCTATATAAAGAATGATTGATTTCGTCGTGGGACAGTTTTGATTTGGAAGCGATTCGAAGCGACCAAGAGGCAAGTAATAAAATTGGAAAACTCCTTCTTTCTGGTCAATCCATACCTGATAGCCCTCATTCAACATCCGAGCATACAGCTTTTCAGCTTCCAAACACTTTCGCTGCAGTCGCCCGCATTGCTTCAGTTTAGTGCAGCAGAACAAACAAGCCAGTATTGGTCTACTGTCTGCAGTCACAAACTGTAACAAAACAAGAAAATACTATTTATTTATGAATAAATGCTTCAGAATCAATCTACCTAGTCAAATATGAACGCGCAAGATTTATAATAAAAAAAATTATTTATTAATTACACGTGTGCTCAGCATGAGCGTTATGACAAAAGTGAACCCTTAAATCTAAGTTACATGGTCTTATATACTAGTAAAATGGTTTGTATGTGTGTGTCGGTGGACAGACCTCACAGTGGGTCAATAACAGGAAGCTGCTCGTATGTTATATCATACTCTTAATTGTTTTAGACATCATTACTTGGTAAATTATTGCAAATAAACATTGCTACCTGGAACTGATGGGTGGCATGGCGTGATCTTAGTTTATCACAACAGTTCGAGGAAGAGGTTGGGTATGCATAACTCCTCCCTCCGTAAGTGCAAAATCACCATCCGGAAGTGCATAACGAGGTTGGTGATTTTGTATAAGCTTTCTCGACAATATTCTTCTAAATCGGTATATAACTAAAATTAGTACAAAAAGTAAAATTATGTAAATTACAATAGTTCCTATGCTAACACTGTGCACATTCACAAAATGACTTTCAATGTTTTTCACTTCACTGTTGTCCTTTAATGCGTGCGATAGGAATTGTAGATTTTCCAAGTCAATCTCGTCGAGACTTATAGTCTTGCGTAGTGCGGTGTCCTTTGGTGTTATAACACTGGGCAGATGTATTGATGGTGAACTATGGAAGACGACCTCTCCGGTTTGTAAGCGGCGTTTTCTTAATGTGGATGTCCCAAGTTTCACCTCACAAGCATTGTCAAGGGTTAGGATGTAGGTGCCCATGATGTCGTGCTGGCTCATATCTCCGTCACAGTTTTCCATCAGGAATGTAGGAAAACCTGTGAAAATAATCCAAGAATCTTGATGTATGGATTTTATTTTGATGTCAGATGCGTTGACTGGAAGAGGCAGGCACGATGTTATCTTCGTAGAGAACGTCATCAAATCTTTGATGCATTGGCTTTCTTCCACTGAAGACACGCTGTTCTCGTAACAAAGGAACTTTCCTTCGTCTAGTTCCCTGCAGGGCTGGGAGAGCGATACTACTTTCGACCCTTTCGCAAGGATATGGGAATGTTTAGGAGTAATTAGGAATGATAGGCCAAGGTGGGGATTATACATAGGAAAAGGATGTAGGGTGTAATAATTGTAGACATCTGATTGGACTGTTGGTACTGACATAATAAAAGTGATTTGTTTGCCTTTTACATAAGCTTTGATGTCAATACAATGTTCGATTTTAACTAAGTTTTCATTAGTGACAGGAAAAGCTAACTTATCCGTTTTCTCGATGTCTTGAAGGATATTAATTAATTCAGTGGTATCTAATATGGATTGATGTAATACATTAACTCTACTAAATGCTAACGCTGTCTCTACTTCATCTAAGCGGGTCAATAATATTTGAAAGTTATGAGTTAACATGTTATAAGTATTTAAGACAAGGTTCTTACTCCTTTGGAATTGAGTTTTGTTTAAAATTTCTTCTATTTCCTCCATAGTTTTCTCAAGTATTATAAAGTTGTTTCTAGTTGAGTTAGTAATATTAACGAATGTGTCAACTATTTCGGAAACTAAAGTAACTTTATTAATGATTGCATCTTGTCGCAGTTGCAGACTGTTTATCCATTTATCGTATCTGAGTGCGTCTTCGTTATCTAAATTTCCAGTAATAGCTTTAATTATAGATCCGACAGGATTGATAAGTCCCCTTTTTATTCTAATGCTTGGTACTAACTGATTATAATGTTCTACAGTTATGTTCATTATATATTGGGTTTGCAACTCAGCATCAACAAGACTACCATCTAAAACGTATGTGCTTAAACTATCTTCCATAAAGTTGGATATTTCATTATATTTTTCTATGTTATATTCTAAATTCTTATGAACTAATTTTAAGTCTAGTCTCTTAACTATATGCCAGTTATATAGGCTAAGTGACGCTTGTCCTTCCTTAACGGGGAGGATTCCCGGATTGTCTTCAATCCTTTGGAGTTGAAGGCCCAGGCTTAGGACTGCTTGCATCGCTACCACCAGGACGAACCTGTGAAGGACGTTTTATGTCTTTAACGGGTATTTTCTTTGTTCTATTGTTTTTGTCCTGGACAGCTGCTGTATTCCTTTTAATTTCATCTATAACTGTTGCTTTTTGGTATCTAGGCTTATCTTTACTACGTCTGGTATTAACTCCTTTCATATAAATTTGATCTCCCTTTTTAAGGTCAAATTGTTTTTCACCGCCGCGTTTTTCTTTGGTTTTTTCTTTGGACTGAATCATTTTATCGGTTAAATAATTATAGAGGTATTTAGTGCGCTTAACATGGTCCTTTACTAACTGTTGGGTGTAGCTCTTATTAAAATCTATTGCAAAGGTACTCGAGGCATCGTTGTGCCCGAAGACTACTTCAAACGGTGTTAAACCAGTGGTTGAATGAATAGACTGGTTGTATGACATAATAGCGTATGTCATGACAGACGCGGCGTCAGTTATTTTTCTCTCGTACTTTGCAAGTCGGTAGATTTCTATAATAGTAGAATGGAATCGTTCAACTAATCCCATAGAGTTTGGATTATGGGGCGTACCTATGTGTAAATTAATCTTGTAAAATGTCAACATTTCCTTTAATAAGGTATTATTAAATTCTGTTCCTGGGTCTGCACTAATTTTTGATGGCACTCCGTATGTGGCGAAATATTTTATAAGTGCCCTTATGACTTCCGGTGTAGATCTATTAGGTACTTCTATAGCTTGGCCTAGTTTGCTAAAAGCGTCAATGATTGTAAGGAAATAGGTTCCTTCTATTGAGAAAATGTCTATAAAGAGTTCTTGAAACGGTTTTGTTTGGGTTTGAGTTAATTGTAGTTCGGGTTTTATTGGTTTCCTATCATATTTCATGTGTTTGCAAAGTTCGCATGAGTTGATAATGCAAGCTACGGTATGCTCTAAGTTATTCCAGTAGTATGTTCTTTTTAAATGAGCTACGGTTTCTTTAATACCACGATGACATGTTTTTCCCACGTGATATTTTAGGACTATTTCTCGTTGTTCATTTTCGTCTCCAACGTGAATGACTCTTTCGGTGCACTCATATATGTTTATTGCATGTTTTTTAAATAAAGTTGTAATAATGTTTGAAAATTCCTTACGATGGCGTTCGTCCTCAAAATAGATATAATATTTAATTTTAGGACGGATATATTCCTTTAAGAATTCTTTTATTAATTCTGGTTTATCTGTTGGTATGTGCACTTCGAATACTTTTTGTTTATTCCTAGATAAGTCTTTAACGCTGCACTCGTTTCTATGCCATGTGTATACGAGAATTTGATTGGGTTTCGAATCGATGGCTTCCTTTAATATTGGGATATCAGAAGAGTCCGTATTTTCCTCTGAATGTATTGTTACTAAAGAAGGAGAGTCTGCTCTTTCAGAGGCTGTGACAGTTTCGCTTCCTATTGATGGTACTGAATATGGTGACCTAGGTCTATTTTTAGAGTTCCTAGATGAAACAGTTACATTGTCATCTTCATCTGATGAAATAACAATGGTTTTTGAGTTATCGGTGTTCACTATCATTGAAACGTTGTCTAAAGCATTAACTTTAATTCTGGACAATGCATCTGCATTGCTGTTTTGTTTACCGGGTTTGTACTTAATTTCATAATCGTATTCAGAGAGTCTAAGTCTCCATCTCGTGAGTCTACTTCCTGGCTCTTTAACAGAATTCAACCATACCAATGGTCTATGATCGCTTAGTATTGTGAATTTTTTACCATATAAATAAGGTCGAAAATGTTTGCATGCCCAGACAACTGCTAATAGTTCCTTTTCTATTGCGCTGTAACGTGTTTCAGCGTCGTTAAGTGTTCTACTCGCGAAAGCTATTGGTTTGTCGCTACCAATTGGACCTTGCGATAGGACTGCTCCTAGTGCAAAGTTAGATGCATCCGTTGTTAAAAGAAAGGGTTTCTCAAAATCTGGAAATTGTAGTAATGGTGCGTTGGTAAGTAGCTCTTTGCATTTTTCAAATGCGTTTACATATTCTTGAGTTATGGTGACTTTATTTTTCTTTTTAAGGCAGTTTGTCATAGGTTGTGTTATTTTAGAAAAATCTTTGATGAATTTGCGATAATATCCTACTAAGCCTAGGAAACTCTTTATTTCCGTTGGTGTTCTAGGCAAAGGGAATTGTAATACGGCTTTAATTTTATCATTATTTGGTTTAAGACCGTCTTTGGTTATCGTGTGTCCTAAATATAACACTTCTTTTTTTAAAAATTCGCATTTATCGAGGGTTACTTTAAGATTTGTTTGTCTAAGTCTATCGAATATTTTTCTGAGCTTATCTATGTGTTCTTGAAGGCTAGTAGAATAAACAATAATGTCATCTAAATAAACAAGGCAATGTATGCCCTGTAGTCCACGGAGTACATTGTCCATTGCTCGTTGAAATGTAGCTGGGGCTGTCTTTAAACCAAAAGGCATACGAGTAAATTCGTAATGTCCTGATTGTGTTGTAAACGCTGTTTTTGGTTGGTCCTCTTTTTCTACTTCCAGTTGATGGTAACCACTTGCTAAGTCTATTGTAGTGAAGTAAGATGCCTTCCCTAGTCTATCAAATAGGTCTGTGATGTTTGGAAGTGGATATTTGTCATCTATTGTTATTTCGTTAAGTCGTCTGTAGTCTATAACCATCCGAAACTTCTGTTCACCTGAAGCGTCCATTTTCTTAGGGACTAGGTGTACAGGGGCACTCCAAGGTGAGTGTGATTCTGTAATTACGTTATTTTCTAAAAGTTTGTCGACTTGTTTCTGTATTTCCTCATTTTGACTAACGGGGTGTCTGTATGGGCGTATGTAGATCGGATCTTCGTTCTTTGTGCGGATTTTATGTTTCACTTGATTAGTGAAAGATAGAGGTACGTTTTCGCAATGAAAGATGTCTTTGTACTCGGTACATAAGTTACTTATTAATGATTTTTCCTCCGTGTTTAGGTGGTCAAGACGTAATTTACTTAAATTTTCATGTAATAGTTTTTCTAAATCATAGTTGTGGTTTAAATTATGAACAAGGCAATTTTCTAAGTCTCGTTCTATACTATCGACTTTAAAGGGTTTTTTAAAAGTTATAGTCATCTCAGTGTCTGTAGTATTTTGGATAACAGTGTAAGCTAGAGAGTCTACACAGTTAACTAAAGCGTCAGGCATACGAACTCCCGGGCAGAACTCTATATGGTTTAAAATTGCGTTTCCGTTGTTTAGCATAGTGGGCACTTTAACGCGTGTTTCTGTTCTAGGGGGTATTACTATTTGATAAGACGGGTTGTATAAAATGGGAATTTCTGTTGTATTTGTTCTTAAGACTTGATTTTTCATGTCTATGGTGGCTTCTAACTCTTTTAATAAATCTGACCCGATAAGACCATTATACGCTTTGTCTACGTTATATATATAAAACTTGTGATGAATATTTGTGTTAAAGGTGTCCGTTAAGGGAATGTACGCGACTTCGCTATGCTTGCTACGTCCATGTGTACTGATTACTTCAAATGGTTCCTCGCTTTTACAATGCTTGAAATACTGATCGGCTAGTTCGGCGTTTATAAAGGAACGTGTACTACCTGTATCTATTAGGAAAATTGCTTCCATTTCCGGTAGATATATGTGTGGTAGTCTAAGACCGCTGTAATTTAGGTTTATTACTTCTGTTTCTGATCTGGTTGGTCCGTCGTGGAGGCTTCTATCTGAAAATTTGCTGGTTCGTTTGCATCTTGCGCGCAATTAATTTGATAACTATCATCTATTAACACTACAAGGTTCTCGTCGTCTAATAAAAATACCTGTTCGCAGTTAGATTCAGAGTCAAGTTCAAGTGGTCCTTCAGTCATGTTATTGTGAACCGTTCGCATTGACACATCGTCATGTCTCGGCTGTTGATTGGGTATGCCAAATCGGAATTGCTGGTTTGGATTTGCTTTAAAGAAGCCTGATTGTTTATAATTATTAAGCGTACGCGGAATCTGTTGGGGTTGCTGAGTTATAGCTTTTTGATTCGGTTGGTTACTGGTACTTGGTCTAAGTCCTTGCGGTTGATTTGGGACCCTCTGGTTGTTGTTATTTGAAATAAAGTTGGGTTTAAATCCATATATTTGTCTAAAACCTTGATTGTTATTCGTCGGAATACCGAATTTGAACTGATTTGGAGCCGTAAAGATTGGTTTATGAGTATTAGATTGGTTCGCGTTATTAGAAGGGATTGATTTGTTTTTATTTCGGGCGTTGTATCGCGTTTGGAAGTTAACTTCCTCCATTACGACACTTAACGCGGACTCTAGAGTGAGGCATTTATTGAGTCTAACAAACTTTATCATATCTTCTGGTAGATTGTATAGGAAAACGTTTAGAGCTGTCTTGTTATATATTATATACTTGGCTGCTTTAACGCCCTCGTCAGTTAGAAGGTTTACTTTTGAAATTAATGAGCTCCTAACATTTTGTATTCTGTGGCAAAAGTCTACAAATGATTCTCCATGTTTTATCTTGAGATTTTCTAATTCAATGTTAAGGCAAGCTTCGGATCTCGGATCTCCGAAGTGTTGGACAAACAGTTCCTTAAGGCCATCCCAGGTTGTGACGTTTTCTCGTTCACTAACTAAAACTGCTGCTTTACCCACTAATCGGCTTGTAATGCAATGAAATAGATAAGTCTGTTGTGCTGGGTTATTCTCCCCTCTAAAGCTTCGAATTACATATTCGCACTTTGAAATAAAAAGGTTAAGCAACTTGTCATCTCCATCGAATCTTGGGATGATGCTCTGTATTTCTTTAGGGATAAGTTGAATATTCATTATTATATTTAATTATAAGATAAGTAAAATTAAAATAACGAAGTTGGCGATTTGAGTCCAAACAACGCTTTGCTACGCTAGAATGTCTAAATTAACTGAAGTTTGAGTAATCTAAACAAAGTTAGTGTAATGGCAATGCAAGTCCAATTACGTATTTCAAATGAAATGCAAAAATAGTAAACTGGCGATGTGGGTCCAATTTACTTATTAAACTAAAATAAAATCTAGATTCGGCGATTTTTGTCCAAAAATAGATGAGCTACGCAAATTGGCGATGTCTAGTCCAATTAGACGTAAGGGATAAGACAAGGAATGGAACAGTGCGAATAAAGGTCTACTCACAGTGTGCTCGATCCCATGCCGGTTCTCGTACTGCTGCTGCTCTGCTGCTGCTCTGCTGTTATTGCACACACGACGTTCTTTTGACGAATTTGTTGAAGAGGTTCTTTTCGAATTAGAAGTCTATAGCGTCGAGAATACGTTACGACCGATGTATGTGTCTTTTAACGATACTGTTCGCGACTTTTACTAATCCGACCCGGCTGCGCCAGTCAAATATGAACGCGCAAGATTTATAATAAAAAAAATTATTTATTAATTACACGTGTGCTCAGCATGAGCGTTATGACAAAAGTGAACCCTTAAATCTAAGTTACATGGTCTTATATACTAGTAAAATGGTTTGTATGTGTGTGTCGGTGGACAGACCTCACAGTGGGTCAATAACAGGAAGCTGCTCGTATGTTATATCATACTCTTAATTGTTTTAGACATCATTACTTGGTAAATTATTGCAAATAAACATTGCTACCTGGAACTGATGGGTGGCATGGCGTGATCTTAGTTTATCACAACAGTTCGAGGAAGAGGTTGGGTATGCATAACTACCTAGTCTTTGCCTAACTTTGTTGGGGCGGCCTACAGACTACCAGTAATTAACAAGGACATAGTGTCTATCTGACCTTCACAATCTAGGAACTGAGTAACACGATACTCCTGGGCAAGCTTAATCTGCTTTCTGAGGCACGGATGAATCTTGCTATGTTAAGATGACCAGGCACTATCTACTGAGTGCGTTACTCCAGCCAGATAGTGTCGAAAATCGTCATCTGAGTGCAATAGATAATTAGATATACAACTTCTGTAATTGGTAAGCAGATTTTTAAATTTGGTAAGCTGATAGTTTTTTTGTTATTTGATAAAAACAGTTCCGGCTGGAGTAACGTTACCGCAGCCAGATCTTTTGTTTTCTAACGGGTATATTGAAATAAATGTTATCTAAATAATTAGATATCAATTTGAAATAAATGTCACAACTTAATTTGTATTTGTATTTGCTATAGTTGCGAAGATATTTAAAATCCTGCTGCGGTAACGTTTGCACGATTGCTGCATCTCGAAATTGACTAAACGGATGATTATAATTTTTGTACATGACATCTGGCTAATAAGTTATAATTTGTTACGCAAGCAAAGAATCCTAAATAATGCACCGTTTTGAAGTTATTTTAGTAAATAGAAATATGCATTAAAAGGTCCTAGCACTTCCAATAAGCGGTCCAAAGACTAACTTGAAACGTTATTATATAGATAATTACTGCCTATAAATGGCACTGAAGTTTCATTAGTATCCTTTAAGTAATGAAAAAGTTATGATGAAACTTCAATTTGTTCCGGCCACGGCGCGCAGCTAAGTTATTTGAAGACCGTTTAACCGAGTTTCCTGTAGTTGTG
The DNA here is from genome assembly GCA_949775005.1 of Orthosia gothica. Taxonomy (NCBI): domain Eukaryota; kingdom Metazoa; phylum Arthropoda; class Insecta; order Lepidoptera; family Noctuidae; genus Orthosia; species Orthosia gothica. Next base: position 60,535,637 of record OX459034.1, on the reverse strand, counting down.
GAAACTGAATCTTATCGAAAAACAATACTTATGCGTGGTAACCCGACCAAATCTAGATTGTTATAAAAAAGCGGTCGCGCAAAACATTATACCAACCTTCTAAAACCTACAGGATAATACGTGAGAATAATACGAGTTTGGTACAGACGGGTACACAACTGGTAAAGTGAAACATAGTTACATACATAAACTCACGCCTTTTTCCCATGGGGGTAGGCAGAAACTACAGAACGCCACCTGCTACGATACCTACATACTTCTTTTGCTTCACACACATTCATACATCTAGTCATACACACACGCCGGTTATGGGTACTGCGCTCTAGGCCTTTCTGAAGAACATCACCTATAAGGTCTAAATATGTCTTTCTAGGGCGTCCCCTCCCGGCGTTTCCTTTCACGTCTGCCTTGTAAATACCTTTCGTTAATCGCCTTTCATTCATCCTCTCAACATGGCCAAACCATCTTAGCATACTCTTTTCAATTTTAGTCACTACATCTTCTTTTAAACCACAACGTTGTCTTATACCTCATTAGAAACATAGTTATAATTAAATATTTTTGTTTCTACAGAAAGAATATTGATTTCAAAAATAATTATGCGTAGGGTAATAAAACATATGGAGTACCTACATATGTAGATGATGATGATTTTATGCAGATATTAATTAAGGTAAGTAAGTAGATATATAAATGAACTTCGAAAATAATCACAGATATGTTTCAATGGACTTATATGCAACGTCGCTTGCTTATCTGAAATTAAAATTAAGAACTGATAAACACCTTCACTATTTTTACTGTGTTGTTGTAACGTTGTACTCGGCTGCTAACGCATCTGAATCCGAGTAGAAAAAAATAGGAAATAAAAAGTACCTAATTGCGCTTGCAGCTGATGTTTTTAACTGGCAATACTGCAATGAGTAATTAAATACTGTGGCAGACTCCGCGCACGGAACTGTTTTGTTGAATGTTGGTAGTTAACTTCCCTCACAATAGGTATGACTAACGCTCGCGGACTTCCTGCGATTGGTTGAACAGTCAGTCTCGACCGGCGTTCACTTGACACTACGCAGCAGAGAGTGACAGTGTCGGCATAGGCTAATCATACCTCTGCCACCTTCTTATAGTCACCTAGAAATAAATATTTCTTGCACATTACCGTGAACAATAGAAAATTTATTAATCTCAGTGTAACCCCAGATTGGGTGAGTGTTGCAAAACCTATATTATCTAGATATAAGTGATCATTGCATGACTTGCTAAAATTTCGCTATTCGTAAATTTTGTAATAATGTCTACTTTGGACACTTGAACCGTTGATTCACATAAATTGCGCTGGTGTATCCAACGGTGATTGTTAATTTAAACACCATATTTTAACTTTTATGTTTTCACCGAATGCCCGTAACATAAGTGTAACGGGTCATGACGGTTAAATAATCTTCATCCTTTCATCTATTATTTTCCTTGTTCAAGTAGTATTGGTGAGTGGTAGTAAGTTGATGGAAGTAATTGTTTTGTAAAATTCTGTTAATCATTATTGTTATAATTTTTCCATCTACCTCACATCACTAGATGTTATCATTTTATAATTCATCATGCTTTTAAATTGTACCACGCTGCTTAGACTGCTTCATCTTGATGGCTAATTGATGCTAGATCACCGCTTTCCACCGTAGATTCCATGTTCGACGGTTGTCAGGATGTTGCAGTCAGTGGTACGAATTCGGTCATTTTCTAAAATGCCTAATTCGGGATATTCCAGGGTTCTTCTATACCGGACAATCTTCCGTGTTGCTACAAGGGCTGAGGCTGAACTACCCTACGTGCTACCCTCCGATACGAAGATCGACCTACCTACCTGGCTGCCACCAGTCACCTACGTTCTGGAACTACAGGATAGTGGTTTTCTTTCGGCGGTCTAGAACCTAACACGCGCTCGATGTCGAGAACTCACACCAGCCTCTTGCTGGGTTTCTATTTTTTATTTTATATAATATTTTTTTTAAATAAATTTTTGTATCTACCCTCTCTTCGAGAGTTTAATTTACCTGCCTGGCCCCTAACCGTTACATTGTGCTTCCTCCTCCTCGCGTCGTGTTCCTCATTACTGAAGGTCGTGATTCCCGTGACAGGAGACCATCTTTTCTCTGACGATGATTCTCCATCTGTGTCTGTCCTTAGTGACATAGAATGCATCGTGCAGCTTGGTGTTCAGCTTTGCACTTATATGGTCAGACCATCTGATCGGGCTGCGGCCCCTCGGCCTCTTGCCTTTGACCTTGCAAGTGATCATCAGTTGCTCGAGGTTACGACCATCCTTTCGGGCAATGTTGTAGTGCGTCGTGTTGTGTGCTTATTCCGAATAATAGCTGTAGCCATATTTAAAATATAGTTTTATTGTAAAAATCACAGATAAACAATAGTAAAATGTAATTACATCACAGTGCAGTAAGTACTAACATATTATACAGTAGGTAGGTAGGTTCTACTGTTTTCCTAATCTGATTTTAAAAATGACAAATGTCTTACGTAAAGATAGCCATATTCTTAAATTAAGTTTTATTGTAAAAATCACAGATAAACAATAGTTAAATGTAATAACATCACAGTGTAATAAGTACTAACATAATATACAGTAGGTAGGTCGGTTCTACTGTTTATTCTAATCTGATTTTCAAAATCACAAATTTCTTACGTAAAGATTATATTTGTATTCTTAAATTAAGTTTTATTGTATAAATATAAAAAATCTACATTAGTAACAATAAAAGACAACAATGCAGTCAACTTCTTAGAATACGTACTGTAAGCACCAGTCCAAAAATAAAGAAAGGTTCGCAATAGAAATACAAACACATCATTGAAACATAAACATATTTATTTCCTATTCCACAATGATTCAAAAACACACCAGAGTAAATTCATAATATTACGAAAAATATACCAGATCAAATCACTAGATTATAATAGTTCTACTTACATGCTAAAGAAACACGAAAAATATTCTTCTTTTCCGCACAGACTTATCAACCTGTTCGCTGCTCCGCGCCTTGATCAAGCCAACCGACCGTTAGCCATTTGACATCCAAGTTGACAGCCAACGTTATGACTGATGGACAAACTTATCTAGCTGTCTAGTGTTAGTCGATTATGTATAGTAATGCATTACCAGATATAAGCTAACAGTACTTTTTGACACAGTAGGTAGGTACAAGCTCAAGCTAAGTCTTATTGTATACAAATCACAGATTAATTATTAAATATCATTAATATGCTTCTACTTACAACAGGTACTTTTTATTTTTTTAGTATCTAGCCTTTTACAGTGTCCCACAGCTGGGCAAAGGAATCTAAATTCAGATATCTTTTTACCCGACTGCCGAAGGAGGGTAATGTGTTTATCAGTCTATGTATGTATGTATATGTATGTATGCATGTATGTATGTATGTAAGTATGTATGTAAGTACCTATGTATGTATGTATGTTTGTTCCTATATGGCGTTCCAGAGACCAAACGCGTGGGCCGATTTTGATGAGACATACGTCAATTGATGCGTCTTAACCCTGCGAGTGTCATAGGCTATATTAAAATTGTACAACAGAAAAATGGCGGATTTTGGGTGCCATATTGTGGGGGACCAAATTTTTTTTTCTTCCTATCACATCGTGTGGGGTATCAAAAGAAAGGGTCTTAAGAGGTGATTTCAAAAATATATAACACTTATATGTTTAAATGTATCTGATTCTAAAAAAAACTAACTAAAAAGTTATAAATAAAAAAACTTCATTCAAAAAATCAAAAATCCCGACTGCTTCAAAAGCGAACTAAAAAGTCGTAAACAAGGAAAAAATCATGCTGTGCAGCAGGCGGAGGATACACCAGATTTTGGTCAGCCAGCCCGAGAATATGTATCCTCCGACTGAACAGCATGATTTTTGCCTTGTTTACGACTTTTTAGTTCGCTTTTGAAGCAGTCGGGATTTTTTATTTTTTGCATGAAGTTTTTTTTATATTATTATGTCTCTAATCAGAATCGTCCGATTGCAATGTATACATCATCATATGAGGGATTAAACCAGTATTGCTTTTCTGAATTTTGTTATACATGTCGTCATAACATTGAAAGCCGCGTGTTCGGTAACAATGAGCTTTGTAGTGGCCTATACCTCCAGAGCTAAGAGATGGATGGAATTCAATTATAGCCAAGATCTCATAGATTCTATTGTTGATTTTAATATTAAAAGGTACATCGCTTATGTGTAAATTAATATCATAAAGCTCATCATCATTCATCATTTCAGCCGAAAGACGTCCACTGCTGGACATAGGCCTCCCCCAGGCGTCGCCACATTGACCGATCCCGTGCGTCTCGCATCCAGCGCCTTCCCGCAACCTTAACCAGGTCATCGGTCCACCTAGTGGGAGGCCTTCCAACGTATCGTCTTCCAGTACGCGGTCGCCACTCCAGAACTTTTCGGCCCCATCGGCCATCCGTTCTGCGAGCAATGTGCCCTGCCCACTGCCACTTAAGTTTGGCAATTCTTCGGGCTATGTCGGTAACTTTGGTTCTTCTGCGGATATCATCATTTCTGACGTGATCAGGCAAGGAAATTCCAAGCATAGCCCTCTCCATTGCCCTTTGGGTGACTTTAAGCTTTCTGATAAGGCCCATTGTGAGCGACCACGTCTCGGTCCCATAGGTGATCACTGGCAACACACACTGGTCATAGACTTTTGTCTTGAGACTCTGCGGTAAATTGGACGAGAAGATACCACGCAACTTCCCGAACGCCGCCCAGCCGAGTCGGATTCGACGGTTGACCTCTTTCTCGAAGTTGGACCTACCCAACTGGACCGTTTGTCCCAGGAAAACCAAGGTCATGGTGAACGCCCATGTAACACCCACTCCTATCAAGATCGGAGACTCTACACTTGAAGTTGTAGACATAATCGTCTACAACTTCAAGTGTAGACATAATCGTCTACAACTTCAAGTGTAGAGTCTCCGATCTTGATAGGAGTGGGTGTTACATGGGCGTTCACCATGTCCTTGGTTTTGTCCATGTTCATTTTAAGACCCACTCTTTCGGAAGCTCTACTAAGGACATCGAGCATTTTACTGAGGCTCTCCATGGTCTCAGCCATGATCACTATGTCGTCGGCAAACCGAAGGTGAGTGATGTACTCGCCATTAACGTTGATGCCAAGCCCCTTCCAGTCCAGAACCTTGAAGACGTCCTCCAGCGCAGCAGTGAACAGTTTCATAAAGCTCAAATATTATTAAATTATTTAAATTGTAATTGAATGTTACTGTTCCTATTTTGCACAAAGGACAAAGGAGCGGCAAATCGTTTCTCATCCCTGATTCTATAGACTCTTGTAATTTTTCAATACCTTTTTCTTGTAATACATTTATATTCAATGGCAAGTATTTATATTCGAAATTAACATTGTTTTCATGGTTAATGCAATTTTTGTTTAGCAAGTTCTTTTCCTCGTAGCAAAGAAGTATGGAACACATATGTCTTCCAGTATTTTTGTAATATTACAAGCACAATTTATCACATTACACATGGTTTTATTTTCGGTTCCTAATTCAGGACAAAAAGTTTTACTTAAAAGTTCCTCACGTAGGTTATACATTTTTTGACTAAATTTCTTTATAATGAACGAGGTAAAAGCATTATTTTTAATCTTTGTACAAGAGTTGATCTCTTGTCTGAACGTAACTCAGTCTTTATAGGCTATGGCAAATGCTTGCGAGATGGCGTCAAATGCACAAGTATTAGTTAAATGTGTCTTTTATTTTTAGACATGGCTACATTACCATTTTGTAATATATATATAGGTTTAAGATTATAATTTGCCTTTTTACGAGAAACACCTAGTCCTCGCCAATTGTCTTCCTCTATTGGCTGATCCTGAAATATAGACTCTAAATCGAAATCCCTATTGTACTTCACGTAGGCTTTAGTTTGTGGGGCGGCAATGTTTTGTGATACAACTAATCGTTTGTCATTTATGTTAGGTGTCAAGAGAGTGTGTTGTATTCCGTGTTTTTATTCGTTTCCGAAGTAAATAATCGCCATTATTATACCAAAAGTAAAAATGCTGGCAGGGATGTTTTCTTGAAGTGAACAAGACAAATAACGGGCCTACGGTCACGTTTTAAAAACATAGAGCCCGCGTTGCTTATTTGATAGGTAACTTTTAGGGATACCATTACACTAAAATTTCCTTAAATTTTCGTACTACCAGTGCTTTACGGTATTGGTTTTTGGTGGACAGGACCGGCATCATGTAATATAATGCATCATTGTTATTTTTTTCTAGACGTTTCTGAACGCACCGTTAAACCAAATAACTCAAGAGGGCTATGTGGCAGCAGCTTCTTCAAAAATTGTTGAAGAAGAAATTAAAAAAGAATTGAAATTGAAGGTATTAGCCAAATTTAACAGTAGGTACTACTTAGTATTGAATAAAAGATTTTACAATAATTTCATGAAGCTTTTTTCATCATATTCTATGCAAGTAGAAAAAGCTAGTAATTAATTATGCTTAACCTACATTACTTTAAGTTTCGAGTAATGAAAAATGACTATTGATTAAATGAAGGAAAAAAGATCAGTTATGCTGGCAACAATAAGCACGCCACCCGTCGCGCGCAGACTTATGTTGCGCGCACTCTATCAATAGTTTTTTGAGCTGTCTCCAGGGTTGGATTATGTACTATAATTATAGATCGCTCTTTGTACTATATACATATCCACATCTAAGTATAGTACGCTAAAACACTATAATTTAAAGGTTGCTTCCGAATTCTTAGTTTTACGTCATATGAATATTTCGACCGTGCGTGTATCCGACCGAATTCTGATCATGCGATGTTTTCTTTGTCTTTCCACTAATCTCGTTCCTTTCATTCCATTCGAAATTCAAAGTGACAACAATCGTTTGCGAATATTTGTGTAAAATAATACGTTTTTTTAGTGTTTTAATTAATTATGGACAGTGGCAGTGATGGTCAAGAAAATGACGATAGACCGGGAGTATCCACCCCTAAGAAAAAACGTTTGAGTAGAAGTAGAGGCGATATGTTAGAAAAACAGAAACATCGTCTTCAAAAGTATAAAGGCCGGATTGGGAAAAGGACCCTAAGTTCAGTAAGCGGCTCACTCAGGACCCTAAAAATATCCTAAAATTTTATCATAACTGATTTTAATGACTAATTAGTTAAATTAAAAATAATGAAAGTGTACTATATTTTTTTTATAAATACTATCCTTTTCATTTTTTTGTGCTATCTTTTTCAACGTACCTAAATCCAAACCTGGCTGTCTCATTGTTTTTTAATTGCAAGCTGAAGAGTGTACTGAGCACGCACATGAAATAGATCTTATTTCAAAAGACGACACAAATTCAGGCGAGTAAAAAGCATTTGTGAACGGGATTTGATTTATTACGAGGCATACTTTCCGTTACTTAGTGTATTGTTAGCAAGATAGCGACTTGAGATAAGAAATGGTGCGCATGATCGGAAGTCGGAATCGGAACTAAACAAAACAATTATGTTATGCTTAGTGGTGGGCGTTGAATGAACGAACTGTTTTTTTAGACCGTTTACTTGGCGTCAACTGTTCGACTAGTTTACGGTTCACGGATAAACCAGTTTACTCATGAACGACATTTTATGCATCGACTTGATTTCGCGTAGTCGACGCACGACGGAACGGAACGAGTGATTACGAAGACTGCCGAGAAGCGACTCATGTGCGTACTTGGCGTCAACTGTTCGACTAGTTTACAGTTCACGCCGTTCACGGATAAACCAGTTTACTCATGAACGACATTTTATGCATCGACTTGATTTCGCGTAGTCGACGCACGACGGAACGGAACGAGTGATTACGAAGACTGCCGAGAAGCGACTCATGTGCGTACTTGGCGTCAACTGTTCGACTAGTTTACAGTTCACGCCGTTCACGGATAAACCAGTTTACTCATGAACGACATTTTATGCATCGACTTGATTTCGCGTAGTCGACGCACGACGGAAAGGAACGAGTGATTACGAAGACTACCGAGCCGTAGCATAAGCGACGTGCGATCTGCTTGTTATTGTTTCTCTCTTTCTCATGCAGAAACAAACACGTTCATCTCACTATGTGAATGCTGTCAATAGATAACGAATCTGTAATTGGTATAATATTAAATGTCTTTGAATTTTGTTTAGTCCTGATTAAAATATGCATTACGTGTCGGTCAAGGCGAAATAATAAACTTTCTCATTACTTACTCTTTTAATTCATAAAACACTTTTAGAGAACGTATGAACGAAAAAAGATTAGCCTAATTATTATAAATAAGTACGAAACAAAGTACTTAATAAGTCAATAAAAATAACTGATTGTAAAAGTGTTTACACTACTAATCGTCGAGTAAACCAGTTTTTAACTAAACGATCTAATCCGGTCGTTCACTAAACTGCATATTAAACGTTCAGTCTATGATGTAAACTAGTCGAAAATTAAACTGTTTTATGAACTAGTTTATTTTAGACGGTAAACCAGTCTCGTTTCGTCGACTGTAAACACGTCGACGACCCACCACTTATGCTTAATGCGTTAGTGTGTGTGTGTGTACTGAAGATCGTCGGCGGCTTTGACATCGCGCGTCTTTCGGCTGCGCGTTGTTGCCGTACTGTGCAATTATACCTAAAGCTTTACTAAAACTGTTTATTTCTGTTACACATATTAACACCTAAAAGGTTACAGTTTGATTCGGTAACACTTATCTATACCAATATTATAAAGAGGAAAGATTTTTTTGTTTGTTTGTTTGTACCGAAAAGGTTCCGAAACTACTGGACCGATTTTAAAAATTCTTTCACCAATAGAAAGCTACATTATTCCTGAGTGACATAGGCTATTTTTAAATCCCGAAATCGGGTCCTGTGGGGTATTTATTTGTTAAAGCTACAGGGCCCATATTACATATAGGTACCTACTTACCTTAATCTATCAATATCATGTATCGATAATGTCATATTAATTATAATAATAAATTCCTTTACCTAAATAAATAATATAAAATTAACTAAAAACTAATTAGGCGCAATTTGTGCCTTGTAAATAAAAATTAGGTACCTACCAACCTCATCGACAGAATGGTTAAACGTAGGAAGGTAGATATATGAAGAATGGCATAGTGGACACTTACTTTGAGCAACTTAAAATTTATTTAATCATTTAGTATGGTATTTTTAATTTTTAAATCAAACCAATTTTATTCGTGACTGCACCAACTTTTAAGGACTATTATGCATATAATTTTAGAAGTTTGGTATATTGTATTGCGTGGCCGCTTTTATATAACATTCTAGATTTGGTCGGGTTTTCACGCAGAAGTATTGTTTTTCGATTATCTCGTAAATTAAGTAGTGTACAAGTCTGAAATTTCACAGGTATATAATTGAACTATATATCTAATGCTAGTGCTAATGCTAGTGCTAGGACCTTTTAATGCATATTTCTATTTACTAAAATAACTTCAAAACGGTGCATTATTTTGGATTCTTTTATTGAGTAACAAATTAAAACTAATTAGCCAGATGCCATGTACAAAAATTATAAGCATCCGTTTAGTCAATCTCGAGATGCAGCAATTGTGCAAACGTTACTGCAGCAGGATTTTAAATATCGTCGCAATCATAGCAAATACAAATTAAGTTGTACCATTTATTTCAAATTGATATCAAATTATTTAGATAACATTTATTTCAATATACCCGTTCTTACCAAATTTAAAAATCTGCTTACCAATTACAGAAGCTGTATATCATATCTATTGCACTCAGATGACGATTTTCAACAATATCTGGATGAAGTAACGCACTCCCATCTACTGTCGGACCTCGGCAACCGATGCTTAAAATTGTAGATTGACCCATGCAGCTGTTATTATTTAGCTACAAACTCAGACAGGATTCTGAATAATAACTTCATATCCCATAAATAGGGACACAATTCTATTATTTTTGTGCGGGCCACAGCTTCAAGTTAAAAGATACTAGAGCGGTGGCGATGCAGGTTGCGTAAGGTTTACCAGGTATATAACCTGCGAGTGTGAGATGCGGTCTTAGGGCGAAATTAGACATTTTGTAAGAACAGTTGCATCTGCTTATTTGTTATCTTCAAATTATAAGATAATCCACTTACTGGAACATCAGTCAGCTTCTCATATAATGCTTGCAGGTTCTTGTTCACAACCACATACATTCGAACATTTTCTACTAAACACAAACGACACATTGGCAGTTTTTCCATCTTCACAAACACTGCTGACTTTTACTATCTGGCTTTAAGAACAAGTTCTTCTACATAGGCAATCCTCTTAAAAAAACTTAGGTAGTTATATCGTGTGCGCTTCCTTCGTGGATTTCAGTACGACAGACAGACCCTCAGCCGAGACTAGTAAGTACGAAATCTCTGCGGGTTGTTGTAAGGATTCCAAAATATTTACTAAAATTAAACTTTATGGTTATGTATATTTCTTGAAAGACACCGTCCACGCAGTATTATATGGGCAAATCTGAAATAACTCCACAACAATCAACACTATACACAACTGTGGTAATACTTATTTAAAGCACCTAGGTGCTTTAAGTTTATATAAAAATGTACTCTGTGCTTTATGTGCGGTTCCGTCATTTAGTGGGTTTTTGTTTTTGAATGTTCCATGTTTTTGATTTTGACAACTTGGCTTGATTGTTTATTTTTTATGTAAATTTTATGGCCTGGTTGCTAGGACCTTTTAGCCATTTTTATTATTTCGCTCTGATATTCTTTAGTATGCATTAGAATGCGGATGTAACAGATTCTAATGTTTTCTGGAGTATTTGACAGCAAATTGTATCAGTGCTGCCAACTTAGCGCTTTCAGCGCCAGATCTAGCGCTTTTTTTGTTCAATAGCGCGTTCTAGCGCCTAGCGCTAAATCTAGCGCTTTTTGGAACTTTGGACTTTCTTTTAAATAATAGTTGCTACGTAAACTATCAACATCTAAACGACGTGTTGAGGCAAATTCCATCCACAGATAAATATAAATGGGAAAAGGCGTGAGTTTATATAAGTATAAATTCAAGTCCAAAACTGATCAAGACCAACCTGACCAACCATATAATTCGGCGGCAGAAGCAGTTGTAGTAGAATCAGACGATGGTGAATTAACTTATTTTCTTTATTAACACGTTATTACTTTAATATTTTCTTATCATTAAACAAGTACTATAATGTAACTATTTTAAATGACATATTTTGATGCAATAAAAAATACGTTTATGCGTCCCTGACTCAATTTATTGGGGCGTTTTGCTTGAATTTGGAGCCGAAATAACCTTTTTTTTTTTTTTATAAAGCGAGCATTTATCGCTTTCTAGCGCGTTTTTAAAGAGCTAACAGCGCGTTTTTGCTTAGACGAGTTGGCAGCACTGAATCGTATCGACTCAGTCTTCCCAGTAAGCTTTGCAGAGGCAGTCAATACTACAATAAAATACTCCGCTCCACTATCCCGAGATCGCTTCTGTCAATGATTTCACAAATTATCCAGTTGCGTAAACAGTTGAGACACCAAATTACACCAATAATATATCACAATATCCACTAGGAATCAATTTGCAAATAATATTCACAGCCGCTGAACTTCACTCGACAAAATCCCGCCAAAAACTTCCCTCATACATACATTACAGTTTAGACATACAATATGTCTCAAAATAAAAATAGGCTTGTCGAAAAAATATCGATACATAAATATATTTATATTTTTGATTCGATAAATCGATATTTTTAGCCGATATGTTTTCTTCCGATACATCGACATATCGATACAAAATATTCGGGTCCATATTGGCTCACCTAAAGTTCTTTACCCGAAATTGTTCTTCCTAATGATTTGTAATCCGAATGATCACTCTTCCTAAAATTTTACATCCTAATGTTTTCATTCATACTATTTGTATTGCTACCGGCGATGTTCATAACACTCATGTTTCCGAAAATCGTAATTAATAATATCATTAATGTAAATATATTTGAACTCCTACTGTTTTTTATCATAACGCTTTTATCCCTAAACATAATTACCATATTATTTTCACTCATATTCAGAAAAAAACATTTACCAAGTGTAATAACAAATATATGTGGCTAATTATGTCTAAAAATTTAACTGTTTAGAATGATTAAAGGTCGTTTCACTGATTTTTGTCTTAAATGAATGAAATTCAGGTCAGAGTGTCGTCTTGGGGGCACTATGAAAAAAATACTTAGAAAAATTTCGCGACCAATTTCGAGGTAACGCTCGCCGGCCGCTGCCGCGGCACCGCTCGCTTCGCTCGCTCGGCTCGCGCGTTGTTGGTCACAGTTCTAACCTAACCTATGGATATCTTTGCAGGTAAACTCCGCTATAAATAAAGTTATGTGAAAATAAAGTCACGCAAAATTAATGTATATAATACAGATTATTATGAATAAAAAGAAAACTAAACAAAAAAGATATGACTTTCAATAATAGTGTAAAAGATGGTTATGTTGAGAAAATATAGGAAAACCAATAAAAGTTTAATAAATGTTTATTGCTACTGACATTATGAAGTTGAATGCTTCGGAATTATGAACATTAGAGACAGAGTAGTTAGGAATTGTGATTGTTAGGATGAAAAATGTTAGGAAGAACATTTTCGGATTTCTAATTGTCGGAGTTAAAAATTTAGGTGAACTTTGGCGCACCCAAAATATTCAATAGGTATCGAAAAACGTATCAGAAACGATATTTTTTCAAATTTAATTTATTAGCAAAATATTTAACAGAATTCAAAGCCGTAAAAGATAGGAAGGAACGGAAAATTATTGTATTGTATACGAATATTACGTTTTGTTTGTCTTGCGGGTGTGTGTTTATGTTGCGGCCCCGCAGGTCGTGGTGGCCATCATCCGTGAATCACATTCAAATGTGAGCCTTTTGCATTGTGTTTGTGTGGTCGTGTCATCTTCTAATATTTTTAGAAGATTGCAATTTAGTTTTTGATATTTTCTAATTTTGCCTATTAAAGGAATAACGATTAAAACACCTTTGTTTTATTAAGATTTTATACATTAAAATAATGTACATTTTGTATAAACATTACTACTACATATTATTGAGCCAGACTAAAATAAAACCATGATTATTTTAAAACCGAAAATCTCTGAAATTTATACCGATTAATTATATAAATCTTTTAAATCGATTGATAAAAAAGTAAATATCGATTATAATACGTATTTTTAATATTACAAATAATCAATTAATAATAGTTTTTTTTTAAAAACAAAAATCAATCATAACCAATTTTTCATCTGCCACCGTTCTGCCGTTCTGCTTTATATAACCTGGAGCGCGAACTACCAAAGAATACTATCTCCTTAATATTGTATTAAGGCTATCTGTGCATCTACGATGGCATCCCTCCTGTGCTTTTGAAACAGTTTATACTTCTTATAAGATAGCTTGATCTCTGCGACAACTGTCACTATCAATAGCGCTTGAGTCTTGAGAGGCTAACAATAACGTATACGTCAGTTTGACACTTGTCGCAGAGATCAAGCTATCTTTTATGAAGTAAAGTTCATTGATCATTCATTTAGCTAATGTTTGATTAGACTTTTCACTAGATGGAATTAATCAACGAACTGTACTTTTTTATTTTACCGACAATCGGCTGATAAGTCATTCATTATTGGTGAAACTTAATTTTTCAAACGAACCGAAGCCGAACAAAAACCAGGAGCCGAATATTATCCAAACGCTTTATTCCTGAACTCAGTGCCTAGGTTGTTTTATTTTTAATAGTTCAATTTTGATAATTTATGTTGAAAGAAAGAAAAACGTTTTAATTTGTACCTATTATTAATTAGGTACGAATTAAAACGTTTTTCTTTGTTTCAACATAAATTGTAATTAATTTAAAATTTATTATTTCTGTTGTTTATTTTTAATTATTAAAACTATGATTAATTTATTATAGAAGTGTTAAAGATGCTGCAATAAGTGGCAACACTTAATATTTGATTAAAGTTAATTTTAAGTTGTTACGCTGGCAACTCTCTCTGCAACTAAGCGCCATGAAAGATTGTAATTTTGTTTATCGTTTTTTCACCTAAATAAAATTCCACGTGTGAACTCTGCGTTGTTATTTCCAAAAGTCCTAATAGGTTATGGGCCCAGACCCGTAACCGTATTTAGGTGAAGATTGTCTTGGATTGACGGAGCTTGGTCGTGTGTATCGACAAGCAAAAAGCATCTTGGTGGCGGCCGGCATTTTTGGCGTCACGCGGTTTGTTTTTACGAAATCAAGACGATGGAAACACAAGGCGTGGTAAGGTTGGAGGGAGTGAAAAACTGGAGCGTCTGGCGATTTCAGATGGCTGTGATTTTACGAGAAAAAGGTTTATACGAAGTTGCGACGCGTTCGCATGTCAAACCGGAAAATGGCGGTCAGGTGTCAGCGGAGCCCGAGCAGGCGTTGGCAGCGAAAGATTTAAAGGCGATGAGCGCAATTGTAACTAGATTGGCTGAACCAGTTTTACAACACGTAATTACATGTCAGACAGCAAGTGAGGTGTGGAGCCGACTGCACAGTATATATGAAAGAAGTGGAGAAACAACACTGATGCTACAACAGCAACGATTTTTTGCCCTGAAATTTGAAGATGACATGAGTGTCGTGGTATTTATTTCCAAGGTCCAGGAGCAGCAGCAGATCTTGAGTCGACTCGGAGAAGCTGTAACCGATAAGATGGCAATGTCTAAGATCATCATGTCACTTCCACAGAGGTATGCTCACTTTGTTAGTGCGTGGGAATCGTGTGCAGAAGAAAAACAGACTTTAGACAATTTGACGGCACGGCTCTTAGTAGAAGAAGAACGGCTAAATCATAAGTGTAGCAATAAGTCAGAAGAAAGTGTAGCATTGTTTTCCAAAGGTCAGAAAGGCAAAAATAAAGGTAATTATAAATGTTTTTTATGTAATAAGCCAGGTCATTTTAAGAAAGATTGCAAGCTTAAAAATGTTTGTTTTAACTGTAATAAGCCAGGTCATTTTAAGGAGCAATGTAAAGTAAATAAAAATAATACGAAGGATAAAGATATTAGTAACAAAGATAGTAAGAAAAACGAAAATGCTTTTGTGTCCACAGTTTTAGTTAGCGCAAGTGATAGTTCATTAGACGAAAAGTGGTTGGTAGACAGCGGTGCTAGTCACCATATGACTCATTCAAAGGAATTATTTTGTGAATATGAGAGGTTATCCACTCCTAAAGCAGTAATTATAGGTGATGGACGAAAACTAAATGCTATAGGTATAGGAAAAATTAATATGATGGCATTTGATGGTGATGAATATGTCCGTTGCTCGATAAATAATGTATTGCATGTTCCTGAATTGAAGGTTAATCTATTTTCTGTAGGTAGTGTGGTATGTAATGGTTTTCAAGTATGACAAATGACAAGTGTGTATTTTCAAAAAATAATATGGTATGTGCTATTGCTAATAAGGAAACAAGTTCAAAGCTGTATGTCATGGATTTTAAGACAGAGTTTTTTCAGGCTAATGTAGCTAAACTGGAGTTGAGTGAGTGGCATGAGAGGTTAGTGCATCAGAATTATAGGGAAGTTAAACGCATTTTGAAAGAAAATAATATTGATTTTAGTGAATCATCAATAGACACATGTATAGCTTGTGTGCAAGGCAAACAACATAGATCACCATTTGATAGCAGTAGAAGTACTACAAGCAAAACAGGCGAGTTGGTGCATGCTGATTTGTGTGGGCCGATGGAAATAAAATCAATAGGAGGGTCGAGATATTTTCTTTTGTTAAAGGATGATTTCTCAAACTATAGGACAGTCTATTTCTTAACTAACAAGTCAGAAACTGTTGAAAAGATCAAAGAATTTATTAGGAAGGCAAATACATTTAACAATACAGTACCTATGTACACTTCGTAGTGATAATGGTACAGAATTTGTGAACACAGAAATGAAGACTTTATTGGCAGAGCATGGAGTGACACATGAGACTACAGTACCTTATTGTCCAGAGCAAAACGGAAAGGCGGAAAGGGATATGAGGACCTTAGTTGAAGGAGCAAGAACTTTGTTGCATGCAAAAAGAATGGACAAAGTATTCTGGGCTGAGGTAGTTAGCACGGTTGTGTTCACTCTGAATAGAACTTACCATAGCAAAGAAGAAGGAAAAACACCTTTTGAGTCATGGTCAGGCAAGAAGTTTGATGTAAATGGTCTACATGTATTTGGTAGTGAGGTATTTGCACATATACCAAAAGAAAAAAGGAGGAAATTTGATGCGAAAGGAAGAAAAGGCATTTTTGTAGGTTATGGGGAGAACACTAAAGGGTTCAGGATCTATTTTCCAGAGAAGAATGCTGTGGAAATAGTTAGAGATGTTACATTTGTAAAGAAACATGATAAACCTGAAAGAGAAGTGCAAGACGAAGAATGTATATCTCTAGATATAGAAGAAAATCTGAACAATGAAGAATACCAGTCTGAGACGGATACGGAAGGAATTGTAGAATTTGAAGATTGTTCGGTAAATGAAAATATGATGCAAACAGAGGAATATGTACAAGAGGAAATTTTAGAAGAAGATGAAGAAATTCAAAATGTAACAAAAAGTATGCCAGGAAACTCGAAAATACAAATAGAACACGCTCTAGAAAAGTACCTAACTGGTTGAATGATTATGAGGTTGGTTTTATAAGCATGCATAATGAACCCAGTACTTTTAAGGAAGCCATAGAGTGTAAAGACAGAGAAAATTGGATAGAAGCCATGAACAGAGAAATAACTACATTAAAAGAAAATAATACATGGACTGAAGTAGCGGAGTTGCCTAAGGGAATAAAGGCAATAAATAGCAAATGGGTTTTCAGGATAAAAGAAAATCCTAACCAAGAAATCCAATACAAGGCCCGATTAGTTGCTAGGGGATTTGAGCAGACTCATATGGATGGTGCAGAAGTTTATGCCCCTGTTGCTAGTTTGACTACCCTCCGTACTTTATTGGCTGTGGCAATCAGAAAGAAACTTCCAGTATACCAAATGGATGTCACAGAAGCCTTTCTTTATGGTGACATTGATGAGCCTGTGTACATGAAACTACCTGATGGCGGTATAGGTAAATTAAACAAATCTATATATGGATTGAAGAAAAGTCCTAAATATTGGAACAGAAAGTTTAACGATTTTATGTGTAGTGATGGTTTCCTAAAATCAAAGAATGATCCATGTTTGTACTTTAAATGTTGTGAGGGGTATTTTATTTATGTGCTTATTTTTGTTGATGATTTGCTATATTTCAGTGATAGTGACAGTCAGATCAGAAAGTTCAAGGAGAAGTTATGCAAGAACTTTGCTATGAAAGATTTAGGTATGGCTTGTAACTATTTAGGGATTAGCATTGTGCAGGATGTAGAAAAAGGAAAGACTGTTATAAACCAGAAAGAGTATTTGCTAAAAGTATTAAGAAAGTATGGGATGTCTGATTGTAAACCTTGTAACTTACCTATTGATCAAAATTTTAAGTTTGAATTGTTAAGAAGGGAAATGCCTGAAAATAAAGAAATTGAATTTAAATGTAGACAAATAATTGGAAATTTATTGTATGCTTCTAATGCTACAAGGCCTGATTTGTGTGTTGCAATTGGTTTCTTGAGTAGATATCAGCACTGTGCCAGTATGTTGCTATTGAAATGTTTACTGCGTGTGCTGAGATATGTGAAAGGCACAGTAAACTTGTCATTGGTGTTTGAATGTAATGGTAATGATAAATTGGAGGCTTATGTTGATGCTGATTGGGGTGGAGACACAAAGGATAGGAAATCTACTTCCGGATACATATTTAAGGTATTTGATTGTGTAATATCTTGGTGTACTAAAAAACAATTATGTGTATCATTATCATCCACTGAGGCAGAATATGTAGCACTGTGTTTAGGTATTGTTGAGTCATATTGGTTAAGAAATTTGTTATTAGATTTTGGATTTAAATTGGAAGTAAAGATTTATGAGGATAACCAGAGTGTAATCAAAATAGCAGAAAACAATTTCAGTAATAAGAGGCTTAAACACATTGATATAAAATATCACTTTATTGTAGAGAAATTAAATGATGGTTATATAAGTTTATCCTATGTTAGTAGTACTGATAATCTTGGAGATATGTTTACTAAGACATTGGGTAGACAGTTGTATGTTAAACTTAGAAGTAAGGTTTTAAAATAGTTTTTACATTGAGGGGGTGATATGTAAGTAAAAGTTAACTTAATAAGGGGCTGGATGTTTGTATTTGTGTTAAGGCCAATGTGTCCATTTTGTTATTAAGGGAAAGCTATCTTTGATGTTGTTAAGTGCTATACATATAGAGCTGTATTGGGATAAGTACTTAATCAAAAATTAAGTGTTGAGGGGGTGTGTTAAAGATGCTGCAATAAGTGGCAACACTTAATATTTGATTAAAGTTAATTTTAAGTTGTTACGCTGGCAACTCTCTCTGCAACTGAACGCCATGAAAGATTGTAATTTTGTTTATCGTTTTTTCACCTAAATAAAATTCCACGTGTGGACTCTGCGTTGTTATTTCCAAAAGTCCTAAAAAGAAGGCGTTTATTTTAAAATTAATTGACAAATTAGGGAAAAAACAGATTAATATAACAAACTCATTTATTTTTTTAAGAAACATCGATGATTTATTAATTGATTCCTCATGCTAAAAAACAATCGATTAATTAAAAATCGTTTTGTATGTAGAATGTCACATCCCTAACAGAAACAATGAGTGCAGTAATGAATCAATGAAGAGTTTTTGGCGGGATTTTGTCGAGTGAAGTTCAGTGGCTGTTAATATTATTTGCAAATTGATTCCTAGTGGATATTGTGATTTATTATTGGTGTAGTTTTGTGTCTCAACTGTCTACGCAACTGGACAATTTGTGAAATCATTGACAGAAGCGATCTCGGGATAGCGGAGCGGAGTATTTTATTGTAGTATTGACTGCCTCTGCAAAGTTTACTGGGAAGACTGACTCGATACAATTTGCTGCACATACTCCAGAAAACATTAGAATCTGTTACATCCGCATTCTAATGCATACTAAAGAATATCAGAGCGAAATAATAAAATGGCTAAAAGGTCCTAGCAACCAGGCCATAAAATTTACATTAAAAAAAAACTATCAAGACAAGTTGTCAAAATCAAAAACATGGAACATTGACATTCAAAAACCCACTAAATGACGGAACCGCACATAAAGCACAGAGTACTTTTTTATACACCTAGGTGCTTTAACTAAGTATAGTATATACCACAGTTGTGTATAGTGTTGCTTGTTGTGGAGTTATTTCAGATTTGCCCATAAAATACTGCGTGGACGGTGTCTTTCAAGAAATATACATAACCAAAAAGTCTAATTTTAGTAAATATTTTGGAATCCTTACAACAACCCGCAGAGATTTCGTACTTACTAGTCTCGGCTGAGGGTCTGTCTGTCGTACTGAGATCCACGAAGGAAGCGCACACGATATAACTGCCTAAGTTTTTTTAAGAAGATTGCCTATGTAGAAGAACTTGTTCTTAAAGCCGGATAGTAAAAGTCAGCAGTGTTTGTGAAGATGGAAAAACTGCCAATGTGTCGTTTGTGTTTAGTAGAAAATGTTCGAATGTATGTGGTTGTGAACAAGAACCTGCAAGCATTATATGAGAAGCTGACTGATGTTCCAGTAAGTGGATTATCTAATAATTTGAAGATCATAGTTCTAAACAAATAAGCAGATGCAACTATTCTTACAAAATGTCTAATTTCGCCCTAGGATCGCATCTCTTACATCAAGAGTCACCAGGTTATATACCTGGGAAACCTTACGCAACCTGCATCGCCACCGCTCTAGTATCTTTTAACTTGACGCTGTGGCCGGCACAAAAATAATAGAATTGTGTCACTATTTATGGAATATGAAGTTATTATTCAGAATCCTGTGTGAGCTTGTAGCTAAATAATAACAGCTGCATGGGTCAATCTACAATTTTAAGCATCGGTTGCCGAGGTCCGACAGTAGATGGGAGTGCGTTACTTCAGCCAGATATTGTTGAAAATCGTCATCTGAGTGCAATAGATAATTAGATATACAGCTTCTGTAATTGGTAAGCAGATTTTTAAATTTGGTAAGAACGGGTATATTGAAATAAATGTTATCTAAATAATTAGATATCAATTTGAAATAAATGGAACAACTTAATTTATATTTATTTGGTAACTTTTGCACAATTTCTGCATCTCGAGATTGACTAAATGGATGGTTATAATTTTTGTACATGACATCTGGCTAATTAGTTATAATTTGTTACTCAATAAAAGAATCCAAATTAATGCACCATTTTGAAGTTATTTTAGTAAATAGAAATATGCATTAAAAGGTCCTAGCACTTCCATTACACAGTCCAAAGACTAACTTGAAACGTTATTATATAGATAATTACTGCCTATAAATGGTACTGAAGTTTCATTAGTATCCTATAAGTAATTAAAAAGTTATGATGAAACTTCAATTTGTTCTGGCCACGGCGCGCAGCTGAGTTATTTGAAGACCGATTAACTGAGTTTCCTGTAGTTGTGGTAACTGAATCTTATATAAATAATTAGATATATAGTTCAATTATATACCTGTGAAATTTCAGACTTGTACACTAATTAATTAACGAGATAATCGAAAAAAAATACTTCTGCATGGAAACCCGACCAAATCTAGAATGTTATAAAAAAGCGGCCACGCAATACAATATACCAACCTTCTAAAATTATGAGCATAATAGTCCTTAAAAGTTGGTACAGTCATGAATAAAATTGGTTTGATTTAAAAGTTAAAAATACCATACTAAATGATTAAATAAATTTTAAATTGCTCAAAGTAAGTGTCCACTATGCCATTCTTCATATATCTACCTTCCTACGTTTAACCATTCTGTCGATGAGGTTGGTAGGTACCTACCTAATTTTTATTTACAAGGTACAAATTGCGCCTAATTAGTTTTTAGTTAATTTTATATTATTTATTTAAATAAAGGAATTTATTATTATATTTAATATGACATATTATCGATACATGATATCGTTAGATTAAGGTAAGTAGGGACCTATATGTAATATGGGCCCCGTAGCTTTACAAATAAATAAAACAACTACAAAAAATCCTTTAACAAATGATTGCCAATAACCAACTTGTTTTTATTTACTCAGGTATAGGTCTACCGGAATCTCATGGCAAATGTGGAAATAAAAATTTGTTGTGTGCAATACTGGGGAAATTGGACTAAACGATCTTGATACTGTTTAATTTTATTTATGTCTTTAGTATTAATGAACATGAGGTACCTATATTATAGTAGTCACAGCGGATCTTTGTGTCTTTGAACTTGGTCCTGCCAACCATTGCGTAAAAAACAGTTTGTCATCGAGTATACTGCATAGAGTAAGCGAGATAGGACGATGTGACATACATAAGCGAGTGAAAGAGACATTTATACAATGCTATCTTCACCTTCAACATCGACACAAAAACTGCTACTGTGCGGGACAGAGAGATTCAGAGACAAAAAGATCCACTGTGAGTATTATAGGTATGTGTATGAATAATGTTGTTATACATTGGGTTCTTAACATAAGAAAAATAAATCAATTGAATATTAATTTATGTACTAATTTATTATTATATCATTTAAATCATACTAATAACTTAAAACCTCATTCAGAACTAGAATACGATCCCATGAACTCCACTGGCATTTCAAAAACTTGTATCTTTGTAGTTTTATGTCATCTCTCTCAATCAAAATGGTTCTTTTTCATTGGCATTTAACATATTCAAAACTAATCTCTTTATGTATAAAGTCTGTAAAAAATAATAAAATGAATCATTTTACTTATAGTCATTCATCATCATCATCAACATCATCATCAGTCTATATATACTTTTTTATGTAAGTTTTATGGCCTGGTTGCTAGGACATTTTAGCCAAGTCTTTGGAAAGAGTTTTGGATCTTATATTTAGTCTTCCCAGTAAGCTTTGCAGAGGCAGTCAATACTACAATAAAATACTCCGCTCCACTTTCCCGAGATCGCTTCTCTCAATGATTTTACAAATTGTCCAGTTGCGTAGACAGTTGAGACACAAAACTACACCAATAATATATCACAATATCCACTAGGAATCAATTTGAAAATAATATTAACAGCCACTGAACTTCACTCGACAAAATCCCGCCAAAAACTCCCGTCTATATACACGTCCCACTGGAGGGCGCAGATTATTGCTTAATATTTTTCTTACGTCATAGATTCTCTATCTCCGTTATAATCAATATCTTGTCGAATAATTTGTTACAGTTACATTACTGTTGCCATTTCCTTCCGGCCATCATTCGATGTGCCCTGTGTATTTACCATATAATAGTAATGGAAAGAAATAAAAATTAAGTAAGAAAAATATAAAATAAACTAAAAGTATCAAAACAAGTCAGTCCAACTTACCGGTCCGCTCTACGACGCAATTTAAAATCAAAGATTGAGTTTGATTTATGCCTTCTTCTCCCTTATTTTATGATACACATTGAAAATAATATGTCTCGCTTGAGATCGAAGTGGGTTTTTCGACATTTTCACAAAAATAACAAATTTTCAAAATAATATCAAAAAAATTCAGCAGCGGTTGACACATCAAGTACTTTGATTCGACAGGTGACAATTGACATTGACATATGAAAATCACAATTTAAAAAAAATAAAAAATGCCATGAGATTCTGGTAGACCTATATTTTTAATATGTTTTTAATATTTTATTATGTTTGGATAACCAACAGTAGATATTAACAGGGACTCAAACTGTATCCGTAATAATTGTTTTTAACACTGTTTTTTAAAACAGTTTCAACACAAAAACACTTTTAAATGTAACAGATACAATAATGTTACCGAATCAAACTGTAACCTTTTATATGTGTTAATAAGTGTTACCGAATCAAACTGTAACCTTTTATTGGTGTTAATATGTGTAACAGAAATAAACAGTTTTAGTAAAGCTTTAGGTATAATTGCACAGTACGGCAACAACGCGCAGCCGAAAGACGCGCGATGTCAAAGCCGCCGACGATCTTCAGTATACACACACA
Source organism: Orthosia gothica (assembly GCA_949775005.1). Lineage (NCBI taxonomy): Eukaryota > Metazoa > Arthropoda > Insecta > Lepidoptera > Noctuidae > Orthosia > Orthosia gothica. Next base: position 60,512,347 of record OX459034.1, on the reverse strand, counting down.
CTAATGCATGAAGCATAACATATTTGTTTTGTTTCGTTCCGATTCTGACTTCCGATCATGCGCACCATTTCTTATCTCAAGTCGCTATCTTGCTAACAATACACTAAGTAACGGAAAGTATGCCTCGTAATAAAACAAATCCCGTTCACAAATGCTTTTTACTCGCCTGAATTTGTGTCGTTTACCAGACGTAAGGCGATGCGCCATTGATACACGGTAGACATCCCACCCATACGCACAAAACGTTTTGGGAACACTTTTATTATGCGTACAGCTAAGGAGTGGAATTCCCTGCCGGAGTCTGTGTTTCCCGATAGCTACAATCTAGGGGTCTTTAAGTCAAGAGTGAATAGGTTATTTCTAGGCAATCGTGTTTCACCGTCGACCACATCATCGCTTACCATCAGGTGAGATTGTGGTCAAGCGCGAGCCTATAGGTTATAAAAAAATAAAAAAAAATAAGGTCTATTTCATGTGCTCAGCATACTCTTCAGCTTGCAATTAAAAAAAAACCGGCCAAGTGCGAGTCGGACTCGCGCACGAAGGGTTCCGTACTTGGTAAATTGCGGTTTACGATTTATGATGTATTAAAAAAAAACTACTTACTAGATCTTTTCAAACCAATTTTCGCTGATAGTTTACATAGTAATGTACATCATATATTTTTTTTAGTTTTATCATTCTCTTATTTTAGAAGTTACAGGGGGGGGGACACACATTTTACCACTTTGGCAAAGTCTCTCGCGCAAACTATTCAGTTTAGAAAAAAATGATATTAGAAACCTCAATATCATTTTTGAAGACCTATCCATAGATACCCCACACCTATGGGTCTGATGAAAAAAAAATTTTTTAGTTTTAGTTTCAAGTATGGGAACCCCCAAAATTTATTGTTTTATTTTTATTTTTGTGTGAAAATCTTAATGCGGTTCACAGAATACATCTACTTACCAAGTTTCAACAGCATAGTTCTTATAGTTTCGGAATAAAGTGGCTGTGACATACGGACGGACAGACAGACAGACTGACATGACGAATCTATAAGGGTTCCGTTTTTTGCCATTTGGCTACGGAACCCTAACAATGAGACAGCTCAAAAAACTATTGATAGAGTGCGCGCAAGATAAGTCTGGCGTGCTTATTGTTGACAGCATAACTGATCTTTTTTCCTTCATTTAATCAATAGTCATTTTTCATTCCTCGAAACTTAAAGTAATATAAGTTAAGCATAATTAATTACTAGCTTTTTCTACTTGCATAGAATTTGATGAAAAAAGCTTCATGAAATTATTGTAAAATCTTTTATTCAATACTAAGTAGTACCTACTGTTAAATTTGGCTAATACCTTCAATTTCAATTCTTTTTTAATTTCTTCTTCAACAATTTTTGAAGAAGCTGCTGCCACATAGCCCTCTTGAGTTATTTGGTTTAACGGTGCGTTCAGAAACGTCTAGAAAAAAATAACAATGATGCATTGTATTACATGATGCCGGTCCTGTCCTGCTGGTATATTATATTTATGTACCACCCAAAAACCAATACTTTCAGGCACCGGTAGTACGAAAATTTAGTGTAATGGTATCTCTAAAAGTTACCTGTCAAATAAGCAACGCGAGCTCTATCTTTTTAAAACGTGACCGTAGGCCCGTTATTGTCTTGTTCACTTTAAGAAAACATCCCTGCCAGCATTTTAAATTACTTTTGGTATAATGATGGCGATTATTTATTCGGAAACGAATAAAAATACGGAATACAACACACTCTCTTGACACCTGACATAAATGACTAGTTGACATAAACGATTAGTTGTATCACAAAACATTGCCGCCCCACAAACAAAAGCCTACGTGAAGTACAATATGGATTTCGATTTAGAGTCTATATTTCAGGATCAGCCAATAGAGGAAGACAATTGGGTTGTTGAATTTAAAAAAAATGACGATTTTTTTAATGTATTTCGAAACTTTACATAACTTAAATTATTTTGTCGTTTCAAAAAACTCTTAAATATTTTTTTTAAATTTATTATAAGCAATTGAAAATCGATAAAATTTTGAAAAGAAGACTACAAACGGGCCACAATGAGTCGCCATGTTGGTGACGTCATAACGTTCAAGGAAATCATGATACTATAGTGTCAACTACACGTAGATTGACTAAAATATCCGAAAACTAGTGCAAAAATATTAATAAACAACAAATTTTATTTAGTCATGTGTGATAAAGGATTTATAAAGGCTAATGTCGATAATATACCCACCTGATGGACGAATTGGAAGTTTTGAGCATAAATAAAGTAGTCGTAATGAATAATACGTGAGAGTGGACCGGTGTTAGATATTGTTGTTAACCAGGTACATTAGGAAACATAATTGTCATAACGTAATCGTTTTTACATATAGGTAGGTAATATTGGTGTAAAATAAAAAGTAAACAAACACGATTGTCGCGAAACTTTGACTTTGGATATCAAAAAACTTCATTAGATACCACTAAATATGATTCACATACACATAAAATTTTTGGTAATACCCATTATTTACATATCCCTTAATAGAGGAGCTCGTGGCTAAATAAAAACAGCCGCGCTGTTCGATCATCAAGGTTAAGCAACGCTTGACGAGGTCGTTCCGTGGATGGGTGACCATTCCAACATACCGTGTTTCCTCCGTGCCTCGGAAAGCACGTTAAGCCGTTGGTCCCGGCTGTCATTTGAAGATCTTTGACAGTCGTTACGGGTAGTCAGAAGCTTGAGATCTGACGCCAGTCTTGCCAAGGGGTACCGTGTTACCCAGTTACTGGGTTAAAGGCTAGGCAGATTGACAATATCCCTTAATAATATTGAACACTAATGTCTATATTATATATTTACAAATACTAAAAAGTTTGTAGAACAGAATCGTAAAAATATTAACTTGGTAGATTTTCGTTACACTAATTCTTCCGTAAATATCTCTTAAATACGTCGATCGATTCTCAGAATTCAAACAGAAATGATAGTTTTACGCCTATATCTGTCATTTAAGTATAAAATAATGAATATATCACCATAAACAAAAAATCATGTTTTCAAGTTACGTAATTATACAACAATGTCAACTTTGCTCGAAAGTTCCCTTAAAAATTTCATATTCTCAGTCTTTAATGATCAAAGTAAGAATTTAATACGAATCTAATACTAAATTAATTAATTAGATAACAACAGAATTAACACATTATAATTGGAATCTTAGTTATAGTTAGACATAGAACATTGCTCAAATTTAGTAGATTGCTAGGTACTAGGGGCTATTGCGCGAATCACATTTAATTGGGATCTTTTTGTAGTATTCGTACATAATGGTACGAAGCAAGCACGATAACTTTTAAGGTTCGATATTTATTATCAATATATTCGATATTCATCAATATAATGACGATAATAACAAGATTGAATCGGTTAAAAGTCAAAACACTTTATCAGCTATGTGCTACAATGAGTAGAAATGAACGTTGTGACGTCACACGGGCTCGGATTTGTTCGGCAAACTATCGGGGTGTTTTCGGTACTGGATTCAAAAAAATATTTTCAATTGCATTTTACTTTGTAATTACAGTGAAAAAAAAAAACTAAAAATAGTTTTGTATGGAAACTTATATATGATCTTTTCATTTTTTACAAAAAAAAAATTGGTTCAACAAACCAATTGGCGAGGACTTGGTGTTTCTCGTAAAAAGGCAAATTATAATCTTAAACCTATATATATTACAAAATGGTAATGTAGCCATGTCTAAAAATAAAAGACACATTTAACTAATACTTGTGCATTTGACGCCATCTCGCAAGCATTTGCCATAGCCTATAAGACTGAGTTACGTTCAGACAAGAGATCAACTCTTGTACAAAGATTAAAAATAATGCTTTTACGTCGTTCATTATAAAGAAATTTAGTCAAAAAATGTATAACCTACGTGAGGAACTTTTAAGTAAAACTTTTTGTCCTGAATTAGGAACCGAAAATAAAACCATGTGTAATGTGATAAATTGTGCTTGTAATATTACAAAAATACTGGAAGACATATGTGTTCCATACTTCTTTGCTACGAAGAAAAGAACTTGCTCAAACAAAAATTGCATTAACCATGAAAACAATGTTAATTTCGAATGTAAATACTTGCCATTCAATATAAATATATTACAAGAAAAAGGTATTGAAAAAATTACAAGAGTCTATAGAATCAGGGATGAGAAACGATTTGCCGCTCCTTTGTCCTTTGTGCAAAATAGGAACAATAACATTCAATTACAATTTAAATAAATTAATAATATTTGAGCTTCATGATATTAATTTACCCATCAGCGATGTACCTGTTAATATTAAAATCAACAACAGAATCTATGAGATCTTGGCTATAATTGAATTCCATCCATCTCTTAACTCTGGAGGTATAGGCCACTACATAGCTCATTGTTACCGAACACGCGGATTTCAATGTTATGACGACATGTATAACAAATTCAGAAAAGCAATACTGGTTTAATGCCTCATGCGATGATGTATACATTGCAATCGGACGATCTTATCTTATCTTATCTTGTGGAGGGGCCGATAAATAACTCGGACACTTCGACCCATGGGATCTATTGTGTTCCCCTAGATAACTTACTCCTCGCCGATCTCGTTGAAAACACTTTTCATGAGTTTTACAACGAGACTAGGAGATATGAGCCTATAGTCTTCTGGTTTTGGATATCCAACCCCTAGGAGACTCATTCGCTTACCAGCCAGTGCATCGCATGTGCACAGAAGGTGCTCCATGCGTTCCGTATGTTTCCCACACAACCTGCACATGGGTGTCGCGGTTAGACCCATTTTCATGAGCATGTCGTTGGTTCCAAAGTGCCCAGTAAAGGCCCCAAGCAGGTAACGGATTTGCCCCCTGCTCATATTCCAAATGCATTCCCGGGCTTTGAACGTAGAGCCTAGGAATTTCTTGGAGTGTTGTAGACCGGTATTAGACAGCCAATGTTTTCGTTGTTTTTGATCTGCAAACTCCCTAAATGTGGCTTTGACGAGACACGTCGATATGCCTACACATGGTTCTGGACCCACAAAATCATTTGCTGAGCCCTCTCTTGCCAGTTCATCTGCCACTTCGTTACCATGGATTCCTTTGTGCCCAGGGACCCACATCAGTCTTACCCTGTTATGCTTCCCAAGCCTGTTTAGGGCCTGGATAGCGTCCAGAATAAGTCTGGAGTCCACTTTGTAGGATGCCATGGCTTTGATTGCAGCCTGACTGTCACTAAGAAAATATATGGATTTGCCTCTGTTCTCTGTTCTCTGGTTTCTGGTTTCTGCTTGGAATACAGTTGCCATCTTCCCTAAGCTTCTGCTACATTTGTAACCTTTTGCGTATATTCCCGCTCCTGTACCTGATTCCATTTTGGATCCATCAGTGTACCATACCAGACTATCTTGTTCTGGTGGATCGATTCCCTTCGTCCAGTCCTCCATTGTAGGGATTTGGACCTTGAAAGACCTGTCAAACACAAACATAGTTTGCATTTTATCGGATATCATGCTTGTTACCCGATCCAGGTCTTCATTCCCATCGAACTTTGTATGGTTAGTTAATTGGACGATTCTGATTAGAGACACTATAATATAAAAGTATGAACCTAAATCAAAGTGTATTTTAAAATTGAGAATTATGATTTTAGTAGTTTTAAGCGGTCACTTAGAAAAGATAACTAAATTTGTGTGCAGGAACAATAAGCATTTTGTGAAAAAAGATATCTGAATTTAGATTCCTTTGCCCAGCTGTGGGACACTGTAAAAGGCTAGATACTAAAAAAATAAAAGTACCTGTTGTAAGTAGAAGCATCTTGATAATATTAAATAATTGATCTGTGATTTGTATACGATAAGACTTACGAGTAGCTTGAGCTTGTACTGTGTCAAAAAGTACATATTCTAAGAAGTTGACTGCATTGTTGATATTATTTTTACTATTGTAGTTTTTATTTTTATTTTTGTACAATAAAACTTAATTTAAGAATACAAAGATTAAAACAGTAGAACCTACCCGCCTACTGTATAATTTGTTGGTATTTAATGCACGGTGATGTTATTACATTTTATTATTGTTTATCTGTGATTTTTACAATAAAACTTAATTTAAGAATACGGCTATCTTTACGTAAGATTTTGTGATTTTTAAAATCACATTAGAAAAACAGTAGAACCTACCTACCTACTGTATAATATGTTAGTACTTATGTAGCGGCACGAACGCCGCCACTTACGAACGAATGACATGACGTCACACAAATCCTGCATCGCGCAAGCAAAGTTTTCGGTGCGATTAGAACACATACAGCAGTCCAACAACAACCGTTGGGCAGTTGCCCGGACCAGACACAACACCCGTCTGGTCGGAGGATCCTCCCTTTTCTATGGAGGTTTGTGGGACTTTACACCCTGTTCCACCAATCCCCAAACTGGTGACCCTCGAACATGCACGTCAGCGCAGCCTTCGTGCTGAGCTACTTCATCGTGACGTCATCATCACTTCCTAAAGCTTTCGAGCAGCGAGTCACAAAGCCAGCCAGTACCCACGGCATCTACGGGGGTATCCTGACTACCAGCATGCAGCGGACGCGCATTCCTGGTCATCACCCCCAGCTTCTTTCATCATCGCTCCAACCCACTGGAGCCAGCAGCACTCTCCCGACTCGCTGGGACATCAACACCGCTCCGACCCACTGGAGCCAGCAACTCTATCCCGACTCACTGGGATATATCATCACCCCGGCTCAATGGGGCACAACCGCATACAGTTCCGACTCACCGCAAACTCTGCGAGTTCCGGTGCCGACTCACTGGAACCAACCTTCCACTGGCGAGGCACACATCACGAGATGTACGGACGACTCAACTGCTATCGACCTCCGGTCTCCGGAGGGGAGTGATGTAGCGGCATCAACGCCGCCACTTACGAACTAATAACAAGACGTCACACAAATCCTGCATCGCGCAAGCAAAGTTTTCGGTGCGATTAGAACACATACAACAGACCGACAACAACCGTTGGGCAGTTGCCCGGACCAGACCCAACACCCGTCTGGTCGGAGATCCTCCCTTTTCTATGGAGGTTTGTGGGACTTTACACCCTGTTCCACCAACCCCCAAACTTACTGCACTGTGATGTTATTACACTTTACTATTGTTTATCTGTGATTTTTACAATAAAACTTTATTTTAAATATGGCTACGGCTATTTTACTTTAGCTTATTCGGAATAAGCACAACACGACGCATTACAACATTCCCCGAAAGGATGGTCATAACCTCGAGCAACTGATGATCACTGGCAAGGTCAAAGGCAAAAGGCCGAGGGGCCGCAGCCCGATCAGATGGTCTGACCATATAAGTGCAACGCTGAACACCAAGTTGCACGATGCACTCTATCTCCACCAACGACAGACACAGATGGAGAATCATCGTCAGAGAAAAGTTGGTCTCCTGTCACGGGAATCACGACCTTCAGTAATGAGGAACACGACGCGAGGAGGAGGGAGCAAAACACAGTAAAAATAGTGAAGGTGTTTATCAGTTCTTAATTTTAATTTCAGATAAGCATGCGTCGTTGCATATAAGTCCATTGAAACATATCTGTGATTATTTTTGACCTTAATTAATATCTGCATAAAATCATCATCATCATATGTTTTATATGGTACTCCATATGTTTTATTACCTAAGCATAATTATTTTTGAAATCAATATTAAATCTGTAGAAACAAAAATATTTAATTATAACTATGTTTTACTTCACCACTTGTGTACCCGTCTGTACAAAACTCGTATTATTCTCACGTATTATCCTGTAAGTTTAAGAAAGTTGGTATAATGTAATGCGCGGCCGCTTTTTTATAACATTCTAGATTAATTCGGGTTACCACGCATAAGTATTGTTTTTCGATTATCTCGTTAATTAATTAGTGTGCAAGTCTGAAATTTCACAGGTATATAATTGAACTATATATCTAATTATTTATATAAGATTCAGTTTCCACAACTACAGGAAACTCGGTTAATCGGTCTTCAAATAACTTAGCTGCGCGCCGTGGCCGGAACAAATTGAAGTTTCATCATAACTTTTTAATTACTAATGAAACTTCAGTACCATTTATAGGCTGTAAATATCTATATAATAACGTTTCAAGTTAGTCTTTGGACCGCTTATTGGAAGTGCTAGGACCTTTTAATGCATATTTCTATTTACTAAAATAACTTCAAAACGGTGCATTATTTTGGATTCTTTTATTGCGTAACAAATTATAACTAATTAGCCAGATGTCATATACAAAAATTATAATCATCCGTTTAGTCAAATTCGAGATGCAGCAATCGTGCAAACGTTACCGCAGAACGATTTTAAATACCTTCGCAACTATAGCAAATACAAATTAAGTTGTGACATTTATTTCAAATTGATATCTAATTATTTAGATAACATTTATTTCAATATACCCGTTAGAAAACAAAAGATCTGGCTGCGGTAACGTTACTCCAGCCGGCACTGTTTTTAGCTTACCAAATTTAAAAATCTGCTTACCAATTACAGAAGCTGTATATCTAATTATCTATTGCACTCAGATGATTTCGACATTATCTAGCTGGAGTAACGCATTCAGTGGATGGTGCCTGGTCATCTTAACATAGCAAGATTCATCCGTGCCTCAGAAAGCACATTAGGCTTGCCTAGGAGTATCGTGTTACTCAGTTCCTAGATTGTGAAGGTCAGATAGACACCATGTCCTTGTTAATTACTGGTAGACTGTAGGCCGCCCCAACAAAGTTGGGCAAAGACTAGGTAGATTGATTCTGAAGCATTTATTCATAAATAAATAGTATTTTCTTGTTTTGTTACAGTTTGTGACTGAAGACAGTAGACCAATACTGGCTTGTTTGTTCTGCTGCACTAAACTGAAGCAATGCGGGCGACTGCAGCGAAAGTGTCTGGAAGCTGAAAAGCTGTATGCTCGGATGTTGAATGAGGGCTATCAGGTATGGATTGACCAGAAAGAAGGAGTTTTCCAATTTTATTACTTGCCTCTGGCTCGCTTCGAATCGCTTCCAAATCAAAACTGTCCCACGACGAAATCAATCATTCTTTATATAGCTCAGGAAACGTTTCTAGATAATACCAGACTGTTCTAGACACATCAAGAACTTTCCAGAATGTTCAGCTGAGAAAGATACTCAATTAGGACTTGTGTGATTGTTCTCGACGCACAGTGATCAATTATTAAGAGTTCGTTTACCGGGCTGTTAGCCGACAGTAGTCGACGAATAATTGCCGGTTAATTCTACTTTCAGTTTCTCAAAACCCAAACGTGACAAGCGTTTAACAATTTGTCACATTTAACGAAAATCACGAATTAACCACATGTTCTTCTGAGAACCTTTTTCAATTTTATGCTCTTGTCAATGAGCCTAATTTATAATTGCTGGATATTGGTTGATTATTCGCAAATTAAAATTAATATTATGCTTTTAAAGGCTTATTGCGATAAAAATATAATAGGGGGTATAAAAATATGTTAAATAAAAAATATAAATAAAAAAACAAAGTAATTGTAACAATTATGTTACGGTTTGTTATAATTCATTGGCAATGAATAGGTACTCAAATCAAGAAACCTTTATTGTGATCTGTGCACCAACATAAGCCAGAATCACACCAAAGATAAAATACTATTTATACTTACCGATTATTAAGTTATAGTAGTGAATGAATCAAATGAATGAATACCAGTTAGAGTAGCCAACCGAAATAAATTGATGCTGATTATTCAATGTAACAAGCGATTATATAATTTTTCGATGTTGCAGTTGTGAGAAACCCACTGACAACTGAGGGCTGGCTAATTTATGAAAAATTGTCCACGGATATGAGATATGACTTTGTGTTCAGAAACCGGTGTAATTATTTTTGGTCAATATGTCAATAGGACAAAAAAACATTTTATTAAGACTTGAAGTTCTTTACATTATACTAAAACATCAGCGCAGTCAGTAGTCTAATAGATAAGCTATTTCAAAGTTATCCTGAAAGCTAAACTATTATAACAAGACTGATTTATTATCGCTTTGCACTCCTATTTAAGTTAAGTTGTTATCAGTCTAAACTGTGAATTGAAAACATGGTAGTCACAAACTTTTTATTGATATATAAACAAAAAATAAAATAGATCGATTTATATAATAAAAATCATATATATATTTACTTACTAATATTTACTAACTTTTCAAGTTTGAACTGTGTTAACTACGTTTAAAAGTAAAAAAATTGTGCAGTATACATTTTTAGGTAACGGTGCCTCAACAAAAAACCGGCAATGATTGATGAACCGGCAAACGTGATTTTTTTGCCGTTTTTTGCGATAGTGGTACGGAACCATCGACCACATAGCCACTAGACGCCTAATGCTTGATCTAATTTTTTTTTTTTTTTTTTTTTATTACGATGTAACTGAATAGTTACTTCATAACAGTCACAATCTAGCCTTGAGGCTAATAAGTAACTTAAATTTAACCTATTTTGCTAATAATTTATACGGTAAAGAATGTGTCCATTGGCACTTTTCTTATTGTCTCTATTATGATGGGAAGACACTTAGTTCATGTGTTCTTAAAAGGTAGCACTCACTGCACTCCGTAACACTAATTTCACTCTAAACTAACTCAAAAGGCTTAGTCCTTTTCAGTCTCCTTATTATGTCCGTGGTGTCAAGGAGCTGGATAGCCTCGACATTCACATGTTTATGAAGTCTCTCTTCATGAGCTTCGGCGTATTTTTTTATAACTTTGGCGACGAGGTCCACTCCTAAGTCCCGGTGGATGTCCTCGTTTCTAATATACCAGGGAGCGTTTACTATGCTCCGCAGTACCTTGTTTTGAAATCTTAGTATAATTTCAACATTGGTACGTTTTGTACAGCCCCAAAGCTGTATACCGTATGCCCATACAGGCATAAGTACTTGTTTGTACAGAAGTACTTTGTTGTACACTGACAATGATGAATGTCTGCCAAGTAGCCAGTACATATTCCTGTAGCGGATATCTAACTCCAGGCGTTCCTTTTTGACATGAGCCTTCCAGCGAAGCTTGGCGTCAAGCGTCATACCCAGGTATTTTGCAGTATTTTCGTAAGGTATTATGCAACCGTTGATATAAACCGGTGTATAATTAGGGCTTCGGTTTGTGAAGTCTATATGGGTCGATTTGGACTCATTTAACTTAATTCGCCATTTTTTTGTCCAGTTGGTGATGGAGTTCACAGCAATTTGTACTTTATCTACGGCTTCTTTGTGAGTGACACCTATAGCCATGATAGCTGTGTCATCTGCGAAGGTTGCAATAAAGTTGTTTTTCATTTCTGGGATATCACAGGTGTACAATAGGTACAAGATAGGTCCAAGAACACTTCCTTGTGGTACACCAGCTTTTATTTGCTTGAGATCTGAGTAAGCATCTTCATGTCGGACTCTAAACGTCCTCTCTGTTAGGTAAGATTCTAAAATGTCTGCAAATTGTTTAGTAAGCATTTTCCTTAACTTATAAATGAGACCTTTATGCCAAACCTTATCAAATGCCTGTGCTACATCTAGAAAAACTGTAGAACAGACTTTTTTTTCTTCTAGGGTTCTTTCTATAATGTTGGTAATTCTATGTACTTGGTCTATCGTGGAGTGTTTTTCTCTGAAACCGAATTGGTAATTGGGAATCAGTTTTCTGTCTTCTATTATTGGTTTTATGCGTCTTATAAGTAGTTTTTCAAATAATTTTGAAATGATTGGTAAAAGAGATATAGGTCTGTATGATGTTACTTCCTGAGGCGATTTTCCGGGTTTGGGGATCATTATTACTTCAGCAACTTTCCAGATATCAGGCACGTGTTTCAATCGGAATGTTGCATTTATAAGGGTTGTAAGTTTTACTATGGCTTTTCGTGGCAGATTTTGAAGCAGTTCTCCAGTGATAAGGTCGTATCCAGGCGATTTCTTTTTGGCTAAGTTTTTGATCATATTTTGCACTTCTTTCGGCGTAGCTAATCGTATATTCAACTCGTCATGGTGAGTGACATCTAGTGTTATTTTTTCAGAGCTTTCCTCAGCACTTGTTTGAAAAGTTTGTTGTAAATGCTCTGCAAATATATTTGCTTTCTGTTCGTTGCTTATGGCCCATTTGCCATCTATTTGTTTAATAGGTGATGCATGAACAATAGGCTTATTCAGACGTTTAGTGGCTTTCCACAGTGAGTGTTCTGTTTTTCCACTACTTGTTAATTGGCTTAAGTAATTATGTGTAGCATCATCATGATATTCCTGTATTGCTTTACTTAATCTTTTTGTAAGTCTATTTAGCATTGTTTTGTCAGGTGGATATCTTGATTGTTGCCATTTTTGCCTCTGAGCCCTCTTTATGGCTATAAGGTTTCTTATTTCTAACGGATAACTATGACTTGCTACTTTTCTTTTCAAGAGAGGTGTATTTCCCCAAGCGCAGTTTTGAATGTCTGTCACAAATTTTGACACTTCTTTATCCAATTGTTGATTATTTTTGAGTGGTACTTTGAGGTCAATCATATTGTCTAAATCGAATTTGAAGCTATCCCAATCCGTGTTTTTATTCACTAAAGTTGGATTGCTTTCTTTCTGAATTATGGTTTCACTTAAAGTTAAGATAATGGGCGAGTGATCAGAGTTCATATCAAATCCCTCCTGTATGTGAAGATATGTAGCCGACAGATTCTTAAATATGAAAAAGTCGATCAGATCTGGAATTCTTTGGGTATCAGTAGGCCAGTAAGTAGGCTTTCCTGTTGATATTGCATTGCAATTGATTTCTCGCATAGCACTAAGCAATTCCCTTCCTTTAGTGTTGGTTAGTCTAGATCCCCAACGTATGTGTTTTGCGTTAAGGTCACCTCCCAATATAAACGTGTTGCCAAGAAGTTTCAACAGGTTTCTGTACTGCTCTATTTTCAGAGCATGCTTTGGTGGACAGTATATAGCTGCTACGGTAATGTGATGATATTTAGTTTTGACCCTAACGGCTACAGTTTGTATGAACTCTTCTTCATATTTAAGTTCTAGGTAATGGTAGATGTTCTCTCTTATTATAAGGGTGCTTCCCCCTCTCGCAGTATTGACAGGGTGCAGTGCATGATATATTTTATATCCGTTAAGGTGTATATACGATTCTCTTGTGAAGTGAGACTCCGATATGAGGCACACATCAATTTTTTCTGTTGCAAGGACCGCCTGTAGCTCGTTTTGATGCTTTAGGAGTCCGTTTGCATTCCACGCCATAATTTTTAGAGTGTTCTTCATTTTTGAGTCATACGAGGTAGCTGCGTAGCACTACTTTCTAGGTTTTTTAACCTTTGTTCAAATGAGGTTAAAATATTCAAAATTTTATTTATATTTTCAGTTGTGTCGGCGTCTATTGACGTGGAGGGTTGTGAACCGTGCACTGGTGGTTGTGGTCCAAGAGATTTCGTAGCTTGCGCATAAGACACATTCTTTGATACCCTTTGATACTCTTTGACATTTTTCTTAGCACTAGGAGCCTGAGTGACAGGTGTAGTAACTTTTTTTTTCATGGCTTTATTTTTCAGTTGTTGCAATTCTTTGGCTACCATACACCCTCTGTAGTTGGCTGGGTGTGGCTCACCACAGTGAACGCATTTGGGTTTATCTGCTATAGATTTTTTGCAGTCTTTAGTAAAGTGTTTACCTGTGCACTTCACACATCTAGGTTCCTTGGAGCAATATTTCTGTGTATGGCCATATGCTTGACATCTCTTACACTGTGGTATTAGCTTGGAAGTTTTTAAAGGCTGCACTTCTACTTTACATCCTAATATGGTCTTAATACTATAAATTTTATTTATATCTTCGTCTTTTTGAAAGGAAAGCATAAACATATTTAGAGGTTCCTTAGTCCTCCAACTTAATTTGTTTACCACTTCCTGGATTTTAAAGCCATTAGCATTTAATTCTTCAGCTATTCTATTTGGCATACATGATGAGTGTAGATTTTTTGCTATGACCCTAATTGGTCTGTCTTGTTTGTTCTCATAAGAGTGCCAGAGACAATTATTTTCTAATAATAATTTAGTAATCGCTCTGTAGGAGTCTTCGTTCCTGGCGTTTACTTTGACAGAATCCCCGTTCATCATTTTGACCACAAAGGACTCTTTATTTGAACAAGTCAAGAGAAGATCATAAAACTTCTGGTAGTTTCTGATATTTTCTACTATGACTGGGGGAGGTGGTGGTAGTTTTTTTATTTTTGGTTGCTCGGACTTTGTACCAGCCTGAGGTTCCATGGAGCTTGCTCCTTGCGATACTGGAGACAGTGAAGCATTCAGCTTTCTCTTCTTTCTACTTTTTTGTCGTACCCACTCAGTTTCTCTGGCAAGGTCCTCTTCATCAGTCTTATATTCGACTGTTGACTGGGGCTTATCATTTGTCGAATGTTCCTTCTCTGAAGTAACATTATTTTGTTCCTGGATAAGTTTCAGCTGGTGTTGCAAGGCTTCTACCTGGCTACTGAGCACTTGTACTAGTTGCTGCAGTTCTTGGCGCTCTTTAGCTTCCTCTTTGTACCGGGTGTACAACTGATGTTCCAGATCAGTTTTGAGGACTATTTTATTCGGCGAAGCCATAATTGTTTACAAGTTATAATTATAAAAATTATAACTTACCGCAAATTCTCATAATAATGCATGATTCACTTAGAAGTCTAGGTCATTGCACCGCCCGCGAAGGCAATACGCGGCGGAATTAGGTTGCGGTGTCAGCACTTGTACACGAGCGCAGACTTGTGTAAGAGCGTGCGTGACGCGACCGTTCTCGCTAGAAGCCGAAACGACACTGATCTAATACATCAAAACAATTCTGTCAACTAGCTGAGGTATGAGGAACGGGACGACTGCAATCTGATTGGTCCCTTACCAAGGTCATAAGCCTCATTAAGGGTAGGACAGGTTTAAATAAAACCAGGAAGGTATCAATATTTTTATAAATAGTATTTGTTCTTATTTTTTTTATTAATATTACCTTTTTTATTATTATAAAATGTTAAAACTAATAAAATAGCAAAATTCTAAAGGTTATAGGTACTTTTTTCGGTTGTTGGTTTATATTACTACTATTCAATCATTTCAGCCGAAAGACGTCCACTGCTGGACATAGGCCTCCCCCAGGCGTCGCCACATTGACCGACCCCGTGCGTCTCGCATCCAGCGCCTTCCCGCAACCTTAACCAGGTCATCGGTCCACCTAGTGGGAGGCCTTCCAACGTATCGTCTTCCGGTTCGCGGTCGCCATTCCAGAACTTTTCGGCCCCATCGGCCATCCGTTCTGCGAGCAATGTGCCCTGCCCACTGCCACTTATGTTTGGCAATTCTTCGGGCTACGTCGGTAACTTTGGTTCTCCTGCGGATATCATCATTTCTGACGTGATCACGCAAGGAAATTCCGAGAATAACCCTCTCCATTGCCCTTTGGGTGACTTTAAGCTTTCTGATAAGGCCCATTGTGAGCGACAACGTCTCGGTCCCATAGGTGATCACTGGCAACACACACTGGTCATAGACTTTTGTTTTGAGACACTGCGGTAAATTGGACGAGAAGATACCACGCAACTTCCCGAACGCCGCCCAGCCGAGTCGGATTCGACGGTTGACCTACCTCTTCCTCGAAGTTGGACCTACCCAACTGGACCGTTTGTCCCAAGTAAACATAATCGTCTACAACTTCGAGTGTAGAGTCTCCGATCTTGATAGGAGTGGGTGTTACATGGGCGTTCACCATGACCTTGGTTTTGTCCATGTTCATTTTAAGACCCACTCTTTCGGAAGCTCTACTAAGATCATCGAGCATTTTACTGAGACTCTCCATGGTCTCAGCCATGACCACTATGTCGTCGGCAAACCGAAGGTGAGTGATGTACTCGCCATTAACGTTGATGCCAAGCCCCTTCCAATCCAGAACCTTGAAGACGTCCTCCAGCGCAGCAGTGAACAGTTTCGGAGAAATGACGTCTCCCTGTCTTACGCCGCGCTGGAGAAGGATTGGTTTCGAGGTCTGATCCTGAAGACGGACTGACATGGTGGCGTTTCTGTACAAACACTTCAACACCTCAATGTACCGGTAGTCGATCTGGCACCGTTGGAGAAACTGCAGTACAGCCCCGGTCCCGATCGAATCGAAGGCTTTCTCGTGGTCCACAAACGCTAAACAGAGAGGAAGGTTATACTCTTCGGTCTTCTGTACAACCTGCCGCAGCGTATGTATGTGGTCTACGGTGCTAAAGCCTTTTCGGAATCCGGCTTGTTCGGGAGGCTGGAAATCGTCAAACCTGCGCGCGAGACGATTCGTGATGACTCTTGAAAACAACTTGTAAACATGGCTAAGAAGCGAGATGGGCCTATAGTTCTTCAGCCGGGCATTGTCGCCCTTCTTGAAGAAGAGTACCATCACACCCCTGCACCATGCCTGTGGCGTTTTGCCCTCGAGTATGACGGAATCAAACAGCTTCTGAAGGGCCTTGAGTACCGGTTTTCCACCCGCCTTCAGAAGTTCAACCGTGACTCCGTCATCACCCGGCGCCTTGTTGTTTTTAAGCTGTTTCAGAGCCATTCTAATCTCGTACAGGCTGACGTCCGGGATATCTTCGGTATAGTGTAGGGTCAATCTAGCTCTTGGGTCGTTTGCTAGACTCGCAACGGGTTTGCTGATTGATGTGTACAACTGTCCATAGAACGTCTCGATCTCCCTCAGAAGCTCCGGTTTGGCGGATACGATCCTGCCATTGTCGGTCTTCAGTTTCGTGAGCTGGCTCTGCCCAATAGCCAGATCCCTTGAAAAATCCTTGGAGCCTTTATTTCGCTCAATCGCGTCTTTAATACGCTCGGTATTAAAGCGGCGGAGGTCTCTTTTCAAGGATTTAGAGATCTGTCTATTGATCTGCCGGTATTTGCACGCCTCATCTGAAGACTGCAGGGTCATCTAACGCCTCTCCTTCATAAGCTTGATGGTATGATCAGAGAGCTTTTTGTTTCTATCTGTACGACGGGTCTTGAAAAACTTAGACCCGACCGTATGGACAGCTTCCACGAACCCGTCGCTGTATTCGTCCACGGAGCTCCCTAGGCACTCGAAACGATTCTGGAGTTCGAGCTGAAAGCTCTCGTGGTTTTGGACCTGGATCTGTGCTGGACGGAGCGTGGACTTCATCAGTCGAGACCTTTCAAGCTTAATATTAATGTTCAATGTGCCTCTTACCATGCGGTGATCGCTCCCGGTTTTTACCGAATTGATCACAGAGACATCATTGAACATTTGCTTCTTGGTTGACATGATGAAGTCGATCTCATTTTTTGTTGCACCATCGGGGCTCTGCCAGGTCCACTTCCTGTGTTCACGCTTTTTGAAGAAGGAGTTCATCATATAGAGGCCCTCCTTCTCCATAAAACTGGCCAGTAGGTGACCCCGGTGGTTCCGTCGTCCAACTCCAAATTGCCCCACTTGCAGCTCATCCTCGTCTCGTTTGCCCAGTTTCGCGTTGAAGTCCCCCATGACAACGGTGAAGTGAGTTTTGAAACCATGCATGGCTCTGGAGATATCCTCATACATGGTCTCTACCTCGTCGTCGGGGTGTGCAGAGGTTGGGGCGTTGACCTGTATGACCTTCAGCGAATATCTTGAGGATATTCTGAGTATAAGGTACGCCACCCTGGTCGACACACTCTCGATCTTCACCACGTTGTTTACAAGGGACTTGTGGACGATAAACCCGACACCACCCTGAGTCTGCCGGTCACCCTCTCGGAAATAGAGCAGGTTACCGGATTTGAGGATTATCGAGTCCTCCCCCTCTCTTCGGACTATTCAATATAATGTATTTATTTGTAAAGTTTCTAGTTCTATCGATAACAGATTTGGTCATAGGATATGGTGCATCACTAGTTTTCTTTAGGAAATTATACAGGAGAAGAGATAGCGAAAATCTTTAAAAAGAAAGAGACGCAAACATGCTGTGGGCGTTTTCACTTACAAACTTGACCAGTATAATATGAACTCTGACAAATAATATCTCAAAATAAATCTAATTATGTTTATGTAACTATTAACTTATAAATGAAATGTAATGCCATTTTTTCGGCAACTCGAAGTCTGGCTGTTGTTACCGTACCAACGTATTGCACAAGAGGCCATTATAATATTCAATTCATAATTGTTTTATTGACTGACCGCGGACGTGTTTACGGCTCACAGAAGTGGTCGTTACCAATTCGAAATTGTCGAGTTGCGACCCGTAGTACCATTATATGATCTTTTAGTCATATGCGTTGACAGACATCGCTTGCCTGTTATTAGGCGTCTAGGGGCTGCGTGCGCGATTCCGACTCGAACTTGGCCATTTTTTTTCCTATTACAATTACAACCAACTTGATTTTGCGGTTTGGTACGGAACCCTAAATGTGCGAAGTCCGACACGCACTTGGGATGTAACGTTCCTATTCAAGATCTTTGTCTCTCAACGTGTCATTTTCACATACCATACATGCAGCACTATAATTGTGAGCCGCAACTTTAAGAAATGTCAAAATGGCGATGCCAAGGGGGCCAACCAGGCCGGTTAGGCCTAGCACTCTCGTAGGTGTCAAGCACGCAGTGCGGCTGGTTAGGAAGATTTTACAACATTCTACCTACTTTTCTCTCTTCTGCTCTTCTCCCTACTTTTTAATCGACTTACCAAACAGGAGGAGGTTCTATGTTCGACTTTATATTTTTATTCTTATTTTTTTCTATGTTCACCGATATCTCCGTCAATTGTGGACCGATTTTGAAAATTATTTTTTTGTTGATTTTAATTTGGTGAAGATCTGATAAAGATCATATATACAGATATACAATAGAACTCTTCAATAAATAACGGCAAATCTCTCGGGATTGCTACAATCGCATGTCTGTTTTTTGTTATACCATTTCATAACATATGATCACGCCAGTACGCTCTAAAGGGGTACGCAGATGTTTCCAGTACACCTTGATACACTCTCGTTTCACCGGTTATGTTCAGTTGCATGATATTCGGGTAATCTATTCTGGCATTATAGTTACCTTACTTAACTACTTGCCTATTAGGTCCTCCTCCTCGCGTCGTGTTCCTCATTACTGAGGGTCGTGATTCCCCCGACAGGAGATCATCTTTTGTCTGACGATGATTCTCCATCTGTCTGTCCTTGGCGACGTAGAGTGCATCGTGCAGCTTTGTGTTCAGCGTTGTACGTATTTGGTCAGACCATCTGATCGGGCTACGGCCCCTCGGCCTCTTGCCTTCGACCTTGCCTGTGATCATCAGCTGTTCGAGGTTATGAACATCCTTACGGGCAATGTGATCAAAGAACTCCAGGATTCTTCGCAGGCAGGTTGTGGAGAGCGTGGCCTTGACGTTCAGTTGTCGAAGGATAGACTCGTTTGTGTGGAACGCAGTCCATGTAATTTGAAGCATCCTTCGCCAACACCACGTCTCGAAAGCGTCAATGCAATTACGATCAGCCTTCCTTAGCATCCACGTTTCCGAGCCGTAACTAAAGATGGAGAACACAAGAGAGTTCACCAGCTTCATCTTTGTCTTGCGAGATATGTTACGGTCTCTCCAGATTCGCTGCAGTTGGGACATTGCGCTTTTGGCCATACCGATTCGTCTCCTGATTTCCTTCTCGCAAGACCCTGTGTTGCTGATGGTAGCGCCCAGTTAAATAAACTCATCTACCTTTTCGAGGGACAGGGCACCTGTGATATGGAGTGATTTGGTGCGGTCTATCACGGTTTTTGGGATGGTTGATTTTAAGACCCAATTCCATGCTGATCCTTTCAATCCTCTCCAGCAGTCTTACTATTTCCGTGTCGTTAGCCGCTAATAGCGTTGTGTCGTCTGCGTAACGGAGGTTTGTGATTCTAGTGCCACCAACAGTGATACCTCCCTCCCAGTTCTCAAAAGTTCGCCGGATGATATACTCTCCATACACGTTAAAAAGAATGGATGCAACCCTGGCGTACACCTTTTTCAAACCTAAAGTGCTCCCATGACGTCCTTTCAACCTTCACAACGCCCTGGTTGTTTTGGTAGAGCGATTGGATCAGAAAAACCAGGTGCTCAGGTACTCCGAGTTCTTCTAATACTTGCCGCAGATCCTACCAGGTGACACAGTCGAAATCTTAACTATAATCAATAAAACACAAGATGACAGGAGTGTTGAATTCGTAGGACTTTTCGATCAGTTGGCGAATATTTAATATTTGTTCGCGAGTCCCCTTGCCCTTAACGAAACCGGCCTGCTCCTGTGGTATTTGCCAGCCCAAGAAATTGCGAATTCTGTTATTCATTATGTGTAAGAGGATCTTACTGGCGTGTGATATGAGGGTCAGAGTACTGTAGTTGTCACACCTGGAGGTTGATCCTTTTTTGTGCAGCGGCAAGATAATTGATTGTGCCCAGTCTCCGAGCCGTTCGCCCGTACGCCAGATACTGTCATATATTTTATGTATTGCGCGTGCTCCTGCCTATTAGAAAGTTATTATGTTATTTGGAAGTCAGTAGTATTATTTTGCAAAAAAGTTATTTTATTTATCACTTTTTAGTTGTACCTACCTATTAGGCAAGTAGTTAAGTAAGGTACCTATAATGTTCTGCACAGACCGAAACGCAATTAGTAATTTAGAATCCAATATTAAAAATAAACTTTTTTACTAAAAAATACTACTGACTTCCAAATAAGAACTACAAAGTGAAACATAAATTAAATTTTGGCAGTCGGTGTATTTGGTAGGTACACATTTATTGCGTTATGGACACCGACATCCAAAAATAAAGTTATTCAAAAGTCATTTTATTAAGACTTGAAGTTCTCTACATTATACTAAAACATCAACGCAGTCAGTAGTCTAATAGATAAGCCATTTCAAAGTTATTCTGAAAGTAAAACTATTATAACAAGACTGATTGATCATCGCTTTGCGCTCCTATTCAAGTTAAGTTGTTATTATACTTTCTTCTAACAATGTGAACAATCTTTTACAGACAAAATCTCAAGTAAACCAAGACCAGTTAGCGTTTAGTGGGTATTCTATAAGTCCAACAGTGCACGTCAGCATAACTGATGAATGTCAAACAGAAAGCGATGTTATCAAAGAAGAATTGTCAGATGTTTGTGAGAAACAACATGGTGATAATCAAACTGGTATGCTCTTCATCTTAGTTTTATTTTTGAAGAAATTGGTGATCGAGAGATTATAGATTTTTAATTTTTTTATTAAATAAAATGAAAAATAACAGCAAAAAATTAATAATACTAAAATCCATTAAAGCTGAAAAATCTTTTAATTTTTATTTTCACAGAGTCAGAACATGAATTTCAAGACATAGAAAATGTACATATACCTGTACGCCATTATGAATCAGAAGACATACCACCACAACATTCTGAATCAGATTCAGAAGATAATGTTCCTTTGATGAAGTTTAAAACTGAAGTAGAAGAAGATCAAGAAGTAACTAAGATGAAACGGAAAGCTAACGACACGAAAAGTAAGTATAAGTTTGTTTATTAAAAGATAAGCAAACTGAGCAACTGTCCACCTAAAATGAATTTGAATGTAATGCCTAAAGGTAACTTAAGATGGTCACCCTTCCTCGTACTGAGCTCAGCAAGCGTTGCTTATCCTCGAAGATTGTACCGTGTGGCTGTTATTTTTTAGCGCCGAGCTCCTCTGTAGGATTTCTTATTAATATTCTAGCTTCTGTCAGCGGCTTCACTCGCGTGAACGTCGCAAATTATCCCAAGGGAACATATTACCGGGCTTAAAAGTATAATATGTGCTATTCCAGACTAAAATCTATCTTTGTGTCATATTTCATCCACATCTGTCCAGTAGTTTGAGCGTGAAGAAGTTACAAACATACAAACACACACACAAAGTTTCACCTTTATAATATTAGTGTGATGTGATGCCTATATAATTGTCCCTATCAGAAAAACCGCAAATGCTAGTGGTTCAAAAACAAAGTTATTTTAAGCCCATTTCATAACATGCCCTTAGAACTTACCAGATTTATGATCACAGAGGCAACTGTTGCGAAGAAACCAAAAATGAGGATTCGAAGAACAAAACTAGAAGATACAAGTATTGCACAGGAAATGAAAACTGAACATAATAAGAAAAAAGTTATGGACAACGGTGATATAAATAGACATCGAAGATTATATATTATAGAAAAACTGTATAATTGTGAAACATGTCAGAGAAGTTTTACTCGTAAGGGACATTTAACAAAGCATATTCGTATACACACAGGAGAAAAACCTTACAAATGTGAAATATGTAAGCGTAGTTTTACAGGAAAGAGTGTTTTAACGACGCATATTCGTGTACACACAGGCAAAAAACCTTACAAATGTGAAATATGTGAGCGCAGTTTTAGTCATAAGAAATGTTTAACAGAGCATATTCGTGTACACACTGGGGATAAACCTTACAAATGTGATATATGTCTGCATAGTTTTACCCAAAAAAGTACTTTAACAGGGCATATGCGTGTACACACTGGGGATAAACCTTACAAATGTGATATATGCCTGCATAGTTTTACCCAAAAGAGTAATTTAACAGAGCATATTCGAGTACACAAGGGGGATAAACCTTACAAATGTGATATGTGTCAGCTGAGTTTTAAAAGAAAGGATTATTTAACAAAGCATATTCGTATACACACAGAAAAAAAACCTTACAAATGTGAAATATGTCATCGGAGTTTTAAAAGAAAGGATTATTTAACATCGCATATTCATATACACACAGGAAAAAAACCTTACAAATGTGAAATATGTGAGCGTAGTTTTTCTCAGAAGAGTACTTTAACAGAGCATATTCGTGTACACACTGGGGATAAACCTTACAAATGTGATATATGCCTGCATAGTTTTACCCAAAAGAGTAATTTAACAGAGCATATTCGTGTACACACTGGGGAAAAACCTTACAAATGTGATATATGCCTGCGTAGTTTTACTTATAAGAGTAATTTAACAGAGCATATTCGTGTACACACTAAGGATAAACCTTACAAATGTGATATATGTCTGCATAGTTTTACCCAAAAGCGTACTTTAACAGGGCATATGCGTGTACACACTGGGGATAAACCTAACTAATGTGAAATATGTAAGTGTAGTTTTACAGCAAAGTGTGGTTTAACAAAGCATATTCGTGTACACACTGGGGATAATCCCTATAAACGTGAAATATATCCGCGTAGTTTTACTCTAAAGTTTGTTCTAACAAGGCATACTATTCTTGTAAACACCTTTAATAATTTAAAACATGTTCTCGTTGTATTAGTGTTAAGAGTGATTTACCAAAACATAATTATGCATTAGCACACTAGTGAAAAACCTTACAAATGTCAATAATATAAATCATATTGGGAAAACTTGTTTTAATTCACGCTGATATGTATACAATAAGTTTTCGTTTGTTGTGGAGACGCAGGGCCTGCTTGAGGTAAACTGCCCAGTTTCACTCATAACTCTTTATTTGAAAATACGGACGCCAAACACAGCTTTTACTTTCGGCCATCTTATTTGCAGTGATTTAACTCTTCCTCTCCCCGATCATCTCTTCGCCACTCGCAAAAACAGCTGCCTATATCATGCAATTATTAAAACAAGCAAACCAGCTGTTATTTTGATGGTCGGCTCGTTTATTACAGACCATGCTCCAGTAATAGTGTTCTGCAATCAGAAAATAAGCTTTCCTAAAACGGCTATAACCTCACGTCGCGTTGATGTAGATGCTTCCGTCGTTGAGCTAGAGCGAACCGATTTTCTTCTGTTTTGGACAACAACGATGCTAATGATGCTGCAAACAGGTTGGTTACATTAATTTCTACTGTGATTAATAATAATACTTGTTCCCGTGTTATCTCTAGTAAAAACCGAATACTTAAACCTTGGATAACGCCTGGGCTCTTGAGGTGCATCCGTAATCGGGATTCAATGTGCCGTAAAACAAAAAGAGATCTTGACAACTATATGCTTAAAGTAACTTATACGTGCTATAGTCATTTCTGTACCAACTTGTTAAAAAAATTAAAACGCGAATACGAATGTGTGGAAGACTCTGGCATCTAAAATTACACCTAGGGTAGGCGATCCTCAACATGATTCTGACCCAATGAAAGTGTCTGTCCCAACTCAATTGCCCCACTACTACTACAATACCATATTTTAATTTATATAAATGACCTCTGTAAATTATCTTTAGGAAATTCCAAAATGATAATGTACGCTGATGACACAGTAATACTTGTTCATGGCAAAAATTGGCTTGAAACTCGTTCCTATGCAGAGTCTGCCCTGCGAGTTGTCATGGGATGGCTAACTAGCAATCTGCTTACATTAAACCTAGATAAAACTAAATTTATCACGTTTGCGCCATTACAGAGGTCTCAACCGGCATGCCCCTCCAATCTAACTGCACACAAGTGCTGTCCGATAACGAGCTAACTACTTGTGGCTGTAAAGTCATCATGCCGACCAATAACATAAAATATCTTGGTGTCATTATTGACAGTACTATGTCCAGGAATTAACAAATTAGGTCACTAGTATCACGGGTCAGGAAATTGATATTTGTATTTAAGAATTTGAGATCTTTTGCCGATTTCTATACATTGAAGATAATTTATTGTGTTGGCGCACTCTATCATAAACTAATGTATAGCGGCTTGGGGTGGCTCAGGAAAATGTTTACTGTTAAGACTGGAAAGGGCACAGAGGGCATTTCTTAAAGATACGGTACACAAACCTATTCGCTTCCCTACAATCGACCTCTATGCTCTTTGTAAAGTGTCTACGGTAAGGCACGCATTTTTTCTGAGTTCTATTCTACGAAAACACTCAGAGCTTATATTTGACCCCAGTCACCGCTCAATTAAACGTAGGGCTGACATAATCTGTCAGACTGAAAGGGGCAAAGTTGATGGCGAAACGTCAGTATCACTTCTTTGGCCCTGTTTCATACAACAAAGTACCTAAATAAAATTTTAAATATCTATCCACTTACCTTACGGGAGTGCAAAGTTGTCACCGACAAGTGGCTCAAAAGCCAAATGTATGAGGAGCTAGAAATTCTGATGAATGGGTGATACTAACCTACGACCAAAGATTATGATGGACTATAAATACGTATAATAGGAACCCCTATGTAAAGTATGTAATTGCCGTTTTAACTTCGGCTTACCTTTATGGTTTGAGATTTTTGAGTGAAACTTTTTTCATATGGTACCTATGAAGTTCTTCTTTTAAAAAATGTGCAACATTTGATTATCGACTTTCAGTTGTTTTTTTTTATTTTATTAAATAAATTCCTTACATTTTTTTGCTTAATATACAAATACACAAAAAAACAAACAAAATAAATTGTGAAAGGCGTACTAATTTATTAAACCCTGCCTCCTAAACTAGGATACCCTATGTCTTAGGAGTCAGTGTTCTACTGCCGCTTGGACATTAATTTTACCCTTGTCAAGTAAACAATACTAACGCTAAATCAGCAGATTATACACGAAAAATTAAATATACATAGAAAACAATACAAACAAGAAAAATAAAAAGAGTTGAATAAGGGAGTAAGCTGTGAGTGTGTGTGAGTTCGGGTGTATGTGTGCATGTGTTTGTGTGCATCTGCGTGTGTGTGTGTGCGTGTGTGAATAATAGTTGTTGAGAATGTTATATTACATGTGAACGAAGGATTTGTGGTTATGCAGTGACCTGTCACTAAAAGAATTTATTTATGACATGGGCAACAGCAGTGTCTCTGTCTGCGCATAGTCAAGAAGATACAGCAGATTCTGTTATTTATTTTTATCGTCGTGTTTGTTGAGTCTGGTTATAGATGAGCAACTATTTGTGTTTCTATAGATTATTGAGCTCAACACATACAAACGTCTTCTAGCAAAGGTGGTTTTATGCGACACACTCGGGCAATTTGTCCTGTTGCCCGTTTGCCAGGGTCTGGTGGTGGTATTTGCTGATGTTTCCAGAGTGTGGCTGTGAGCACAAAGAGCTGTCGCACCGTTAGAATTTTATTAAATGCTCGACGTATAGCTGGTGTGTGGGATACCGGAAAGGTTTATTTAACATTACTTTAAGGACAGCTCTTTGTGCCCGTTCCACTTCTAAGAACTTTGTTTTAGCGGTGCCACCCCATGCTAAAATGCAGTAGTTGGCGATACTTCGATGGATACTTCGAAAACTCGAGTGATTATTGAATACGAGTTCCGACGCGGACCTAACACGGAAGAAACAGCTCGCAATATCAATGTTGTGTTTGGAGAGGGGACTGCTAATAAACGCACCGTGCGATTTTGGTTTAAACGCTTCTGTGATTGAAACTTTGATTTGAAGAACGAACCACATGGACCCACACAGGTGAATAACAATAAATGATCGAAGCCGATCCGAGCCAAACTACCGAGGAATTAGCGGCATGGTTTAACGTTACCTTACCAACAATATTGACTCATTTGAAGGTCAATTAAATAAAAAAAATATGAAAAATGAGTGCCCCATGATTTGACTGATCTGCAGAAAGAAACGCGTGTTGAAACTTGTGTTGCCTTGTTGAGTCGATACAGAAATGAAGGAATATTGGATTGAATTGTGACATGTGATGAAAAGATCCACTTTTCATCACATGTCACAAATCGATCCAATATTCCTCCAATTATTATTATTTTTTTCTTCCAATATTCTCTTTACGATAACCGTAAGCGAAAAATGCATGCTCCAAATGCAAAGCAAATGGCTGACTCCAGGTCAAACGCCGCAAAAGTATCCTAAAGCAAAGCTTACCAATAAAAAGGTAATTCACTATAGCTTTCTCCGATCTGGTAAAGAAATAACGGCAGATGTCTACTGTGCCGAACTCCGAACAATGATTGCAAAACTAGCAGTGAAACAGCCCCGACTCGTAAATCGATCTTTACCTACCATTATTGCTCCATGATAACGCGAGACCTCATACAGCACGAGACGTTATAACTCTACAGGAACGGCAATTAGAAGCCATTCGTCATCCTCCGTATTCGCCAGACCTTGCTCCAACGGACTACCATTTTTTTTTTCGTGATTTGGACAATTTTCTACGTGATAAAAAGTTTTCTTCTCAGTACAAATTGAATAAATATTTAAGTGGGGCTCCCATACAACAAATTTGATTTGCCATTTTTGCGATAATGTTACGGAACTCTTCATGAGCGAGTCTTACTCGCACTTGGCCGGATTTTATTGTGTAGTTAACAAAGCTCTATATTTTATCGCTATCTTATAAAGTGAGTGCAGCGTCGTGCCACAGTGTGAGCGGAACCTGAGGTTCTATGCATATCATTGCTAGGCTACAACTAAAAATGTTATGGCATTGAACAAATACACAATAAAATATCTGTGTTCTGTTAGAATATTGCAATTTATGATTGTGCTAGTCTTTTATCCTTGTGATCCGATCCAATAAGTCTTAAATTATAAACGATGTGATCATAAATACAATTATATTCGGTAAACACACACATACACAAAAAAGTTGAATAAAGATTCAACTTTTTTGTGTATGTGTGTGTTTTTGGAAAAGAACCAGATTGTTTCCTTTGCCGAATTCACTTACACAATTAGGCTGCCGGGCTACCGGCTGGGCTCTGTGAACCTAGCACCCGACTGGAAAAAAAAAACTTTTTTTGATTTGATTAAAATATATCAGTAAGTCGTGGATAGTAGTGAAAATAATTTCGTAAGTAGTGGCGCCAAAAAAAAAAAAATGGACAGCAAAAACAAAGTTCGCCCCCGACATTGCAAAACCTTAGGGTCCCCGCACACGGGGCCACCGGCCACAACCACAAAACGCCGCCACTGGCATATTTCCTATAGTTTTCATACATTTTGTATGGAGTCGCCGCACACGGTAGACGCCGGCCCTCCGGAGCAACTGGATAGATTCGCAACTGGACAGATTCTCAGCTGGACAGTTTCGCAACTGGACAGATTATCAACTGGACAGAGTATAGTCGTGAAAAAAATAAGCTATACAATGAATCATAGGTATGAAATATAAAAAAGTGTTTATTCAAGAAAAACCTATATAACACAAAGACACGAAAATAGCCTGTCTTACAATCTGTTGTATTGAGAATTTTTTTTGGTAACTAATTAATATAATATTATTTATTTATTTATTTATTTATTTACTCATTAATTATTATAACACCTTTACAGAAAAAAAAACTTCAATTGGACTTAAAAACTTCTGATTACGGGGCGAAAACTAATATTCAGATAATTTTAATAATCGTAGGCGTTCTAAGCATGTCAGTCGCAGTCCAGTCATGACACTGAAATTTTTTCGTTAACTCAGTCCGATATCTTTTTTTTTTTTTTCCATTCCCATACATACGTGTGGGGTATCTAAGGATAGGTCTTCAAAAATTATATTGAGGTTTATGTTATAATTTTTTTCTAAACATTCGTGTATACATTTCCTGTGACTTATTTGGTAAAATAATAAACAGTACTGGTACAAAGTCAACATAATCGGTACACTTGGTTATGTCAAAATGAGAGAAAAGCTGGTAAAACGGTTTCGGTGTAATTTTGAATGTAGGTACCATCCCCATAACATATTATGTCTGTTATTTTTATTAAATCTCTTGCTGCTTGACTGCCAAACACAATTATTTTATGTGCACGACCATCATCATTAATATAGAAGTCTTTAACTAGACACTCAGGTATTTCAATATCTTCAATCTTGTCGCTTTGAAAAGAGTCAGCTCTTGCCCTCGGAGCAAATCGTCCACTTTCCTATCTGGACCACTTTTTCATAATGTCTATATTCCCTACTCATCTATTTTAATTTTGTCATGGATTGTACACGTTCTGTCCAGTTGATAATCTGTCCAGTTGAGAAACTGTCTAGCTGAGAATCTGTCCAGTTGCGAATCTGTCCAGTTGCTCCGGAGGGGACGCCGGTCGCCGCCACACGCTACACGCTTCTAGCTTCTCTTGGCGGCGTTTTTTGCTGTCGCGTGTGGCCCGTGTGCGGCGACACTTACTCTTTCCGGTTGCATCTGGTAGGTAAGCGTTAGTAGTGGATTGTAGTGTATTTATTTTCGTTTGTAGTAAAATAAAAAAAATATTTTTATTTTCGACTTTTTTCTATATCGATAAATTTATTTTGAACGCTTATACGGTTACTACAAACACTGAAAATGACTTATAAACTTTTGTAGAGGTAAGACGAGTATTGGCGTATACTTCTTTTCGTTTTTAGTAAGCTGAAAAAAATATTTTAAGATTCGATTTTTTTTCATAAAGATGAATTCAGTTTGAAAGCCTATACGGTTACTACAAACGCTGAAAATTAATGAAAAACGTTGGTAGAGATATGAAGACTGTTGTATGTGTTCTATTTGCGCCGAAAACTTTGCTTGCGCGATGCAGGATTTGTGTGACGTCATGTCATTAGTTCGTAAGTGGCGGCGTCGGTGCCGCTGTATCACTCCCCTCTGGAGACCGGAGGTCGATAGCAGGTCAGGTTGAGTCGTCCGTACATCTTGTGATGTGTGCCTGGCCAGTAGAAGGTTGGTTCCAGTGAGTGGGAACCGGAAGACGCAGAGTGACCAGGAATCCTGACCAGGAATGCGCGTCCGCAGCATGCTGGTGGTCAGGATACCCTCGTAGATGCCGTGGGTACTGGCTGGCTGTGTGACTCGCTGCTCGAAAGTTTGAGTAAGACAAAAGACAAAAGACAAAAGATATTTATTTCAACTGGGCCACCAAGCGGCACTTTTGAATGTCACAATTTAAATTTAAATGGAATACAAGTTGATTCTACCGTGCATTCGGAAAGTAGCTAGTTATGGAGAAGAATGCACAAGAAACTCCATACTTTTTAAATTTACATGGAATAAAAGTTGATTCTACCGTGCATTCGGAAAGTAGCTTGTTATGGAGAAGAATGCACAAGAAACTCCATACTTACTCTTTTAAAAAAAAAAATGATTCTACCGTGCATTCGGAAAGTAGCTTGTTATGGAGAAGAATGCACAAGAAACTCCATACTTAATCTTTAAAAAAAAAAAATATTTTTACAATATTTAGGTACATGAGTACATATACATTAATAAATTCACATATGTGAGGACAATGCACCCAGAATAGCACTACACACTACACTATGTAAAGGTATAAAGTATTAAAAGTACTCACACATGTCTGTGCAGTTATACAATAGGTACTAGAAAAACATCAACATCCGAAGCAGTTGAGTTATGACCAATCCCAACTGACGGCGCCCGTTCACGAACATGACGCATGAATCGGCACCACCCAGCTCAACCATCATGAAGGGAACCGAATGATCCAACACACGCGCCACCATCAGAGAGACATTTGAGAGAGCATGACACACTCAACTGCCAGGGCACACACAAGTCAACGAACGACACATAGGTATAGCAAATGGTAGATTTACAGTTGGGTACATAGTACCCACACACGTGCTGTGCAGCTATACAATACTAAAAGAAATCGAGTCTATACAACACAAACATAAACATATCATTTGTTTTTGCGCTCTAGTGGTTGTGGAGCAGGACTAGCATTGAGCCAAGCATTTTTATCAGTGATATAATCCCCCAACTTATAATATGCCTGCCTGCATAGTGTGCGTTTTATACAATTTTTAAATTTCGTCTCATTCAGTTCTAGAATATGGGGAGGAATTTTATTGTAACATTTTGTACAGTACCCCATGAAAGATGAGGCCACTTTTGCCAGTCTGAAACCTGGTTGAACTAATTGGTCCCTATTTCTAGTAATGTAATTATGTCTGTCTCCGTTTTTACTAAAAAGATGTAAATTTTTTCTCACGTACATAATGTTTTCATAAATATATTGACAAGGAACCGTCATGATGTTAATGTCCTTAAACAGTTCCCTTAGAGAATCACGGCGGCGAAGATTGTAAATCGCTCTGATGGCTCGTTTTTGCAGAATAAAAATAGACTCAATGTCTGCAGCCCTTCCCCATAGTAAGATACCGTAAGACATTATACTATGAAAGTAACTAAAATAGACTAGCCTAGCGGTATCCACATCAGTAAATTGACGAATCTTTCTGACAGCATAAGCTGCCGAACTCAGCCGCCCCGCAAGTGATACTAAATGAGGACCCCATTGTAACCTTGAGTCTAGCGTGATCCCCAGGAAAACCGTTTTATCGACGAATTCGAGCTTCTCCTTGTTTAATATAATGTCACAATCAGTACTTTTGACATTTGGCAACGAAAATTTTACGCATTTGGTTTTTTTACCATTTAATACTAAATTATTGGCAGTGAACCAATCCTGAACCTGCCGTAGCGCGTTATTTACGTCGTCAACCTGACAAGTACGTCTATTTACTTTAAAAACTAAAGATGTGTCATCAGCAAATAACACCATATTTAGTTTGCCTTCGAATAAATGGGGTAAATCGTTTATGTATATTAAAAATAAGAAAGGACCTAAAATTGAGCCCTGGGGTACCCCCATTTTCACATTTAACCCCGACGAATTCACACCGTTTATTTGAACTAATTGTTGTCTATCACTCAAATAAGATTTAATCAAACTTAACGCTGATTGACCTAGCCCGTAATGCTCAAGTTTCAGAAGTAATGTTTCATGATTAACGCAATCAAACGCCTTCGACAGGTCGCAGAAGATACCTATGGCATCCTGCGACTCTTCCCACGCATTAAATATGTGTTTTAATAGGGTGACACCGGCGTCAGTTGTACAACGTCCTTTGGTGAAACCATACTGTTTATCATGTAAGATGTTATTCGTATTAAAATGAATGAGCATTTGATTTAGCATTATCTTCTCAAATACCTTGCTGAAAACCGGCAACACGGATACTGGTCTATAATTATTTGTGTCTTTACTGTCCCCGGATTTAAAAAGTGGTATAACCTTACTATATTTCATTAGATCCGGAAAGACTCCTTGATCCACACACAAATTGAAAATCAAAGCTAAGTACGGCGCTATAGTCTGAATAATAGAGGTACAAGCTTTGATGGACATTCCCCATAGATCTTCGGTCGGTTTTATCTTGATTTGCTTAAAAGCTTTTATTACTGTTAAGGGGTTTATATGTGAAAAGTTAAATTCATTGGGGCAGGCTGAAACGTTCGCGTTTAATAATCCAAAAGCTAGCGAGGGCGAAGAATTTAAGGTTTCAGTAGTTTTAATTGGGATGTTGGTAAAGAAATTTACAAACTCTTGAGCAACTGTTTTGTTATCTCTAATAAGTCCGTGTGTGGTCTCAAGTGTGTAATCATTATTATTTCTTTTATTCCTGTTCGTTTCATTGTTTATAATTTGCCAAACCGTCTTGATTTTATTTTCTGCAAATTTAACCTTATTGCTAATGTACAAGGCCTTAGCTGCCTTACATGTATTTTTAAAAATTCTTGAGTAAGTAGCAACATACTTATTAAACGTTTCAGTATTAATAAAAGGCTTAAGGCCGTAAAGTTCGTAAAGTCTTTCCCTACTTTTTCTAAGTCCTGTAGTCGCCCAGTCACTGAATAAAAACATAGGGCATATAGTTTTAGTTTGCTTCTTAAAAATTGAATTGAAATCTTTTTGAACCACTGAAAAAACTTCATCATACAAAATATTACCATCATTCACTGTGAGGTCCTGATCTCTTAACTTATTGATTAAAGTGCTGTTAAATTTATTTAATTTACCGGATGTTATTGGTCTGGATTGAATCTGCACTTGTTGTTTTAGCATAATGGACTCAAAGGCCACCAGTAGCCCACTATGATCCGAAGGCAAATAATTAATAATGGCCTTGTCAAAGTAGTTGCAGCAACAAAAAACATTATCAATACATGTAGCAGAAGTCAATGTAGTTCGTGTTGGTTCCATAAATACATGTGACAAATTAAATGATTTAAAGAGATTTAATAACCTACTGCTATCTGAATTTTCTTCTAGAATATTAATATTAAAGTCACCACAGACAATTACTTGTTTATTACCAATTGCAAGTTTAGCCAAAACATCTTCCATTACTGACTCGAATATAGAGTAGTTTTTATAATCAGGGGGTCTGTAAACGCACACTATGACATGCTTATCCAACTCAACACAGGACAGTTCAACACTATGTTCAACTGATAGGTCTACTATATCTTTACGGGGTTTTGATTTAATACCATTTTTAATTAATATAAGTGAACCCCCATGCAACATAATATTTCTGTTAAAACAGCTGCCCACAGTAAGTGATGATGACGTCATGTTGTATGTGTTCTAATCGCGCCAAAAACTTTGCTTGCGCGATGCAGGATTTGTGTGACGTCATATCATTAGTTCGTAAGTGGCGGCGTCGGTGCCGCTACAATTATATGGACCATCGGCTATTGTAATAGCAGTAGTTATCCTTATAATGTATAAATTTCAGTTTACATTTTTTTTGCGAAATTCTCCGAAACCGTCTGCGACCATCTTCGAATAATTTCTCTCTTGGGGAGGGAGGAGTTAAGATACCCCAACCTATGCAATAGCAATAAGTAATGAAAAAAAAGTGAAATAGCACCTAGCAATAAGTATTTATTAGACATATTATTTCCAAATATTCCATTGCTTGATCAGCATCCAGAATAATCTAGGACATGCGTCATATCTGATCACGCTATGCATGTACTACGTTAGCAATAAAGTTAGTATATAAGATCAATATTTCATTAGATGACAAGAACTGTTTAGCTGTAACTCTGTAGGAATAAAGTTATTTTTTTAAATAATTCCGTTGTCGCTTACTTAATTCGCTCGTGATGTTAGTCATGTGCCAAGATTATGTAAAAATTTGTAAAATAAATCATATTTTACCCAAAACCATAAATTTGACAAAGTTATGGTTAAAAAGTTTTAAGGGTTTGAACATAGCCGCGCCATTGAAACGCGGCGAACCGCGCTGCCACGGAGATCTTTAAAACTAAGCGTTGCAGGAACCTGAAAGGAGATGTTCGATTTTGGGTCATCTATATGTACACTACATAGATAAATAGGAAAAAAATAGAGGAATACCATAAAAATACGAATAAATTAATTTGAAAAAGGGTACAGGCGTGAAAAAATATAATTCATTAAATTCATTTTTTACTAAGATAACCCTATTTTTAGGGCAGCCATGACGGTTGTGTTTGACATGACGTTCGACGACTTTGACAGTTTTAAGAAGTGACGTCTTTGAGTCATTAGTTGCTTTGGCTTTGAATTGGACATGTTTCGGCGTTTTTAGTGGTAGTTTTAGTTTTTCAACCCAGTTTGCTACTACGGATATTGATTCTTTGTGGCAATTCAAAACTCGTGTTATATTTTATAACGCAGATTTTACAATGACACGTCAATCAAATGTCATTGTCAAAATGACATTATTCGCATACTACTGATCTGATCCACCATGTTTAATTATATGGTATGTTGCTCTACTTGACAAAGTTAATTTGAATTTACTTTGAAACGAAGTGAAATTAAAGAAAATTAACATTATAAAACGGTTACTATAATGCATAACGATTTATACATAAACTGTACATAGAGCTGGCCCAGGCTCCATACATTTCTGGAACATCTCCTTTCGGTACATAACAGAATGAATTTGCGCCATTGAAACTGTGAAAACACGTTATCGCCGATATCTCGCATCGCAGAGGTTTGAAGTTTTTTTAATACATAGATTTGAATTTGTCAAAATATGTAAAAATACACAAAAAAATCCTAGGTTTATATTTTAGGACCGATAAGACCAAAACCCAATAGCTGCACCATTGAAACGGTGATTAATACGTTATCGCCGATATCTCGCTGAAAAAGCATCGCAGAGGCCTGCAGTTTTTTGTAAAGCCTAGATTTGAATTTGTCAAAACACGTAAAAAATATAGAAAAAATCCTAGGTTTATGCTTTACGAGCTGTAGTACGATATCGCGTAGAAAAAAGTTTTGATAATCTATCGAAGAAATAATGTATTAGCCAATGATATTCAAATAAACAGATACGTTATACACTCACAAAACAATTGAAAAAAGTGTTCCGCGCAGCAGCGGCAGCACACATACACACTTTTCATTCATCTGACATTTCACTACAATGTCGAAAGGGATGGCTTGATAAAACAAACAAGAAAAAAAGAGACAGCTAGTGTTTGTCACTTGCGTGTGAATGTAAACAAACATTATTCTGACAACCAATGTTTTTTCTTTTTGTAACCTCCAAATATCAGAAAATTAGGAAAAAAAATTGAAATAAATTAGTAAATTGAGGTGTATTGCGTATTTACATATGGTATGAGATCCCTTCTGTTTTATGTAATTTGGTATTATAATTGGTACACTTTCTAAATACACACGATGGCATTTTTTTAATTTTGTTTTTTTTTCAACAAAGCGTATCGCTCTTCGCCATGCGTGACATAAACTAAAGACTAAATCATACAATTGTCTACTATTCGAGTCTTCACAATGCGCGCGCTTATAACATATCTGTTTATTTGAATATCATTGGTATTAGCGAGATCTTTTTTTGTAAACAACACCTATTAATATGTAGAATTACCGATAATTGGCAAAAAGTTTTTTTGAGTTTTAGTGTTACAGCTCCTAAAATATAAACCTAGGATTTTTTTCTATATTTTTACATGTTTTGACAAATTCAAATCTAGGCTTTACAAAAAATATTCAGACCTCTGCGATGCTTTTTCAGCGAGATATCGGCGATAACGTATTTATCACCGTTTCAATGGCGCGGCTATAGGGTTTTAGTCTTACAGGTCCTGAAATATAAACCCAGGATTTTTTGTGTATTTTTACATATTTTGACAAATTCAAATCTAGGTATTACAAAAAAACTTCAGACCTCTGCGATGATTTTTCAGCGAGATATCGGCGATAACGTATTTATCACCGTTTCAATGGCGCGGCCATAGGGTTTTAGTCTTACAGGGCCTGAAATATAAACCCAGGATTTTTTGTGTATTTTTACATATTTTGACAAATTCAAATCTAGGTATTACAAAAAAACTTCAGACCTCTGCGATGCTTTTTCAGCGAGATATCGTCGTTACGTGTTTTTCACCTTTTCAATGGCGCGGCCATGGAGTGTTAGTGTTACAGCTCCTAAAATATAAACCTAGGATTTTTTTCTATATATTTACAAATTTTTTACAAATTCATTCTACTATGTACCTAAATTTCAGGTCTCTGCAATGCTTAGTTTTAAAGATCTCCGGGGCTATATAATATAACTAGCTGACCCGGCAAACTTTGTTTTGCCATAAAAAGACCAAACATTTATCTACCCTACCCTACCCTACCCTACACTACCCTACCCTATACTACCCTACCCTACCCTACACTACCCTACACTACCCTACCCGACCCTACACTACCCTACCCTACCCTAACCTACCCGACCCTACACTACCCTACAATACTCTACCCTACACTACCATACCCTACCCTACCCTACCTATATAGCCTATGTCCTTTCCCAGATCTCAAACTATCTTCATACCAACTTTCATCTAAATCGGTGCAGCGGTTTAAGCGTGAAAAGGTAACAGACAGACAGACAGAGTTACTTTCACATTTATAATATTAGTATGGATAATTGTCGGCGTGTTTTCAAACGAATTAAAACAGGTACCGGCACTCGCCTTTGGTAGCGATGCGACACTAACTACTAAACCAATATAATCTGTAATTATCTGTTTATAGGTTTATTTCATGTTAAAATAAAAGTTACTATTGTATAAGCCGCTTGTGGCTGGCTTGCTTTGCTGTAATCCATACTAATATTTATATGTAGGGTAGTGTAGGGTAGGGTAGGGTAGGTTAGTGTAGGGTAGGGTAGTGTAGGGTAGGGTAGGGTAGGGTAGTGTAGGGTAGGGTAGGGTAGTGTAGGGTAGGGTAGTGTAGGGTCGGGTAGGGTAGATAAATGTTTGGTATTTTTATTATTTGTTTGTTTTTTTTTAATATTGTGCCTCAGAACTAATTTGTGTATGTTCTTGTTTTGTTACAGTTGGCAATAAATGTTTTCTTTCTTTCTTTATAAGGCAAAACAAAGTTTGCCGGGTCAGCTAGTTCGACATATATAAGAAGAGTTTCAGTTGCCATACAAAATGCAGAATGGATGGTCTTGGAAGGGGAAGAGTCGGCTAGGGCTCTATGAGAGGCCTTCTATACTTGCGA
Organism: Orthosia gothica; assembly: GCA_949775005.1. Classification (NCBI taxonomy): domain Eukaryota; kingdom Metazoa; phylum Arthropoda; class Insecta; order Lepidoptera; family Noctuidae; genus Orthosia; species Orthosia gothica. Next base: position 60,474,909 of record OX459034.1, on the reverse strand, counting down.
TGAAGCGCTGTCGGACAGTGCAGCTCATAAAGCAGTAAGAACCAAAGCAGATAAATCGAATGAGAACGAAGATGATGAGTCATCTGACACCCCATTCACGGCAAACCGGGGCTCTTTTTACGTGGGTCATTGAAAGTGCCGCGGCCAGAGGGCGCGCGAGTTGCGCTCGGCGCCCCCTAGTGCGCTGCGCCCGTGTGCTGCGCACACCCTGCAGTATAGATAAAGCCGCCCCTGGGTTTATTATAAGAAACTATTACTGTTTGTTCACAAAGAAAATAAAAATTTTACCTGCCTCGTTTAATATCTTCTCCTAGCCTATTTATTAAAAAAGGAGGTAAGACAATCAATAGACAGCATGTCTTCCCCTTTTCTTCATGATTAAATAGCTTATTATTGCAAAAATACCCAAATAAATACGCAAAATTGTTTGACGTGAAATGTCTCACCCAGAAAATGTCAGTGAGATAGTTTTCGACGTGCTTTCGTCACACCTAGCGTAAAACTCGACTTTACTTGTCTAAATAAAAACTCGTGCTACCGATTTCCATACATTTGGAGCGTTAACGCAACGTAAATACGTAAACTCGATGCGAAGGCAATTGTCAAAAACTCGTGCTACCGATTTCCATACATTTGGAGCGTTAACGCAACGTAAATACGTAAACTCGATGCGAAGGCAATTGTCAAAAACTCGTGCTACCGATTTGTTAGTTCCAACAAGTAAAATTTCAAAATTTTAAAAACCCCCGACACATTTATCTTGCGAAAACACTCTGATTCAAACAGTAAAACGCCCATTACTTTTGAACGGCTGAACCGATTTTAATCAAACATATATCTAAGAACACTCTCGACAAAATTACCTTTCAAACAAAAAAAACTAAATCGAAATCGGTTCATCCGTTTAGGCGCTATGATGCCACAGACAGACACACAGATACACAGCAACACACGTGAAACTTATAACACCCCTCTTTTTTTCTGCGGGGGTTAAAAAAAAGGACACATGGCGCTGATCAATTTTGCATCCAATTACGCAGAAACTCGTGCTAGGGCCTCAGGATATGGTGGTGAAAAATACTTTGTGACCTTCATAGATGATTATAGCAAATTGGCCAAAGTTTATTGTATTAAGACGACGACTAACGCCAACGACCTTGAGGGAACAAAACGCGCACTCGTTTCACACCTTTTACAAATTAATTACACTATGTTATACGAATAAAACTCAAAATTTGCTCAGATCAAGTTATTAAAAAAAATTATCTATTAAAACATATATTTTTGGCAATAAATTACGACCAGCCGTTTAGACGTGATTCTCATTTTAAAATCAGCTACTCAAGGGAATCGGCGCCTTAAGGCGAAGGCTCAAGTCGCAGATTGCTTTATAGAATATGTAAATGCCTGCGGGCCTGCGTTGTTCCCTCATCTAAGTACTGCTATAACATGGAAATATTGTAAGACCAAACAATTTTTAAAAGAGTAACCATGAAAGAAAAGAAAGAAAGAAAAAGTGTTTATTTGTTATGGAGTTTCTTGCCGTTTCTTCTCCATAGGAAACGACCAACCCGAACTGTGCACCTTTTGTCGACGTTTGATAAGTGCCCATGTAGGCCTATGTGAAATAAAAATATTTTGATTTTGAAAGGCGGACTTAATGCCAGTGTTGCCATTTGACAGATAGTCAAATATTACATGAGACATCTCAAAAAGTAACATTTGAATAAGAAAAGTTAAATTACCATATTTTATATGGCAAATTACACTAATACGCTTACTCTCTCGCGGAGTAAGCGGGATGGAAGATGTAAAACATAAAAGTGTTTATTCACATAAGAAAAACATATTACAATTTAAATATTACCTCTGCCAAAGTGCAAAGCTGTTTGTGGGCAGACGTAGCTCATTTTTTTTTGTATAAAAATATACGTGAGTGAGTGAGTCAATATGCAATACGTCATTTTGTGTGTCACAAAATCAGGTGCGACAACACGACGAACGAAAACTTTCCATACATGCGTTCCGTTTCACGATTATTTTTTGATTGCTGGTAAATATTTCGATATTTTTAATAAGTCCTAAATAAAAATATAGAATCCCCTGCATAGGGGATCGTAGTGGAACATTGAGTGCTGTATAATCCCCTGGGGGACTGAAATGGGGGATTCTAGTGGAACGAGTGCGAACTCTATAGTAGGGGAGCTCATGATTCTAAATGGGGATTTACTCGAGCGTCATAGAGACCTATTGGGTTGCAACGCTTAGGTGATAAGAAGAATAGTTATTTATGCTACAAGTGCGGACGGTGACAGACAGACGGACACTGGAATCTCAGTAATACTACTACTGGAGTCTCGTTTTTACCCTTTTGGGTACGGAACCCTAAAAAATGATTCATCATAGTATAATACTTAAGTATTATACTATGAAGTAAATACTTAAAATGACGCTTATAATAAATAATATCTTTGAAATTACGCCTTGTTCAAAACACCTAATTTAATGAGTGTAAATGGATAAATTAACATTAAAGAAGGAAGTTTTGATTTTCACTAAAACTTATTTCAGCCTAATCTACTGTTTAACATTTTTAAGTAATTGCTACTTTCATATTTGTTACCTATACTGCCATCTATGATCTTTTTTTAAGACTAATTATAATTTGTTTGAATTGAGACCCCATGCCAGTGGTCACCAATTACTTATTAGGCAATAGAAAGACAACAGAAAAAGGTTGAAAAAGCGGAAGAGAAACAGACCGGTGCCTCATCTGCACCCAATCCATCACCACAAGTAACAATAGATCTCCAGTACGCAGAGCGACAAATGTAAAGAGTACCTACATTGTATGCAACCGCAAAGATAAGTATAAGCGACATTACTTGTAGGTATAATCTAAGAAGTGAGAAAAGAGAAAACAAACAGAGCCAGCCATGCATGAAGAAAAAAAACCATATTCGACAATAGTTATTTATGCTACAAGTGCGGCAGGTAGGTGATTTCCGATGAGTGGCATTTATTCACGAGCGAGCGAAGCGAGTGAGTGGATAAATCGACACAAGTCGGAAATCATCTTACGTACGTGTATCATACAACATTTTACTATGCATTGTGCGAGGAAATAAATAAATTAATAAAATGGCGGGCTTATTCAAGCGCGTTCAGCATATCCACAGATGCGAGGAAATAAATAAATTAATAAAATGAAATTAATAAAATGGCGGGCTTATTCAAGCGCGTTCAGCATATCCACAGATTAACTCAGTATAATTATTATAATGTACTCTGTGGATTAACTAATAGTTCCTCGGGCATATCTACTGCGCATGTGCGAATAGTTGTCACATCGTAACGCAATAAGGCACGAGCAAAATATACGTTCTGCCAAACATATTTAATGCATATTTAAAATTAATTTATTGATCAAAATCTAAATCTAGAGTAATAAAAAACGCCTAAAATAAAGTATTAGTTTTATTTTACCTTTTATATGAATGATAATCTGTACTTAACTAATTTTTTTAACTTTTCTCAAATAATAAAAACTCTATGCGTCGGGCTGACGTTGGAGTTAAAATTAAAAAAATACAGGAAAGTAATACACTACACTAGTGAAAAAAAGTGACACTTTCCGCATAGTTTGCCTGCTTGGAAAACCGCTCTTTTCGAGGACGTGCATTGTAAAAAATATTATACAAGTCAATGATATTCAAATAAACAGATACGTTATACACTCACAAAACAATTGAAAAAAGTGTTCCGCGCAGCAGCGGCAGCACACATACACACTTTTCATTCATCTGACATTTCACTACAATGTCGAAAGGGATGGCTTGATAAAACAAACAAGAAAAAAAGAGACAGCTAGTGTTTGTCACTTGCGTGTGAATGTAAACAAACATTATTCTGACAACCAATGTTTTTTCTTTTTGTAACCTCCAAATATCAGAAAATTAGGAAAAAAAATTGAAATAAATTAGTAAATTGAGGTGTATTGCGTATTTACATATGGTATGAGATCCCTTCTGTTTTATGTAATTTGGTATTATAATTGGTACACTTTCTAAATACACACGATGGCATTTTTTTAATTTTGTTTTTTTTTCAACAAAGCGTATCGCTCTTCGCCATGCGTGACATAAACTAAAGACTAAATCATACAATTGTCTACTATTCGAGTCTTCACAATGCGCGCGCTTATAACATATCTGTTTATTTGAATATCATTGATACAAGTATACCTTTTCATCGGCGGGGGCTATAGATTTTCAAATATGTAAAAAAACACTGTTGCATGGACATAATCGAGCGCGTCAGATATTGATAGCATCAATGTCCTACGTATTTTTAATAACGTACGTATGTTAATCTGATCGTTTGCATAATTCGGGTGGTCGTACGTAAGGGTTGAAAAAAAAAAGAATTTAATCGTGTGCGTCAGATTTTCTAAGGGGGTGTTAAGTGAACCTAAAAAAAGCTCTGATTCAATAATCTGACGATTTCGATGTAACGCAAACTCGCGGCCATTATTATAATGTGCATAAATAAATCGCCATTTTGAAATACTCAAGCGCGTCAGAATACTTGAATTTATAAGAAAATAATAAAAAAAGGCCAGTTAAAAAAAAAATTGGTTAAATTAATCATCATCTTCATCAGTAGAACCTTCTTCCTCTTTTGGATCGATCAATCAATATATATCAATCTTCTAATCAATCACTCATCCACTCAATCGTTCACCGTTGTCATTTAATTTTATCTTATTCGTACTAAATAATTTAATTTTGTATATGTTTTTTTTTATTTTTGACATTACTGTTGTCTTTTTTTATTATTGTATTAAATTTGTGTACCAATACCATTTGTTTTTTCATGCCCTACTGAAGTTAAACTGACGTTATTTAATGACTGATATTGACCTATACTCTATGCGTATTAGGGGCCTTGTACTCGATAACTTAAGGTATCGATACTTTTATGAGAGCGATTTTTTTCCAATACTAGGTACTCATGAGTACAGTTCGATACTTTGTATTCGATTCCGTGTCTCTAGGCGTCATGGCAACAGAAACGAGAGTGAGGACGGAGTGAGAGAGGAATAGAAACGCGGCGAGGGGAATGTAGGCATCACTTAGCTGCACGCATTAAACTTTATCTACGAATTTTTGTTACTTCGGCTTGTGGAAATCGTAAGATTATATATTTTTCGTTATCCTTGAATTATTTCCTTTAAAATAAAATAAAAACTGACCCACGCTCGAGAATGTCGTGATGACGTTTTTTTTTACAACTTTGTATCCCTTTCCTTTCTTTACGTCACTCTCAAATTGTCAGATTTGTGGAATTAACCCACCTTAACTTAATCTGACGCGCTCGAGAATTTCTGATGATCAATTTTTTTTTACTAATCTGATCCTTTTTCCTTGACGGGCGGCCTTATATATGGCGCTCATATTTGGTGGGGGTATTTAACCGGGTACAAGGTATCCCCCCTTATGTTATTCTGCCACGCTCGAGTAAATCCCTAAATCCGTTCTAGGGCTGCTTTACTACTAGAAGTGCGGGGAGTCGAATTTACTAGGGCTGGCGGAATTTACTCGCGCTATACTATAGTATTTTTATTCAGACAAAGTAAAAAAAAAAACAAAATACCAAATTAAGTTATTCCAGGTATTTCATACTAGTTTTGGGGTTGCTATGCTGATATTTTTTAAATTTACCGCGCTTTTCCAGTCTCCACTTTCGTTTGCCAGACTCTAAAATATATATTTTTGCTAATATGAGTACAAATCACGGTGACATAAAAATATAATTAGCAACCAATGAGGTAATACTGTCGTAACATATCTCAATGTAAGCAACAGTCATATTTAACCAGAAGGCATGCAAAAGTACAAAATACGCTAGAGCTGCTAAAGAAAAATTGAATATTAAAAATTCTTCCGTACCGTTCTTTGGTTTCAAGTGTGAATACTACTTACACTGTTCTATTTAGTAAGTTTGTAAGAAAAATGATCATAATAGTTTCAAAGGATTTTCCTGGGCTTTGATTCACCTCACATCGACCATAATTCCATCAATTATGTATTGATTTATTGAATATTGAGTGGATTTGAGTGGAACCGCCATTTTGGATCTTGCTCATTGGCCGAGCCATCCGATTGGTCGACACCAACGCAGCGCCACGAGAGCGTGCGTGTTTTTTCACTGAAGTAATGGACTAGCGCGCGAAAAGACTGTCTACCGAACGGTCTACGGCTATTACGTGAAATTCCTAGTTTCCTCTCGCTCATCTAGTATTCTGAGTGCTCCGGGTAAGAAAAGTGAGGGACCAGCACCTGTGGAACTGTGCGTTAATTGCTGGATTCAAAACCTTCGCTGTCTGCACGTCGACCGAGCCCACGGTGCGCAAGGCTGGTGTGCGGGAGTCGGAAGTTGAGTTCTCATTCGAATCCACACATGAATGCTTTCTTCAATACAAAAATAATTCATAGCAAAGGGTATTTTGACAGTTACGCCACAATACTTACAAACTGGTTAAAATACTTACCCTCCTTTTGGCTGCGCCGTAGTCGGGTAATAAGGCGTCAAAATAATAGACATAAAACCAGAAATACTTCACAATAAATACTTTATTCTAGAATAAGTACAAACATACAACTCGACTTAAGATCCTAGTATTTCGAGGTGTGATGGCACGACACCAAAAGTTGCGTTTCTCCACCAATCTGATCAATGCGCTGATTTGTTACAACCGTCGTGCCATCCCTTAACGCAGTCTAATTCGTCAAATAGGAGTACTTTAGTAAAAACAATACTTTTAACAAAAAATGTTAATGAACTTTAACATAAACATTGGATATATATAAAGAATACTTTAATGAATTTTGGTAAAGCGAAAGGTTGAATCCCTTGCGACAAATTCGTACTAACACGCGGGCGAAGCTATTTAACTATAAATACACCTACCAACAAAGCCTGGAAATAAACATATTTACAACCGACTTCGAAAATACTACAAAGTGAAAAATAACTATCTATGTTTTTAATTATCTGTGGTACACAACTGTCAAATGGATAAAATTATGAGACAATTATGTTGTTGCTTAAGAGATTATACAAGTAAAATTTCAAAATTTCAAAACCACCGACACATTTATCTTGCGAAAACACCCCGATTCAAACAGTAAAACGCCCATAACTTTTGAACGGTTGAACCGATTTTATTCAAACATAGCTAAGAACACTCGACAAAATCACCTTTCAAACAAAAAAACTAAATTAAAATCGGTTCATCCGTTTAGGCGCTATGATGCCACAGACAGGTACAAAGATACACAGTAACACACGTCAAACTTATAACACCCCTCTTTTTCCGGAGGCGGTTAAAAAGGAAAAGTAAGAAATAAAGATGAGTTATACAGTGAAAAGTGGTTTTAGTAATAAACAAAAGAATAAAAAAAAATCAATTTGAAGTGTTTTTTGTGAGTCGGTTGTATTTTCTTTTATGTTTTTCACTTTTTGGTTGTAATGTATAATGGGCAAGTTCTATCTATAGTAAGGTACCTAACCTATAATGCCCATAGTGATGCCAGAATAGATTTTCCGAATAACATTAGATTTGATTTGAGCTAAAATGATAGTGCACCAGGGTGAAGAGTTTATATCTGTTTACTTCTTTCGTGCTTACCGGCGTCACGGGCTCCCAACGCGAAGAAAGACAAATTGGTTCAAAAAAATTGTAATAGATGGCGCGATAAGCTTCGATTCGTTATTGAGGTTTGTAAAATATTAAGGTTTTCCAGAGACGATCATAAAAATGTATGTTCTTGTTTAAATAACTTTCCTAAGCACAAAATTAAGGAATACTGGGTTGTATTCATATTTCAATGATTATTTGAATGGATCATTTAAAATTGATTTGCAATAGATGGCGCGGTTTTACATTTCTAAGGCATGCACTCGTTTTTTTAGGGTTCCGTAGCCAAATGGCAAAAAACGGAACCCTTATAGATTCGTCATGTCTGTCTGTCTGTCTGTCTGTCTGTCTGTCTGTCCGTCCGTATGTCACAGCCACTTTATTCCGAAACTATAAGAACTATGCTGTTGAAACTTGGTAAGTAGATGTATTCTGTGAACCGCATTAAGATTTTCACACCAAAATAAAAATTAAACAATAAATTTTGGGGGTTCCCATACTTGAAACTAAAACTAAAAATATTTTTTTTCATCAGACCCATACGTGTGGGGTATCTATGGATAGGTCTTCAAAAATGATATTGAGGTTTCTAATATCATTTTTTTCTAAACTGAATAGTTTGTGCGAGAGACTCTGCCAAAGTGGTAAAATGTGTGTCCCCCCCCCTGTAACTTCTAAAATAAGAGAATGATAAAACTAAAAAAAATATATGATATACATTACTATGTAAACTACCAGCGAAAATTGGTTTGAACGAGATCTAGTAAGTAGTTTTTTTTTAATACGTCATAAATCGTAAACCGCAATTTACCAAGAACGGAACCCTTCGTGCGCGAGTCCGACTCGCACTTGTTTTTAGTTTGTTTTGCATCACATTTTGGTATAATCAAACTGATAAAATATCTCTCTGCCCATGCACAATATTTCTCATTCCGATTATTCGTTTAGAATTTTCCGAGTACGTTACCCAACAGGAAAGTGACTCCTAGAGAGATATGAGTGGAACGTATAATTCGTGCGTAATCTGCTGTGAATGTGCGCCACTTAAAAAATAAGTGCGTGTCGTCGTTTTTGAAAAAAGCGGAAAAATAGGTTCCTGCTAGGGTAACGTTGTTCCAGCAGGAAAATTCTAAACGAATGATCGGAATGAGAAATATTTTGCATGGACAGAGAGCTTATATTTGTGCGAAAATGTGCGCCAAAAATAAAACTTGTGCGTCATCACGTTATCGAGATATTGCATTTCCTGCTGGGGTAACGTTTTGCAGAAACGTGTATCTCTTAAACCATTGTACGTGCGCCTGTAGAATAAACACACACTAGTAGCTCTTGATTTGTGCGTATTTGTGCCGGAATTAGATTTAAGAAAATATTTATAATTTTCAAGTATTTGCACTTTTTCGAAAACCCGAAAAAAATTCGCAGCGCCTAAATGAGAAAACGTATAAGCTTGCTGAAAACTGTATTCAGTCCATCTTGACGCTTGTAATAACCATAAAAAGTTTCTAAAGCATACATGCTTGCGTTATCGATTAATATTGCTAAAAGTCAAAACGAGAGTGTCTTAACTTTGACGGCAAAATAAAAGAAACAGACTCAACCAAAGATAGATAGGTGTAAACCACAAGTATGTGCGTTATGTCAAAAATATATAGTGAAAATATTCAGCTTGGAATGTTTCGCATTTAGTAGATTTTAACAAAAAACTAAACATATAAACAATGGCTGGTTATCCGACCAAATTCAAATGACTACGAAAAAGCGACGGATTCATACATATCGATGACCTTCTTAACTTTACTCACAAACCGGTTGTAGCGTGTTGTGCCTGAGTACACTGAGGTTGAAAAGACATAAAAAAATTAACTTGTTATTGGATTATACGTATTCTACTAGCTGTTTCCGTGACTTGCACTTGAATTATACGTTCCACTCATATCTCTCTAGGAGTCACTTTCCTGTTGGGGTAACGTACTCGAATTTTCCTGCTGGAACAACGTTACCCCAGTAGGAATCGTTTTTTGTTTTTTTTTAAAAACGACGACACACTTATTTTTGTTTTGCCATAAAAATAACAAAACACCATACATTCATTTTTTTATTCATTATACTTTTATCCTACCAACCCTACCCTACCTACCCTACCCTACCCTACCTTACCTACCTACCTACCCTACCCTCCCTCCCTACCTACCTACCTACCTACCCTACCTACCCTACCACACCTACCTATTCACATTTGTAAGGTTTTCCCCCGTGCGCTTTTACCCCGTGTGGGTACGAATATGCTGCGTTAAAGTACTCTTTACTGTAAAACTACGCTGACATATTTCACATTTGTAAGGTTTTTCCCCTGTGTGGGTACGAATATGTTGTGTTAAAGTACTCTTTAATGGAAAACTACGCTGACATATTTCACATTTGTAAGGTTTTTCCCCCGTGTGGGAACGAATATGCTGTGTTAAAGTACTCTTTACTGTAAAACTACGCTGACATATTTCACATTTGTAAGGTTTTTCCCCTGTGTGGGTACGAATATGGTGTGTTAAAGTACTCTTTAATGTAAAACTACGCTGACATATTTCACATTTGTAAGGTTTTTCCCCCGTGTGGGAACGAATATGCAGTGTTAAAGTACACTTAGATGAAAACCTACGCTTACATATATCACATTTGTAAGGTTTTTCTTTTGTGTGTACACGCATATGCACTCTTATATTACTCTTTTGATTAAAACTTTTCAGACATATTCCACATTTATAAGGTTTTCCCCCGTGTGGGCACGAATGTGCTTTGTTAAAGTACTCTTATATGGAAAACTACGCTTACATATTTCACATTTGTAAGGATTTTGCCACGTGTGGGAACGAATATGCTGTGTTAAATTACTCTTTAATGAAAAACTACGCTTACATATATCACATTTGTAAGGTTTTTCTTCTGTGTGTACACGCATATGCCCTCTTATACTACCCTTTTCATTAAAAATTGTCTGCCTTATTTCACATTTGTAAGGATTTTCTTTTGTGTGTACACGCATATGCACTTTTAACTGACCCTTTTCATAAAATATTTGCTGACATATTTCACATTTGTAAGGTTTTTCTTCAATATATTCTATTCGATGTCTATTTATATCACCGATGTCTATAACAACATTGTTACTAAAATTATATTCAGTTTGCTTTATCTGGACTGCACTTGTGTCTTCTAGATTTCTTCTTCGAATGTATACTTTTGGTTTCTTCGCAATGGTTGCCCCTGTGATTATAAATCTGGTAAGTAATAATAAAGTCTAGATTGTTTGGTTGATACAACATGATCAAAATAAAAGGAGTATGAAGTTACGTACATAAATGTAGGTATGTTAGAAAATTTCACATAAGGTCTGAAGAGAAGCGTAGAGCAAACGAACTTCTGATGATATGCAATTATTAGAGACCGGATTATATGCATTACCATGATTGCATATGCATTTGCATAAATACCCCCTTTTTATTGCATAGTATTACTAAAACTGGCCAAGTGCGAGTCGGACTCACGCACGAAGGGTTGCGTACCATTATAGCACAAAACTGCAAAAAAAAAACACGTTCGTTGTAGGGGAGCCCCACTTTAATAAATATTTTATTCTGTTTTTAGTCTTTGTTGTTATAGCGGCAACAGAAATACATAATCTGTGTATAAAATTTCAACTGCCTAGCTAATACGATTCATGAGATACAGCCTGGTGACAGACGGACCGCGGAGTCTTAGTAATAGGGTCCCGTTTTTACCCTTTGGGTACAGAACCCTAATATCGTGCACATATCGCAGTAGGATCGACCACTCTTTTCTTTTTCCCGCTTATTAAAATGTTTTGAGCGATCGTAGAAAACAATCTTACTAGATATTAAACATTTGGAACAGGGGGGTGACCACAAGCTCTTAGAGTAAGGTTATTTTGAGATCGAGTAAGGGCCAGATGTATCTGACTTGTATACATCTGTCACTTACTCGTGAACGTTACCCCAACAGGAAAGTGACTCCTAGAGTGATATGAGTGGAACGTATAGTTAGTGCGCAATCTGCTGTGAATGTGCCCTACATAAAAAATAAGTGCGTGTCGCCGTTTATGAAAAAAACGAAAAAAATGGTTCCTGCTGGGGTAACGTTGTTCCAGCAGGAAAATTCTAAACGAATGATCGGAATGAGAAATATTGTGCATGGGCAGAGAGCTTATAGTTGTGCAAGAATGTGCGCCGAAAATATAATTAGTGCGTCATCAGGTTTTCGAGATATTGCATTTCCTGCTGGGGTAACGTTTTGCAGAATCGTGTATCTCTAAAACCATTGTATGTGCGCCTGTAGAATAAACATACACGAGTAGCTCTTGATTTGTGCGTATTTGTGCCGGAATTAGATTTAAGAAAATACCTATAATTTTCAAGAAATTGCGCTTTTTTGAAAACCGGAAAAAATATCACAGCGCCTAAATGAGAAAACGTATAAGCTCACTGAAAACTGTATTCAGTCCATCTTGACGCTTGTAATAACCATAAAAAGTTTCAAAAGCATACATGTTTGCGTTATCGAATAATATTGCTGAAAGTCAAAACGAGGGTGTCATAACTTTGGCGGCTAAATACAAGAAACCGACTTAACCCAAGATAGGTAGGTGTAAACCACAAGTATGTGCGTTTAGTCAAAAATATATAGTGAAAATATTCAGCTTGGAATGTTTCCCAATACGTAGATTTAAGCAAAAAACAAAACATGTAAACAATGGCTGGTTATCCGACCAAATTCAAATGACTACGAAAAAGCGACGGATTCATACATATCGATGACCTTCTTGATTGGACGTATTAAACCTAAGCTGTTGTCCGTACAGTCGCGTTCAAACGTTTGTTGGTATGACCAAATTTTGGGGGCTAATGAAAAAATACATTAAATGCACCTTGTGACCATAACAAATGAAAGAGGTTGTTGATGTAGAAATTATTATTTTTATTCTCTTAATTTTGTTTCTTAAAGTAATTATGGCATGAAATCACAGATCAAATTACAAACTCTTTAATATTAGAACACATAGTTCAATCAAATTATTTGAACCGTGTGTAGTCGTTATTATTTAAAATCACAGATCAGTTTTTCATTTACTTATGTACTAAAATACGAACAGTAAAATTGCATAATCACAGAAAATCACAGATCAGTTGTAAGTATAATATTGGTACTAACTAAACCTATTTATTGTGTAAAAGATATAAAATTTTAAAAATACATATAAATTATATTCTTATTATTTCTTATGAGTAATGCGCCGGTCGGTCGGCTGGCTGCGAAATCCCGACCGCGTACTGTAGCATTACACATTACTCGACCAAATTAAGTATGGCACATAACACTAAAACAGTACGCGCGGCGGTGCGGGCGCGCGTTCGCCGTATGTTCAAGCGAGAAGGAGCATGCACCGGTCGGTCCGCTGGCTGCGAACTATTATCGAGAACCGTATTTTTCATGGAATAAGGTTTGTTTTTCTGACACCGCGGACTGCCTAGTGATGTTTAAAATCATGACTCTCGCACTTTAGTTAAATTATGCCTAGATTGGGGAAAAATAATTATGAAAGAAAATCGACTATAAGTACATGTTATCAAAAGCAACTGGCAAGGTACTTTTGACGATTGTCTGTCACATCACAATATAACATCCATATCGCACTATCTCATCTCATGTAATGATGTATGTACGCGAGCATGTAATTACAATTACAATAACCTCGTGTAGCGCTTCATTTCGCGTCATGTTTGGAGTCATGGTGTAATGTAATATTCCTCGGTATGAAACGTAATGTCATATCACATCACTTTAGAACGCACTGGTTTGCGCATGTCACTGTTTACAAAGTGATAACCCAAACGCACTTCCTAGTAAAAAAGCACTTCACATGAGCGACGTTTATGTATCTGTCTCTGTCCCACTAATACAGAGAAAGTACTTACTAGCTAGACAAAGCGACTCCTTGCGACGCGACGTCAGTGGATGGCGCAAAAAAAGGAATGTTCTACTGATGATGAAAAAAAAACCGGCCAAAGGCGAGTCGGACTCGCGCACGAAGAGTGCTGTATCACAATAAACGGCAAAAAAATCACGTTTGATGTATGGGAGTCCCCCTTTAATATTTATTTTATTCTGTTTTTAGTTTTGTTGTTAGGCAATAGAAATACATCATCTGTGAAAATTTCAACTATCTAGCTATCACGGTTCATGAGATACAGCCTGGTGACACAGACAGACGGACCACGGAGTCTTAGTAATAGGGTCCCGTTTTTACCCTTTGGGTACGGAACCCTAAAAACTCAATGTTAATTTATATAACCCAAGGTTTAAACCAATGTATGTAGATACCTACGTTGTTTTTTTACTGTTGTGTTAATTGGCTTTTTATTTATAAACTGTATCTGTAGGTTATTTTTATGTAGTAGGTATTTATCACACATATCTTGAACTTTTTTTTAAAACAGCCGCCATCATAAATATTTTGGTCTCTGAAGTACTTTTTTCTACTAATATTATAAAGGCAAATATCTGGATGTGTTCACAAAATACTGAATGTATTTTAATTAAATTTGGAATAAAGAATATAGGTTAGAGCTTGGCACGCTTTTCTAATATACTTACCTAATCAAGTGCAAAGTCACGGAAACAGCTAGTAGAATATAATCCATCAACTTATTTTTTTTATAACTTTTCTACCTCAGTGTACTCAGGCACAACACGCTACAACCGGTTCGTGAGTAAAGTTAAGAAGGTCATCGTTATGTATTAATCCGTCGCTTTTTCGTAGTCATTTGAATTTGGTCGGATAACCAGCCATTGTTTACATGTTTTGTTTTTTGTTTAAATCTACGTATTGGGAAACATTCCAAGCTGAATATTTTCACTATATATTTTTGACTAAACGCACATACTTGTGGTTTACACCTACCTATCTTGGGTTAAGTCAGTTTCTTGTATTTAGCCGCCAAAGTTATGACACCCTCGTTTTGACTTTCAGCAATATTATTCGATAACGCAAACATGTATGCTTTTGAAACTTTTTATGGTTATTACAAGCGTCAAGATGGACTGAATACAGTTTTCAGCGAGCTTATACGTTTTCTCATTTAGGCGCTGTGATTTTTTTTCCGGTTTTCAAAAAAGCGCAATTTCTTGAAAATTATAGGTATTTTCTTAAATCTAATTCCGGCACAAATACGCACAAATCAAGAGCTACTCGTGTATGTTTATTCTACAGGCGCACATACAATGGTTTTAGAGATACACGATTCTGCAAAACGTTACCCCAGCAGGAAATGCAAAATATCTCGAAAACCTGATGACGCACTAATTATATTTTCGGCGCACATTCTTGCACAACTAAAAGCTCTCTGCCCATGCACAATATTTCTCATTCCGATCATTCGTTTAGAATTTTCCTGCTGGAACAACGTTACCCCAGCAGGAACCATTTTTTTCGTTTTTTTCAAAAACGGCGACACGCACTTATTTTTTATGTAGGGCACATTCACAGCAGATTACGCACTAACTATACGTTCCACTCATATCACTCTAGGAGTCACTTTCCTGTTGGGGTAACGTTCACCACTTACTCGATCTCAAAATAACCTTACTCTAAGAGCTTGTGGTTACCCCCCAGTTCCTAGTCGTTTATATTAACAATACTTAGTAGCAAGTCTTTAAATACTTTGGTTCGATACAGTTATGTGAATTTAATGAATAAAGAATACAATGTACAGATTGTATTTAGTTTTTGTAAACAAAATTACTAATAATAATAGGTTCTTATTATTCGATGTTGCATATTTTAATACTTTTATGCATATTTTTTGGATTTCTCATGCATATTTGATGCATACTTCGAGCTTTCTATGTTGCATATAATTCGGTCTCTAAGAAATCGAATTCGGGATCAAAAATGTAAACAAAGGTTTTGCTAATTTTAAGTAATAACCTCCATTGTGCAGTTTACCGAAAAGTACTATAACATAGTGCTAAAATTGTCAAAGACCTTATACTTCTTACTACTAGACTGTGCACTATGGCGCAAAAACCGGTCCGAGCGAGAGGGCTCCCGTTGGTAGTGTGTCTCTTTCTAATGAGGTGACCATGACCAAACATAACACGGGACAAATTGATTGTAAAAACAATAGTGCAAGTATCCCAATATATGTATTTATGCTACCTAACTACGCTACCTAAACCTACCAAATTCATTGGAAAAAAAAAATGAGTACCTATATTTTTTGGAATCTACGTCACTTACCGAGTCGGTGTCGAGCGTACAGAATTTCGACATCCCATGTTTTTCCATTGGTGTCGTATGAGGCGACTAAGGGACAAACCAGAGAATGATCAGCGGCGTTCTCTGTGCATTTGTAACAACCATACTGGCATCGCCAACCCGCCTGCAAAGCACTCCCCATGAATAGCACAAATAAAACATAGCCCCTAGTGCCCGGCAGCCTGCCTAACCTCGACTACGGTAGCGCGGGTAAGGGGTGCAAAGAATCCCGGAAGAGATCCAGCTACCCCCACAAATACCGACGACAGGACCTGGCAACGTACAACACGCGCAAACTCCGGACTCCGGACCGACGATAAGATGACCGAACTCGAAGAGGAATTGAGCAGTTTACGATGGTGTATTCGGGGAGGACTCGATAATCCTCAAATCCCAAGTCTGCATAAGTCTTATTCTTCAAGACCCATCGTATAGATAGGAAAAAAAACTCTCTGATCTTACTCTCAAGCTCATGAAGGCGAGGCGTTAGATGATCCTGCAGTCTTCAGACGATGCTTTGAAATACCCCAAAGGATCTCAATGATTTCACATATTGTCCAGTTGAGTAGACAGTTGGGAATCAAAACTACACCAATTTTATTCCACTAGGAATCAATTTGCGAATAATATTAACAGCCGCTGAATTTTACTCGAACAAAAACCACCAAAAACGCCGCAAACCTGGTGGTCTTTTTTTTTTTCGCCCTTTTCGGGCAGGCTAAGGTCTTGGACAATACCGCCCCGTCTTCAGTGCAATTTTTAAGTGTCTTTAGTATGCATTAGAATACGGGTGTAACAGATTCTAATGGTTTTTGGAGTATTACATATTATATTTACTTCTTAATGAAAAAAAAACGAAATGCATTAAGTTTACCCTACCTCACGTTAGGCAGGTGAAAACTGACGTGCTGATAAAGGGCGAAGAATTGAATCCTGAAAATAGCACAGTATTCTTAGGTTTAACTTTGGATGCTAAGCTTCAGTGGGGCCCACATATAGATAAATTGTCAAAGAAGCTAAGCTCCGCAGCATATGCTGTTAGAAAAATTCGTAATTTAACGGACATAGAGACAGCCCGTTTAGTATACTTTAGCTATTTTCATAGTGTAATGTCGTACGGTATTCTGTTGTGGGGAAATGCCGCCGACATCCAGACTATCTTTGTTTTGCAGAAAAGAGCTGTTCGATCAATTTATAAATTAAGCCCGAGACACTCTCTCAGAGAGAAATTTAAGGAGATTAATGTAATGACTGTGCCTTCTCAGTATATTTATGAAAATCTTTTATATGCCCATAAAAATATAAAATTGTTTAAAAAATACAGTGATATCCATAATATAAATACTAGGAACAAACACAAATTTGTAATACCTACAACAAGGCTCAAGAAAATAGGTGGCTCGTTTAGATGTCAATGTGTGCGCTTTTATAATATGCTTCCAAGCCACGTACAAAATCTAAGTCTTAATAAATTTAAATCATTCATTAAACGTAAGTTGTGCCAAAAAGCGTTTTATAGCATTAAAGATTACGTTGAGGATAAAACGGCTTGGGAGTGAGCTGCTCCAATTAAATTAATTTAGTTTTTTTTTTGTTTAAATATTTTGCACCATGAATTTTGTTATTTTTTTTTTATTTGTTTTCTTGCAATGACAAGAATATTTACTTTTTAAAGTATTATATTATTTTATTTTAATTATTGTGAATGTGAAGACTATGTGGATCATTATTTTGTTTTTTAATTTATCTTAGTTTTTAATCATGGTCTGGCAGTTTGAGTAGTTTATGCGGCCTACCCGAATGTCCTTTCTTTGGTATTGTTCGTCGAATCGTTGAGCTCCTTAAATTCTGAGTTGAGCTGCTCGGTTATTGACAAATGCGTGCACTGACTGGACAGGTCCACTCAATCTGGCTGGTTCTTTCCTCAAAAGACCATTTCAGACATCAGTCTACATGGTCTTCACATGATCGAACCAAGATTTTGTCAGGACTTTAAAAGAGACTGTGACCTCTGAGTTTGTTTCGGCCTTTCTTCTCAGAGTAGTCAGATATGAAACGCCGACCTCATCTAGTTTTAAAAAAAAAATATGTTAGACATGTAAAAGCGTTTGTACAAACCAACTTACAGAAATAAAATCATTTATCATTTATCATTTATCATTTATCATTTATTTGGCAGCAAATTGTATCGAGTCAGCCTTCCCAGTAAGCTTTGCGGAGGTAGTCAATACTACAATAAAATTCTCCGTTCCACTATCCTGAGATCGCTTCTGTCAATGATTTCACATATTGTCCAGTTGCGAAGATAGTTGAGACACAAAACTACACCAATTTTATATCACAATATCCACTAGGAATCAATTTGCAAATAATTTTAACAGCCGCTGAACTTCACTCGAAAAAATCTCGCCAAAAACTCCAACCTGGTGGTCTTACATTTAGTATTACCAGGCCCAAACATTTAAAAGTACTACTCTTACTCAATATTAATGTTTTTTTTTTATTTACAATGAATTGATTAATTATAGGAACTGTAAAAATATTTAAATACGTTTCAAAGTTTCATAGACTTTGAAACGTATTTAAATATATTTTTTTATTCGTTCGTTTTGGTATAACATAAAAATGAAAAATATAAAATTTTCTACCATTTCTACCAAATCCAATGATTAGTTGAGCTAGCAAGATGTCAGACAAGGACACACTACCAGCGGGAACCCTCTCGCCAGGACCGCTTATAAGGAAATAGCTAACCTAGGCGTATGTAAATAGATTTCATTTTAGCTAAACAAACATTTTTGGTGCACAGTCTAGTAGTAAGAAATACGTATAATGTCTTTGAAAATTGTAGACATATCTTAAACAGTTAAAATATAATATTGCACACAGTTTTCAACTTTAAAGTGACGTAAACTAGGATCCAAGAATAAAATATAACTATTTGAAATAAAATCGTGCAAATTATTTTGGGCTGTTAGGGGGAGCACACAACAACCGGACTTCCTAAATGTCAACCTCACCTGCACGTGGTGCACTCTGCTGCTAACTAACGAGACTCTGGCGACCAAAAATGGCGGGATGTCCATTTAACACCTACAAGTGAGCTAAAGAACGTGGAAGTTTACACGAGGTTTCTTGTAGGATAGTTGTAAGTGCAGGATGTTGACTCAGGGTGGCGGCGGATCCCCTCCGGAGGGTTCCCGCATTGTCGAGGCGGGGGGGCTCAGTAGCCGTGGCTTGGACAACCACGGTGAAGCGAAGAGGAACCCGAGGAGTGGCCGCTCGTCAGGGCTTTTGCCGATAAGCCGACGACGTAGCGGCCAACATGTAGGTTGCGGTGTTGCCTAAGCGACATCGCAACTGAGGCGGGCCGCGATGTGGTATGGAAGGCATCGCGGCTGAGGGTATGAGGCCGCGGCGGGAGAGGAGTGCCGGTATTGCGGTGCGCCGCTCGCCCTACCCTCCGCGGCCTGCAAGGGGTCGCCACCGTCTGATGGCGGACGCGGTGGGGCCGCAGGGGAGGAGGAGTATCGATATAGCGTTGGCCGCTCTCCCTATCGCCTGCGGCCGAATGTGGTAGGTGGCGGGGCCACCGTCCTGACCCGTCACAGGGGGACCAAGGGTGCCATACACGGGGTCGTCTGGCGCCCATGTGCTGGTTTGGTCCCCGGGGTGGTCACGACGTACAGTGTGTTCTGGTGCGCCGGTCCGGTGACGGACAGCCGCGGCGGGTTCGCGGATGTATGCTAACGCGTTCCCGTGTTCCCGCCATAAGCGGCATAGGAGGACACCGTGGAGTTTTAGTGGGTTAGAGTCCCACATAACTGCGCTATCTCCCCGTGGTAGCGCAGTATGCATGAGCATTTCTCCACGTTGATGAGTATTTCATATAATCGCTGTACCGCTCAGAGGTAGCCAGTTACTTACAGTTGAGTAGTTTGATATGAGTTGACGAAAACCACAGATTTCACCACATTAAAGTTTATTCGTAAAAGTTACACGAAAGTTACGTTGGATGCTAATCCGCGATTATAGCGCTACGGCAGCTATTGGTCAACTAAATAAATATAATAATAAAGTAAATAAAACGAGTAGCGGAAAGTAGGTCGCGGCGTTAGCAATTTTCCTGTACGTGAACCGTACGTGCTCCCGAGGGAAAAGTGGGATGAGCATCCATTACAAAGCAAATAATAATATAATTAAAGTGTAATGTAGATAATTAAAGTTAAATATTAAACAATAGTTAATGTGTTATGGTAAAAATTTAAAAATATAGGTATAAGTTATATCACTCAATTTAGTCAAAGTGAAATGCTTTTTTCGGCTGTCTTGCTTCGCTGTAAACGGGCTCCGCTGCTGTAGAATGTATTTCTTGTCGCTCGATGTCCCCTCCAAAGTTATCCCTTCCTCTAGGTGTCACTCATCTTTCGGCAGAGAGTGTTTTAACGCCTTTCTTTGTTTTCAACCATCGTTTAACAATAATATAGAGGGCAAGCGCAGCGATTCCTCCAAACAATAAAGAAGTGAACGAGTAGAGATAAAACGTGACTTGAAATGTCAGACGCCTTCGGTAATATTTCTTATTTCTACTGCAGTTGGCGTTTCTTGTTCTGGTATATTTAATTTTGCATTCTTCTAGCCAAGGTCAAAGATGTGGTTAATAGTCGAATTAATAGTTGGTATTTCTATCTCTGGTTCCATGTTAGAAAGTACTTCCCAGCTGATTGTGTGTAAATATTGTGGCGTCCTTTTTCTGTAGTTAGCACTTTGATTACAAGGAAATCATTCCAGTCCCGTCAATGACCGCTGGCGTAACTTGATCGCTACATATGACGCGCATCAGCTGTTTCCCGCACAATGTTAATAGCCACATGTTCGATTTGTGAAGCTTTGTCCAGGTTTCTTTGCATGTTACGCCATTGAGGATGCATGGTAAAGACTCTTGTTAGTTGAAGACTTGGGCCTCACATGGGGCGTCTTTATCGTGCATGTTGTAGACAGGATTACGTGAGACACAAGTGAATTTGCATTCTCCGTATGAAGTACATTGGCGCATGTCTTGGTCTTCCATTGTTATGTAAGAGTTTTTTTACAAAGTTGATTGCGATGAAGCTTGAACTTGGTTGTACGAATTTTACATGTCCTTGTCTAAAGAACGGTATTGGTATGACTCGATATATCTTGTAGTCTTCATCGCTCAGCAAGGGATGTGTATTTCAAATAGCATGTAGTTGTTTGTTATTCGAGCCTTCACATGGATGAGGTCATAGATATTTTTCAAATCCCTTTGAATGTCCTTTACAGGTAACGACAATCCCTGTGGCAACCTGCCGGATATTATGTTTACCTGTTCGATCAGTTCATTAGCAGGCAATAGATGGGTATCTTAATGCCCTCTGTAAATGTTGGCGAGAGCATTTATCAGCATTTCCAATATTCGGTTTATATCACTTATAATCAGAGTTGACGTCACGGCAGCGGAATTGATGTCATTCATTGTGAATAGCATTTGCGCCTTGTTCTCTATGTTTGTGATTTCGCTGGAAGTTTGGTTCATGTAGATGCGCAATGTTTTGAATTGTTCATCCAGAAAGGCAGTGTTCCTTTTTATAACGTTGTTTTTAGCCTCTACAATTAATGTTTGGTTTTTCATCAGTTGTAGTAGGTAGTCATCATTTGATTGTACATTCTGTATGTCTCTTTCGTACTTTTCGGCAAAGTCTGCGTCAAGCACTCCAAGAAAAAGTTCTTGCTAATTTCCCAACTCCAACAAAGTAACCTAGTTTTGGTCTTGAGTGTTGAGTGAGCAGCATAGAGTTGTAGTCGGCTAGGTGACTCAGTTCATGACGTAGGTGGTCGACAATTGTTTTGCAAGGCGTGTACTCATGTGATATTCTTTGGCATAGTTTATCTATTAGGTTCACATAATCATTGATCTGACCAGTTAGTTCAGGTACACTGCTCTTTGCGCAGTCTGAAGTACAGTAGATGCCCGGGACAGGATGACAACGCCACAGAAGCTCTAAAAATCTAATTTAATTCGATTTTTTTAATTCCAATTTATGTAACACAATACTGGAAAGCGGTTCATTACACAGTCATTCTGCTGCACAAAAAGGGCGACAAATCTGAGATCGGTAGCTATCGTCCCTTCAGCTTGGTGTCACACTTATATAAGACATTCATAAAAGTGATCGAGAACCGTATCTCAGGCCAACTTGACTCCCAGCAGCCACCAGAACAGGCAGGATTCCGTCGAGGCCTCTCCACCATTGACCACCTACAATCCCTCAACCGAATTATTGAGAAATGTGCTGAGGTTAAAATCCCCCTTTATCTGGCTTTTGTCGATTACGCAAAAACCATTGATAGATATAAGACATTCATAAAAGTGATCGAGAACCGTATCTCAGGCCAACTTGACTCCCAGCAGCCACCAGAACAGGCAGGATTCCGTCGAGGCCTCTCCACCACTGACCACCTACAATCCCTCAACCAAATGATTGAGAAATGTACTGAGGTTAAAATCCCCCTTTATCTGTGAGCGTCAGAATCGCAGGTCAACAGTCTTATTTAGCTTTCAAATTGTGCCTAAAAATTACTTACCAATTGCTTATATTTGCTTACCATAATGAGAGAATTGCTTATTTCATCTATTAAAAGAATTAAAACATTTAAGGTTGACCAGCCATTCTGATATCAGAATGGCTGGTCAATCTCTGTAGAGTAGTAACCATGTGGAATTACTGAAATTTTAATGTGCCAAAGATTGCTTATTAATTGCTTATTTCACAATTTAGAAGCCTAGACCCAGTATATCCTGTTATTCTATCTATATGCTAGTCAAGAATTTAAAATCCCCTGTGCCTGTTAAAATTATGAGAGCAAAGTGACGTATGTCGAAAATTGCGTTTATATATCAAAAGGTTTTATTACTCGTTTCTTTATTTTCTGAAATAACCGAATGGGGCCTAGTTTCTATATTATTTTTAATCATGGCTGTATTTATTAACTTTGTATATCTTGCTGACATAGAATACTTATAATTTTAATAGTGGCTTAACCGACATTTTTTTTTAAGTTGCCTGCCAATAAAGAGATGAAATTAATCTGCCGTACATTAATTTTTATAACTTACTGTCGTCGTTTTTTTATGTGCGTGTAGACTGAGGGACCAAACTGGTATGTCGCAAAATAAAAATCGTAGGATTTACTAGTAGACTTAAAACAATTGTAGAACAAATCTGGGAATTTCTAAACAAATTTATTTTTGAATCCTATGAAAATAGATAAGAGTAGTCTGACCACAAAATGCAGACAGTACTTTTATATTTTGTACGGTTAATTTTATGTTATATTACATGGCTTAAATGTATTTAATAAAACAATAGATTACAAAATTAACTTATCAATTATTGCAATACTAGTCAGCACT
This sequence comes from Orthosia gothica, assembly GCA_949775005.1. Classification (NCBI taxonomy): domain Eukaryota; kingdom Metazoa; phylum Arthropoda; class Insecta; order Lepidoptera; family Noctuidae; genus Orthosia; species Orthosia gothica. The sequence goes on along the minus strand of OX459034.1, from coordinate 60,451,443 downwards.
TACACTAATTTTGAAATATTGGTCATCATAGCTAAACGTTCGTTCATAAAACAGTGATATCAGTAGATAAAGGCAGATTATTTATTTCTTGTTTTTTATAGCATTTAGTTTTTTTTTTTTTTTTTTGCTACTCGTAATTATAAATAAATGAGCTGTTTCCGAACGCAATCTTGAAGTAACATTAAATTAATCTACTATAATTTTATGTAGGTATGATATGGCTGTGTTTCCACCAGAGATGTGCTAGGATGCGTAGCAAGGGATGTGTTGTTAAGAACCATTACTTCAAACAAAATGATTCTATTGGTTCTTCTTCTTGGTTGATGTTGTTTTGTTGTGGCTGGGTAAACACCCAGGCTCTCTCAGCGTAGTTCTAGTGAAAGCTTTTTGTACATATAAAACAAAGGAAGGATGTGTGCGAGGAATGTGTTGCGAGATATGTGTGCTAGGGATGGGCGCGAGCAGTGTTGCCGTTCTAGCGACTTTGTCGCTAGTTCCAGCGGATTTTATGAGTGGTTAGGTTAGCATAGGGCAAACCTGGGCCATGGGGTCCCAGGGCTAAGAAAGAAAATTTGGTTCAAATAAATATCAAAGTTAAAAAACCGGCCAAGTGCCACTCGGACTCGTGCAAGAAGGGGTCTGTACCATTATCGCAAAAAAAAAATACGTTTGTTGTGTGGGAGCCCCACTTAAATATGTATTTCATTAAATTTTTGTTATAGCGGCAACAGAAATATATTATCTGTGAAAATATCAACTGTCTAGCTATCACGGTTCATGAGATACAGCCTGGTGACAGACAGACAGACGGACCGCAGTCTCAGTAATAGGGTCCTGTTTTTACCCGACTGCCGAAGGAGGGTAATGTGTTTATCAGTCTATGTATGTATGTATGTATGTATGTAAGTATGTATGTATGTATGTTTGTTCCTATGTGGCGTTCCAGAGACCAAACGCGTTGGCCGATTTTGGTGATTCGTACGTCAATCGATGCGTCTTAACCCTGCGAGTGTCATAGGCTACATTAAAATTGGATAATAGAAAAATGGCGGATTTTGGGTGCCATATTGTGGGGGCCCAAATTTTTTTTTTCTTCCAAACCCTTCGTGTGGGGTATCAAAATAAAGGGTTTTAAAAGGTGATTTTAAAAATATATAACACTTATATGTTTAAATGTATCTAATTCGAAAAAAACTAACTAAAAAGTTATAAATAAAAAAACTTAATTAAAAAAATCAAAAAACCCGACTGCTTCAAAAGCGAACTAAAAAGTCGTAAACAAGGAAAAAATCATGCTGTGCAGGCGGAGGATACACCAGATTTTGGTCAGCCAGCCGGCGAATATGTATCCTCCGACTGCACTGCATGATTTTTTCCTTGTTTACGACTTTTTAGTTCGCTTTTGAAGCAGTCGGGTTTTTTGATTTTTTTACCCTTTGGGTACGGAACCCTGAAAATGGTTCAAAAGTCGTTCAATTATTTTTTGTGGCTTACCCATATTTTTTGGTCGCCAACCACTCATGAACCCCGCTAGAACTAGCGACAAAGTTGCTGAAACGACAGCACTGGGCAACACGGGCACTCGGGCAATGGCGCGCACGCTCCGCTGCTTCCACACTTTATCTGAAACGAGCCCGCTACACATCCTCGCGCCGCCCATCTGTTCACCGATTCACAGCGTCGGTACGCATCCTCGCACCGCTCAGCTATCTCGCACATCTCTGGTGGAAACGAAGCCTAAATGTGTAGATTCTGTTTAATGCTACCTACCTACCTTAAAACTAATTCTCATACTATTATCGTGCCTTTTTATTAAATAGACTTTCCTTGAATACACACCTTTTTTCATTAAATTCACATACGCCATAAAAAATAAAATAAAATTAACCGTTTAAAGTACTGTCTATATTTTGTTGTCTATATTTTTACACTACTCTATTTTCATAGGATTCAAAAATAATATTATCTCAGCTAAGATGTAAGAAAAACACAATTTTAGATACCTATTATATAGTAGAAACTTTTTACTAAAAGTTAAGTACACTAGTCTTTCTGATATTCTTCTCGTCAAGCAGCTAGTACATGCACGTATGTCAGTGGATGTGAGGATTGAGGGACCAGTTTTAATAATTGCTATCTAAAAATTGCGGCGATATTTCTTTTCCATTTCTTTTTTACAAAATATTTCAAGTCTTATTTTAAAAATGTATGTAATGTATTTTATTTATTTGATTCGATAAATTCACTAAAATATGTATCTTTCTTGTGTGGAATGAGGGACCACAGTTTAGTCGTTACATATATTTTATCTTTGAAGCTTTGTGGTCTGTTATTTAGTTAATATCTTTACAAATTCTTTACTCAAAGTCTGTAGTCACGACACCTTAATTTTTAGGGTTCCGTACCCAAAAGGTAAAAAACAGACAGACAGACTGCGGAGTCTTAGTAATAGGGTCCCGCCCTATTACTAAGACTCCGCAGTCCGTCTGTCTGTCACCAGGCCAACCGTGATAGTTAGACAGTTGAAATTTTCACAGATGATGTATTTCTGTTGCCGCTATAACAACAAATACTATAACCAGAATAAAATTAATATGATATTTAAGTGGGGCTGCTCCCATACAACAAACGTGATTTTTGTGCGGTTTTTTTCGATAATGGTACGGAACCCATCGTGCGCGAGTCCGACTCGCTCTTGGCCGGTTTTCAGATACTTTTCGAGATCTGGCTGATAATCTGTGAGGACTGAGGGACCACACTTTAAGTTTGCTGCAGCTGTAGTTTTTAATATATGTATTTGTTTACAAATTCCCAGATTTGTTCTACAATGGTTTTAAGTCTAATAATAAATCCTACGATTTTTATTTTGCGATATACCAGTTTGGTCCCTCAGTCCACACATAAAAAAACGACGACAGTAAGTTATAAAAATTAATGTACGGCAGATTAATTTCATCTCTTTATTGGCAGGCAACTTAAAAAAAAGTCCGTTAAGCCACTTGTTACGGACGTCGTAGCTACGAAATATTATGTAATTCTGATATATAGTATGATTATGATATAAATAAATAACCCAGATAGACTTAAGTAAATAGATAACTAGGATAAAGTATGATTTCATGTTTGTTTAAGGTTTAGATTTAAGTATTGAATAAAGACAGATTTAAGTAGGGCTTTTTCATGTAAATAATTAGATTAGGTTTGTATTACTCCCTTAGACATAAGTATATGAGTAAGCATTATTGTAAGATGGCATAGAGCGCGGTTACAAACACCACGCGGACAGTATCCGACAAGTAGAAACCTGTCCCGACCTGTCTAGAACAGATGCGTAGATAGCGGGCGGGGGCGCGGGCGGGGGCGCGCGCGGCGCGCTCCGATTGGCCGAGCGGAAAGTACCTGCGTTCTATGCCACCCTTTTACTTGCGCTAAGCAAAAATGTATAAAGGATGGGTGGCTTGCGGCACGTTTGTCATTCAACATTTCGCCACTCAACCATCAGCAGCAAGCCACCCTGGGAACAAGAAATATAATTAAGAAACAAGAAGCCTGAAGTTTTACTCAACAATCAACAACAACAATACAGTCCACCCTGACACCACTATTAAAAACATAAGTATTCTATGTCAGCAAGATATACAAAGTTAATAAATACAGCCATGATTAAAAATAATATAGAAACTAGGCCCCATTCGGTTATTTCAGAAAATAAAGAAACGAGTAATAAAACCTTTTGATATATAAACGCAATTTTCGACATACGTCACTTTGCTCTCATAATTTTAACAGGCACAGGGGATTTTAAATTCTTGACTAGCATATAGATAGAATAACAGGATATACTGGGTCTAGGCTTCTAAATTGTGAAATAAGCAATTAATAAGCAATCTTTGGCACATTAAAATTTCAGTAATTCCACATGGTTACTACTCTACAGAGATTGACCAGCCATTCTGATATCAGAATGGCTGGTCAACCTTAAATGTTTTAATTCTTTTAATAGATGAAATAAGCAATTCTCTCATTATGGTAAGCAAATATAAGCAATTGGTAAGTAATTTTTAGGCACAATTTGAAAGCTAAATAAGACTGTTGACCTGCGATTCTGACGCTCACCTTTATCTGGCTTTTGTCGATTACGCAAAAACCATTGATAGCCACCATCACCGATGACATCGTCCTATTTACAACTTCGGCAGCTGAATTAGGCGAAAATCTGAATGACTTGAATAATGCAAGCCTTGAGATTAGACTTCGAATGAAAATGTCGAAGACGAACCTCATAGCCAACAGCGTCCAACAGCAAGTGTATATAGGGGATGCGAGGATTGCATACGTCCCAGAATACATCTACCTCAGCGAAATAGTCTCTTTCCAGGCGAGACAGGATAGAGAAGTTGCATGACACACCGAAAACGCCTGGAAGAGCTGTTGGTCAATGAAGGCTCTGATGAAAGGAGTCCATCGTATTTGCCACAAACGCAAATGAATGAATATGTGAGTACCAGAGTATAAGCTGCCACAATGTGAGTACCAGAAAATGTACGGCGACATCGCGGCAGGCGCCATCAGGCGAAGATGGCGGGACGAGCTTGACACCTAGAGAAAGGACTGGTCTACTTTCCCAAAACCGGGCAAAATGGAAAGAGGAAAGGAGGGCCTTTGCCCTGCAGTGGGACAATACAGGCTGAAAATAAAATAATAATAACTAAATTATTTATATGCTAAGGCAGTGGTCTTAAACATTTGGACTTCATTTAGTGTTTTCAACTAACGAAACGCTTCGCATGGGTGCTTTTTAGGGTTCCGTACCCAAAGGGTAAAAACGGGACCCTATTACTAAGACTCCGCGGTCCGTCTGTCTGTCTGTCACCGGGCTGTATCTCATGAGCCGTGATAGCTAGACAGTTGAAATTTTCACAGATGATGTACTTCTCGCTATAACAAGAAATACTAAAAACAGAATAAAATAAATATTTAAGTGGGGCTCCCATACAACAAAAATTACTTTTTGCCGTTTTTTGCGATAATGGTGCGAAATCCTTCGTGCGCGAGACCGACTCGCACTTGGCCGATTTTTACTATTGAAATAAATAAGAATTTTCTTACACACAAACCTTGTCCTGACAATTATGAACAGAAAATGAATAAATCATAATATTATATAAATCCTAATTTCAAATAAACATGACCAACTTGTTCATAACAATATACATCTTTTATTTTCATTTCGTTTACCTTACCTATAATATTAGGACTTACGTTAGGCTATATTTTGAATTTTGACACGCTGCTTTAGCGTTCTTACAAAAACACTAATAAAAAAGAAAACTTAGGGAAATGTTGATAACCCCTAAACTGTCACTTTGAAAATGACATTTCTTTGTTTACATATTTTATTTCTGGGTTTAGCAAGTATACATCGCACCTACGCTGCAAAAACGTCACTTATGCAAATGATGTAATTTTTCAGGAGAAGCGTTTGAAAATTCGACATCCTCTTATAATGTATAGTTCTTCTTTATTAAAGAAATGAACTGGTAATATTTAAACTACAACTTTGAACTTCATATTAAAGTAAAAGCAAACATCTCACAATTTTGTAATAAAAAAATATAAACGTTTAAAATTTACAACCCTCCCAGTAGTGACGTTGTGGCACTAGAAAACAATTAACCGGGCAATTGTGTCATAACAATGAAAATACGAAAACATACTTTTTTAAAGTTTTATTCAGGAAATTAAAAATAATTATAACAATTTCTACTACTTAATAATAAGTAGGTACCTACTCAGACTTTTGATCACAGTTATCTTCTTAATATTAATGCGACAAATCAGTCTTTGGTATTTAAATAATTGTGTTATTTAAAAACCAAAGACTGATTTGTCGTTTTACGCAATAATCAACAGAAACAAACAAATACAAATTATTTTACTTATCTCTAATCATCATAATGTTCACGTACTTATTTGGTAAACACTTTTAAATAATAAAAAAACTTAAAATAATTGCCACATTTCCAGGAAAATAACATGTCTGCGGTTTCAATAAACTTGTTTCCTGCAAGTGGAAATGTGGCTTTATAGAGTATAAAAATATAAAAAATTAAATGAGATCATTGTAAAAACTTTCATAATACCTTGGCACTATATTTGCCTCCACTAATTGTAATAAATCTCGCTTTTTGCGTTCTTTAATTGGTATTTTTGAAGTGTAAGCGTACTTCAATGGAATTTCGTCTATTCTACGAGAGTTGCTTCTATTTCCACGTAATTGTTTTCCTCTTGGTTGAATTATGGCTTTTGCTTCTTCCCAATTTTCCGTTTTGTAAGTGGTTCGATATTGGTAATTTTCACAATTCTTTGTAAATTTAATGCTTTTAATGTCACCGGTTTTGATTACATCTCCGTTTAAATTTTTTCCCACATTGAAGTTTATGTTTTCCTCAAGAGACTTCAAATCAAAGAAATCATCGTAATTCATTTCTTTTACAACAAATGGTTTACCAGTCTTTTTCGCCCCACGAATCAGGGATATGTATTGATCGGGCACATAAATAGATCCGGCATTTTTAGCTCTTGTTACCGCTTTTTCAATAACCGAATGCGCTACATCGCCTTCATTCTGCGTGTGACCTCGAATTAAAAAGTTATGTAGAATGGAATTTATATTAAACTTACTGACAGCATAAAAGTACATCGCAAACACGAACCTGTTCTTTTGTTGGCCACAGCAGTTATCCGAATAAATAATTATATCGCTGCCAGGATTTTCAAGTGCACTCTGTTCCAGGTATTTATACACACACGATCCTATTTCCATGGCTCCTCTATTGCCCAAGCCTTCGTGCCAAAAATAACAGGTTGTTTCTTGCTTGCTTGCATCTGATATTGTTAAATTATAACAATTAAGTCTCGATTTGTAGAAAAAAGAGCTTGATTTGCCAACAGGACAGGGTAACACTGCTTGTAAGTCATAGGTGAAAACAATCGTGTTGGTGTCAGGTTCACGACACTTTTTCATGTCCCTGTCTTTTTCAAGTCTACTTAAGGATTTTTCTTCCTGATGTAACCTGAATTTGGCACGTAATCTATTCTTTTCTTCATCTGGGGCATTTTCGTATGCTTCACACTCATCACACTAGACGTGGGCAAAATGTATCATTTCTGTGATTGGAACTTTTGCATCTCGATCACTGAAATGAGCCGAAACACTGATATGTTTCATTTGGCTCATTTGGATCATCTGCTCAAGGATCTGCCGCATCAACGTAAAACGATAACTTGTTAGTGCAAACATTATACGCAAAAAACGACCGTATAGTATTTGATACGTAAGCTCCTTAGTGATCATTTTTACGTGCATGTATAACGATAACGAAAATCTGTGAGAGTGTGAGTGATATACAATTACACATCTCATTTGGTATCTCTTTCTGACTTGTATGGATTGTGATTATGTCGCCCGCTCACTTGCGACTAACTCAGAGTCTCTCAGTCTGCATCTCTCTCTTCGCGTCACTCGCTCACTGTTCAATCGCTTCGCGAGTGACGCGTCGCGCGGAATGAGCACTGAGCAAACTAATGTTTCAGATCCAAATGATGCGTTTGAAACGTTCTTACTGAACCAATCTTTTGGATCACTTCAAAGATCCGGATCAGTGAGTCGGTTCCGCAAAGAGTTACACACGCCTACATCACACCGATCTTTTTTGGGTTTGAAGAATCCAATATTAAAGTCTTGGTTGAAAATCCGTGAGTAGGCATCGTAGTTTACAGTAGGCTTGTTTTGTTGCTCCTGAATTTCGGAATAATTTCTGTGCAATTCTGCGACTGTCAAACCTCCATCAATGAATTCTCTGCTAGTACTAGCCCTGAGGTAATGACTTTCTACCCTTGGAATTGATTCGATATGATCCCTTACTGCTTGTATGACTTCAGGTTGCAATTTGCATTGTTTGCCGTGTTTTCCTCGTCTGTCAACTGGAATAAAACCATCATTTTGTGCCTTGCCATCGATAACAGTACGTATAATCCGTTGTGTGATACCCAAAGTGTTGATCAGAAAAGTTTTACACACACGGATATCTTTATTGTTATTAATCAAGTAATATGCAGTGTTTTCTTTTCGGTCGTACATTTTGTTGGTCTTTATGCGGCGGTAAGCACATTTTAGTGTTCTTGTACAAGCATTCAAAAAATTTCGTTGCCTTTCTACACTTTCCAACTTCCAGTAAGACTCAAATATTTCTGTCCTCTTTTCTTCAGTAAATTTTGAAGCACAAGTCAATCGACATTTAGATGTACATGTAGGTCTCATTGTTTTACCTTGAACTAATTTTTTAGTTTTTACTGAGGTATAAGCTTGACCAGAATTTTTCAATCGCTTAGCAACGTTCGTTTTCCAGGTTGTTGGATTACGAGTTCGCTTTTTGCCTCGTGGTTTAGTTATAGGTTGCGCAGGTTGGTTAGGCTCGTGAACAAGACTCTCGTTATTAGAATTATTATTTTCAGCAGCAGAACCACTGGAACTGCTACTTGAGCTGCCACTGGAACTACTACTGGAGCTACTGGATGAAGATGACCTTGCACGGACGCCAGGCCTGTATTCATCACCGGAATCAGTGCCGGAGAAATCACCTGTTGGGAAGTCAATATCATCTCGTTCACTTGATTCATTAGTGTCAACTAGAGTAGAAGGAGTGTTACTGGGATTCTCTAAATTCGTATTATCCTGCTCTGAATTAGTTGTTGTTGGTTCATCTGGGTTTACTGGTACTGCTTGATTCGCGGAGTTTGTAGGATGAGACACTGTATTGTTTGGTTCTGAATGTTGCGTGTGTTGCTCGATCCTTGTAACATTGCTCGCTAAAGCTTGCACTTCAACAGAATTTTGACTACCGCTTGAAAGTGCAAGTTGCACAAGGTTTTTGCTGCGTTGGTTCATTTTAAGGCCTGAAATAAAACGAAATACCTACATAATAACAAACTAACAAAAAGTGTTATAACAAGACAATTTTGATGAAATTTAAAAACCCTCAACGCGTAAAACAATAGCTTATATTTTAAAAGTTCCAGAGTATAACCGAAATCCTTTAAATTATTCGAGAAAAGAGCTGATAACTTTGAAACGCCCGAATCGATTTTGATAAAACAAACAATCGACCAATTAAAATATTGATATTACATGTGGCCTGTTGTAATTATAATGACCACTAAATAATTACATAGATATCCAAATAGGAATAACACACCTCGTCAAAATAATTTTTCTATATGAAATAAAAATCATCTTAAAACAATAACGTCATTAGTAGTATTAGGTATTTTTTTTGTACAAAATAAAAACATTACACCTTAATAAACTGGAGAAACATTGTCACAATTGTTAATCGAACGTAAGCTTTACAAAATACAATTTAAGAGTTGGGGAAACAATGTCACTGCGTACATAAGTGTCTTTGTTATTTCAATAAACAAATATCACAACTAACTTATGTGTCGTTATTGCTCCAAAAACATAAAAATAAATTGTCACTATTACCTTAGTGGCGTTGTAGCTCCAAGAGACTGCTACTCGTGCGGGGGGCCGCGCGCAACTGGCCAATGAAACGTTGTTTCTCCTAGTGGCGGCTTGATTCGCGCCAAAACAATAACGACACAACTGCCCTCACGCGGAAAGTATACGCACTACACAAATGACAATTACTCACCAGGTAAAGGGGTACATCAGCTACTTTTTCTCATACTCAGATCAATTTTGACAAAAATTGCATAAGTGACGTTTTTGCACCGTAGCACATACGGGTATTTTGCATTCCTAGCCGGGCGAAATTATTTGTGCGGTTTTTTCTGCTGTAAAGTAGGTAAGACTTACTAAAATGTACAGACGACCAATGGGGAGGGTCCAACCATGAGCTTTATAGGCTAATAATGTTGATAATTAAAAAAAGTGTATTCATGATTACTACTCTACTCTACTCTACTCTAGACTAGTTTTGGCTGCATGTACTAATGCTCCTTGACTGACAGTTGACCGTAGTTCACTGGTTTTCTTCCGCTTGTTCCTATCAGAGAGTTCCTCAAAAGGTTTTGATGGGCGACCGGCTCGCTTTTGTGGTAGCGAAACAAGAGGTATCTCGAACGTTCCTTGAAGCCACGTAGCATTGGCAGAGACAAATTTGGGAAGTATTCTATTTGCTTTTAACCATCTTTTCTTTAAATCACTTTTGAAATATGAAATTTTATGTTTAAAAACTTTTAATTGTTCTTCATTAAAGTTGTCAGACGATAAAAGGTAATTTTCCAAATAATCGACTTTTTCATCAAAAGTGTGTAATTCTTGTTGTTGCATTTTATTGAACAGGTATTGTCTAGTCACAACTTTGTAGTTAGAGACCCCTGGTAACCCTAGAACAATAAAAAAAAAACATTTCATAATTTGCTTGAAAATAACGGTTAATACTTTTTAGGTAACACCAACACAAACGCATAAGTTTCGTCGAAAGTAGCGTAAAGTAGCACTCAATTCGTAAAATATCTATAATATGACAGATTTTGTCATGCGTAACAATAAAAATCGTTATTCGGAAGTACTCGGAAGGATAACTATAATCACTTTGAAATTTAAAATTCAGGTAAAAATTGCTTAAAAAATCGAGATAGTTGTAAATTGATTTTGAACCTTACAAATACATGTAAACATTAGTAAATATTAATAAATAAAACTGTTCTTACCAGTATTATGATGATCCATAGTAGTTTTGGTTAAATAACTCACTATTAAAAAGCACTGAGGTCTCAAACGCAGTACGTTTTTAATGTAGCCAGTAACTGACGCGAGCGCATGCGACAACGATTAAGTTCCGACTGGCTTGCTAGCTGACGGCGCGGGCGCTCGAGCCCGAAAAGGGTCGCCTATTGTTCTGTATCTACCTGACTCGCTGACTAGTATTCATTTTTGCTTTTATGTTGTAATTTGTTTTTACCAATTTCGCCCGGCTAGGAATGCAAAATACCCGTATGTGCGTAGGTGCGACATTAATATCGCCAAGATTAAAGAAAGCGTGCCGGTCCTCGTCAAACCTGGCGTCGCACTGTGTTGGCAGAACCGACGAGCATCGAAATGATGTGAAGCGAAGTGGGCGCTTAAAATTAAACTAAATATCTTCAAAGGAGCTCATGGCTTAATATAATAGCAGCCACACGGTTCGATCTTCGAGGATAAGCAACGCTTGCTGACGTCGGTACGAGAAAGCGTGACCATCTTTAGGTACTTACCATACAGTATTGCAAGCAAATTCACGTCAGGTGGATAATCTATTGATAACATAACTAATACTTACTTTTCGTGTCTTCAGCATGTTGTTTCGTCTTAGATACTTCTTGTTCTTCTTCTACTTCAGTTTTCAATTTCATTAAAAGAAAATCATCTTTTGAATCGGATTCAGAATGTTGTGGTGGTACATCTTCTAATTCAGAATGGCGTGTTGGTATAAATACATTTTCTATATATTGAAATTCATGTTCTGACTCTGTGAAGAAACACAAACCGACTCTTTATTCTTTATTGTACAAAAAAATGGCAATGTTGTAACACAGATTACATAGTCAAAGTCAAAGTCAAGTCAAAGTCATTTATTTGCATTAAATGCGGTACAAAAGATGGTATAAATAAGACATTAGCACAATGACACATTTCGCCATAAGTTGGCATGTAAATATTATATTGTGTTAAGGTGCTTACAATAAGCAGATCTCTAATAATCTAATAACACATTATTCTTATTAGGTATTTAACCTGTTAAGTTTAAAAAAACTCTTCAAAACACTTAGTTTACTAGACTATGAAATTATATGGTTAACAATACATAAAATATAAATCAAACAATATCATAAAAGGCAGTAGGTAGGAATTACGACAACTAATAACAAGATAATCTACAATGCATTCCTGTAATGATAATATTGACATGTTGATCTTTTTAGAAATTCGTTTATAGAATAAAAGCTGTGAGAAATGAGCCACTTTTTTAAAACTATACAGAATTTTCTGTAAGGGAGATCGGTTATAAAGGTTGGTATAGAATTATAAATAAGAGGGGCCATGTAAACACAACTACGCCTAAATAATTCGATTCTGGGTACAGGCAATTCTAATACATACTGTGTAACTTTTCGTTTATTATTGTTATTTTTAGTATTAAAAAGTGAATAATTAGTTTTTACAAATTTAGCTATTTCATATATATACATACAAGGAACGGTGAGAAGAGTGTGTGCTTTATATACTGGTCTGCAGGAATCAGTCCAGTCCATATTAAAGGTGGTGCGGATACATCTTTTTTTGTGCCAACAGAACTCTACAAAGTTCAGAGGAGTTTCCCCAGACAATGATACCGTAACGGATGACGGAGCAAACATAGGCATGATATACCATTAGGGCTGTTGGTTTGGATGCCACATCTTTGACTTTTTTGAGAGCAAAAACAAATCTATTAATCTTCATGCATATTCCATTGATATGCTCCCTCCAGGTGAAATGTTCATCTAGTGTTATACCCAGAAATTTTGTTGTGTGTATCTGTTCTACTATTCGGTCCCTATGTTTTATTTTAAGATGGATATTATTACTCTTCTGTGTTTTAAAATTTAATATTTTAGTTTTATCAACGTTCACTTTTAAAGCATTTATATCTAACCATGTAACTATTTTATTCAAACTGGCATTTATATTAGTCTCATGTGCTTAATGATTTTTACCATCTAGGATAACTGTTGTGTCATCTGCAAATAAAACACACTCTTGTTCTATTATTTGAGGAAGATCATTATTATATACAAGGAATAATGGAGGGCCCAAGATGCTTCCCTGTGGAACTCCAAAGTAATTTTGCCGAGGCTGAGAGTTGAAGTTGATGAGACTGTTCACTTTGTCATCAAATTTAGTCATTCGTGTGGTCTGAGTTCTATTTAATAAATACGATTTAAACCATTCCAAGGCTGGTCCCCCAATACCAATTCTATATAATTTATCGATGAGAATGGAATGATTTACAAAATCGAAGGCTTTACTAAGGTCTAAAAACAAAGCTGAGGTTACACTTTTAGAGTTAATGTTATTTATTATAGATTTGACCAAACTAAATGCTGCTAGAGAGGTGGATTTATTTTTCCTAAAACCGTATTGCTCTTTTGCAAGCATATTATATTTGTCTAAGAAAGAGAGGACTCTTTTGTACATGATTCGAGGATGTAGGGGCGAGGCGGCCTGCGAGCTGAGGAGCAGATGGTTTAATAACGGTCGCCGCCGCGGCTGAGGCTGGCCGGTGAAGCCGGCCAGCTAGCCGAAGCTGCGGTGGTGAGCGTTAAAACCATCTGCGACGATTAGCTCGCAGGAGCGGCGCGGCGGAGCACCGCAGCGCCGCGCCGGAGCCTTGACAGAAACCATGCCTGCTGCATGTTGCATGCTCACTTGCATTCTTGCTTGCATGCTTGCTTGGATGTTGCATGCTTGCTGCATGCATGGTGTATGCTTGTTTGAATGCTGCATGTATGGTGTATGCTTGTTTGCATGCTGCATGCTTGCTGTATGCTTGTTTGAATACTGCATGCTTGCCGCATGCATGGTGTATGCCTGTTTGAATACTGCATGCTTGTTGCATGCATGGTGTATGCTTGTTGCATGCATGGTGTATGCTTGTTTGCATGCTGCATGCTTGCTGTATGCATGGTGTATGCTTGTTTGAATAGTGCATGCTTGCTGCATGCATGGTGTATGCTTGTTTGAATACTGCATGCTTGTTGCATGCATGGTGTATGCTTGTTTGCATGCTGCATGCTTGCTGCATGCATGGTGTATGCTTGTTTGAATACTGCATGCTTGTTGCATGCATGGTGTATGCTTGTTTGCATGCTGCATGCTTGCTGCATGCATGGTGTATGCTTGTTTGAATACTGCATGCTTGTTGCATGCATGGTGTATGCTTGTTTGCATGCTGCATGCTTGCTGCATGCATGGTGTATGCTTGTTTGAATGCTGCATGTATGGTGTATGCTTGTTTGCATGCTGCATGCTTGCTGTATGCTTGTTTGAATACTGCATGCTTGCCGCATGCATGGTGTATGCCTGTTTGAATACTGCATGCTTGCCGCATGCATGGTGTATGCCTGTTTGAATACTGCATGCTTGTTGCATGCATGGTGTATGCTTGTTGCATGCATGGTGTATGCTTGTTTGCATGCTGCATGCTTGCTGTATGCATGGTGTATGCTTGTTTGAATAGTGCATGCTTGCTGCATGCATGGTGTATGCTTGTTTGAATACTGCATGCTTGTTGCATGCATGGTGTATGCTTGTTTGAATACTGCATGCTTGTTTGCAGGTTTGCATGCTATATACGGCGAATTAAAACACAAAAAAATCAATAATAATCAATCTTTAATGGTAAAAAATACAAAATTACTCTAACTATGCATTATCTGTAATGTGATAGATGAGTATTTCAATTAATATCGATATGAAATGTATGCCAAAAGACGATTCTGACTGTGAACTTTCTGCGATATGATGGTTCTGCCTTTTAATGATTATCAATATGAAATTCATGCCTAAAGATGATTCTGACTTACAAAATTATGAGTTTGAATGTATAATAAATGAGTGTATGCCAAACGATTTTCTGCGAAATAATGTTTATGCTACCCGTTGTTATGCATACTAATATTATGACAGAAAAAGTTCTGTTATAAAAGGTAGACCCGTTGATAACCCCTAAACTGTCACTTTGACAATGATATTTCTTTGTTTACAATTTTTATTTCTGGGTTTAGCAAGTATACACTTATATCGCCAAGATTAAAGAAAGCGTGCCGGTCCTCGTCAAACCTGGCGTCGCACTGTGTTGGCAGAACCGACGAGCACCGAAATGATGTGAAGCGAAGTGGGCGCTTAAAATTAAACTAAATATCTTCAGAGGAGCTCATGCCTTAATATAATAGCAGCCACACGGTTCGATCTTCGAGGATAAGCAACGCTTGCTGACGTCGGTACGAGAAAGGGTGACCATCTTTAAGTACTTACCTTATAGTATTGCAAGCAACTTCACGTCAGGTGGATAATCTATTGATAACATAACTAATACTTACTTTTCGTGTCTTCAGCATGTTGTTTCGTCTTAGATACTTCTTGTTCTTCTTCTACTTCAGTTTTCAATTTCATTAAAAGAAAATTATCTTTTGAATCGGATTCAGAATGTTGTGATGGTACATCTTCTGATTCAGAATGGCGTGTTGGTATAAATACATTTTCTATATATTGAAATTCATGTTCTGACTCTGTGAAGAAACACAAACCGACTCTTTATTCTTTATTGTACAAAAAAATGGCAATGTTGTAACACAGATTACATAGAGTGATAATAATGTTGATGTACAAAGGTGGGCTTAACTCAAAGTAGAGTTTTCTACCAGCAATCCTTAAAGTGATAGAGAGCACGGTTGGCGCAGTGGTTGAGCGATTGGCTGCTGCGCTGCGTGTCGCGGGTTTGATTACCGCACGGAACCTTAACACCTTAACTGCCAGATGCCCGACAGACAATACATTTTCTATTGTGTCTCGTTCTCTGGCAGCCAAACTGTTAATTGTATGACCTACAGATAGTTGTTTCGGCTCTGGGTGTTTGTGTATGTGAGTTTATATGTTCGTAAACGCACCCACGATACAGGAAGAAATTCCTAGTGTGGGGCAACGTTTTTTTAAAAAGAAAGAAGCTAAGTAATCCAGTGTATAGTTTTAGAATAATATAAAATGAATAAAATATATCATAAATCATATACAAAAGTAAAAAATAATGTATACTCCGTTAAAATTGGTTGTTACAATCCCGTGAAGGGCCGATCCGGTAAATGAAACAGATGTGGATGCCCCCCCTCCCCCCGCCAGATCCACGGGACAGTAACGTACATAATTTAAGAAGTTGCGTAATATATTATTTAAAAAATAACCACGACGAAAAATTAAAAAAGGCAACCGTTCCAAAGATATGCAGTAATTTGCATTGGACCTCTCATTTCATTTAACGGTTACTGACAGGCAAGATCGAGATCGTGCCATACCGTATGGTGACGGACGTAAAGAATTTCACCATCCCATATCTTCCCGTGGGTGTCGTAAGAGGCGACTAAGGGAAAAACCAGAGAATGGGCAGCAGCGTTCTCTGTGTACTTTAAGAACAATCTGCGATTGCCAACCCGCCTGCAAAGCGTGGCGATTACGGCAAACCCCCCAAACCATGAATAGCACAATTAAAAAACGGCTCCGAGTGCCCGGCAGCCCGTCTACCCTCGATTACGGTAGCGGTCGAGGCGATGGCGTGGCAAGGGGTGCAAAGAATCCCCGGAGTGGACCCGGCTACCCCAATAAACACCGACGACTGGACCTGGCAACGTATAACACGCGAACACTCCGGACCGACGAGAAGATAGCCAAACTCGAGGATGAATTGAGCAGGTTACGATGGAGTATTATAGGGTTATCTGAAGTCCGAAGAGAGGGGGAGGACACGATAATCCTCAAATCCGGTAATCTGCTCTATTTCCGAGAGGGTGACCGGCAGTCCCAGGGTGGTGTCGGGTTTATCGTCCACAAGTCCCTTGTGAACAACGTAGTGAAGATCGAGAGTGTGTCGACCAGGGTGGCGTACCTTATACTCAGAATATCTTCAAGATATTCGCTGAAGGTCATACAGGTTTACGCCCCAACCTGGGCACACCCCGACGACGAGGTAGAGACCATGTATGAGGATATCTCTAAAGCTATGCATGGTTTCAAAACTCACTTTACCGTTGTCATGGGGGACTTCAACGCAAAACTGGGCGAACGAGACGAGGTTGAGCTACAATTGGAGCAATTTGGAGTTGGCCTTCGGAACCACCGGGGTCACCTACTGGCCAGTTTTATGGAGAAGGAAGGCCTCTAAATGATGAACTCTTCTTCAGAAAGCGTGAGCACAGGAAGTGGAAATGGCAAAGCCCCGATGGTGCAACTACAAACGAGATCGACTTCATCATGTCAACCAAGAAGCAAATGTTCAATGATGTTTCTGTGATCAATTCGGTGAAAACCGGGAGCGATCACCGCATGGTAAGAGGCACATTGAACATTCATATCAAGCTTGAAAGGTCTCGACTAATGAAGTCCTCGCTCCGTCCAGCACACAGACTCCAGATGCAAAACCCCGAAACCTTTCAGCGCGAACTCCAGAATCGTTTCAAGTGTCTAGGGAGCTCCGTGGACGAATACAGCGATGGGTTCGTGGAAGCTGTCCATACGGTCGGGTCTAAGTTTTTCAAGACCCGTCGTACATATAGAAATAAAAAGCTCTCTGATCCTACTCTCAAGCTAATGAAGGAGAGGCGTGAGATGATCCTGCAGTCTTCAGACGATGCGGTGAAATACCGGCAGCTAAATAGACGGATCTCAAAGTCCTTGAAATGCGACCTCCGCCGCTTTAATACCGAAAGTATTTAAGATGCTATCGAGCGGAATAAGGGCTCCAAGGTCTTTGCAAGTAATCTGCCTATTGGGCAGAGCCAGCTCACAATACTGAAGACCGATGACGGCAGGATTGTATCCGCCAAACCGGAGCTTCTGAGGGAGATCGAGAGTTTCTATGGGCAGTTGTACACGTCAACCAGTAAACCCGTTGCGAATCTAGCAAACGACCCAAGAGCTAGATTGACCCGACACTATACCGAAGATATCCCGGACGTCAGCCTGTAGGCTCTGAAACAGCTTAAAAACAACAAGGCGCCGGGTGACGACGGAATCACGGCTGAACTTCTGAAGGCGGGTGGAAAATCGGTTCTTAAGGCCCTTCAGAAGCTGTTTGATTCCGTCATACTCGAGGGCAAAACGCCACAGGCATGGTGCAGGGGTGTGGTGGTCCTCTTCTTCAAAAAGCGCGACAATTCCCGGCTGAAGAACTATAGGCCCATCTCACTTCTTAGCCATGTCTACAAGTAGTTTTCAAGAGTCATCACGAATCGTCTCGCGCGCAGGTTTGATGATTTCCAGCTTCCCGAACAAGCAGTTGCGCGGTGTCTTCTCGTCCAACTTACCACAGTGTCTCAAGACAAACGTCTATGACCAGTGTGTGTTGCCAGTGATGACATATGGCTCTGAGACGTGGTCGCTTACAATGGGCCTCATCAAAAAGCGTACAGTCACTCAAAGGGCAATGGAGAG
This sequence comes from Orthosia gothica, assembly GCA_949775005.1. Lineage (NCBI taxonomy): Eukaryota > Metazoa > Arthropoda > Insecta > Lepidoptera > Noctuidae > Orthosia > Orthosia gothica. The sequence continues at coordinate 60,433,193 of OX459034.1, read as the reverse complement.
GGCTATGCTCGGCGTTTCCTTGCGTGGTCGAATCAGAAATGTAGAGATCCGTAAGAGAACCAAGGTTACCGACATAGCCCGAAGAATTGCCAACGTTAAGTGGCAGTGGGCAGGGCACATTGCTCGCAGAACGGATGGCGGATGGGGCAGAAAGGTTCTGGAGTGGCGACCGCGAACCGGAAGACGATGCGTTGGAAGGCCTCCCACCAGGTGGACCGATGACCCGGTGAAGGTTGCGGGGATCCGCTGGTTGCGAGACGCACGGGACTGGTCAATGTGGCGACGCTTGGGGGAGGCCTATGTCCATCAGTGGACGTCTTTCGGCTGATGTGATGATGAGATCGAGATCTGCCTGCAGTGTGTCGTGTGTTAAAATTCGTGACCGCAAATCGTTTCGTGCGCTGCCTCGTGAACAAACGACCTAACTGGAAGATCTCGGGACAGATTTTTGCCTAGCAATAGATTATTTTCAGCTCGTTTTGTCCAACTGCAATCTGCAGGGTAAAAGCTACCTTTCACCTTCCCCATAGAGTATCAATCCTACCTAAAAGCGTCAAGCTCGTACCGCCAGCTTCACCTGAGTATGCCGCAATATCGGTATTAGGTTATTTTCTATGAGAAAAATACATGCAAACAAAATTGTAAAACATACCAGTTTGATGTTCCTCCTGTAACTCAACAATATTATCGTGTCTCTCATAATCATCTGATAATTCTGTTTTGATAACATCGCTTTCTGTTTGACATTCATCAAATATGTCGATGTGCTCTGTTGGACTTATAATATACGAACTGAACTTTAGCTGGCCTTGGTTTACTCCTGGTTTTCTCTGTAAAAGATGGTCAATATTGTTAAAAATGATCTCAGGTTCAAACAATTGCACATTATATTAACAATATAGTAAGTGTCCAACCGTGTCATCATCGTATAAGAAAAATACTGGCTTCAGCTTCGGCTATAGTTTTAAATGATTTCTCAACCCACCCACCGTTTGGCGGATACCGATCCCCCTCCTAGTGTAATCATTTAATTTAATTTCATTTATTTACTCTCAAACAATTTACATTGTGTCGAAATTACATAATAAAAAAACAAAAATGGATTAACATTAATTTAAAATATACCTATCAAAAATGAATTATTTTGTCAAGTTAATACAATAGTCTCAAGAAAATACAATTTAAAATTAATCCAATAATTGTATATCACAAATAATAATTATAATGTCCAGTTAATATAGGTAACAGACAGTAGGTAAATTATAAGTAACTAAAAAAAAAAGAAAACATACATACATACATAAACTCACGCCTTTTTCCCATAGGGGTAGGCAGAAACTACAGAACGCCACCTGCTACGATCCTTACATACTTCTTTTGCTTCACACACATTCATACATCTAGTCATACACACACGCCGGTTATGGGTACTGCGCACTTGGCCTATCTGAAGGACATCACCTATAAGGTCTATGTATGTCTTTCTAGGGCGTCCCCTCCCGGCGTTGCCATTCACGTCTGCCTTGTAAATACCTTTCGTTAGTCGAAAAAGAAAACAAATTAATCAGAAAATGTCACAAGCAACAATTCCAATGTCAAGTTAATACAAACAATGTTACAAAACCCTTGTGATTTTAACTTCATCCAGTATAATGTTTTAGTAATAATAATGATGTCAAGTTAATTGAAAACATGTCATAAAAAAGAAATAATAATAATAAAATTCAAATTAATCCAATACCTTGTCACAAGTAATAAATTATAATGTCAAGTTAAAACAAAAACCAAGTAATAATAAATTAAAAAGCAATTTAAATTAATCCAATATAATTATGTCAATTAATAATTATAATGTCAAGTTAATACAATTCATGTCATAAAAAATAATATTTTCCATTACCTCCTATAAATTCTGACACCGAGTATAAACATTTTGCCAACAAGAAGGCTTTTATCTTATTTTTAAATGAGTGAAAACTATAAATTAATGACTTTAACTCAGTCGGTAACCTATTAAATAATTCCACTGCTTGGTATCTGTAGCAATGTTTTCCTATATTAAAATTTGGTGACATTTTGTGTTTGAATTCCTTCCGTCTTGTGTTTCTCTAATTTTACGTTCCTCTTATGATTCATACTGATGAATATACTTAGCAAAATTATTAAGGACTTATTAATTTTGCTAGTGCTAGTATAAGCTTGGTACAGTCAATATGTTTAGTTCTTTGAAATGGTCTCTGCATGAGTCTCTTTGTGAGATCCTGACTATAGTCCATATGGCATGTTTCTGTAAAATAAATGCCTTCTGACTATAACTGTTACCCCAATACACGATGCTGTATCTTAACCTTGATTCAACTAGCGCGTGATATACAGCCTTTAGTTGGTTCAGATCCAAAAGATCTCTCAGGCTCCTAAGTGCATAGCATGCTGATGAGATTGAAGAGTCAATAGCAGCTAGCTCATGTTTCCAGTTTAAATGCACGTCTATGTTCATCCCTAAAGATTTAACTTTGTCAACTAATACAATCTGGTCATCTTTGATTTGGACATCTATAATGTCATTATTACGAGTTGTAGTCTTAAATAAAATAAAAATAATGTTCGTCTTATTTGTATTTAGTATAAGGTTGTTGGCTGTAAACCAATCACAGATAATTTTCAGGCTTTCATGTACAGTTTTGGTCAGTTTTTTTGAGTCATTTGCCCCAACTATATTAGTGTCATCTGCAAAGACAACTAGTCTAACATCAGGCTTAATGTAGTCCATAAAGTTTAGCAAGTCATTTGTAAAAATAATATTGGTCCTAAAATTTAGCCTTGAGGCACAACACTCTTTATGCTTGTAATTTTAGACGTGTGTAAGACTTCATGATTTGAATCATCGATGCTATTTATTACTATATACATCCGCCTGTTTTGTAAATATGATCTAAAATCTGTAAGGACTTGTCTCTGATACCGTAATATTCAAATAATAATTTATAGTCAATCGTGTCAAAAGCAGAACTAAGGTCAATGAAAAGCCCAGCACTTTAATTTTGTCATATAATTTATTAATTACGTCATCTATAAGAGTATTTATTGCATCTAGGCAACCAATGCCTTTCTGATATACAAATTGTCTTAAATTAATGATTTTATTCAAATCACCCTATTGTGTATAATGAATGTCCGTAATAAAGTATTTTATTTTTAGCATAGAGCGGCTTAGGGTAACATTTAAAAATGTATGGCAACACAAGTCGTTCTAACTCTTCCTGTAGTAATGGCCGGTGTGGCTGGTTGCGTTAACTTGCTTTTGTTGTTTGCTCGCTGAAAGCCATGTAAGTCTTCACTACTAAACATAGTTACGGACCACACTCAGTTTAATTTAAGTCTTAACAGGTTATGGGCCCAGATAAGGTCATAACTCTGTTCTAGGTGAAGACGCGTAACACGAGGCGGCGTGGTTTGTGAGGTTATCGGTGGCGGCGGCGTCGGACAAGGCGTTCTGAGGTGTTGGTGGCGGGTGCAGTCACTGATCAGGCGTTGGTGTTGTCGAGCGGTAAAGTTTTGTTGATTTCGGGTCATGGATCAACTAGGGAACACAACCACGGGGGTCATCAAGTTGGAGGGTCAGCGAAATTGGAACTTGTGGAAGTTCCAGGTGTCAGTTCTGATGAGGAGCATGGAAGTATTTTCGGTTGTAAATGGTACCGAAGTGAAATCTGAGGCAAACCGTGAAGAGTGGAGCAAAAAGGATGCAAAAGCTCAGAGTCTTATAGTCACGAGGCTCAGTGAGGGTGCTATGCTGCACATCTTGACATGTGAGACGGCTTCGGGTATGTGGAGCAAGCTACACAGCGTTTACGAGCAGAAGACAAGTACAAGTATACACATGTTGCAGCAGCGCTTCTTCAATTTTAAGTTTGATGAAGGTAATGACATGTCAACATTCCTGGCTCAAATACAGGAGATGACCAGTCAGCTCAAGGATGCTGGAGAAGGTGTCTCAGAGAAGTTTATAGTTACAAAGGTGCTGATGGCTCTGCCGGACATGTACAAGCACTTCATTTCAGCGTGGGAGTCGGTGGATCCTGCAAAGCACTTGTACGATGAGCTTGTTGGTCGCCTTCTGGTGGAGGAAGACAGAATGAAGTCTAGGAGCAGCAGTGATTGCCTAGAAGATGTGGCTATGGTTTCAGGTGCAAGAAAAAGTAATTTTAAATGCTTTAAATGTGGTCATCCAGGGCATTTTAGTAAAAATTGTAACAACAATAATAGTAAAGTTAGTAATGAAAAGAAATGTTTCATATGTAATCAAATAGGTCACTTTAAAAGGGAATGCCCTAAACGTAAAGGTAATGTTATGCACAGTAAGGGTAATGGTAATGCATTCATTGTAAATGCATTATTTCTCAACGAAATTAATAAAAATAACAATAGTTGGTTAGCTGACAGTGGAGCAAGTGAACATATGACATTTGAGAGAAATATTTTTATAAACTATAATAAAGTTTCAGAGGGAAATAAGTTTGTTATTGTTGGGGATGGGCGAAGATTACCAGTTGTAGGTATTGGGGAGATTCAATTAAAAGCATTAGTTGGGAAATCATACAGGGTATCCACATTGAGTAATGTATTACATGTACCAGGTTTGAAAGTTAATTTGTTTTCGTTACCATGTGTTGTTCGAAAGGGATATACAGTTAGGATGAAGTTGGATTCATGTCTTTTTGAAAAGGACAATAAACTATGTGCAACAGGGCATCGTGAAGGTCCATTGTATGTCATGGATTTTATTTTTGAACATAAGGTAGCAGCTGTGTTGTCATTGAATGAATGGCATGAGAGGTTATGTCATCAGGGAATAGATTATGTCAAAAATGTGTTAAATGAACGAGGTATACAGTTCCATCCTGAATATAAGCCATGTACAGCATGTTTAGAAGGTAAAATACACAGGTTGCCTTTCAAGGAGAGTGAATTGCATACAACAAGGGTTGTACGGGTTGTAAGTCCGTACACTGATTCGCCGTTAGTTGGTTGGAGAGAAACACGTCACAGTTAGATCCACTAGTTAAATATATTTCAGTTAAGTGACTTACAGTATAACTCAGATGGAAGGCGACTATTTCTCTCTCTTGGTTTGGATAGCAACACGGCTATAAGATCACTATCTACGTTGGTTGCTTTGTTGTGATGTTTTATACGGTCAAATTATGACGCACATCGTTGGCCTAAAGTAGGTTGCCAGTATGCAGAAAAATGTACGGTGTTGAGACCGTACAAGGGTTTTACAGTTGGTTCATGCAGATGTCTGTGGGCCGATGGAGGTTGAATCTGTGGGAAGGTCTAAGTATTTTCTATTAATTAAAGATGATTTTTCTAATTATAGGCAGGTCTTCTTTTTAAAATGTAAAAGTGATGTTATAAGTAAATTAAAGAAGTACATAACATGTTCTCAAAATCAAACTGAACAAGTGATTAAAGTGTTCCGTACTGATAATGGGAAAGAGTTTGTCAATGAAAGTGTAAAGCAGCTTTTAGATAGTTATGGTATTGAACATCAGACAACTGTGCCCTACACGCCAGAACAAAATGGTAAGGCTGAGCGTGACATGAGAACATTAGTGGAGGCTGCACGGTCAATGTTAGGGGCAAAGAGTCTGGGCAAAGAACTGTGGGCAGAAGCTATTAATATGGCAGTATATGTTCTTAATAGAACAAGTAAAAGTAGGTTGGCAGGTAAAACCCCCTCCCAGGTGTGGGAAGGTGTTGACCATGATATAAGGGAGTTATCACATACATTTGGTACTGATGTGTTTGTACACATTCCTAAGCAAAAGCGGCTTAAGTGGGACCCAAAAGGTGAGAAAGGTATATTTGTAGGTTATGAGGGTTCAAAGGGTTTCAGAGTGTATTATCCAGAGAGAAAAGGGGTATTTGTTAAGCGGGATGTTGTGTTTGTTGATAAGTATGAAAAGAATAGCTGTGAAAGAATGGAGATTGTGGATAACATGATACAGGAAGATGTTGTTATGTTAGATATGCAGGCGAAATCTGATATCTGTCAGGAAGAAACTGTAGTGAGGGACACTAGTGTTACAGAATTATGTGAAAGAAGGGAGTCCTCTAACCAGGAATCAGTCGAATCTGAGGAGTTTTTGACTGATGAAGAAAGTAGCTTTGAGATAAATAATGTAAAGAAAACAAGGAGTGGAAGAGAAGTTAGAATACCTAAAAAGTATGCTAGTGATTATGGTATGATTGCATTAGAAAATGAACCTCGAAGTTATAAGGAAGCAATGAGCTCGGAAAAGACAGGTAAATGGCAAGAGGCCATTGACCTAGAGCTCCAACAGCTGATAGAAAATAATACTTGGTCTTTATTATCTGAGGTACCAGAAGGGAAGGAAGTTGTGAGTACTAAATGGGTTTTCAAGGAAAAGAAAGGGGAAGGCAGTGAGAGTAAGTTTAAAGGTAGGTTAGTTGCTAGGGGCTTTGAACAAAGTTGTGATGATATTTATGATTTGTATGCACCTGTGGCAAAATTAAATACACTTAGAGTTTTCATAGCTGTTGCTACCAAGTTAAATTTGCAAGTAGGTCAAATGGATGTATGTAGTGAATTTCTCAATAGTGAGATTAATGAGGAGGTTTATTTAAAGTTACCAGAGGGTGTTAATTTAAAACCATTTGGGGGCTAAGTCACCCGCGTCCGTAGGTGAGTACCCCTTTTGTTACCCTACACGTGGTCCCCGGGTGGTGCTAATCAGGTGACACTTACTGGTGGTAGGTTTCGGCCGAAGGCTTGCGACCACCCACCGAGCAAAGACGTAACGCCAAGCGGCCTAGCCGTGTTCCGGTACGATGCTCGGTGTAGCCACAAGAGGAGTTGGGTCGAGGTAGTTGTTCCACTGCAGGCAGACCAGCCTGACTCGCGTTGTTATGGGCCTATCGGGAGTCTAGTCGCGGAGGGTAGCGGGATCCGAGGCACGGTGCGCCGCTGGCCGACCGAAGGTAGTTGGGGGCCCAAGTAGTGTGCCAGCCACACACGAAAGGCTGCCCCGCCAACTGTCGAAAAATCCCGGGATGCGCCATCGTGCTGGTTGGCGACCAGACGAGAGTGCCCGATGGACATTCCCGGGGGGGCTCGGGCGTCCCCGCAGTCTCCAGACTAGTCCCCCAACGATGGCGTCCTGTCTGCGTGTGTCTGAAGGTTGCCAGCGTGGAACCTCATCTCACTTCCTTCTCCTCACCTTCCTTCACTCACAGCAATAATGCCAAGGAACAAAAAGAGAAAAGCTGAACAGCGGCAGCACTCACTCTCACATAAGGTGCACCTCAGCAACATCCGAGGTCTGCACTCGAACCTTGTCGCAGTCCATCACCACCTTGAGACTAAGAAACCAGCACTTTTGTTCCTTACGGAGACGCAGATCGGATGTCCGTCGGACGTGGCGTACCTTTCTTACCCAGGATTTACCCTGGAGCACAAATTCAAGCCACGTGCGGGTGTATGCATGTACGCCCGTGACGACATCTGCTATCGGCGTCTCCGTGACCTTGAAGACTCTAACTACTCAGTGCTATGGGCCCTGGTGGACACAGGTCTGGATAAAATCATCTATGCTTGTGTCTACCGATCGCATAGCGGTGATCTGGTGACAACCAGGCTCGCACAGTACCTGAGTGAGGCGGCAGATGTGGCTCAGCTACGGTACCCCTCCGCCCAACTAGTGTTACTGGGGGACTTTAATGCCCACCACCAGGAGTGGCTCTTCCCATACCAGTACACTGACCATGCTGGACGAGAGATACGAAATCTTTCGATTGCGCTTAATCTCACCCAGCTGGTGCAGGGGGCTACGAGGGTGCCGGATGTTGATTCGCATACGGCCAATTGCTTGGACCTTCTGCTGACAACAGATCCAGACCGATATTCAGTGTCGATATCATCACCTTTGGGTAGTTCCGACCACTGTCTGGTGAAGTCTGTATCCGTCTACTCACCGCCCGATCCTAGCCCGAGAGGCACCCGGCGGGTTTGGCGGTACAGGTCAGCAGATTGGGATGGGATGCGATCTTTCTTCGCATGCTATCCTTGGCGGCCCACTTGCTTCTCTTCGGAAGATCCATCATCATGCGCTGACGCCGTCACTGATGTGTTGCGGCAGGGGATGGAGTACTTCATTCCATTCTCTGACGTAGCGCTGTCCGGTGTCGAACGACCATGGTTTGGTGCCGAGTGCAACCGCGCAAATGCAGTTAAACACAAGGCTTACCTGGCATGGGTCGATGCTCGTGTGCACAAAGCGAGTGACGTTACTCAGAAGAAGAGAGCCTTCAATAGGGCTGCCAAGTCCTGCAAAAAGGCGATGCGAAGGGCACGTTTTGACCATATTAGCAGAATTGGGAACAAACTAGCTTCATACCCTGCTGGTAGCAAAGCGTTTTGGTCCCTGGCTAAGTCGGTTGAATCAAACTTCTGTCGCCCCTCACTACCACCACTGCTGAGACCAGACGGGTCACTGGCCCACTCCGCCGAGGACAAGGCAAAGTTGTTTGCCTCCCTTTTTGCGGAATCTTCACGTCTGAACTCTGATGGCGCGCGGCCCCCTCCGTCTCCTGTTGGATGTGGGACGAGTATGTCGGATATTCGCATCCATCAGAGGGAAGTCTATAGGGTGTTGCGTAACCTTGACGTGAACAAAGCTAGTGGCCCCGATGGGATACCGGCAATTGTACTAAAAACTTGTGCGCCTGAATTGTCTCCAATCCTGACACGCCTATATCGCCTTTCGATAGTGACTGGAAAGGTGCCGAAGGCTTGGAAGCAAGCTAACGTTCAGCCCGTGCCCAAAAAGGGTAGTCGGGCTGACCCGGCCAACTACAGACCCATCTCGGTAACGTCCATTCTCTGTAAGAGTATGGAACGTGTGCTGAACAATAAGCTCCTGGCATACCTAGAAGACAACGATATCCTCAGTGACCGCCAATACGGCTTCCGCCGAAATCGGTCAACTGGGGATCTTCTAGCGTATGCCATTCACATCTGGAGTGAGGCCATCGAGAGGCATGGGGAAGCGCTTGCTGTCTCCCTTGACATCTCGAAGGCTTTCGACAGGGTCTGGCATGAGCCTTATTGGTAAGCATCCTTCCTTCGGTCTGCCTAGTGGTCTGTGTGATTGGATTGCTGACTTCCTGAGGGATCGGTCAATCTGAGTGGTTATCGATGGCTGCTCGTCCGTTCAGTTAGGTATTAACGCCGGAGTCCCTCAGGGGTCGGTGCTCTCGGCTACACTGTTTTTGCTGCACATAAATGACCTGCTAAAACCCGGAACCTTTGGGTACGCAGACGACAGCACGGTTGCTGAGAGATACGTGTCCGGCGCACGGGCTACTGGGCCTGAGATCCGGTCTCTCCGGGAGGCCATGGTTGGGCGATTGAACCTGTCTTTGGAGGCTGTCTCCGAATGGGGCGATGCCAATTTAGTCAGTTTCAATGCTGCTAAGACCCAGGCGTGTCATTTTTCCGCAAAAAAGAGCCTATTCCACCCGGCTCCATCTTTCCGTGGTGTAACCGTGCCGATAACGGACCATCGCGACCTTCTTGGTGTTACGTTAACATCGACCCTCAATTTTGGTCCTTTCATTGAGGCAAAGGCTCAGTTGGCTGCAAAAAAGTTGGGGATCCTTGCAAAGGTGAGACGGTACTTCACGCCTGAACAGCTGCTCAAATTGTATAAAGCGCAAGTTCGGTCATGCATGGAGTACTGCTTTCACCTCTGGGACGGATCTGCCAAATATCAACTTGATGCACTTGAGTCGATTGACAAACGGGCCAAGAGGCTTATCGGTAACGATGCACTGGTCGCCTCAAAGCTCCAGAGCCTTGAACATCGACGCCGGGTGGCCAGTCTGTCGGTTTTTTATCGGTTACATTTCGGGGAGTGTGCGATGGAACTGCACAATTTGATTCTACCTAGCCCTTTTCATCACCGGACAACAAGACGTACGGCAATGCGCCACCGGTACATGGTGGACATCCCACCCATACGTACAAAGCGTTTTGCGATTACTTTCATTGTACGCATAGCTAAGGAGTGGAATTCCCTGCCGGAGTCTTTGTTTCCTGATAGCTACAACCTTGGGGTCTTTAAGTCAAGAGTGAATAGGTTACTTCTAGGCAAGCGTGCTTCACCGTCGACCACATCATCACTTACCATCAGGCGAGATAGTGGTCAAACGCGAGCCTATAGATAAATAAAAAAAAAACATATTGTAAGCTTAATAAGTCAATCTATGGGCTTAAAAGGTCTCCAAAATATTGGAATTCTACTTTTGATAAGGTTATGTTGTCAATGGGTTTTAAGAGCAGGCAAGCCGACATAATTTTCATACAAACGCTCGTACGTGATTATGCCGTTAAAACACATCTATCTTTGATTTTTTTGAACTAATAGGTATCTTGTGCACTATATCTAGGTTTCTATCAAAGCAGAAAATAAAAATTTGGAGAAACCAATTCAGTATCAGCCTCCAAAAATCTGCTTTTTTGCACAAATTTTACCTCAACTTTGGCCGTTCATAATGTACTCATAAATTGTAAAAGTAAAGAAATCATCACGTTAGAAACCTTCCACAAGTAATAGAGATTCTAAATGACCAATAATTATTTCACAAACTTGTAAGGCTTTTTCAAAAACACGTATTTCCTGGAACAAGTTTTATGAAATTTTCAAACACAATTTTTCGTTCAATGCTATCGCGTTCTCACTTGCTTGTTAGTGAACAAGGCGGTAAGAGGGGCGCGGGGAGGCGAGTAGTGCGGGGTCGGGCGGGGTGAGACGGGGGAGTTGAATGAAGATCCCGTGGCCCCTCGCTCGCTCGGCTAGTAGGTATAGGTAATGAATGAATTTGTTGAGTACTGTGCGCGTACGTGAGTGTGCATCGTATCTATTTCATTTATTTAGAGAATTCTGTTTTACCTTTTACGTTTTTGCTTTCAAATAGATTTTGTTTTTTTATAAGAAACGAACCTGGCATTAGTTAATACAGAAACCGAATTTGTTTTGATGGTAGGGTTGGTAAGTAGGTAGGTAGGTTAGGTTAGGTTAGGTTAGGTTAGGTACGCGGTGGTATCCTTCTGCGAAACAGTCGTCTCGCAGAAGGAGGCTGCGGAGAGGGAGAGGGAGATCTCATCCGCTAACCCGATCCGCAGCAGACGCGCCGGGCGTCGGCGGAGGGCAGACAACGCCCTCTTCCAGCCCCCCTAAATGGGTCCAGGGGCGACGGACTCGGGGACGTCCGTCGCCCCCCACATATCAGGACCCGAGGTGGTGGCGCGTAGTGTTCCACGCGCGCCCCTCTTAGACGTCGCGGGGGGAGTCCAACACCTCACTCCCCCCCAACTCGAGGTCGTGGCCCGCAGAGGCGGGCCGGCACTAGCCGGGTGTTGCGGAAGTATCGTTGTTCCCGTGATCCCCGGTTTAGGTGTAAGGCGGAACACCGGGGTGGTTTTTAGTCAGTAAGAATCTGACAGACCCCTCCGCCCTCCCCAGGGCGGAGGACATCCAAAGAGGATTTTCCACCCCGGAAAAAAAAAAAAAAAAAAAAAAAAAAAAAAAAGGTTAGGTTAGGTAACGAGTAAGGTAGTTAGGTAAGTAGATAGAGTGGGAAGGTCCTACCTACCTACTCACTCTATCTATCCGGTAGATAGGTTGAGTAGGTAGGTAGGTCGTGTAGGTAAGGTAAGAAAGGCAGGTAGGTAGGTAGAGTAGGTATGTACCTAGGTAGGGACACTCGAAACACCCGCCAGATGCTCGCAATACTTCCTTGAGTATAGGTATAAAATTATTGATATTTTTATCGATACTCAGTACTGATTACTAGGTAAGTATATCAGGCTGCAACGCAACGTTGCGAGATCGCTCATCACCGGCGCGGGCGAACGGAGCGCAGATTTGGCGTGTGACGGAACGGCAACAGTGTGCGCCGTATATTTGATCAATCAAAAGAAAGCATCGCATTCGCAAGTTTCTTGCTACGTGCGTTGAAGTTCCGCGTGACGTCACGTAAAGTGTCATCTCGATCCCAACTCCTAAGCTTTGACGAGCTTTATCATGATCAATTTTAAATGATATAATAAATAAAAAAATACGTGTCTAATATTTTTCGATAATCTAACTGACGGACTAATTAGAATGATTATTTATACCTGACTACACCGAGTTACAGACAAATGGTTTTGTTTTGTAAGTACCTATCTACAAAACACAACCATTTTCATTTAAAAAATACGCGATTACACTCGATTTAGACGAAGTTAATTACTTTACATTTTTGCTTTTTTTTTTTATGTTACTGTTTTGTTATATCTCTATTTCTGATAGGTAACTACCTACTAAGTAATAATATTCATAAAAAAACAAACAGAAACAAACGAAAAAAAACCTTTTTAGGTAAAATACAAACAGCCATCTTGATACACCAATCACTACAAACCAAAATTCACATACGTACCACACGGCACACGCACCAGGCACGGATGAAGTCCCTGGCCAAGCGTGAGTTCTGACTATGGCTCTCCTCTAGTTGTGGGGTTCTGCAGGGGTCGGTTTTACAAAATCTCTTGTGGGATCTCGCGATATACGATGTGGTCCTGCGTGTTGACCTCCCCGTCGTCAAGGACTGGTTCAAGCGCTTCACCATAGTCTCACGAAGAGACCGGATCTCGCCCTAGTAGCCCTTGCGTTGGACAAGTACCTCTATGCAACTATGCTGTCATCTGCATACTCAAATTGACGATTTTAGCACTTTTCGCTTATATATTGCAATTATACTGTTGCTGACCCATGGTCGACCAAGAACACCATCCGAACCTGGTGCGTGTGATTACAAATATGGAGAGAGAGGGGACGGCAACAGAAAAGATGGATGGACTGTATGAGGAGTGATATGAAAGAAAAGGGAGTTAGTGATAGAGTGACAGAAGTCGGGGAGATATGGAAGAAGAAAACTTGTTACGCCAACCAGAAGTAACCAGACCAAAAAGTAACCATGGCCAATAACTGGCCGGGGAGCGGGGGAGCGTGACTAAAAGCGCAAGCACTCCAGCGCCCCGGCCGAAGGTACCTGCAAAACACCGTGTGGTTTTATTCAGTTAGACTCTGACAGACCCCTTCGCTTGCCCCAGGGCGGAGGAAATCCATGGGGACTTCCAAAAGAATAAAAAAATAAGTTTTGGTAGCCATTTGTCCTAATATATAAAACACAAAAATAGTTTGTTCCTACGTCCGTTACAGAGCTTGAAACCATCCAACCGTTGTGACCTAAAGCTAAATATATATGTCAATGCCCAAACCGGTTTCATTATGGCAATAAAGCACAGATGGTTTTAGACCACTTAAACAAACAAAAAATAAACAGAAGTTATTTATTTACCGACTTCAAAAATAAAGAGATAATCAATTTGACAAGTATGGATGTAATATTATTGGAACTGCACAATATTCACATAATAAGTTACGCTATCTGGGCTTCTAAACACGTTTGCAAAATATCATAAGTGTATGTATGTTTGTATGTTCGCCCACGCATTTCTCCGAAACTACTTGTCGGATCGTGATCATTCTTTTTGTGTTGGATTGACTATCTCTCAACTTAGGGATTAGTGCAAGTTTATTCAAAATCGGTCCATCAGTTTTCAAAATATGGAATACAACCTAACTCTATAGCAACAAACAGCACGAATGTGTACATTTAGTTATTATAGGTATTTTGTCAATGACACCCAGATCCGGAACAATTATCTATAGGCCATACAAATATTTTTTCCGTGCGGGAATAGAACCCGCGACACGCAGAGTAGCAGCCGATCATTCAACCACAACGCCAACTAACATTGTGTGTAACCATGTGTGTCGTAATTTATGTGGGATACCTACATAAAGTACGAAAAAGTATAGGTACCTGAATAATTTATTCTGCTTATGGAGTAGCACAAGCAGAACACATTATTATTTATTTATCTCAGTCCGTATTGACACAGGTATTGAGGAAGCTAAAATTTATAGGTATAATTACTGACGACTGCCGAAACTAAAGTTTTTTTTGTACTTTTTAGTGTTTTTTCTTTCGAAGTCGATTTTTTTTTTTGTGAAAATGTTTTTATTTCGCTCTTTATAGCTTTAGTACACCATCACTAAAATGAGTAAGTTCTATGGTAAGGTACCTAAAGGATTGATAAAAAACCTATAACTCAATTTACAAATTCGTGCTGTTTGTCGCTAAGGAGTACGGTTGTATGCTCACTTTTCCCTAATTTGAGAGATACTTAGCATAAAAAGAATGATCACGATCCGACAATTAGTTTCGGAGAAATGCGTGGACAAACATACATACATACAAATATGCAATGAAAATTGGCACACATTTTTAGAAGAATATATAATTATGCTATGTGAATATTGTGCAGTTCCAATAATATTACATAAATACGTGTCGAATTGACGACACGGTTGGCGCAGTGGTTGAGCGATCGACTGCTGTGCTGCGTGTCGCGGGTTCGATTACCGCAAGCAACTAATATGAGATGTTCCGGGTCTGGGTGTCTTGTGTAGTTGTGTATGTGAGATGTTTGTAAACGCACCCACGATACAGGAAGAACTACATAGAGTGCGACATCGATTTAAAAAAAACCCTTCGTTTGCCCCAGGCTGAAGGACATCCATAAGGACTTCAAAAGATAAAAAAATAAATGATGTTTGAATGTCTGTTTTCGGAAATCGGAATCTTCTCGATTTGGATGAATTTTTCGATAATTATAATAAATAAAAATGCCAAACTGTAATTAGACCTACGTACATTGCAATTGTACCTACTAATGTTAGCTGCCTCAATACTGCCTGGTTAAGTTAGATAAAATAATAATAATGTGTTCTGCTTGTGCTATTCCATAAGCAGAATTAATGATTTTGGTACTTTTACTTTTTCGTACTTTATGTAGATATCCTACATAAATTACGACAAAACTAATATATTTTAAATAAT